>CM023954.1:17013772-17062177 GCA_013407115.1 Glycine latifolia
GTAATTATTGCCTTAAAATATTCTTGTAATTTCTATTTTATAGAAAGGTGATATAATCTTTATTCTGCCCATATTTTTATACAAAATCATGAATATTTGAATATTGGCTTGAATCATATATTTAATACATATTTGTAATTATGGAAATATCGGGGTGTTACAATGCTCTTGTTGAGGGATCACCAATGATTTGAATTTCTAGATGATTCTCCCTGCGAAATAGTCCAGTTGTCCCCTAACTTCTCGAAGGTTATCTAGTGTTTGATTTGATGTGTCTGCTTTTGGTCTTTGATTGGTTGTTGAGGGTCCAATGCCATTGTCTAATATGATTTCTGCAAAAGACTCATCAAACTCTAATATTTTTGTACACTACAAAAATTCAAGGATATACCCAATTATTTTACCCATGGTTCTACTAACCCCTTCAAAACACCAACATTAACCACGATTTAGTAAACCTGTGTTAAATTATTAATGTTAATATGTATTTTGGAGAAACCGGTTTTAAGTACCTACGGTTATGTGTTGCGAAATCAGCAAGTGTACCATTCATTTCAAGTAATAAAGTGAGTAAGTAAAGTATCGTCTCCACAAGGATTGAATGCAATTTTATTGTAACTTAACGTCTTAGAAATTGGAAGACAAATAATAAATTGAGAGAGTTGGTTGAATTTGTGTGATTACGTAACTGAAATTAAATAACAAAAAATTAACAAGAACGTAAACTAAACTTAATTCGATTGTTATGCAGTGTCGAGAAACAATTGTGGTTAAAGCGCATTCCCCTATGATCCCTACCTTCTATACTTAGATTGATTATTAACTTGAATTATTTCTAATTGCTCAGCTGATGTATTCTCACATAATTAGCTAAATCCTAATCCCTTAGAAATTTAACCCTTTGGTGAAATTAGAAACCCTAATCCCTTAGTGATTCCCTCTTAAACCAAGCATTCAGCAGATACATCCTGAAATTGCTGCAACTACACATTCCTAACCCAAGGTAATGTATAAATTGTCATTTTACTCATTTCAGAAACTAGAATCCCAATATCCCTATTGTGAATCCTAACCCTAAGCATCTTAATAGAATGGCCAGTCCCAATTAAGAACAATACATGAAGAATAGAATAAAACAAAGTAATTATGATAATTTTCATTAAAATCAATCAAGACATAGAGGAGTTCACATAGGTTCTTGCTCTAACCACAATACAAGAATTTAGCCAAGCATGCTCAGAACTGACATTAATCTCACAACTATCATGTTCCTAGAGAAGAAATACCAGAGGAAAAGAAGAAATTACAGGCAAAGTTGCTATTCTGCAGCAACCCTAATGAATCCAATCTTCTCCAAGGGTTCTTCAATGGCTTCTTCTGTAGAAAATCTTCCAAAGGTCCAAAGGAAGGTCTTTCCTTGTGTCCCAGAGGTCCCTTTTTATCCCCCATACGTTCTAGGTTTAATTTTGGTAACAAGGAATTATTCCTTAAGCTAAATCAGTATCAAATCTTTTAAATCAGGAAATATCATGCTTGTCGCGCGACCAGCGCGGAGTCCCACGCTGATCGCGTGGGATGTTAGAATTGATTAGGCTGTTCTGGAACTCTAGCGCTAATAGCGTGGTGTCCCACGCTGATCGAGTGGGACATTCGAATTGAATGCCTGATTTTGATATCATGGCGCTACTCGCGTGGATGGCCACGCTGATAGCGTGGCTTACTCGAGTTGAAAGGTTGGCTTTAAGCATCTGGCCCGAGTGGCGCAGGTTTTGGCGCGATCCGCGCGAAGTCTTCAAACTGAGTGTTTGATCTTAATACTTTGACGCTGATCACGTGGGAATTGGCGTGAGTCGCGCGGCTTGTTCGAGAGCACTAGCTTGCTCTTTTTGCTTCTTTTCCTCTCTTGTTGGTTCCTAAATGACAAAATAAATAAGAAATTAAAATAATATGCAATTAAGTAATAACTTACCAAATCCTAATCTAATTTACTAATTCTTAAACAATTTATTAATCAATTAATCCTAAAAACTAATATATGCTGGAAGCATATCATTATGTTAAAATCGTAGGGAACGTTAAATAATTACTAATTATTTTTTTGGCACTCCCTTGTTTCCCTAAGTTTAGTGACCTATACTTAATTATAATTTAGAGTGTTCACTCTTAGGGTTTACGAAGTGTTCGCTTTCTCCTCGCTTCCCTCTTAGAACCTTTTTTCGTAGCCTCTTGCTACAAACTAAAAGTGAGCAAAAATCCAATAAAATCTTCAATGAAATAAGGTTCCTATTTTCGATTACCTAATATAAACGTGAAGAGAAGTCATGATGTGATATTTTTTGGCTTAGAAACACAATATAGGGTTCCCAAATGTAGTCTCGTTGGGTAATGAGGGAGGTGCAAAAAGCTTAATCAGAGGTTTTGCGGATGCAAGTTACAAATTTCTAGTCTATTAGGGTTTGGAGGTACATGGTGATTATTGCATGCTTCAAGGTGTATTTGAGGGTATCATAGTGGGAGTTAGTAATAGGGAGGTTTCGAACAAGGTTTGGTTTCAAAGCATATCTTAAGCCTAAACGAAGCAACTTTTTTTTCGTATAGAGTATCTTGCTAAATCGCCATCCACACACTTTCTCAGTAAAATCCTAAGCCCACCTCATCAATACACGATTGAAGGGTTTCATGTTCATGACAATAAAATTATATGCATGGTTAATGAGAAATAGCAATTGCATTGTGGAGTGGTGAGGAATTGAACGCTAGTGGTTGATGCTTGAATGGTAGAACTTGGTGAAGATTTAAGATAATTCACAACTGCAACTAGAGTGTTTTCAAGACATTGGAAAGTTGGGGTTAGTCTTATATCTTTGTGCTTCTTATCTTTCTGACTATTGCATGATTATAAATTTATATTTTTAACTTGATTAAGCATTCCTCAAACATGGATGTTATTTGTCGATTTAAATCTAAAATGGAAAAAAAACTACTATATTTTTCTCTCTCAAACATATTGATCGTGTTGCAGAGCAAGTTTATGCTCTTGTCTTAATTTATAGGCAAACATTGTTGCTAATTCTTATCTTCTAATTCAATTGACAGAAAGTAAAAGAAACATCTCGTAAAGAAATGACACTGATAAAATCTTGAAGTTATGCCATCAATTTGAATTTAAAAGATGGTTAGGGCTATAACTGAATTCTCAAGTTCCAATACCATGGGCTGCTAACATTCGTTATAGTTTTTAATTAGCCTTTTACACCATTAGAATATGTTTATTGCTATGAGTATTAGGCAATAACATATTTCTTGTCCCACTTGCTTGGTTCAAGTGTCATGTGGTGTTTTTCCCTCCTAATGTTCTTTGTAGAGGTTAGCTTAGTAATTAAAAAGAGATGTACGATAATATCCACTATCCTCACTACTAGAAAAATGGGATTTAACATCGCTAAGTTAACATCGGTTATTGATAAAACCGATGTTAACGAAAATGCGGTGGCAAATTCGTAATTAAAAGGACATGGTTAACATCGGTTTTCTTAAAAACCTGGAAAACCGATATTAATGTCTTTTTGTTAACATCGATTTTCTTAAAAATCGATGTTAACAGGAACATGTTAACATCAATTTTCCAGGTTTTTTAGAAAACCGATATTAACGTGTTCCTATTAACATCGGTTTTTCAGGTAAACTTGCAAAACTGATGTTAACATGAACATGTTAACTTCAGTTTTCTAGGTTTTTAAGAAAATCGATGTTAACAAGAGATAGTTAACATCGGTTTTTCATTGAAAACTGATGTTGTTATTAAAGATGAAGAACTTAAACAGCCTTCACGCCTATCTCTCACTGTCAATCTTTGCCTTCACTGCTCATTCTCTCAGCCTCCATTGTTTGTTCTCGTGCTCGTTCTCTCAGACTCCACGGTGGTTCACTCAGCCTTCACTGTCAGTCTTGACGGCGCTTACACGGTGGTTCTGGTTGTTGGTGGTGTCGCTTACGGCGCTTGCACTCTCGCCTCCCACAAGCTAGGTTAGCATTCCTCCTCTGGTTTATGTACTATGATTCTTCTTTAAAGACTCAAAGATGAGGATGAATTCTTTGTAACATCAGGTACTGCTTCTCACTCTAGTGTCACTCGTCACTCGTGCAGCTACGACTTCTCACTCTCGCTCTCTCAGCTCAGGTACTCTCTCTTTCTCTCTCTGTTTCCAGTTCTAATGCGGAGAAGATTGTAGCTCTTTATACTTTGCACTTATTGTTAGTGGTAGGTAGGATAGGGTTCCAGTGCGGATGGTTAGTGGTATTTGTAGCATTAGGATGATTAACAAGAGGATGTAGCATTATAGGTCAGATAAAGTATTAGGATGATTAACAAGAGGATGTAGCATTACTCGTGATTTATTGTTATGTGTGAATTAGATAGCTATTTTGGTTCAAAATGGTGAGACGTTGTTTATTTGTTAATTTAATTCCTCTCTGAAGCGTTGCTATGTGGATTTTAATCAAATTGTTTTCAGTTTGTGCTCTTAGGTGATTTGGGGTAAGACACACCTTGTGCTTCATTCCTAACTACTGGCTTTTAATAAATTTCGTTTTGCTTCTCAAGTAAAAATAAAAAATGAAGATTATGTGACTGAAATTGGAATTGAAAACAACAAGGGATGGGTGTTTAGCCTTATATGTAAATGTGAATTCATTTTGTGTAAATGTGGGAGCAGCTTGCAAGAACTGATTGCATGCTCTGAGTCATGGATAGTGCACAAACTACAAAAGGAGCAGCTTGCTTTGCTTTCATTGTTCAACACCAGATTTTTGTGGATTTGAATAAAGAATCACAATATCACATCTAGTAGCCCCAAAGTAAGATCACCTTATTGCTACACCAAGATAAATAAATATTAAGAGACCTTAAGCCTTATGTTAAACAACCTAACCTATCTCAAATCTCTCTATAAATACAATCAATATCACTAAAATAAGTAAGATTTTATTTCACACCATTAATTACTTTGGTGAATATTCACTCACTTGAGTATGAAAATATTTTTACAAATATTTTACAATTTCCCATGGTGTCTCAACTTTATTAGAGTTTGTAGTCACTTGAAAACCTCAAATATTAGCCTATGTAGAATGCCCTTCAGTTTGCATTACCTATAGGTATAAATCAATAGTCTTATGTTCTATGTTCATTGTAGGTTGTAGGCCCTTTTCCTTTTTCCAGTTTGCCTCATAGTCACGACCTTCTTTTTTCGAGATTTCACATTGATCATCATCACAGGTATGAATGTCCTTCATATTTTTGTCCTTCAGAATGTGGGAGTGTTGTTGTGTGTTGAGTTTACCAATGTGTTGCTATGTGTCACATTAGACTATCAACTAGTTACTCAAGATCACATTAGGCTATTCTTTCAAGCTGACGTGTACCCTTGTTAATACCATGCTAGTCAACTATTTTCTGTTTGTGGTTTTGCTATGGGTAAAGAATTTTGGTTTGTTTATGTTTGACAAAGTAATTAGGCTATTCTTTGAAGCTGATGTGGGCATTTTTCTATTTTTAAGCTGATCTGGACCTAACTTAGGTCACAGTGACAGCGCTTTCACTGTTGGTGTGATTCTCGAAGGTGGTTCTCTCACTCGTAACTTTTGGCGGCTCCCACAAGGTTAGCAACTTCCATTGGCTTTGTATTTGGTGGTTTTGTAACTTGTTTTATGTGATTAATTACTAGCGTAAGTGTATAAAATCCCTAGTAGTCATTATGAGTGAACCTTAGTTTCCCATTTGAGATTCATTACAGTGATTCTTCCAGACAGTTTGGATTAATTGTTGTATTGATTCTTGAATTGTCCGTTTGGACAGTTTGGGATGACTCATTTTTTTAGTATATTCATATGTATAGGTTGTGTTTCTTTTCTTAAATATGATGAAATTTCGGTACAATGCATTTCACTTTGTTCTTCGGGTGCATAGTTGACTGTGGTGGAACTCATGTCACTGCTTTCATGTCATGTACTCGGAGATCAAAGCGAAATGCTGTCGAAATTTTGTCAAATTTAAGATAACAGACTCAACCTATACATATGAATATACTATAAAAATATGTCTTCCTGAATGGGATAGGGTCAAACCTTGAATGAAAAGAGTGAGATTTTCATGCATGGAATAACTTCGTAAGTATCACAGAGTTGAACATTTCTTGCAATTTGCCTCCGAAAGAAGTCTACCGGATGGAGATGGAAAATATTTCTATCCCTATACCAATTGTTTGAATGGGAGACACGGGAGCATCTTCTGTGTGATGGGATTAAGAAGAATTATACCACATGGATATGGCATGGTGAATTGACAGACATGTGGAGGGGGTCGCAAACTGAACCGGTTGATGTTGACATCGGAGATCAATTAGAGGATATGATTCGTGATCTGGGACATGAGTCTTTTCAGCAAGCACATGCCCCTATGTATGATACATTGGAAAGTGATTCGAAGAAGCCGTTGTATCCAAGGTGCAAAGAGTCATTGACACTGTTGTAAGTGGTGTTAAATCTGGTTAATGTCAAGGCTAGATATAGGTGGAGTGACAAAAGATTCAGTTCACTGCTTGAGGTAGTTCATGACATACATCCAAATGAAAACACGTTGCCAAGAAGTTACTATCAGGCGAAGAGGATTCTTTGTCCGATGGGTATGGAGTATCAGAAAATTCATGCTTGTCCTAATGATTGCATATTGTACAGAAATGAATTTCAAGAAATGCATAAATGCCCCAGGTATGGGGTATCACGGTACAAAGTGAAGGCCGATAACAACTGTAGCATTGATGAAAGCACAAAGAAAGGCCCCCCCCGTAAAGGTGTTGTGGTAACTTCTGATCATTCCAAGGTTTAAGCATCTGTTTGCTAATGAAGATGATGCAAAAGACCTTACATGGCATGCATATGGGAGAAACTGTGATGGAATGCTCCGCCATCTGGCAGATTCCTCCCAGTGGAAGAAGATTGACCGTTTGTATCCAGAATTTGGCAAAGACTCAAGAAATCTTAGACTTACACTTGCCAGTGCTGGAATGAATCCCTATGGCAGTTTAAGTACTCAGCACAGTTCGTGGCCTGTTTTACTGGTCATTTACAACCTGCCTCCTTGGTTGTGCATGAAGCGAAAATACATGATGTTGTCTATGATGATATCCGGACCAAGACAACCAGGAAATGACATTGATGTTTATCTTAGTCCCTTGATTGAAGACTTGGCAAACTTGTAGGATGAGGGGGTTGCCGTGTTTGATGGGTATCGTAAGGAGACATTCAAGTTGCGTGCAATGCTATTTTGTACCATTAATGATTTTCCAGCGTACGGAAATTTGAGTGGATACAGTGTTAAGAGTCATCGTGCATGCCCTATCTATGAACAAGACACAAGCTACATATAACTTAAACATGGCAAAAAAATTGTTTACACTTGCCATCGACGTTTTCTGAAACCTTATCACCCTTATCGGGGATTGAAAAAAATGTTCAATGGAAGTCAAGAGCATGAAACTGCATCGATTTCATTAACCGGTGAGTAGGTTCTTAAGCAGGTTGAGGGCATCCATACTGTATTTGGAAAGACTGAAGAGAAGAAGAAAGGTAATACTTGCATATGGAAGAAGAGGTCAATATTGTTT
Source organism: Glycine latifolia (assembly GCA_013407115.1). Taxonomy (NCBI): domain Eukaryota; kingdom Viridiplantae; phylum Streptophyta; class Magnoliopsida; order Fabales; family Fabaceae; genus Glycine; species Glycine latifolia. Next base: position 17,021,437 of record CM023954.1, read on the forward strand.
AATCTTCCATACTGGTCTGATCTAGATGTTAGACATTGTATTGATGTTATGCATGTGGAGAAAAATGTGTGTGACAGTGTCATCGGCACGCTGCTTAACATTCACGGCAAGACAAAGGATGGTTTGAACACTCGTCAAGATCTTGCTGAGATGGGTATACGTGAGCAATTACATCCTAGGTCTGATGGTAAGAAAATATACTTGCCTCCAGCACGTCATACTTTGTCAAAAAAGGAGAAGATAAGTTTCTGTCAGTGTCTACGCCGAGTGAAAGTGCCACAGGGATACTCTTCAAATATTAAGAGCCTTGTGCAAATAAAAGATTTGAAACTAGTTGGCTTAAAGTCTTGTGATTGCCACGTGTTGATGCAACAACTGTTAGCCGTGGCGATTCGAGACATTTTTCCTAACAAAGTGAGGCATGATATAACTCGACTGTGCTTTTTCTTCAATGCCATTTGTACCAAAGTCGTGGACCCTGTAAAGTTAGATGACTTGGAAGAAGAGGTGGCAATTATCTTGTGTCAGTTGGAGATGTATTTTCCTTCTTCATTTTTCGACATAATGGTTCACTTACTTGTTCATCTAGTAAGGGAAATTAAAACGTGTGGTCCCGTTTATTTACGGTGGATGTACCCGGTCGAGCGATACATAAAGATCTTGAAAGGGTATACAAAAAACCTACACCACCCTGAAGCATCCATAGTTGAAAGGTACATTGCAGAAGAAGCTGTAGAATTTTGTTCAGAGTACCTTGAAAAGGCAAAACCTGTTGGGCTTCCCGAGTCCTGACATGACGACAGAGTAGGAGGAAAGGGTTCACGAGAGCTGCATGTTATAACGCCTGGTTTACAGGAATTGCAACAAGCTCATTTGTATGTCCTGAATAACAGTAATGAAGTTCTTCCATACATAGTTCGTCATGAAGCCTTAGTCAAGTAAAGTAATCCAAGAATAACGAAGAATAGGTTGTTGAAAGAGCATAACAAGACTTTCCTAAATTGGTTTAAAGATACAATATTCAGTGATGAATCTTTATCTGAAACAATGAGGAAGTTAGCAGATGGGCCTAAAAGAAATGTTAGAATTTGGCAAGGCTACGATATCAACAAGTACTCGTTCTACACAAAACAACAAGATGACAAGTGTAAGGTTTCAGGTGTCCACGTGGCACTTTAACATTGTAATGTAGTAATTACACAGTAATGATGATAATTATGACCCTGTGGTATAATCTGGGTTCGTATGACCGGGGTGTCATACAATGGGGGAGTGCAAATTAGAACTCGGATAAGGGAGGGGTGTAGATAGAAACCTTGCAAAGCCGGGATCGTGCTAAGTATGTTAGCAATTACAAGAAGACCGGGTTCGAAGTGTTACCGGGATATCGCTTATGTGTTATAGGAATAAGCGCTGTAAAGAAAAGAACCCAAACAAGGAAGGAAAGAGTGGCCAGGTAGAGATCCCAGATGGGCTCGTATCTTTCTTTCCTTTGAAGCCATCGAGTAGCGACTTCGGACGAGCTCGTGTATTCTATTCCTTCGTGTTATCGGGTAAGTAATCTCGGATGATCTCGGACGAGGGCAGAACCTTGGACATGGGAAGTGCCAAGGTTGAAGCCCGGTTAGGTCGGATAAGGCCGGAAACACGGATTGTTGGGTGCCAAGGCAGTAACCCGGATGAGGCCGGACAAGGACAGACCTCGGGGTTTATAAAGTGCCTTGGATGGATTCCAACGTTATGCAATCAATTAAAGACGCTTTGGACTTACTCGATACCATGCACGTACACGAGGGTACCAGGGGTTACTAATGCCGAGTTGTGCAAAGTGGGAACCTAGACAAGGCTGTCAGGGCAGCGCATATTTTATTAATTAAACCAACCCGGCAACATAGTAAGAATATGGAGATCCCGACATTCATACATAAAAACTAAGATATGTTTTTAACTCACGAACCCAGTAGTTGGTGCTCTCACCAGCTCACCTTATGCATGTGATCCACATTGGTTACTAGGCTATTTAAGTGACACATGTTGACTTCAGTGACGTATGCGACGTGCGCTGACTAAGTGGGTATATATATAAGTAACGTGAGTTTGGTTATTTCCCTACCTAACCCATTTTATCTCTGACCTTTCACCAAAGACATTTTCTCCTCCTCCATTAACGAATGAAGGAAAGCTTCAAGTTAGGGAAGAGAAGGCGATTTTGAGACATTTAAGCTTGGGAAAAGCTTTTCGCTAGTGTTGTTAAACACCTTAGAAGTAAGAAACACAGGTAAGAACCTCGAAATCTAACTGTTAGGGATTTTGGCCCCTTTTGGGGGTCTGCATGTCACCTGTTGGGTGACTAACTCTTGTAACCTGGAAAAGAAGAGTTTCTTTACATGCAACGGGGGAGAATCGCTTTTAATCTCTTGCATGCATGTATGTAGGGTGTGACACTGAGGATAGTGGTGTTCGGAACCGCGAGAATGAAAGAACAAGTGCAGAGCTTCGGAAAGGTAAGCTCTCCGTTCTTGGAAGTCATCCCCTTGACGGCGTTCCACCATACTCCGAGGGAGTGATGGTTATTGTATGTCCTGATGCATGTATTGAAACTGTGTGTTACTGCCTTTGTTTGAGAACATGTATATGATTTACAGTCTGATAATCTGTTGTGATTGTGTGAGAATTCTCTAGCTAGTAGAATGGACAAAATATGGACTTCCCTTAGAGCCAAAGTGATATGGAACAACTCTAAGTGGTCAATTAGTATATATGAAAACCCTGAGAGAATGCCCATTAATTTGGATGAACCTCTCTTGGAAGAGCCATAATGTGCCCATTAAGTTGGATGGTCTTCCTCAGGCAAGGGATGTACGAGAGCATGTGCCCATTAAGTTGGATGATATTCTCTCGTATAACCCGTGTGATTGTATACATGTGTTATATTGATGAAAGCTGGGATGGCTAGTGTGTGTAATGCCTGTTTTAATACTTGTATCATGGAAGTGAACCCGGGGAAGGAGAGGCCTTCCAGAACCTGGAGTTTACTGAGATTATTATCTCACCCCGGATGGGGATTATATGTGTTGCAGGTAAAGAGCACATGGATGAAGACGGATCTCGGGGCAAGAGGCCCGGGTAGCAAGGTCGTCCACGTGGAACTTAGCTATTTTGGGGGTGCCAGTTGTGTTTATAGATATATGTGTGTGTATTTTGTAACCCGGCCCCTTGTTATGTAACCTGTCCTTGAGGGGTGTTTAGTTCACGTGTATTGTCATGCTTAATGTACAAATATTATTGTATATAATGTTGGCGTGAGGTGATGACATTCTTTTGTTGCTTCCAAATTAACTGTTGTTAATTTATTTGCTGCGTTTAATGATCGGATTTGAATGTTAACAATCGGATGCATACGGGGTGTTACAACAAGAGCACAATGCAAAACAGTGGGGTTAGCCTTAGGGTTGAGTTGCAACACTTCGCTACTGTGCATGACCACAATCTCCATTTGGCATGCATTCATTACTTTGGAGTCATTCATGACATCTGGGAGCTTAATTATGTTACATTCAGTGTGTGTGTGTGTGTTTTCAAGTGTAAGTGGGTTGATATCAATAGCGGTGTCTGGACCAAGGACTTGGGATTTACTTTGGTTGATCTTAACGAATTAGCTTATCAAGATGAACCTTTCATCATGGCAGAACAAGCTAAACAGGTGTTTTATGTTCAAGATCCATGTGATGATGATGATTCCATTGTCGATACTGGTGTCACTCAATTCTCAACACAAATACCCGACGTCAACAGAGAAGATTACGATGATGACGTTCATGCAAATCGTAATGATCATGATGAAGGAGAATTAATTAACATCACTTAATGTAATTTGTTTGCCTTATTAACTTGATTGCATTTTTTACAATTTCATAAGTATCCTAACTTTTCAGAATGTGTTTACTTATCTTTCTTTTTTATTTTAACAGGATCATGACTACACCACCGAGCTCTCCTCCTCGTCCTGAGTCAGCACCTTCGCCATCTAAGGTGAAGAAGACTAGGAATGCGACACAACTGAGGTTACTGGTTACCAGACCTACTGGTACTGACAAACCAGTGGTTCATGTAGATCCTGCCATTGGGAAGGCTGATGGTCCTCAGGCAAAGAAATTGAGGACGTATCTAGGGATCGTGGCTAGAGACAAGGTGGATGGGACCATTGCTAACTGGAAGGAAGTTCCTGCAACACAAAAGGAGTTGATTTGGAAGGACATTCAGGTATTACAATTAAATGTCCAATGTGATTGCTTGTGATAATACAATTTAAATGTTATTATAACTGTTAAACCTTCTTGATTGTAACGCAGGTTGAATTTGATATTCCTGAAGCGTCCGACCAACGGATCAAGAAGAAAATTCTGCAGACAGCGGGAGAGCGATGGAGGCAGTTTAAGTCAAACTTGACCTCTAAATGGGCTCTGGCACAAGGCAAGGACGACGATACCGACATTGTCTGTGAGAAATACGATATCAGTAAGGAAAAGTGGCACCAATTCTGTGAGACACGTAGAGCCGCTTCCTGGGAGGTTAGTTGAGTTACATTGTTTTACAATTTTAAAATTATGAAGGCAAACAAGTGCATTTTTTAACCCTATTTGTGTAATTCTCACAGATGTTAGAAAGAAGGCCTAGGCCATCCAGAAGTTGAACACTACCCCTCACATGTTGTCTCGCGGGGGTTACGACTTGTTAGAGAAGATATTGATGGAGGAAAAACAAAAGAAACAATTGGAGGAAGAAACCCGTGATGATAGCACGGATACCATCATTCATCCTCTGTCCCCTGTGAAACGACACGTGAAGTGGAAGTTGGCTCGCACAAAAAAAAAAATCGGACAAATGACTTCTGAGGCGGCATGTGAGATTGCAAAGAGGATTGTAAGTCAAACAACAAGCTCATACACCTTTAATGAATTTTTTCCTCACAAATTACAAAACCAATGTTCTACTTATTTTGATCGCAGGATTCCCTGGATGAGCAATCCACACAGGGTAGCTTTGTTGCTAGTGGACGTCAGGATGTTTTGACTGTTGCCATTAGACGACCAGAGCACCCCGGTCGTGTTCGTGGTGCTGGAGCCGGTGTGATCATCACACAGTACTTCGGATCGGCTCCATCAACCTCTCATAAGTCGAAGTCAATGGCGCTTGAAGACTTGGATCGCCTAAAAGACAACATCAGGGTAGAGCTGGAGCAGTCGATCACTGATCAACTTACACAGTCGATCACTGAAAGAGTTACACATCAAATAATGATGAGCTTCAGCCACCTGCAGTCCCAGATGCAGACCCAGATCTAGTCTCAGGGTGCCATGCCGCCTCCAGACCTTCAGTCATGTCCTTATGGTGCCCGTGTGAGCACCAAGGGAAGCTGTGTCGATCCCTCAGGGAATGACCCAGACACGGGTGCATCTGACAGGCATGGGTTGTATGTCGATGGCAATCCTCCCCGCCTGGTTGCCCTTGGAAGAGTTTATGAGGGGTCGACAACCGTGCACAGCATCCCTCTTGCCCATGATCAGGTCAATGTGGGTGTTGAGGAAGTTCGAGATGTTGAGGATCGCGTCCCTGTACCCACTGACGAGGTTCAGTTATTGGGGTAGGCCCCTAACACCTTCCTTGCTTGGCCAACACATCTTGTACAGGCTATTTTGAACAAGGTATTTCATTTTTTGCTTGTTTCTTCTCATTTAAGAATGATTTGTCTCATATAAATTCAAGACGGTCATTCACTTATGTTTGTTAACTGGGCAGGATAAACAAGTACCTGAGGGACCGGCGAAACTTGTACATACGCCGGAACATATTGTCGATCCCCTGTACCAGATCGCATTGACCATCCCCGATCTTTTCCTCAAACCCATGCAGGTGCAATGGGACCCTACTATGTTCGGGCTACAAGTTGAGGACTTCCCATTGTACATAAAGCATGAGGATATTTCTGAGATCATCCAGGTGGTCAATGTCTGAGCATCTCCGTTATACAACTGTGGATTCTGTAAGTCACTTTCAATTGGCTACCGTTACATAACTAATTGTTTTATATTCTTGCATAATTGACTTTATTTTCAAAACAATAGGCATATGACTGAGTTATGTCTGCAATCAGATCATGGTGATGTGTATGGATTCATGGAGCCATAGTCCATATAGAGATCAGGGCAATCTCAATTTGAATTCGAGGACTATATCAAGAAATGGATGCAGAGTTCACAGAAAGATGTCTACCTTGCAGCGTACTTGAATGGATAAGTAAAAATGTACAAAAGAATTTAATTAATGTATGAAGTATAATAACTTCTTTTTCTCCAATGCAGTGCACATTGGCAACTGGTCGTTATATGTCTTAAGGCCAATGTTATTGTGTGGTTCTGTTTGTTGCACCACAAGTCTGATAACTACCTCAAAGGAATTATTAACAGGTAGGTTGTTATTTGTCAGACATTTCTGTTTTTATTTCTAACACATGAATATGTTAATTGTACAATATGCATGCATGTTTCTCTTAAGCAGTGCTTTGAAGGGACTCCATGACACTCAAGGAAACAAATCAAAGGCTACTACTAAATGGATTGCGCTTAAAGTAAGTCTTTTAATAAATCATGGTTTATGTATTCAAAATAACTTTTATTACCATTTACACTAATTTCCGTTTAACTTTGACCATGTTATTGAATTTAGTGTAATAAGCAAAAAGGAAGAACTGAGTGTGGCTATTATGTCATGCATTGGATGTCCACGATAGTCCAAGGAGGCTTCAGGGATAACTGGGACATGGTACTTGTCTAATTCAAAACTAATTTTCATTTTTTTACCTGTTTTTATTTATACTTATTAAATTATGTTTTATTATGTCATCCAGTATTTCAGTGATGAAAGACCACTGCAAGCCGACAGATTGAAGGGTATTAGTGTTCAATGGGCTACATTTTATCTTAAAGTTAGAGATGAAATATCAGATTAGGTGGTTAAGGGATTTTTAAACAATTGTATATAAACATTTGGTTAGGAAATCATTTTTATGTACATTGACACTATTGAATTTTATTTGTTATTGAAATAATATTTTATTGTATTGTATTTTGAAATTGGCTGGATGTTTGGTATTTAATTTACAGGTTGAAGAACTGGTAAAATTAAAAAAACAGACAAAATATATAAAAAAAAATAACATCGATTTTCTTAAGAAAATCGATGTTGAAGTTCCAGCTTTCATATTTTTTTACGTTTTTATTTATTAGATAGCGACATCGGTTTTTAAGTAAAAACTGATGTTGTTTACTTTTCATTAACGTCGGTTTTGAAAACTGATGTTAACTTCCACACTTTCAACGTCGCCTTATTCAACATCGGTTCAAAACCGATGTGGAATGTCAAAAATAACCGATGCTGAATGTTGTTTTTTCTGGTAGTGTCTGCTTCCATCAAGATTTAGTATATTTAAATACTCTGTTCTTTTATCTCAAATCGATGGTTCATTGGCTCCATTTAATTTGATTTCAGTACAAAAATTATATATATATATATATATATATATATATATATATATATATTACTTGTAAGTATTCTATTCTAGTATCTACTTTCATTTTACATATAATTTTCATTTTAGTTTACTGATATACTCATTACCCTTTATTAATTTTTTTAATTAATAAATTCAAAAATATGATCGTTGCAGGGAAATATTCCACCTGTTGAGATTGTTGTATAATCATGCTTAAGAAAGTCATCTTGACTTTCTTGGAAGTAGGTACGTCAGCAGGAGTTTAAAAACTATTTTCTATTTGTTACGTTTGTTTGGTCTCGTACTAATGAAAATATGACTACTTTAATCTTTGGTTCCATATATTTTTTTGTTACTTAGTTCTTGACTTGTTTCATGTGTTTGGAATACATCATGTTTCATTACTGATAATTGTTTATGATAAAAGCTCACTTAATTTGAGTGAAACTTCTATTTAATTAATTAGTTCTTTTCGTTCTATTTGAATGGTTTTCTTAAGTTTAAGTCTTTGATAATATGTGATATTGGGATATGGAGAGGGTGTAGAGCCAAAGACTTAAGAGACAATACGTTTCAAGTGTGCATGGGATTTTGTAAGATAATAAAATAAATATTTGAAGTCACTGGATGTTATGACACATGTATGGCCCACCAAGGAACTCTTCAATTATGAAAATGGTGGTGGTTGAGTATTTTTAGTTTAATATTTTTCTATTTTTCTTAGCTTATTTGACTTCTTTTGGATTTTTATTTTCTCATTCTAATTTAATTTTTATCTTAGGTAAACAAATAGGCTTAATTGATAATTGTTGCTTATTTTCGGATTTTTTGCTTAATTGACCTATCTTCCTTGTGCAGGACATAGAGAGCTCTACAGAACTTCAAATGGCGCATATGAGTAGTTCCTGAAAAGATAAGGAAAAGATCTACAATTTTTTCAGAGCTAAGCCAAGGCCAATTCTATCATTTTGAGAGTCATTTTAGGCTTGGAAGTTAGAACCACTGCACTTGAATTTGGGCTGCGAAATTGGTGTAATTAGTAATTAGTTAGATTAGTTGGGTTTAATTATGGTCCATCCTTTCCTACTGAATCAATTACTATATTTTAGTAATTTTATTTATTTGTATGGACACACTTCATTTTAGCACAAACGTATTTTGTAGTGACTTTTAAAAGTTTTTAGAATTAAAATCTTTTCTCTTATTTTCTCTCGACTGTTCTTCATTGTTTTTCATTTTCATTTCTGTTCTTCCATTTTCTTGCACTAATTTCGTGGGGCTTTCATTGATGATGATCATGGAAGGCTAAACAATCAATCAATCCAAGGATCCAGCCCAAGCAAGGAGAATTTGAGTTCTAGTTTGGTATTTCAAATTCTGTGTGAATGTTCACTTTCTTCTTCAATCCTTTATTCGATTTTCATGATTATGAATGTGTTTAGGATTGAAAATGGATTAGGTTATTTCCTAATTTCAAATTTTAATCACAGATTATTATTTGGATGATATTTCACTTAGGTTTGTGGTTTCAATTAATTTAGGGGCTAATTCGATTGAACTGCTTCTAATGAAATTGAATGAACTTTCATAACAAGATCATTATCTGAGAACTATGATAATTCTCATGGCTTGGTTTGGTGAATTGGATTGATGTTCTTTAATCTGTTTTACATTACCTTCAATCAATTCTATTAGCTTCTTTAATTGTAATTTGTGTTTTTGCAATTTTTGTTAATCACATACAAACTGTTCGATAAAAATCCTCCTATTATTTACCAATGAATTGAAGTTGGAACCATATTGATTATGTCTCTGAGTCGACCTAGGTTAATCATGTGCTACAGAACTAGCATAGTTTAATTATTTTGAAGTGATACGAATCGGTTATCAGGGGGCTCTGAAGTTAGCTAATGAAAATTTTGTTTTGTAAATAGCGGATAATACTCAAAATTGTTTCATGATGGAATTATCGTTAAGCATGGTCATAGCCATTTATTACAATGATTCTATTCTTGTTCTCAACTATGTCATTTTGTTAATGTGTTCAGCGGGTTGACAAGTTGGGAAAAATACAAATTTTTTTACATAATAGATGAAAATTTTCATTTTCAATTTTCCCACCATGGTCACTTCTGATTGAAGTAATACATACTCTTATTTCATTTTGAATTCTTTTGCAGAATATAAAGAAGACTTCAAAGGACTCATCTTTGTTAGCAAGGAACATTATCCATGTCCATCTTAAGTAGTCATCTACTACTACTAGACCATATCTTTTTCCACTAGTAGAGGTTGTTTTTGTAACACCCTCAAATTTCAATATATAAGTGCATTTTCTTATAAATATGCATTTCTAGATTAAATGACATAAATACCCTTGGACATTGTTTAAAATGACCAAAATATCCTTGAACAATTTCACAAATGACAGTTAGGTCCCTAGGATAAATGACTAAAATGCCCCTGAACAACTGTACAAATGACCAAAATACCCTTTTAGCTCTGAAAACCTCAGTAGAATTATGGAAACTTGACAAAAGTCTAGTAGGCTTCTAGACAAAGAATTATTAACACTCTTAGTAAAGAAAAACTATGAAATAGAATTTTTAGAAATTTTGAAAATAACTCAAAAAGAATGGAATACAGACTAATCTGAGTTTAACAAAAACACAGAAACAGTAAAGGTGCAATCTGGAGAATTTTCTTTTAATTATAGAAGGAATGGACTCTTAAATAAATGGTCTATACCTTTTTCAAATTAAAAACAAAATTAACCAATAGAAATTTAGAAAAGTCACTAAAAGGAAGTTAAGAAACCTCTCAAAATTAATTACTAAAACATACTGCAACTTAGTCTAGTTTTAACCAATTTTAGAAATTATTACTTCCAAGAAAACAATTGAAATTAAGCTTTCATAAATTATAGAAATATTTATGACTAATATAAGAAAAGATGTTAAGAAAATAAAGCATTAAAAACATATAACTTAGCTACTCTACGGTTTGTGCCATAAAAGCCCAAAATTGAAACAAAATTAGCTCCAAAAACAAGCTTGGTCGTGCACTACAATGGAATAAGGTAGAAGGTTGTAGAAAATTGTGGAGCAAGGCCACTTGGACGGTTGGGAGGCAAGAAGAAATCCTATTGGACCAACCAAAAAGGCAAGACATGATGAAGTTTTGTGATATTTTACTTAAGCAAAGGAAAACAACCTATATAAAAGCATGGTGGGACCAAATGAAGGAGCTGAATTTTGCACGGACAAACAACCATTCAGCCAGCCTCCTTTTCAACTTTGAAAAAAAAAAAAAAAACAAAGCCATAACAGCCCAAACAATTCACGGACAGCAACCCCACTTTCCACACATCCTTTTCACTTATTCCTTCACTAAAAAATAAAAGCAAAACACAAAAGGCCACCCCTTGAAAGCTTCACGTAAAGATTAGGAAGGCTTAGGACCACTTGCTGAATTTCAAATCAAAGAAGCAAGGTACGGGAAGTAATTTAATACACATGAATTAGATGATTGGTAGGTCAATTTAACATCTATTTTTTTAGAATTAAGCTATGTTCTTTCTTATTTTGTAAACTTTAAAAATTGGTATACCATATGTTGGCTAAAATGTCACAATGAATTACTATAATACATGAGTTATAATTTGGATAAATAATTTTAACTAACCTAAAAATTAATTAATTTAGAATAATAAGGAAGCAACTCATTAACTTAACTATTTAAATTTTGTGGCCATGGATTACCTTGCTGTATCCTTTTATTTTACGCTGTAACAATTGTAATTTATTACTTAAGGTTGCTGTATGATAATTTATTATGTTGCTGTAAATTAATTCTGTAACTTAATAGTTGCTGTATGATAATTTATTATGTTACTGTAAATTAATTCTGTAACTAAATGTTGTTGTATGTTATTTTATTATGTTGTTGTATATTAATTTTGTAACTTAATGATTGCTGTATGTTGTTGTATATTAATTTTGTAACTTAATGATTGCTGTATGTTATTCTATTATGTTGCTGTAGATTAATTTTGTAACTTGATGATGCTGTATGTTATTTTATTATTCATTTGATGTTGAATTATGATAAAATTTCTATGATCTATTTTATTAGAAATTAGGTCATGAATATATGATTAAAGATTTGTATTATATATTGTTAAGATTAGTTCCTTAAGAAAATTATGGGCACTTATTTTTGATATTGATGGATGACTAAAAAATTTTATGGTGCCAAGATGTGAGACTTTGAGAAATAAATTAATGGTAAAGAGGAACTGAAAGAAAAAGAAAAAAAAAAATCAAACCATGCATCATTTTCATTTGACCCCTCAGAGTGGAGGGAGGTTTCACTAGAGTGGGTGAAACTATTTTGATCATAGTACCCTTTTGACCCCTCAGAGTGGAGGGAGGTTTCGCTAGAGTGGGTGAAACTATTTTGCTTATGGTACTTTGTGGTGATAATCTGAGATCTCAGACATGCATCATTTAACAAAGAAATCATGCATCAATTCTCATGAATCTGGTTCTGTTTATAAATGATGATTTATTCGTTAATTATCTGTGATGTTATTTCAATTTCTGTCGATTATCTAATCATGTTTATTAAATACTTACCCGAGTTGTGTCTGTGGTTTGACACCTGTGATGACCCCAATCTATTTGGGTGAGCAGAAGAACAGTAAGCTGAGGAAAGCCTTAAGGAAGGAGCTGGATGTTCTGTGTGCTGTTGGATGACTGTATGCTTTATTTGTGACTTTCTGTTTATCTGTATTTGATACTACGCTGAGCTGTCTGTATCTTATGTTATAACAGACTATTTGGGATTGTGTTGTATTTGGACTGTATCTTAAATTATATTTGAACCATATATTTTGACAATTTGGCGAACGCGTTAGAAAAATAAATTATTACGTATAATTCATTTTACGTAAACGAAATTACATAGAAAAAATTTTTCTGTAAAATTAATAAGCAAAATCAATTAAAACGAACAAGAAACGTAGTCGTTATAGTTTTGGTTTGACCAAACAAATCAAGATTTAACGGTGCAAGTGGTCTTGAGGTGGAAATAAATGTTTTTGCTAGAAAAATATTTTTTAACTTGTTTCCCCTTATGACATACTTTTAAAAGTAAATCATCTTTCTATGACGAGTGAAATTTTAAAAATTATTTTTAACTTGCAAGTAGTAAAGGACTGTCGCCCAGTGATTTATAGACAACAGTTTTAATGAAAATTTATATGCAAAGATGTGTCAATAATATGTCTTGAAAATAATATGACATGCTAAAGGAGAATAATATAAACACTCGATCAGTTTTATACTAGTTCACTCAACCTGAGCTACATCCAGTTTTGCTTTACCAATCAATAAATGGTTCTACTAATCAAACTTGATTACAAGAAGTATTTTATCCTATTACCCTAACTTACAAGTATTTTCTATGTCACTACTTCTACTTTCTAAAAAACCTTTTGAAATAGAATTAGAGATTCTATAAATAAATCAGGACAATATAAATTTCAAGAAACAAGAGTTTCAATAAGAGACAGCTCAAAAATGATTATTTTATATCTTTTTCATAGAAAGTAGAAAAATAATCATCCATAATTAGAAGCTTGTAAACATATATTTAGTTGGTCTTTTCTATTTTTCATAATAATGTTAGAGACAGTTATTTTCAAGAATAGATTCAAAAACCTTAAAAATTAAGGAGGGAGTATAAAGTCTGCACATTATCAAGTCCTCTTTAAGAACTTAGATTATTTATAGTTATAAAATCAGGGACTTGATCAACGGAGAAAAGAATCCAAACGAAAAACATCATATGTATAACGTGGTTGATGATTTTGTGAATCTTAGAGGGTATATCTAAAGGAGTCACAACCAGATGCATGTGACAAAGGAAAAAACATAAGAACACTCAAAACAGGAAAAATTACACAAGTTGATATCATGCATTTTATTTGGAAAAACATTGAAGTAGCCTTTCTTTTAAATAATCAAGAAATGAAGAAAAAAATAAGTCAGATAATTATTGCGTTGGTAAAATCCTTTATTTTAAGAATTCATATTATCAATAAACTAAGTTGTCATCTAACAATAGAGCCGAATTCATAGGGGAAACCATAAAAGAGACTTTAGTGTTATTCATTCTCCAATCAAAGTTTGATTTTCAAATTCATAATCCACTCTGAGCATTTTATACTAACATATATAGTGTGGGTTGTTGGGGGCAAAGTCTAATTTTAAGTAAAAATGGACAGCAAAGGCACATGTGATGTTACATTTCAGCTTTGTCTAGAACCAGGATCTTACATCATTGGAGACTTTTCTTTTACTTTCTGGATTCATAAATAATTATATAATTAATATGATATAGCTATTTTTTTAAGGAATTTATTCTGAATATTCTATTTCAATGTTACTAATTTGAATTGATTTATTTTAGCCCCTACATTTGACAAATATTTTCCATATTTATGTGGATAAAGATCAATATAGACAAATAATCTTTCCATGAAATACTTTCAAAAGGATATTTGAAAATTGTTCAATCTCCATTAAATTATTTCCTTTATAAGAAAAATCTATTTCCGACATTCTTATTGTATATATAATTTAAGCATAGAACCAGGTTGGTTCAACTTTAGCCACATGCCCCTTTCCTAAAACCCTAGATAAACCAAAAAACTGAAAATAATTGTTTCATGTTATGTAATACATAAGCTTTGGTGAGGGAATTTGATCTAAAATTAGTCCAACGCTAGCTATGAATTAGGAGTTGGAAGCAGCACTGGATTTTCTTGACCAAAGTATGAGTGTGAATATCAGTCAAGTTGGTGCATGAATATTGTTCATGCCCAACTTGCCAATTGCTTATTTAAATACTCTTTTAGGAATGACTTCCATTAACAATAGATTCAAGAGGTGCTTCAGGATAGTCCACCATAGGTGTTTCGATTATGTGAGGTAGAAAGAGAATTGAGGTACGGGAAGGGATTCGAAATAATAACATGTTCATGTCAATAGACTTCAGGAATGGTCTGTGAAGGATTCAGAACAATGCAACGAACTTCTCACATCAATGATCTTCAAATGGAATACTTTCATGGAGATTTGAGATACGAGAAGAGATTCAGCACAATCATATGTTCATGTCAATAGACTTCAGGGTTGGTCTATGAATGACTCAAAACAATGCAACGAGTTTCATATTAATGACCTTCAAATGGATACGAGAATGATTCAAAATGGAACCAAAATCGCAAAGGTTATGCGAGACAAAAATGGAATCATAATTTGTAGAGGAATCAAATATGGTGAAGGTTAAGGAGGAGAAAGAAAAGTGGAATACAAGTAATGATACAAGAAGATAAAATGAGATGTACTTTTGGGAATGGGAAGAAAAAAGATAATTCGAATATGGAATGGAGAAGAAAAAGAGTAGTGGCAGCGGAAGTAATTTTTGTTTTCATGGAGGAAACCATGATTTTTTCATGAAGGATATCATGGCTCTCATTCATGGAAGGAATCTTGGCTTTGATTCATGGAGGAAACCATTGCTTTGATACAATGTTAAAAAGTAAATACCAATAATTATGAGGAAATATCATCTCATTCTCATTTTTTTTCCTCAACGTGAGGTTTATATATATACAAAAAGTAGTGCAACAATATGCTAATTAACAACAGTAACAAACTATTCTAATCCTAATTTTATGCATAACAAATTTGATTTTCCTATTTAAATATATAATGTATATTGCAACAGTCTAACAACTCATAATAATAATTAACAGTCTAACAACTCATAACAATAATTTTAAATTTAAATTTCATAATTCAACAGGTTGTAATGGTGATGCGGGAAGAAGGTGATGTGTGTGGCGAGTAGGATGCTTAAGTATATAGGAGGTGGAGCATGGTGGTGGTGGTGCAGGGCTTAAGCTGGTGGGTACACATGATGATGAACTGGAGTCTTCCCAATAGGAAAAGAAGCATGACTCAGCGAGTGGTGGTGATGTGGAGGGTGAGCTGGTTTGTGGGTAGGAGGGTGAACTAGTGACTTTTCCAAAGGAATAGGAGCATGAGTGGGAGAATGATGTACTACTATATAAAAGAGTTTTAGCATTGATTCCAAAAGAGTTTCAACATCAATTTTAGAACCAATGTTAAAATGGTCATCGTTGAAAATAGGCATTTTCAACATTGATTTTTAAAATCAATGTTGAAAATCTCTTTGTTCTGGTTGAAACCGATATTGTGAAGGCACTTTCTACATCGATTATAGACCAATCGATATTATTTTTGCAAATTTTTTCTAATTTTACAATGAATCAACCAGAACTAATATATAAAAAATTTATTAATTTTAAATTAAAATATTTAAAAATAGTATTTTCATGCAGAAGAAATTATCATGCAAGACGTTATATAGTATGAATAAATTGATTGCTATAATTTACGTGAATAAACATGAAGAATAAATTTCACGCTGAAGACCTGCATTTGAAAAAAGTAATCAAAGAAAAAGAATTTTTTTTTTTTCAAAATCATAACATGTAAGAATGAATCTGCCAATATGCATGACCACATAAATGAATCTTGTTCAACATTTCAAAATAAAGGCACACTTGAGCATTTTTATTTATTTTCTTCTATCACAACATTAGTAACTAGTTCATATGCTAGTTCAACAAAACATAGCAGAGTTCAATATATAGCATAGATACTTTGATATCTGATAAATGGAAATCTTCACTTATGGGCATATTAATAATAACAAATCATATAATAGGCCCAACAAAAGAATGGAAAATGATAAAGACCTAAGCAGCATTTGGGGCGACTGCTCTTGGATAAAATATGTTTGCTTTGCTCTCTTCACCTCCATGCTGAGAGGACTGTAACTCAGATTCTGACTTGTTTGTATTAGCCATCCAATCAGCTGAAAGGGTCCGCATATCTGAAAGAATCCTAAAAATCCATATTTGGGTAATTGATATGAGCAATAAAAAAACTTGAAGCAAGAAATGAGTATTACATGAATCATGATGCAGACATTTCAATCAATGAGTTGTTTTCCTTGAATTTTCTTGGGATTCAAATGAAGAAATAGAATTCAACCCAAATACTCCGATCCAAAAACAAGAATCACATTGTATCCCACATATTCTACCTTACACTTTCGTTTTTGATTAGTGTTAATTATTAAAATTGGTTTGCAAACAACATATATAAACATACACATTTAAAGAAGAAATTTTTTTACTTTTAATCCCTCTATTTTCAGTCTTAAAAAATGAGGCTAATTAGTCGATCATACATTCATACCACTTTACAAACATTTCAGAGTGCTCACATGTGATCCTCATATCAATCATGTGATCATCATTTGTTACTATTAATCGCATCAACATACAACATTAATTATTTCAATGTAAGAAACCAATTTTACATATTTTTTGAAATGAAGATTCCATTCATCTATTTTAAAACACATGAATTAAGATCAAATTTGACTGAAAATTGAGAGAGAGAAAATTATGTTTTTTTCCCAATAATAAATAGAGTAATTATACAAGAATCACTATTTATTTTAAATATCTCAAACAACAACTCTCATTTTTCTTTATCCCTCTTCCTTTTTCATTGTAAATTCTATCACATTTATATTTGTTCTCTCTCTATGTTGAATAACTTGTCGGATGTTCATTAAACATTTTCCTAATAAATATCAAGGAAGAAGAAAAAAACTTACTAGGAAGAAGGCCTTTATGTCATTCCTTGTTAACCTCACTTGAGGATTTGGATCTTTATAAACTTACAACAGAATATCCATCATGTCCCCTGTTTCTCCTTGACAAGCCTCTGTGTTTTTCAGTTCATGTTCCTCCAAGACACGCTCCAAAACCTAATGAAATTTGTCAGCTATCATGACAAGTTTCTTCCCATAGCCAAACAAGTCAAATTTCCCCAAAGGCCCTAACACCTCACCCATGCTCAACTTAGACGCTGCATTCAAAAAACCATCATACAAGTATGAAACAAAGACAAAATGCATCAACTCAAAAGTGTATTTTGATTAACAAATAATAAATACTAATATTTATTATTTAAAATTTAAACTTTTCCCCCACGATTTCACTATATCTTTGAGAATGTGCATTTGAGTTTCATACTCTCACAATAAAGCACATCTTTTCTATTGAAAGTATAGTCCATCCAGTCATTTATTCTTTTTATTCTTGGATATCACAAGAACTGACATAACATAACTAAGCACATGTTCAGTTTTACTTAATTTTTACACAAATACTATTCAGCCAAAATCTCTCTCTGTATCTCTTTGATTAAATTGAGATCAAAGGAAATAATATTTTAGAGACTGTTTGTGAGTGAAAAGCTTGATAAAAAATGCACTCAGCCATAAGAGATAGATATACATGATGGTAAGTGAAACCATTATTAGTACCTTAGGCTGTTATCTCCTTTCAAGCATTCCATTCTTAGAAGTCCACTTTGTCCATTGAGGGGTTGCTGGCACGCCTGAAAGAAGCCAAAGCAATATAGATTGGGAAATCATGAGAAACCCACATTAAAAGGGTGAAAAATAATAATTTACCTGTGTGAATTTGGCTTTCAGACTTTGAGTCCAGTCACCAAGAACTTTTATGTGAATGCTAAGGGAACCATCATCAGAGGCGGAAGTTGTGGAAAGTGGATGCTTGTGAATGCGTAAAGAAAGCATCTTAGGGTGTTACAAAGGCATTTAGAAGATGTTTATTCAAATTCATACCATTCAAATGGAGACACAGCAACACAATTCACAAACATGTATTGTCCACTTTTGTAGCTAAAACCCTGCGGCTTTGCAATTTAAGTGATAACATGATTCCATGATAAAGAGTCACCTTCAAAGTTGGCAATAAGCATACTTTTTAAGCTTAGCCAAAAGTAATTATGATAGAGAAATGTGTTTCTTCATATAGTAAATAATTGAGTTTTAATTATTTGATACTTACCTTCAATATTTTGACGGACTTAATGCTTGATCTGAATGCTCTAATCAGTCTTTCCAAGGCATAAATGGTTATGGGAATAGCCATATACATCCAGGTCTATCAATCACACAATATAAGGTGCATGTTAATCGATTATCTTTCAATCCAACAAACATTTGCATGCCTTGTTAATTTGTGAAAGCTGCTATATAACCCAACAAAAATTTGAATTGAAATATATATGTTTCATTTTATTGTCACTCTTGAAGAAGCAATCAGAAGTAAAAAATACATTGTGGAAGTTGATGTTGTCATCCAAAGGAACTACAACACCTAGCTTGGTCTTATTCCTGAGCCTAGTGATGGTGTTGCAACAAACAAGTAACAGGATAAGAGCCATGTTCAATTTAAGTGTCTCGGCTGCACCTTTTTCCATGCATACTTTCACCTCTTGTGGTTTTTGGTCCATGCAACAAGAGCGTCTCCAAGTTGTCTATCTATTTTTTCCAAATAAAATATGGCCAAACAGTTAAAGAAATTAGGCTAAGTGGAGAATTCCTTAAAAGTGAATGGAGTTTTTCCAATCTGGAAATTGCATGATAGGTTATTCATTTATGATGTATGTATAAGCTCATTAAACATTGATTTTCTCCAATCTATCTTATAATGAAATTCAGTCTTCAAGAATTCAACCTCTTACTCGTGAATTTAGAGCAAAAGTGGCATGAATGAGCTTCAAGGAATTAAGCAATGGAGGATGGATTGAGACAAGGAATGAAGATGGATGATGCCATGGAGAAGCTCTCCAATAAGTCTAAAAGAATCGCCACAATAGCATTGAGAAGTCACTGATAAGATCCAAGAAGTTCTTGTACAAGAACAAGAGAGAAACTCTCACAAGAAAATTCAACATTCTTATTGATTTAACCAAAAAAATTTGTACATTTCATTTTTGTTGCCTTTATATAGCCAAGATCCTAAAGCTTGTCTTGTAAGCTACCTAAGCTAAATGCAAGTGGAATGAAATGGCAAGTGAAATGAATCTTGAAGTGCAAGCTAAGGAAGCTTGAGGTGCAAGCTAATGAAGCTTGAGGTGCAAGTTATTCACTTGATGACTCATGGCTGGGTCAACCACGTCCAGTTACAATTTTTACAAGCTTACATAGGTGCTAAAAAATTACATACAAGTGCACCTACACTTATTTAAACAATTTTCACTAAAGGCCTATTTATTGCTACTACAATTGTCACTAAAAGTGTTGGAATTAAATTGAACTTGAGAGTACAAAATCCAGCCCTTGTTCTTCTTGAGTTGGTGTGCTTCTTCATGCTTGTCTAAAAGGTGCAAGTTATCTTTGATGTGCTCTTGAAGGGCTTGAGTTCTAACTCTTGTCATGGGTCCCCTAAAGCTAACCAAAGGAAGCTCTTCAAGTTCTCCTCCTTGGCCTTGAGCTTGTGATGGACCTCCATCAATTTACCATGATGTATCTTGTGTCATCAGGGTCCAATTCTTCCATAATCAAAGCCGCATATTCCTCTGCTTGCTTTTGGATGTTTAACAAAAGTATTTTTCTCTCTTTTTTCTCCTTCCCTACCTAAACCCTACAAGTAATGTTAGAAAATGCATAAGATTATTAAGTCCAATCATGCTTGGGAATCATACCAAATATGGGACTCCGTAGTAGTTAATACCGACAAATTATATACCAATAATATTATGCCAAGACATCCAAGATGCCTATGAAATTTTAGCGTATCAAACACCCAAGTGGAAAATGGGTAATGCAAACAATAAGAAAAATTCTTAAAACAAGACATAGACAATAGTATCACCCAAAGTTGTGAAAATCGGATCGGACTAGCCAGTCCGACCAATTGGACTGGGAACCGGTAGCATAATCGGTCCAATTCTGTTATTGAATCGGTCATACAGTTGACCAGTCAAAATCGGTCAGTTGGACCGGTCCGGGTTCTTTTTTTTATGTGTTTTTTTGGATTTTTTTAAAAATTTTGGATTATTATCAATAGTTATTTTGGATTTTGGACTATGAATGAGTTTTTCTTACTCAAATAATGTTAGTTATATACTTATATATAATAGATACATATATAATTTTAAATTTTTAATATATGTCGAGTCAAATCGATCTAATTACTGACCCACCGATTGGACCACTAACCCACTACCTCGACTGGGTCAATGATCGAACCGGTTTTCACAACTTTGGTATCACCTTTGAAGCTTCATGCATGTAGGTGTCAAAAAAATGCTTAAAGGTGTCCCATGATTCCTCTGCAAAGAATTGGTGAGCCTTAACTATACTAAAAACCATTACATGTGTTTGGTATTATCCCCCAAAAAAAACATAAGCATGTTCCAGCAGAATCACAAAGTTAAAGCAAAATTGTTCAAACACTTAAATGACAAGAAAACTTGGGAAATGGAGAGACTTGAACTCTCAGCTTCTAAAGCAACAGTTTTCTGAACTGTCTGTCAAGCCTTTTACAACACTCCCAACGCAATAAAAAAAGGATTATATAATGGGTTGCCATGTCACCAACAAAGCTGACAGTAGCATTACCCAAAATCCTTTTTTTTGATAATATTATAATATAGATAATAATAGAGAAATATTAATGATGCAACATAAGATATTGAGGTACCTAAAGTCATAATCAGGATACATGTGATACAGGGTAAGAACCAAGTAAACCAATGTCTTTCAGCTGGAATGAAGGAACACAAAAATAAAAAACATTTAAAATAGGCTTTAGAGCTGATTTTCACTTTCTTGATTCTATCTAGATAGTAAAGGCCACCTGGTTCTAGTTAATAAGGTTTGATTTGGTGAGGAGGAATCAGTGTCGGATGATTTCCCAAGATAATCAAGAATCTAAAATTGAAAAGGTTCAAATAATAATTAATCAATTGAAGGGCTAATTCCATGATCAAGTGCAGAAAAATTTAAATAAATAAATTATGGCTTCGTGCATCAATTATTTTTTTTTCTTTTCGCATGGTGCATGTTCAATTTAAGCGGTGAATTAATGATCTTGTATTGTACCTCTTTAATTTCTTCCTCAGTGATTCTTTCATCTATATCTTTATCAACCCTGCATTCCAAATCCAAATTAATATTGGTCACCTCAAGGGTGATATATACTTACAGAGAACCCAAACAATTGCGTTTATGTTGTTTAAATTAACCAAAACAATGAATTACATGTCAAAGAATGTTTTTTGAGCCTAGTATCAAAGCTCTGGTCAGAAATATGATCCCAAAACTCTTTCAAGTGGATCTTGCTAATGAAACCCCCTGAATACCTCTTTGCCTAACAAGAGTATTGAATTGAAAATCTTCTCTACATAAGCCTCAGCTTCTCTACATAAGCTTCTTTGGAAAAGACAACATGTCGTGCTAAATCACCAACGACAACCCCAATGAAACAACCACACTAATCACCCAAAGGCCCACATTAGTGGTAATAATATCCCTAGTTTCTTCCCCAAAAGCTAAGTACTCTAAACCCCCAAGTAAACCAAACAACACTGAAATCAAAACCCTCCCTAAACCTAAAACCCTATCGAACCTAAGAGAGGATTGGGAGAGGACGATCATGACGTTGATGATGAAGCGGCCCGTTAGGCCGTAGATGGTGAAGCCGAGGTCGTCGAAGGAAGAGATTTTGAAAAATATGGTGAGGGAGTCGAGCTTGGGGCGGGTGAGGACAAGGAGCATCACACAGTGATAGGTGAGGAAGGCGACGACGAAGAGCACGAAGCTCTTTAGTTTCAAAGAGAGAGGTAGGAACTTGCCTAGGAGATGAGTGTCCTCTCTTTGGTATGGTGGGGGGAGTAGGATGAACACCCTGCTTTGGCTTCCTTCGAGAAAATCAACACTGCATATATGATAATATGTTGACTAACAATATTGGTTTTAAAAAAATTGATGTTGAAATGAGAATCTTAACATTGATTTTTTAAAAGCTGATGTCAACAAGACAATCTTAACATCACTTTTTAAAGAGCTAATGTTAAATAAGTCCTCAGAACATTATTTTCTTAAAAATCGATGTTAGTGATGACATTTTATTTACAAAAATGCCATCACACATTTTGTAACATCTATTTTCATCAAAACTGATGTAAACAAGGAGATGTTAAAACTTATTTTTGTAGTAGTAGTGGTGATGGTGGTGGCCATGTTTGTGGCAGTTATGGTGGCGATGGTCACTTTCATGGTGGTGGTGGTGGTGGTGCGATGGAGTTGCAAGTGGGTTGTGATGAGGTTTGTGTCGAAAAGATTCAAGCTCTTAAGCAAATATAGTGAAGCAACTCATTAAGAGAAGGAACATTGTTAGGGCTTAGGTCATTTCGTGATTCAAGTGTTTGTGTCTTGCAATAGAAAAAGATATTGGTGTAGTGTTTGATTTAGGCAAGACTAATTTATAGGATAAACAATAAAGACTTATCATGCCTTTTGGTCAAATAAAATTAAATAGAAAATTAGTTTCACCTTTCATTTTAATGGAAATTGAATAGTGATTAGGAGAACAACCATGTGGTCAATTGAAACTTAAAAGAATAAATTAGGAAATGAATCAAATTAACTAAAATAACAAGAAATGTGAGTAAAACAGACTATAATTATAATGAATAAAATCAAAACATTTGAAGACGTCAACATTTCATTTTATAAGATTAAATCATATTATCATTAAGATAACCTTTTAAAAAGGGATTGTACAATGTTAAGAATGGACTAATTTATTAGCTATACCCAAGGAACTATAAATTAATTTAATTGCTTATTTATGTAAATAAAAAAACTAGTATTTCACTCTAACATTTTGACACTAAAAAGGAAGCCAAACAATAAATCTATTTAAGATAATACTTTAGAATTTCATCAAAATTTAATTTAAAGAATTATGAACTGAATCATAAATTGTTAGGTGGGATAATTTTTTAACATGTCAAACTATTTTTTTGTCATACATTCATGTGATAAATAAATCAGGACAATATAAATTTTAAGAAGGAAAAAAGAGTTTCAATAAGAAACATCTCAAATATACTTATTTTATATCTTTTTAAGAAAATTTAGAAAAAATAATCATCCGTAATTACTCCTAGAAAATAGGCTTTTAATATGGCTTCTTTTTGACTTTCAACATTGGTTATAAACCGATGTTGAAACTTCTGAAGTTAAAAGTATTAATGTTAACATCGATTATGCAAAGCTGATGTTAACATACACTATACAACATCGGTTTTTAAGAAAATCGACGTCGTATAATAAACAATAAACCAAAAAATATATAAAATATGCAAAAACCAACATTGATTTTTAGGAAAATCGATGTTGCCATGTGCAAAACAACACCGGGTATCCTTAAAACCGATGTTGTGGGTGCACCACAACATTCGTTTTTAGGAAAAATGATGTTATTTTTGCAAATTTTTTTAATATCCTGTCTATTTTTTAATATTAGCTAAACCTGCAAATTAAAAAATAGACCAATCTAGGCCATTTCAAAGTAAACTTTTATATTATTATTGAATGATTACTATCTATTATAAGAAATAGTTAAAGAAAACAATAATGTCAATACATAAAATCATCTATAACCGAATGTAGTTAAACATAAATCTACAATTGTAAAATTCCTTAAATACCTAATGTTTCATTTTTAACTCTAAGATAACATCTTATCCACTGAATGTGAATGACTTTTATTCTCTCTGGTTCCAATGGTCTTGGATCAGTGAAATATTGTATGACATAATAAGCATAACTTAATTAGTGTAAATAATAACAAATGAAATTAGTTTTGAAGTAAACAATTACCATTTTCCAATTATCCTTGAAACCTCCTAGGACTATCATTGACATACAATGCATCACATAATAGCCTCACTCAGTGCTTCCTCTTTGCTTATTACACTAAATTCAATAAGATATTCAAAGTTAATCGAAAATTAGTGTACACAATAATAAAATGTAATTTTTAAGACATCAAACATTGTTTAAATTACTTAATTTGACTAGAATCGATTTAGCAATAACCTTGGATTTACTTCCTTGACTATTGTTAAATCCCTTCAAAGCATTGGATAAGAGAAACATGCATGCATATTGTACAATTAAAATAATGATGTCAAATATTAATGATAAAGTAAATCTATTACAAAATACAACTGACCTATGAATAATTTCTTTCTAGTAGTTGTTGGCCTTATTGTGTAAGGAACATAACAAGACAACAACATTGTCCTTAGGACATATAGGCTCCTAGGCAGACATCTCTTTGTGAATTCTGCATCTATTTCTTAATATAGTAATCATATTCAAATAAAAGAGAAGTTATATGAACATATATTTAAAAGATAAAAAACTATTAATGATAAATTGATAATTATATTTTTAAAAAAATATATTTATAAATTTAAGATAAATTTATTACTATCAATTAAATTAATTATTTTCTTAATATTAATGAAGTAGATAATTAGGATTTATAAATAAGAATTGAGCTAAGGTAGTACCACTAGTATTTAGACATATTTTTATGTTAAAAAGAAGAAGAAGAAAAGAGAGACATGTAACCACCAGGTAGAAGGAACAGGAGGATGATCATAATTATAATGAGAATAATTATACTAATAATAAATAAATAAAAAGTGAAAGGTGGGTGAAGCAAAAGAACTTTCGACCACCAATAGATGCCAAGGCTACACCCACAACCATAGATATTCTTCTTATTACATAATTCAATAATTAAATTTATTGAATTCATATTTTGTAAGAATGTACTAAATAAATTTAGGATTCATTACTTACTTTTAAGCGGATTCATTTCTTTTATAGAATATTTTTTAAAAATTATTCATCCATCATATAATAAATTTATATAAATAGAACATATTCATGTTTTTTTTTTTCTTGAGAGTAAAAGTATTCATTACTTAACTAACTCATGTTATTTATGAATAAATTTTTGATTCATTACTTTTAAGCATATTCATTACTTACAAATTATTCATTTCTTTTGAAAAATCGATGCTAACGAACTCATGTTAATATCGGTTGATGTTAACTAACTCATGTTATTTACGAAAATGTCACTGCATTTTTTCTTAACATCGATTTTATCAAAAACCAATGTTAACGTAGCGATGTTAAAACCATTATTTCTAGTAGTTAATAAAGAAAACACAAAAGGTTTTATACTGATTCACTCAAACTCTTGGGCTACATCCACTTCTCCATCAAACTTGAAGGGTTTCACTAATTAAAACTTTGATTACAGCAAAGTATTTTCTATGTCACTTATGGCTACAACAAGTACTCTCTAAGGCACTTCTAGTACTACCCTTAATCTTCCCTGAGATTAAGACCCAAGTATTTTTTGTCATGAAGTCACTCCTGGTTTTCACAAACAATAGATGTTTGATAGAAAATGTATTCTAATCACTCAAAGAGTATTTACACGATAAGCTCGAATACAATGAAACTTGCTAACTTAGAAGACCTAAGATTGCTTACAATTTCCAATTGAATCACAATTTCACTTTATTTACATAAAAATAAATAATTCAAAAACTAAAATCATATTTAGACATTAAAATAGTCTTGCCGGTGTTTTCAAAAGAAAAGGCTTATGATATTATATGTTTTGCAAGTGGAAGATAAAAAACTAGTGTATGTCAAAGAGAGTTAATCCATACAAATGCAAATAAAGATACTGCAATAATTACAACAAAAATATCAATCAAGTTAAACACGGTCCAAGTCTACTGCCAAATCTCGTGCCCTCTGATAATGATTGCCAAATTGTTCCAAAACAAATAAAACTAAGATTAATTCTGCAATACAATAATAACCTAGGTCTACTCAGATATAATCCATTTTGGTTCCAACTTCAATGTGTAACGACTCACCTTGTCACTATGATATCACTACTCTAAATGTATCATTTTCAAATTTTAAATGAAAACTCCATTAATTTGATTATGAAAATGAGGGTAAATTTTTCGTGACAATACACTCGTCAAACAACGCACAAATACGTAAATAAATAAATACATACATATATACATACATATATATATATATATATATATATATATATATATATATATATATATATTAAACCATTACATATCATTCATAATTTAGTTTTTACATATATCTAAGTTTGAGATTACATGCTCGATCAAAGAGAAACAAGGAACCAACTAAGAAATAGTTGATACCAAAACACAACTCTCTACCAAAATAAATTTCAATGTTATCACGTCATTTTGGTGGCTCCAACTAAAGGATTTCCCTCCAACATCACCTACTGTTGTTCATCTGCTCCCACAAATGAAGGTTCACGATCATCACAAGTACCAACCACACAGTACAAAATTGCAAGGGTGAGTTTACTATACAAGATCAACAAACACCAAAGCACAATGATTCGCAAGGAAACAATAATAATAATAACTACAATCATTCTCAGTAATCAATTAGTTCAGCATACACTCAACAAACTAGTCATCAACTTTTTCCACAATTCAAATCAATTATGCTCAGAATGATGCATGCACCTGACTCAACTCTTAAATGCAATGTGATACCATTCGTCAGGAAATAGCCTAAGCGTGCCCACATGACACTCTCACTTAGGAAAATGATGCAGTAGCTCGTCGAGGTCACTCTGTCGTTTACAGGTTGCCCCCCCCCCCCAATGTGATCAGCCAAAGTTACAAGGGAGTTCCAAACAAAGTGATATGTCCCAAGTACCCGCATTTTTATCCTCATGAAAAACCACAAGTACTTATTGCCACCATTTATACTATTTCCATGCAATTATGAAGTATGAAACATGGGTCCATCAATGCATTGGTCGTGATTAGTTAAAAATTCTAAGCAATTCTTTTTCCTCTCCAAGGATCCTTAAAATTCTTAAACCAATCATCTTCCCTCCCTAGGATATTCAACAGGTCGTTGCACCCGCCATGTACATACACAACATACATCCATCACGATGACATCATCAATGTAACGACCCGCATCGTCACTACTGTATCACTGACTCTTAATCACGTCATTAACGTGTTTTAGATGAAAGTCCCTTTTTGAATTGATTATGAAAACCGTAGTAAATTTTTCACAAGCACTTAACGATCATCATCAATAAGTAAACACGTAAGATACATATAAAACATCTCAAATACACACACACACACACACATATATATACAAAACATAGCTTAGTTGTAAGTACAATTAATCATGTCTATAATGTATTAGTTTTTCAAAAGAAACACGAAATTATACAACGAAAAGTAAATTATCAAAACACCAATCATGGTTGGGTTCTGATCCATTGTCATCCCGGCAACTCGACGGCTCCAGCCAAAAAGATGGTCACCTTCCCGGTCACCTACTGCTGTCTGTCTGCTCACATGAACACGGTTCGTGATCATCACAGGTACCAACCACATGGTACAACAAAGCAAAGGTGAGTTTATCATGTTGAATAACAAGTAATAAATAACATCAGTTAAGGAAGGCAATCAAACATCACAATGTCACATTTCATCACGCAACCAACACGAGCAGTCATTCAACAACATTCCACAAGTCGACTTATAATGTCTAACATGATGCATGCTCCTGACTCATCTCTCAACATGCAATGTGGTACCATCCCAGAAATAGTCCATTCATGTGGTCATATTGATGCAGTAGCTTGTCAAGGTCACTCTGTCGTGCATAGGTCGCTCCCCCCCTGGTAGTGATCAGCATCCTGGTGTCAAAAGGAGTACCCAACAAACGTGGCCCCCCAGTAGCCCGGTACCCTACAGCCAATCATCCTATTTCTGTCATGCAAATGTCGTATGTCCCATGGGAACCATCAATGCATGACCCAGCCAGGAACAAATCCATCCTGCATAGGTTAATACGTCATGCACCCCCCCATGTACATACCGCCACAATCACGAGTTACCCCAACATGGGCTCATCGATGCACTGATCGTGGTCCTTGCAAGGTTAACCACCCAATCCCGGCATCTCACGTGTCTATACATATCATATCACCACGACACCATCAATGTATGACCCAGCCAGAAACAAACCCGTCCTAGATAGGATAACTCATCATACACCCTCGTGGGTATCTAGGTATATCCATCCGCATTCGATAACCATGGGCACCATCAATGTATGACCCAGCCAGGAACAACCTGTCCTGGATAGGGTAACTCGTCATACACCCCCATGGCATCAATCCATATATCATTATCTCAAGCCATTACATAGGCAGACTTCAACTGTTCTCAACATAATCACACACGTTCCTTACTTATACGTCTTTCACAAACACCACATGAACTAGTGAGCCGGTGTGAAGTATTAGATGTCCGGGTTGGCACCTAGATATAACGATTTCAGATAAGAATTCGAACAAGGTAGGATGAGGGTGGACAAGGTTGGGCGAGGTTGGTACTTGGGTATTATAAAATACCAAGGACGGACTCAGCACTATGTAATCGATTACATAAGTGTTGTAATCGATTATAACAAACAGCGCTTAACGGACAAGACTTTTAACTGTGTTAATATCACAACTTGCACAAGGTTTTTCGGGTTACGAATGCCGAGTAAGGGAACCCGGTAGCTCACAAAGGAAAGGTATGTGCTCTACTGAGTAAGGAAACTCGATGGCTCTTTTTCCGAGAAGGCACTAGCTCATCTGGGTAGAGGACCCGATGACTCTTCTCCCAAAAAGACACAAGCTCATTCGAGTTAGAGAACTCGATGGCTCTTTTCCCGAGAAAGCACGAGCTCATCCGGGTAGAGGACCTGATGACTCTTCTCCCAAAAAGACACAGGCTCATCTGAGTTAGAGAACTCAATAGCTCTTTTCCCGAGAAGGCACAAGTTCATCTAGGTAGAGGACCCGATGGCTCTTCTCCCGAAAATACACGAGCTCATCCGAGTTAAAGAACTCGATGGCTCTTTTAGAAGAACTTGAGCTCAACAGCTTTAAAGGGAGAATAACAGACGCCAGGTAGGGAACTCGGTATATCTAAAGAAAAGAGTGAGTTTAACATCTCTAAGGGAACAACCCTGGGTAAAGAACCCGGTATACATAGACATCCACCAACAAAAGAATACCAAGAGTCACATCCTGCATGTACATATACATGCCACGTAAAGAGCTCAGCTTGGCATACCCAACCCGATATTCTGCACCTCCACAACACTACCAAAAAGTGTCTTGGGAGTTTTTCAGCATCAAATGCCAACTTCACACACATGCACAAGGAGTTCTTACAACATCAAATCCCTCACAAGAACACCATCAGACTCTTCACACAAAACACCAAGCAACAAACATAACACCTATCACATCTCATTCATTAAAAGACATAGCTTTTCTGGAAAACAACACACACCAAGGACATGCAGTTATCTTCACAGTTGGACTCCCATGCCCCTAACTATGGTATCCAAAGCTATTATCAACATAATAAACTCCCCTTACCAAACCAGAAGTTCGTTCTATAGTCTAGCGGTGCTAGAACTCTATCCTCTGAAGCGTGAGCTTTTCCGTTCTCTTACGAACCTCAAGAAAGATGTTCATCGAGTTCTACTCTGATCACGAGGTTCGTCTTGATGTGGGGGGTTTCTGTGGCAGCTACGGGGGTCCTTGGGGGTTGAAGGTGATACAGA
Organism: Glycine latifolia; assembly: GCA_013407115.1. Classification (NCBI taxonomy): domain Eukaryota; kingdom Viridiplantae; phylum Streptophyta; class Magnoliopsida; order Fabales; family Fabaceae; genus Glycine; species Glycine latifolia. The sequence goes on from CM023954.1 coordinate 17,051,753, forward strand.
AGGGTTGAGGAATAGAGGTTTCTAGGTGTGGGTAAGTTTAGAGAGAAAAAAAGAGAGGCGCAAAGAAGAAGAAAAGAACTGAGTTTTCGCTGCACACTCTGCTGCCTATATATACTGCTGACAAGACATGTCCCCTTTATATGCATGCACAACAACCGCAGGCCAGCTAAGTTGACTTTAGCCTAACATCCATCAAACAAGCATACCAATACAAAAGCACTCAAATAAGCAATTACCAAAATAAATCAATAATTAAGCAATATAACACACAACAATTGTCCAACTCAGCAACTCGAAATTTCAGGGTGTTACAATCAACATCATCTCTCCTCTATGTCATCATCAACATCAACATCATCTAAATATCAATGTCATCAACAACATCAACACCATCTCATTTCAATATCATTAACAACATCAACATCATCTCATTTCAATATCATCAACAACATCAACATTATTTTATTTCAACGTCAACATCGTCACATATCAATATTATCATCAACATCACAAGCAATCGCACTCCACATATACATATATAACACATGCCTTGGATTCACATTCCCCAGGTCTTCAGACAACATAAATCTCATACACTCACAATCAAAAATACCATGAGACTAATATTTTAAGAAAACTCTAAACTAAAGAGGAGAACTATAATATACAAAACAAACTATTATGCCCATTTAAAATTTAATAAATAATTAAATTGGAGAACAAATTATAAAATTTTGGACAGAGTCTCCTCTTAATTAAGACTTTTCCCAAAAAATCTAATCATTACAACAACAACATCATTCACAATTTCATTCATCAATAACAAATATATTGCATCCCGTTAGTTTAAAACACAGTTTTCTTGAAAACCACATAACAGGGACAAACATACATCCCCACAATTGGGTTCCCTATCCCCAACTATGGTATCAAAAGTTGTAAACAAATAAGAAATCCCCATCACCTATCTATATCCCTCTATTAGCTCCTTATAACTCATTTTGAGATCTCTCGAGTTCACGTCCTTTGGTCCAAACATAGAGCTTTATATACCAAATCGAAGACAATTTAGTATAGATTTTGAAGACAAGGTTAATATTAATATTTGGAGTCAAATACCCACTTAAATTTAAAAGGGGCTAAAATGGTGTTTTGGGAGTCCATATAAAAAAGACATCATTTTGAAATTCCGATCACACCAATGTGAACGGGGGCTCAACAAAGGTCGCAAAAATGACATCAATATTATAAAAATGAAACTTTTACAATGTCTCATTTTCAAAGGTCTTTCAAAGGAAGCTTAAAAACACTCAATGACGGTACCTAAATCACAAGAGATAGTAAGAGAGACTTAAACTAACTAGGAGAAGACAATAATATCATGGTTACCTCGAAGAAACCACAAAAGGAGGATTGGAAGCTCCATTCTCTACCAAATCTTCAAGTTAAGTTTTGAAGATTTTGCTCCGATTAAAGTGTTCCTCTCTATGCGGTGGTCTGGTTGCAAGCAACATCGGCTCGTGGCAGTCACCAGTGGTTATGGGTGGTGGAGAAAGTGGGTTAGAGGCTTGGGTGAGGTTTTAGAGAGAGAGAAGTGAAAAATACATTTTTCAATGTTGATGGACGTATTTATAAGCTGCAGATCTCGCTCAGCACAATTATCTCTTTGTCTGGAATTGCGCTAAGCACGCCGATCGCGCTAAGAGGGACATCAACAGTTGTTATTTTTCAAATCTGAACGGTCAAATTATGCGTAGGTGTGTGGTGAACTTACAGTCCAAATGTTAAGGTAATCCAACAGTTAGCGAGTTCAAGATTATAATTTTACCAAAAAAGGTTTTGGGTAAAACTTGAAATCACACATTTCAAACATAGATCAAACAAACTTCACATAACCTAACATCCACACCAAGTAGTTGCACAAGGATACTTTACACAACATTTCAACTAATCTAAACTAATAAAATAATCAAATAACAAAAGAAATGCATCAAACATATATTTTCAGTTATCGAAATTTCAGGATGTTACACAATGTACTTATAAACATCAGAAAATTTTAACAAACAGTTTGTAGACAATAGAAGAAAATTGCAGAAACAAAACAAAAATGCAGAAGTTGATAGAGTTATGAAACAAATTGTGAAATAGATTCAAGAGCATCAATCCAATTCACCAAATCCAAGCAATTTGAATTATCACAAGTTGCTACAGATGATGATCATATTATGAAAGTCCAGTTAACGTCATTATAGGTAATTTGATTGAATTAATCCCTAAGTTCATTAAGATCACAAATCATATTGAAATATCATCCAATCCATTTGTGATTAGATTCTAATTCGGAAATTAATCAATAACCTAATTCGTTTCCAATCCTAAACACATTCATAATCATAAAAAAAAAAATAGAATTGGAGATCGAAGAAGATGAAAATTCACACAGAATTTAAAATACTTAATCAGAACTCAAATTCCTCATTGCTTGGACTGAATCCTTGGATTGATTAATTGTTTATCCTTCCACAGTCATCACCAATGGAACAACAACAAAAATTGAACAAGAGAAAAGAAGAACAAAGTTGAAGAGATGAAGAACAGTTGAGAAAAAAATATAGAAAAAAGTTTGATCTCAAAACTTGCACTAGAAGTTTCTAAATTTTGTACAAAAATGATTCTACTAACTAACTCCTTAACTACACTAAGTAGACTAATATATAATCTTACTAATCAAAAGTAATGGATGGGTTCTGATTAGACCCAACTAATCTCTCTAATTAAGTTAATTACACAATGCAAAGACGCAATTTCGCAGCCCAATATTCAAGTGTAAAGGCTCTGACTGCCAAGCCTAAAATGACCTTTAAAATCACATGATTGGCCCAAGCTTATTTTTTACAAAATTGTATCTCTTTTCCTTAGCTTTCCAATGACTACTTATATTCTCCATTTGGAGTTCTGTAGCATCCTATAGGTCTTGCACAAGGTAGATAGGCCAAGTAAACACAAAATCCAAAAATAAGTAACAATTATCAATTAAGCCCAATTATTTTCCTAAGACCAAAACTGAGTTAAGGAGAGTCAAAGAGAGGTTAAATAATCTAAGAAGAATAGAAAAATATTAAACTAAAAATGTTCAATCACCCTCTCGTGATATATTTGGAAGGGACCACCAATCGGAAAGATGGGCAATGGGGAAAACACATTAGGTGATTGGTCCGAGTTTGCATTAAAGGGTGGAAAGGTATCAGGAGTTACTGGGTTAGGGTCATACTACAGAGGAGTGAAATCCAAGAATCGATACGTGGTGGGGGAAGGCTATGGAACATAAGAATGTGGAACATAAAATTGTTCATCGTGATGCAAACCATATGGATGTGCTTCTAACCTCGATGATTGATGGTAGGAGTTATACATGAATTGAGTAAAATCATCGAAAGGTTGCAAAGGAGTCACAAAAAAAGTTCCACCACTGGGTTGAGCCAGAGGCGGTGGGAACTCCCAAGAGTCATGTTGAACAAACCTTCTTCGTCAATGAAGTGTGCATCCTTCCCTATGACCCACGTCAATATCAACATTATCTAGTGGTTGTGGAAAATGATGCGTTGGTGGAGGGGTTTGTTGTGTTGGCACGATTATCTGATCCATTTTATTAAGAGCTTGCAACACATTTGTGATGCCACTCCTAACTTCATAAGCAGTGTTAGGATGCCAGTGTTGTAGAGTTGTAATGTGATACATTCACTTTGCCGTATCAGCCTGCTAGAAACACAAATGTAAGTTGTGAATTACCACAAAAATCAATTTAATAGTCAACCTCCATACCTAAAACTATTTTTACTTAGTGCATAGCCGACCCTTGCTCCTTCCATGTCGTAGTGTTCGGACTCGGTACCATACACCCTCTGGTGTCTTGAATTCCAAATATCTACCCAAATGTGGTGCACATGATCCCAATCTTTTGTTTGCTTTCCTTTTTAAGTCACATCATGCAAGTTATCTAGTTGAAGTGGCAGCGCCAAAATATGTTGTTGCATGTGAAACTATCGAAGGACACGACCCGATTGGTGCCACTCAACAGTATAATAGCAAATTAATGACACTGCGACTCTTCATATTTCATAACCGACTTTAGTATTTAGTAAATACTTTTATGACCGATCCATATTGATAATTACTTTTTTAAAAACACCCAAATCGGTAAAGTTAAAAATCCACAACTCTGAACATCAGATATTGATTAAAACCAAAGTGCAAAAATCTTAGTCCTTCATTATAATAAATGGATGAGATTAATATATTTTAATTACAACTGACACGACAGATTTTGATTTTAAAAAAATACAATTTTTTTTCTCACTCGCTGAACCCCAAAGTCGAAATCATCGTCCACTAAACTTCAACCCATCGTCGTTGCCTCCGTAGTCAGGTTCTCTCCACCCCACATAGGTCCGGAATTTTCATTAATCATACATCTTCATTGATCACTAAAATTTGATCATCCTTGTGAACAGAATAATAAGATTTGGCATTCATCATAACAAGTAGGAGCTATAAAGGTGTTTCGGCCAGTCTTTTGGGGTTTTCGAGCAAACAGCTTGCGGGCAACATTTTTGGCAGTAGACATGAGTAAGTTTTGAATACTGTTGATACAAAAATTTTCAACAGATTCAAACAGCAAAAAAGAAGAAGAAAAAAACAGTAAAAGTAATTGGTTTTTATGCGAAAAGTTGTCACCAAGTTTCTACTCTTAACGTTCTGATGTTTTGAAGCGTGGAGATGTTACCGTTTTGAAGCTATGTTCTCAAGCTTGGAATTCACCTCAATTTTTATTCACTTTATCTTTTCGAAGCAGTGGACTTAGCAGGTTTATGCTTTGGTGTCTACCAAGTATGTATGATTGTTTCACAACCTACATACTTTGCTCGTGACACTTGTACTGTTAGAGGACTTATTTTTTGCTTTTAGCTTAGTTTTAAGTGCCAAAACAGATTAATTCTTGGGTTCATTGACAAAGTACAATGCAATTCTTGCAAGAATCAGAAGTGTCCAGGAATGGCAAAACTCGTATTCCTGTTCGACGTAGATGAAGATGGATTCCGCGGGAGGGTGCCAGGTCGGTGTTGATTATTGTGAGCATGGCAAATAACTTGTTTTTTTTCCTATTTTAATTTAATAACTTTATTTTTTTTTTCAGAATCCAATAATTTTTTTTTTCGGTATTTTAATTCAATATTTGGTTAAGAAAACAAAAATCTGATGTGTCAAATTTAATTGAAGTTTATTAATTTCAATCATATGTATAATGAAAGATCAAAATTTGTGCATTTTACTCTCTAAAAGTATAAGATGCAATTTAGAGTCTAAGCCTTAAATTACATGTTTAAGAATGTTCAGATGATCTAAAATTTGCTACGCAATCATCAAACTAACACTACACCAAAGATTGCTTCTAGCGCCCATTAATATAGCCTTTGGCCAACAAACGCGAGCGTACAGGGCTTGAAAGAGTGCATACGGATGCGAGTGGTATTTTTTTTAATTAAGTTTTTAGACTGCAATTTTTTCATATTCTAATTTTTTTTATAAATATTTTAGTCGTTTGATAATTTTTTATCAGTATTTTTAGTCATTTAAATTATTTTTGTTGATTTTTAGTTACTTATTTATTTTTATGACTCAATATTAGTTCTTATTTTGTCTATTTTTATGTATTTTGGACTAATTTTGAGCAATAAAAATAAATGGAAGATTAATAATGATCAAATTTTTTGAAGGACTAAAAATGTCGACAAAAAATTAATAAATGACTAAAAATTGATAAATAAATTTTAAAGAATAAAATATTGAACGACTAAAAATTTAATTAATTCTATTTTTTAATACATGTTTACTGTTTAGGTGATACGCTGTGTTCTCTCTTGGTGTAAACTACACACGTATCAACAAGTGCCAAAGAACAATTTGTAACATTTTTACTGGCAGCTTATTGTAATAGCCACCACCCCAGTAAAGAGTCATTTTTTTTGTAGTTTAATTACCATTTGAAACAATTTTTTAGGTAGCATTGGATGGCGAAAGAGGAAAGGAGATAATTTTTTTTTCAAAATTATCAAATGGGAGTAATATTTAAATTAATATTTCAAAAGAGATAAGTCATAAATTACATAATAACTTACCTTTAAGAATATTAATTTAAATTTTATCCTCTTACTTGATAATTTTGAAAAATAATTACCCGTGGTTTCGCCAGCATTGGATACCGGCAATTAGCTAGTCTATTGCAGCTAAACAATAATCGCTAAAACTATTTTTTGTACTAGTATAATTACATCACACAATATTAACTGAAGTTAAAAATAAAAAAAGTAATGCTCATGATAAATGTAAATTAAACTGATCGTACATTACCCAGGATGCTGAGTTTTCCGATTATCATCTCGCTCAGCATAGGTATTACTATCTTTTCAACCAATTAAAAACAAATAAAAAGAAGAGCAAGCAACACAAGTCAAACAAGCTAAGTAAGTCCAATGAGAAGTGTTTTCCACTGCAAACAACCCGTAAGAAAACTTTGCATGAGAGTTAAGTTACTAAAACCATTGCCTAAATTCATACCCAACATTTTTCTTATAAATCTACAGCAAAATAACACTACTCAAGCCACAGCACACCAACTCAAAGTATCATCTTGAAAACATAAATTGAAAAACATAACAAGAGAAATTCTGTATGGCCTCAACTCAACCCAACACTGTCTACTTTCCAAATTTCCCTCCTCCACCACCGTCACACCCCTTCAATCCTCCTCCACCACGTTCACATTCCTTTAACCCTCCACCTCCACCTTCACATTTTAACACTCCACCACCACCCCCTCACTCATTTTCTCCTCCTCCTCCACCATTTGCAACACCACCTCCACCACTTCGTCCAATTTCTCCTCCACCCCCAAAGGTGCTCCCACCGCCGCCACCTCGTCCTGTTCGTCCTTCTCCACTGCCACCACCTCGTCCCGTTCGTCCTCCTCCCCTTCCCCCTGCCCCTCTTCCACCTTCACCCTCTCCAAACAACCCCACAATCGTAATAGTCGTGGTTGCCTCATTGGGTGGCCTCTTGTTGCTCTCAATGCTCGCTTTTGCTCTATTCTGCTGCATTCAGAGGAGGAAGAAGAAGACACAAGAAACCGAAGTCATTCACTTTGATGAGCACAAAACAGTAAAGGAAACCATCGTGCCTGGTCCTTTTGGACGGAACACAGTTGTGGTAACGGTTGAAGATGATGTGCATATTGACGAAGAAATCAAGAAGAAGAACGAGAAAGGTGGTCACGGTCTGCATGCAAAATCCTCTTCGCCTGAAGCAGATCAAGGTACTTCTAGCAGCATTGTTGAAGTTGCAGCTACTCCTCCTGCGCCTGAACATCATGATGATCATCATCACCAGCCTGAAAACAAGCTCTGATCGAAACAAGTATAAATGTACTTCAAACGGAGAATTGCACATCCTTGTACAAAGACCCCCAACGAGGATCGTATAATTTCACGTAACTTCAGTGAATAAATAAATATCCTTGATTCTTTCTTTCTTTCTTTTCGCTAAATAAACCCTTCATTTGTTAAATCTCCATTTTTTTTTAAATTGTGAAATCTAGCTCCATCTACCTTGTCAATAAAACTTTGGAAGTTTGCATTTATTAAATATATAAATCAAATTAAGTTGATATTATTTTCTTTAATTTTAGGTTATAACTAAAGTTAAAATTTAAGATTTTAAATAACAAAACCACTTCGAGGATTATAATGCGTGACTTTAAGCAGTTTAGACATATAAATCTTTTTCTGATATATTTTATTTTTTCTTATAGATTTATATGGAGGGTTAGTACCTAATCTTCATTTAGAATACCTAGTTCATTTCTAATGGTGTAGAATCTATCCCTAGGAAAGGGATTTTGAAAAGATATCAACTAGTTGATTGGTTGTATATACCTACAAACTCTATAACGCAAATCTCTTTTAAGCACATGATCTATGATGAAACAATGTTTTATTTCTATATGCTTAGTTATAAAATTATGACAAAATTTTTGGTCAAGTTTATTGCACTTGTGTTGTCACATCTCAAAGGAATGTGATAAAAGAAGATACCAAAATCTATTAGTTGTTGTTTCATCCAAAGGATCTAAGCACAAAAAATATCGGCAACAATGTGTGATCTAAGCACAACAAGCTTGTTTCTTAGAGTCCCAAGAATCCAATGCACTCCCAAGCAAATTACATGTACCACCCAACTTTACAAATTGATTATCTGAATCAGAATACCCAACTAAGCTAATAGATGCACTCTTAGGATACCACAATCCTACTTTTAGTGTACCCTTAATGTACTTAAGAGTTCTCTTAACAACTACCAAATGAGATTCCTTAGGGTTAGCTTGAAATCTAGCTCATACATAAACACTATGCATAATATTGAGATGACTAGCAGTTATATATAATAGTGAACCAATCATACCTCTATATTTTGATTCATCTACATGTTTACCTTTTTCATTTGAATCAAGGTAGCATGAGGTGGACATAGGTGTTGATGACTCTTTGGACTTCTCCATATCAAACTTCTTAAGTAATTCAATATAATACTTGGATTGGTTGATGAAGATACCACTTTCTAACTATTTTATTTGGAGTCCTAGGAAGTATGATTACTCTCCTATCATGGACATTTCAAACTCTCCCTGCATGGTTTTAGCAAACTCTTTGCACAAGGCATCATTTGTAGCTCAAAAAATAATATTATCAACATAAATTTTAACTAGTAAGATGTCTTTATTTATTTTCTTAATGAACAAGGTAGTGTCAACCTTACCTCTTTCAAATTTATGTTCAAGAAAGAAATTACTCAATGTTTCATACCAAGACCTAGGGGCTTGCTTAAGTCCATAAAGTGCTTTCTTTAATTTGTATACATGATTAGGAAAGTCATAATCAATAAATCCAAGGGGTTTATAAACAAAGACTTCCTCTTTATGTATCCATTCAAAAAAGCATTTTTGATATCCATTTGGAAAAGCTTATAGTCCATTAAGGAAGCAAAAACTAGAAGATGTCTTATGACCTCAAGTCTTGCAACAGAGGCATAAGTCTCATGATAATCAATGTCTTCTTCTTGGCTATTGATATGCTTCTAGCATATATTAGTTTTTAGGGTTAAATAGATATATAAATTGTTAATAAATAGTTAAAATAGTATTAAAAATAGTTATGTTTTGAATTAATAGAATTTGATAATGTTTTTGTGAATATTTTGTTTTTAGGAACCCAAAGCAAGGAGAAAAGCTGCAAAAGACCCAACATTGGTCATTCGAACATCCCGCGCTATTCGCGCGGGATCCACGCGATCAGCGTGGGAGTGGCGCGATCAGCACCATAAACTCGCTGAGACCTGAACTTTGGTGATTTTGGGCACCTATAAAAGGGAAAAGCAGGGTTTTCTGGAGGTATCGATTTTTAGTGAAGAACAGAGCTTCCAAAAGGGGATTAAGCAAGAGAATCAAGGGAGAAAGCTTCTAAGGCAAGATTGGGCTCAATTGGAAGATTAGGAACATCATCCTTGGTTGTAATCTTTCTAATTCTTTGTAAATTTTCTTAGGATGCTGTCATTAATGGTGAAAACCAGGGTTAACCTGATTATGAGTGGCTAAACCTTTGTATTGTGGTTGAAAGCAAGAACCTATGTGAACTCCTCTATGTTTTGATTGGTTTCTAATGAGAATTATGATAATTACTTTGTTCTAATCTGCACTTCATTCTATTCTTCTTAACTTGAACTGGCTATTCTATTAAGTTGCTTAGGGCTTTAATTCACAATAGGGATGTTGGGGTTTTAGTTCCAGAATTGCTTAGAACAACAATTGTTCATTACCTAGGGATAGGAATGCGTGGTTGCAGCACCATTATGTGGTTCAGCCCATAATACCTTGATGTATGTCTTAATGCTTGGTTTAATAGGAATTCACTAAGGGATTAGGTCTTCTAATTTTACCAACGGGCTAATTACCTAAGGAATTAGGAATTAGTTTTATTGTATGGAAATACATCGGCTGAGTAATTAGAAATAATTCAAGTTAACAAATCCAATCAAACATAGGTGGTAGGGATCAGAGGGGATTGCGATTAACCACAATTGTTCCAAAAATACTGCACTTGAACCATTTAAACTTTGTTTTGTTTTCAATAATTCTGCATTTATTTTTCCTTGCATAATCACAACACAACACAAAATCAATTTCTCAAAAGGTTATTGTTCTTATTCCAATTTCTAAGCATTGAATTACGATAAATTGTCATCAATCCCTGCGGAGACGATACTTTACTTACACACTTTATTACTTGATAACGATCGATACACTTGCTGTAGTTC
>CM023954.1:17072270-17089270 GCA_013407115.1 Glycine latifolia
TGGGTGGCTGTGTTACAAAATAAAATGGCATACCTAGCTGAAGCAAGGAAGAAGAAGATGGAGAATCCTCCACTTGAACCTTCACTCTCCCTTAAACCCTAGCAAAGGCACCCAAGCTTTCTAAAACCCTATTTTTTTTTTCTATTTCCCTCCAAGAAGTCGTGCCTTGAATGCTGAGGATTGGGTATTTATATGGTGGCTTGTGAAGTCTCTGTTTTGCCCTTAAAATGCTGCTTCTGTCGACCTGTGGCACCCTTGGCACGGGTATGGCGCTTATGGCGCCAACATCCAGAAGGACTGTCGCTCCTGGCATGAACATGGCGTCGATGGCGCTGGCTGACAGAGAGTTTGACGCCTTTGGCGCCAATCTGGCGCTCCAAGCGCTGAGTTCCAGGGAATATGGCGCTGGTGGCGCAGCATTGGCGCTCGTGGCGCCATCTTCTAGTGCTTATGGCGCTCCTGGCGCCATATCTGGCGCTGATGGTGCCAGAGTCTTCTTTCAAGCTTGTTCTTTTCTTCTGATTTTTGCTTGATCTTGGTATCTTTGATTGATATCCTGGTAATTCATCACATTAGCTCAAATCATGCACAAAGAGGGTAATTATCCATGCTTAATGTTCGATTCTTGCTCTAAAAAGCTTAGGAAAACCTTATATGCTAAGCGCATATCAGTGAACCAGTATAAACTTGTGTGCATTTAAGATTTGGTTTATGTTTCATTGAATTCTTGAGATATTCAATTTGTGTATCATTCAAACTTTGTTTTAGCACAAGGGTTAATTGATTGGTGAAGATAATTGTTTTCTAAATTGTTTTTAATCTAAGATACGATCCAAATAATTCTTTCGTTGTATATTGATTTGTAAGAAATTTTTTTTTAAAGAGGGCAAAAACCAACTTACCCCCCCCTCTTGGTTTATTGGATTAGGTATTCATTGTATTTTTAGTATATTATTTGCACTCTGATAATCTATTGTGATTGTGTGAGAATTCTCTGGCCAGTAGAATGGACAAAATATGGACTTTCCTTGGAGACAAAGTGATGTGGAATAACTCTAACTGGTCAATTAGTATATATGAAAACCCTGAGAGAGAATGCCCATAAAGTTGGATGAACCTCTCTTGGAAGAGCCATATACGTCCACGTAGAACTCGGAGAGAATGTGCCCATTAAGTTTGATGGTCTTCCTCCGGGGTGTCTACTAGAAGTCCTAGGGGAATATGCCCATTAAGTTGGATGGTCTTCCTCAGGCAAGGGATGTACGAGAGCATGTGCCCATTAAGTTGGATGATCTTTTCTCGTATGATCCGTGTGATTGTATACATGTGTTATATTTATGAAAGCCGGGATGGCTAGTTGTGTAATGCCTGTTTTAATGCTTGTATCGTGGAAGTGAACCCGGGGAAGGAGAGGCCTTCCAGAACCCGGAGTTTACTGAGATTATTATCTCACCCCGGATAGGGATTATATGTGTTGCAGGTGAAGATCGCGGGATGAAGGAGGATCTCGGGGCAAGAGGCCAAGGTAGCAAGGCAGTCCGAGAGATTCTGAACTTAGTTATATTGGGGCATGCCGGTTGTGTTTATAGATATATGTATGTGTGTATTTTGTAACCCGGCCCCTTGTTATGTAACCCGGCCCTAAGGGGTGTTTATTTCACGTGTATTGCCATGTATAATGTACAGATATTATTGTATATAATGTTGACGAGAGGTGACGTCATTCTTTTGTTGCTTCCAAATTAACTGTTGTTAATTTAATTGCCACGTTTAATGATCGAATTTGAATGTTAACAACCAGATGCATACAGGGTGTTACAACAAACACCTTATATCTACAAAAATTATTAAGAGAGCTACGTGGTTACCCTTTTGTTTAGATCACCTATTATGTTGTCAAGTGATAAGTCCCTATAGAGGTTCTCTATTCTTTAAGTAACTCTTTTGTAGGTTGTTGACTTCTATCAACAATTTTCTTCTCAAGGTTGCTAGAACTTTCAAAATTTCCTCAATCATCATCTAGATCTTCTCTTGACTTATGATTTTTATTCTCATGGCCACACATTTCATCAAAAGCAATATTTACAAATTCTTAAACTACTAAACTTCTTCAATTGAAAACTCTATATGCTTTGCTAGATAAAGAATATCCCTAAAAGATTGCTTCATCAACTTTTGAATCAAACATGCCCAAGTTACCTTTTCCATTATTCAAAACAAAGAATTTGCTTCCAAAGACCCTTAAGTGTGATATGTTAGGCTTTCTTCCTATGTAAAGCTCATAAGGCATGGATTTCAAAATAGGTCATATTAAAACCCTCTTAAGAACATAGCAAGTTGTACTTAAGGCATCTGCGCAAAAATACTTTGGTAAGTTAGTTTCATTTAACATAGTTCTTGCTAGTTCTTCCAAAGATCAATTTTTCCTCTTTAAAACCCCATTTTGTTGTGGAGTTCTAGGAGCAGAAAAGTTTTGTGAAATCCCATTTCTTCACAAAAAGTTTCAATATCTTCATCTTAGAATAACATCTTCATTTTAAAATTCACCTCATTGATTGTTGCCATCACATTTGATCTTATACACCTATCAGACCCTAATTCTATTCAGACACAAAAAAAAAAAAATAATAATAAAATGAAAAATAAAAAAAAGAACAATAATAAAACAAAGAAAAGGAAAAGAAGAACAATAATAAAATAGAAAAATATATTAAAAAAGAAAAGAATCCAAAGGGACCCAATGAGCTCCATTTGAGAGCCCATTTGGTCAAAGAGAATAGAACGAGAATGAACAATATAAAAAAGGGAGGTCTAGACATCAATTAAAGAGAAAAAATTGAAGATGTACAAATCCCAAGGAGGCAAAAAGAGCCAACAAAGTCACACCATTTGGTACTGCAGCCAGAGAAGGATGAGGGGTCTCTACATAACCCCTCATTCCTTCCTTCTCCTCTCTTCCTTTCTCTCTTCGTCCCTCTCTTTCATTTTTTTATTGGGCTAGGGTTGGAACTGGGTCAAAAAGACCCAGCCCAACCCGCAAGTAAAAGAGTGAGAGTCATTTGAAATGGGTTGGTCTTAAACAAAATAAAACCCACTATTTACAACCCTTTTTTACATATGCACCCTCTTCCATTTTGGGCCTAGCCCATTTTTGCTAAGTCTGAGACAAAATAAAACTACTATTTACACCTCTTTATTCTACACATGCACCTTTTTTCATTTCAGCCTAGCCCATTTTTTGAGAAGTCTAAAATAAAATAAATACAGCCAGCTACATCCCTTTTTTCCTTGTATGCACCCCTGCCGCTTAGGCTGAAACCAGGCCTGCCATGTCAGCACTTCGTCAGTGTTGGCTAAATCAAGGTCAACCCTTTGACTTTGATCCTAAAAAAATGAATAAATAAGTAATAAAAAAATTAGTGAACAACTATTTACTATATTTATTTTGTTGTTTGTGTCTATTATTACCCAAGATCGCTTTAAGGTCCAATAAAAATTACAACTATTTACTAAATAAGTAATAAATAAATCAAGGTCAACCTTTTTCTCTTTTTTTGTCAATGAAAATTACACATTACCCGAGATCGCTTCAAGGTCCAATGCCTTAAGCGTTTTCACCACTATTTTTTTAAGATTCAACGTCACTTCAAGGTCCAATGCCTTAACGACTCTTTGTAATGCAATTAAAAAAAATCTTTCAAAAAAAAGTCAACCAAACACACAAGCTATTTTCTACTCAAAGAACTATGTAAGTTTGGTTTTCTCATTGCACCTGGGGATATGTATGAGTAAGGGTAAATCCCTTGTCTATTCTAAAAAACATAAAGTCCCCTGTGCGTAATTCATGTTCTCAAGGGAAAATAAATAATTAAGTCACTTTATTTTCATCACGCTTGATTAAAGGTTGTCGTCTTCATGATAAATGCGTGGGGTGCTAAAACCTTCCCTGTGCGTAAACAACTCCCGAATCCTTTTTTTATCAAATCATAGACCATTCCTTATCTTTTTGGTTTTTTCGACGTTTTCCTTAAATAAACATTTGTGGAAACTCCCCTAGTTTTCCTTTTTTGGAAAACTCTGTATATTTTTTTTATCATCGTCCCGTCGTGACCCACATTGCGACAGATGGCGACTCCACTAGGGACTGGTTAGAGAGTTAAGTCATTTGATCGAGTATGCAATTTTATCGTGACTTTTTGTTTGTTTATTTTTCCTTTTTCTTTATCTTTTCGTTGTACTCCCATTTGTTATTGTTTCATTCTGCTAGTGTTATTTTCATGGTTTTCCTTCGATCTCATTTCCTTCATTTTTTGTTTCGCTCATGCTTGTATATATCCTTTGATACATTGTTACTTCTTTATGTGTATCCTTGTATCTTTGTATTACTTTCATAGTTAGAAATATATTGTGTCATTGAATCCTAGGGTAGACGACATGTGCTATATTTGTTGTATCTGCCTAGGAATTCTCTATTTGTTTTGCAGGTGTGGTTGGGTAGTTCTTAGGTTGCTCTATTCACACACAACACCTACACTTTTTGCACACAATTTGAGATATTGGGCCTTATACTAGGGTCTATGTGAGCTATAGGGAATGGAGGTTGATCTATGATCATGTTGGGTCTCCAACTCGTTAGATGATAGTGAAGCCTCATCAAGAGTTTTCCTCTTTTTGTGATGCATTGCCAATGGTAGTCCCTATCGTCGCAGTGTCGTTACTTAAGAGAATGATATCTCTATAGGCCAGTGGGGTTACATGAAACTACCCTTGGAAGTTGTCACTGGATAGTGGACTTTTAGACCATTTTCGCTAGGTTCCTGAATTAGGGACACGGAGCAGACTCACACCTTGTTTCCTTGACCACATCATGCGTCTCTTCATAGCATCACGATGGACATATCATTTTCGCATTCATCATTATCATATTCATGCACCGCATTTGCATAAGTCATTGCATTTTCATACATATTCGTTTAGCATGTTGCTTGTCCCGACAATTACATATATTTTATTATCATTATTCATATGCCATGTTCACCCATGCATGACCATGACATATATTCGTTCATGCCTTGCATTTTCCTCCGTATCACCAAAAGTCACAATGAAGTGCAAAATCTTACACCGCGTTCTTGGTTACGTGTGTTGGGTACCATAGTGATAGCTATAAACAAACCATGTTGGAGTTATACACTCATTTTTCCTGAAAATGATCAAAAATCACGTCAATATGGCACCCAACATGTTTGATAGCAAGAACGGGTGATCTTTTAGGAGTCTTGTGTCGATCTCATAAAATACATCTGCCATGCATCGCATAAGTATACCTACCCATTCATCACATCTCTTCTATAAGAGGTTGTCAAAGTATTAACGATCAAAATTTCTATCCCTTGAAACATGGGGTCAAACCAGGCGCAGTTTTTTAAGAAAAGGTTTTATCTAATCAAGGTCCAAAGTTTGGAAGTAGCCAGCTTGCGAAAGTTGGGGCAGCAAATGGATCGGGTTCAACGTCAATCAACACATGATTGAGCTAATGACTTACATAATTAAGAACTACTGGTAAAAATCTACACAATTCATAATAAATCAAAAGGTAGAACATACTCTATTTTATCGTAGTGCGTTACCACCATCTTATAAGATCAATATCTCAAACATCTTTCAATGTAATTTCATAAACTTTATCACTATAGAAAGCCTTGTGTGTCTAGTTTTGAAAATTTTATCACACATCATCATAGGATCACTACACACAGAGAACTAATCCTTTTACTAACACATAGGATCACAAACACCTTGTATGCATAATTTTTAGTATCAAACAACATAGTGATCATCATATATATTCAATTAATCTAAATCATCTCTTAGTATTTTTGTATTTCTTCCATATAAACCACAATTCTTCTTTTAATTCATACCATACATGATTGAAGTATTAAAATTTTACCATGCACTTTTGGTCTAGAAAATCACAATTTCATGATAGAAGCATAATTTAGAAACAACTTTTCCCATTGATATAGAAGTCCAATTTTCAAAAAATCTATATGTTTCTCTACCTTTTCGTGCATTCTAAATCCATTTTTTGAGTTCAAAAGTCCTAATTCCATCTTTGATTTCATTTTTCCTTAAATAGGTAAAAATCTCCCTAAAAGGATTTAAAACTTGATTTTTACATAACACAAATCTAAATCCAATAAAATTTATATGCTGTCCTAGGTTTTGGGGTTCAAGGAACCAATTTAAGCACCCAAATTATCAAATAACAAACACATA
The DNA here is from genome assembly GCA_013407115.1 of Glycine latifolia. Classification (NCBI taxonomy): domain Eukaryota; kingdom Viridiplantae; phylum Streptophyta; class Magnoliopsida; order Fabales; family Fabaceae; genus Glycine; species Glycine latifolia. Next base: position 17,078,553 of record CM023954.1, read on the forward strand.
AGTCCCCGTGGCATCATGGAGGCAAATATGAAAAATATACAACATAAAAATTAAAGCTCTATCCATTACAACCACACATATACCTCAAGGATTTGTAAAAACTCCCCTTTACCTTGTTTCCAATTATCTACATGCTCAAAATGGAAAAAAATGGACCAACTACCTATAGCTCTTGAGAAACTCTACCACATATGAAAAATTGCAAGGGAAAAAGAGAAGGTTGGAAGGAGAAAGAGAAAGAAAGAAGTTGGAAATCCCAAGAGATATGGGAGAGAGAGACATACCTGTCACAAACCAAGCCTCCCTTCCTCTATTCCAAAACTCAACCACCAACTCCTAGGAAGATGAGTCTCTTTTAGTTTATATAGAAGCCCCAAAATTAGGTTTAGTGGCTCTTTAGTCATTATCAAGATATGACTTTTTAAATGTTTTCGGACATATTCAACCATCCTATTTTACTTAATTTGACTCCAATAAATAAACCATATTGTCACAAAAAATTTATGAGTCCAATGCCTTTGGAATCACTCAAATCCAGTTTAAAATGAATTTTCTATGATTAAAATATTAATTATGCTAAATAAATTAATTATTAATGAAAAATAAAATATTTTCTTGAACTAAAAATATGAAAATTATTGATTATAATAAAATTAATTTTGTCAAAGCTCAAAATAATTTTTAGCCTAAAAAATTATGAATGTCATTAATGAGGAGATTCCCTTACTTCAACCAGTTGCTATGTTTGAGTGGATGTTGATCAAGGATTTTTAGGCTTAAAACACATCTTCTTAATCCTAGAGTTAAAATTATAAAGCACTTATCCATTCAAGGATATCACACACACACAACAATCATTTCATTACTTAAAATGCTATAACATTAACTATCATTCAAACGTTAGCTATTTTTACTAGAAAATTTTCAAGATACAAAAATCGGGATGTTACAATAGTCAAATAGAGTGGGGAACTAATGACACCTCTATATTTTGTTTGATCAATGGATTTTCCCTTTTCATCTGCACTAAGATAGTAATTAGTCGTCATAGAAGTTACAACCTCCTTGCCTTTATCCATCTCAAACTTTTTAAGAAGTTCTTTGCAATACTTTGTTTGATGGAGAAAAGTTCCATGGTCCATTTGCTTCACTTGAAGACCAAGGAATTAGTTTAGTTCCCCATCATTGACATTTCAAACTCCCGTTACATCTTGTATACAAAATCTTCACAAAGAGATTGATTGACTAGTGGAACCAAAAAATGATGACATCCACATAAACTTGCGCAAGTGAAATGTTATGAGAGGACTTTTTGATGAAAAGTGTTTTATCAACTTTTCCTCTCTCAAAATCTTTTCCAAGAAGGATGTTGCTAAGTCTCTAATAGCATTACCTTGGTGCTTGTTTAAGTCCATAAAGAGCTTTCTTATGCTTGTATACATGATTTAGATTTTTATGATCCTCAAAGTCGAGAGGTTGGGAAACTTAAACTTCCTCTTCAATTTACCCATTTAGGAAATAACTTTTGACATTCGTTTGGTATAACATGAAATCTATAATACAAGCATAAGAAAGTAGCAATCTTATGACTTCTAGTCTAGTTACCGGTGCATAGGTCGCACCAAAGTCTATACCCTCTTGTTTGTTATAGCCCTTGGCTACTAGACCTGCCAACCATTTGCATTCAATTTTTTTTAAACACTCATTTAGTGAAAATGATGTTCATGTTTTTATTAAAAGGTACAAATTCCCATACATCATTTCTTTTGAATTGATTTAATTCTTCATGCATGGATATCACCCAATACTCATCACTGATTGCTTCTTCAAAAGATGAGGGTTCTACTAAAGATAAAAATTCATAATGTTCACAAAATAAGTTCAAAGAGTGTCTAGTAGATACTCCCTTCTTTATGTCTCTGATGATGTTGTCTATTGAAAGATCCCTTGGGGTTCTTCATTCCTTTGGAAGAAAGTTGTGTTGTGATGAGGGTCCTATTTTAGGGTTATTGCTCATCACCTCTTTTCTCAGTGGAGAAATTTCTCTTGGGCTTCCTACATCATCAAAAACAGGCATCTCTCCCTTTTTTTGGGGATGAGTCTCATCAAACACAATATGGACAAATTCTTCCATCTCTAATAAATTCTTATTGAAAATCCTATATGCCTTGCCAATAAATGAGTAACCTAGAAATAGACCTTCATTAGCTTTAGGATCAAACTTGGCAAGTTATTCTTTACCATTGTTTAACACAAAAAAACTTACACACAAAGACCTTGAGATGTGATATATTTGGCTTTCTACCTTTGTAGATCTCATAGGGGGTTAGTTTCAAAATTGGTCTTATAGTCACTCTATTAAGAACATAGCAAGTTGTACTAATCGCATCTAACCAAAAGTATTTAGGTAGATGGTTTTGATTTTAAATAGTTCTTGCTAATTCCTCAAGAGATCTATTTTTTTTCTCCTAAACTCCATTTTGATGAAGAGTTCTTGGAGCTGAAAAATTGTGATTAACATCATTCTCTTCACAAAAAAATTCAAATTCTTCATTTTGAAATTCACCTCCTACATTGTTTTTAAAGGTTAAAACACAATGTCTATGTAAATCTAGAATAACCATCCACAATCACTAAGGCACAATAGTTCCCTCTTATGCTCACAGTTCTAGAATAACCAAACAAATCTAAATGCAATAGTTCAGGAAATGTAGAAGGTGAAACCATATTTTTAGCTTTGAAATAAATTCTATATTGCTTGCCATTTTAACATGCGTCACACAAACCGTCCTTTACAAACTTAAGCTTAGGAAGTCCTTTAACTAGCTCTTTAGAGATAAGTTGTTTAAATGGTTCATATGAATATGAGATAACCTTCTATGCCATAGACAAATGTGATGATGAAACACAATCAATATTAAGCATGTAGTTCTTACCTATCCGGTTGTCAACAAACTAAATTTGTTTAGTGATTGGATTATAAATAGTGCAACAATCTTTACCAAAAGCAATTTTATAACCTTTGTCACACAATTGGCTAATGCTTAGAAAGTTATGCTTCAATCCATCCACCAACAAGACATTCTATATCAAGTTAGTTAAAGAGTTTTCGATGTTACCTATACCAAGAATCTTCCCATTGGTGTTGTCTTCGTAGGTTACATATCCTTCCTCCTTTGCTTTCAATGAGACAAATTTGGTATTGTCTCCCATCATGTGCCTTGAACAACTGTTGTCCAAATACCAAATAAGCTCCTTGACTTCAAGGCATACCCAAAAAAAAACTTAGAGGGTACATTTAGGTATCCAAGTGATTTTGGGTCTTTTTTGGTTAGTAACCTTGGTTGTTCCTTTGGGAACCCACTTATATTTCCCATTAGGAACTCCAAACTTCCTTATCACACAATTCTTAGATGAATGACCCTTATGCATGCAATAGTGACATGTTGTGAAAGGGGTGCTAGATGATTTGACAAAGTTAAAGAAAATTTTGAAAGACTTAGCCTAAACCCACTTTTTTAAACACACAATTTTGTTGTACAAGAAGCACATTTAGATTATCTCTTCCCATTGTGAATTTGGAAAAGGTTTTTAGCAATTACTCATTTTTATATTCTAATGCATTGTATATTTAACATTGAAAGGGAGAAGATGTGGAGATGGTCTTGTTTTTGCAAGAGTTCTCTAGTTCCTTTTCTAGTTCTTCATTTTTCAATTTTAGGCTAGTAAAATCTATTGACAACTCAGCATCATATCCACATGCCATCTCAACTTTCCCTTGAGAAAGTTGTTGGCTTGAGATAACTTTTAAGCCTCTCATGTATCTCGTTAAAGGCATCTAAAAGTTGTTCATAGTTATCATCAATTTCAGTTTTGGATTTGGAAGTATTTACAACACTTTTGACTTCACCATCCTCCATGAGATAGAGATTTGCTTCTTCTTCATTGCTTGAGTCGCTTGAAGAGCTGGAAGCATTCTCTTCCCATGAAATGTAAGCCTTATTCTTCTTGTTATGACTCTTTGCCTTCTTTTCTCCTCCTTGTTGTTGTTTATTTAGAAAGATGGAACATTTATATTTTGTGACCCGACTTGTCACACTCAAAATAAGTTAGGTTCTTCTTGTGTTGAAAGGATCTTCCCTTAGGGTTTTTCTTATTCAAAAACTTCTTAAACTTTAAAACTTGTAGATTTAGATTATTGCTCTCGGATCCTTCTGAATTTTCTTCTTCACTCTCATCACTAGATGGTATAGAGGACTTTAGTGTTAAGCCTCTAGTATTCTTTTCCTTAGCCTCTTCCTCAACCATCCTAGTCATGTCCATTTTGTATTTCCTTAACTTTCCAAATAGCTCGGTATGAGTAATGGATGTAAGATCTTTGGACTCAGAGATTGTCATGACCTTTGGTTGCCAAGTTCTATTGAGGGACTTTAGAATCTTCATAATTAGCTCTTCTCAAACTCTTTGTCGGGGACCTTGAGATGATTCACAATATGAGTGAACCTCTTTTGGACATCTCATATGGTCTCTCCTTGTTGCATCCAGAAAGTTTCATGCTCTTGGATGAGTGAATTATTTCTTTCTCTTCTCACTTCTGGAGTACCTTCATGAGTTACTTGGATGAGATCCCACATTTCCTTCATCGTAGTACATGCTAACACACTGAATAATTCATCACAAATGAAGGACGAGTGAATGATATTCATAGTTTTAGCATCATATTCAACTCTTCTAATTTCTTCTTGAGACTATGATTCAAAAGGTTTCTCTATAGTTTTGTTTTCAACAACTTGGGTTAGAATTGTATAACCATTTACCACTACATTTCAAATACCTCTATTAACATATTCCATGAAATTTTTCACTCAAACTTTCCAAAAAGGGTAGTTCATGCCACAAAATAGTGGAGGTCTGTTTTTGATAACCAATGTCGTATCGCTTCAAAACAATTAAACTACACTAATTTTGTAGCACAGGATTAACCTAGGTCGGCTCAGAGACACAATCAATATGGTTCCAACTTCAATTCACTAGTAAATAATAGGGGGATTTTTATCAAACAATTTGCATGCGTGAATAAAAATTGCAGAAAAATGTAACAAAATAGAAACTAACAGAATTGATAAAAGGTATTCTAAAGCAGATTAAAAAGCAAAATCCAATTCACCAAACCAAGCAATACAAATTATCATAGTTCTCAGATAATGATTTTGTTATGAAAGTTCATTCAATTTCATTAGAAGCAGTTCAATCGAATTAGCCCCTAAATTAATTGAAACCACAAACCTAATTGAAATACCATCCAAATAATCTATGATTAAAATTCAAAATTAGGAAATGAATCCATAACCTAATCTATTTTCAATCCTAAACATATTCATAATCATGAAAATCGAATAGAGGATTAAAGAAGAAAGTGGTCATTCACACAGAATTTGAAATACCAAACCAGAACTCAAATTATCCTTGCTTAGGCTTGGATCCTTAGATTGATTGATTGTTTAGCCTTCCATGATTATCATCAATGAAAGTCCCATGAAAGTAGTGCAAGAAAATGGAATAACATAAATGAAAATGAAGAACAGTGAAGAACAATGAAGAACAGTTAAGAGAAAATAAGAGAAAGGGTTTTAATTCGAAAAACCTCTAAAAGTCACTACAAAATATGTTTTTTTGCTAAAATGAAGTGTGTCCATCCAAATAACTAAAATATAGTGACTGAGTCAGTAGGAAAGGATGAGCCATAATTGAGCCCAACTATTCTAACTAATTACTAATTACACCAATTTCGCAGCCCAAAATTCAAGTGCAGTGGTTTTGACTTCCAAGCCTAAAATGACCCTCAAAATGACAGAATTGGCCTCGTCTTATGTCTGAAAAACTTGTAGATATTTTCCTTATCTTTCCAGGGACTACTCATATGTGCCATTTGGAGTTCTGTAGAGCTCTCTAGGTCCTACACAAGGAAGATAGGTCAAGTAAGCAAAAACTCTGAAAATAAGCAACAATTAACAATTAAGCCCACTTGTTTGCCTAAGGCAAAAACTAAACTAGAATGGGAAAATAAAAGTCCAAGAGAATTCAAATAAGCTAAGAAGAATAGAAAAATATTAAATTTAAAATTACTCAATCAATGGATGCACCTTCTGCAAACGGTAATTGATTCCTAGCCATATTCAAGGACTTTTGACAAAATCTTGATTAATTTTGAAGACCCTAGCTCTAATACCAATTGTTAGGTTATTCGAGAATCTGGAAGAGCGGGGTTAAATAGATTCCTTCAAAAACCTTACCGCTTAATTTCTTAATTCAATTAAAATGACACCTTTTGACTAATCAAACTTTTCTCAAAAGCTTGTCACAAAAAGATTATCACAATTAAGAAAATAATGAAATCAATATCACATGAAAAATAGATTTTATGGCCCTTTAAGATCAATTTCATTACCAAGATTGAAATACAAGAGTAAGGGTTAGAGAAAGAAAGAATCACACACATATTTTATAATAGTTCAGTGATAAGTGCCCTATTTCAGTTAAATTCATGTTTCAATAAAGGCACTTGTCTTTTGATTTTAGTAAACTTGGCTTATAAACTTGCCCTAAACCTAGATAAATAGTCTCTAGTACTTAAATAAATGTTGTTTCTCATATTTTGGAAGATTAGTCCAATCATGTTTTGTATTTTGATAGGTTCCGAGGCTTCCGAAAAAGCAAAAAGCAAAAAGGGCTTAACAAGCAAACTTGGGAGGTGTTACAAGCAAAACAGGCCCAAAACCCATCCAAGCCCAAAGCTTTCTTCAAGGCTAAGCTTCTAACTCACCCAGGCAACCAATTCCAGTGTATTTGGCTCGCCCAGGCGAGCTCAAGTTCCAAGAAGCTAAGAGTAAACATAGGCAAAAATACTCGCCTGGGCAAGTGAAGCTGGCAGGAGGCACAGAGCTATAAATAGGGGACAAATTTTGGGAGAAAGATATTGCATTCTTCATTCTTTTCTTGTCTTAAGCTTGTTTTTTAGCTTAGGAGGTTAAATACTAGTAGTAAGTAGGTTAAGTAAGTGAGAGAAGTGAGATTTAGTGTGGAGACTCTGCCAAAAGGAAGCGGTGATGGGGCCCTTCATCAATTCTTCCCTTAAGGAGGTTCTCTCCACAATGAGTAACTAGCTTCTCTGAGGATTAGATGTAATCTTCTATCCCTATGTATCTCTTTTAATATTTATCTATGCATTAATCTTTTCTATTCCTTGTTGGTAATTTCATTATGTGCTTAATGCTTGATTCTACTTGATCACTAATTTCATGAATTAAAATCCTAAGCATGACTGGAAAGTGCCCTTAGGGTTTAAACTGAATGATTTTACTCATTACGTTATGTTGCTAGGAATAGGGCATACCGTTTTGATTGCATAAAGCACGTGATTATAATTTTTAATGCTGGGGTATTTACTTCATATGCGAGGGATCGATATTCGGTAGATATCCTTAGGATTCTCGAATGCAAGGGATCGATTCAGGGTAAAATACAATGTGCATCAATAAGGATAGATAATGATTTATGCATGGTAATATTAATTGGATATAAAAGGATATGAATGATGAAACCCAATTCCACTTTCCCATAAATATATTTCATTTTACGAATTTAGTAATTTTTCGTTACTTTCTTAAAACAAATGAAATTCCGCTCATTTTTTGTACATAATTATTAAACTGTTGAATTCTATTTGGATTAACTGAGAAGCTCAAGTCCTTGTGGAGACGATCTTATAAATTTTGTAACTTACAACGACATATACACCAATCATGAAAGGTGTATATGTGTAATTTTTTCCTTTCCAATCCTTTTAACTAATGATATTGAAATACAATAAATCACACTATAAGAGGGGTTGAATAGTGTGTTAGTCAAAATATAGAACCTTTTTTAAATGTGAAATACAATAAATCACACTAGAAAGGGGTTGAATATGTCACACAATAAACAAGTTTATAAAACCCTCATCCTCTGAGTAAAAATGGATTGTCATCCAATGATGTATAAAACTTGTTCTTTAGTGAAAACCGTGTGTTCAAAATGTATCAATAATGGACTTTGAAATACTTGATAAGCTAAAGAAGAGCAGTAAAATACTTCATTTTATACTAGTTCACTCAACCTGAGGTACATCCAGTTCTCCTTTACCAACAGTTAAAGGGTTCCACTAATCAAACTTGATTACAACAAGTATTATCAAGGCCACTACTAGTGCAACCCTTAGACTCCCCTTGAATCTAAGAACACCTAAGTATTGTTTTGTCACTAAGCCCCTCCTGTCTTTCACAAACAAAAGTTTGGTATAGAATCAAAAATTCTTTACAATACTCAAAGAGTGAATTTACAATGAAGTTCTAATCTCTCATAGGTACTTTGTACATCACAAAGGATGGACTCTCTTAAGCTTAGGTATATGTCTGTAACAAATGTTTTTCTTGTTTCTTGATTCACGACCCTTGTTTTTCTGTACATGTTTGTTGTTATTGTTCAACCCTTTATATCATATGTGGAAAGTGTCTTCGAGATTGAATAATATGACCATTGTGCATATTGATCTTGTTTCCTAAAATAAGCAGATGTTGTGTGTTTCTATTTGATAGGATTAGGACTTTCCATATCTATCATTCATAACTCAATATGGTCGTTAGACTCATAAAAAGGAAATATAAGATTGATTCACATCATATAAATTGGCATAAGTTAATAATTCAAATAAAATGCATATTTCAATTGTTGTTTGGATGGATAGAACAAATACTTTCTGCTTCTAGTAGATGAGGTATCCATTAATGTATAAGTCTCACCTAGTGTTCCTTTCAGTCATCAAACCTATTGACTTACATGTAACAAAATGGTTAATACAAATTTATATCTTGTTTTCATCAAATCCTTAAAAGATATTCGGGTCATTTAGTGATGGATCGTTTAGTGTCTAACAATCTTTCCCCTTTTTTATGAGGACAAACTATAAATTTTGAGCAATGAATATAAAATTTATATATCAAAATAGTTTCAGTATGAATGACAACAGATCAAAATGCTATGTGTGGTATCTTTCAACTCCCCTTAAGTCTAATATACTTATGCATGAGTGGATGCAACTGTAAACACAAGTATATTGGACTTTTTCAAATCTCCTTATTGTATTAATTGACTGGTATGTACATAAAAAAAATTATTTCATATACTTCTCCCCCTTTTGTCATTAGCAAAAAGGTAGTAGGTTTGAAGGTGAAAGAAGTGATAGAGGACATCATTGTTGATCTTAAGTGGGGGGGGTGGTTGTTGAGATGGTGGTGGGTGATTTGGTGGTGGTGGAATTTCAGAGTGAGTAGGTGGTGGCGGAAGTGTTTGGGGCATGGTTGTTTATGGCAAAGGGCCAAGCTAAGTGTTTGTGTTTGGGTAGGGATTGGAGGAGTGGATGCAACACTTATTAGTGGTTGAGGTTGGATAGGTGGAAGCGACATCGGGGTAGCAACAACAGCAATGAACAGACATATATAGGCCTATTGGAGATTCAAAATGAGAGATTCACCAAGGCTACTAAACTGAGTAGCGATAGTTTGTTGCATGGTGCATCTGAACTCTTCATTCTTAGCCTTTTGCTTCTTAACAAAGTTGTCCATAGCCAGTCCAATCTTTTCCTTGACCTCAATTTTAGTCACTACTTCTGGAGGAGCAAAGTTGATTGGAATGGGTCCAGAGGTGATGGTGTGGATAGTGACAACAATTGTGTCTTTGGAAGTGGCTTCATTTGAGGTTGGTTCAGTTGGAGCTTCGTCTACCTTATCTTTGGGCTTCTTAGTAGCAAGAATTAGAGTGGACTCAGCCACTTTTGGTGCTTCAATAGTCACAATATTTGGTTTGGACACCAACTTGCTTGGTTGGGTCTTTTCTGCCTCTGCTTCAGCCTTTCTCTTGATAGGAACTTTGCATCTAGCATCTACATCAGCCTTTCTCTTTGCTTCCTATTTTAGCGTATTTTCTAGGATGCTTCATAGGTGGCCCTATCAACTTGTTGCAATCCACGAAGGTGTTGGATATGGGCTTCAATTTTCTTCATATTCATCTTCCTGATATCGAAGAACCGATGACAAAAGATAATGGGCAACTTCTTTAGACACTCCAGGGTATCATCCTCAGGGCTCTTCACAAAGCAAGCATTTGCATCATCAAAGTGGTATACTTTGGTTGGACGCAAAATTTGAATGGAATCCCTTTGATTTGAAGCAAGCACGTGTTTAGATTTTGAGTAGTTGGCACCCTTGGCTTCCTACCACACAGTCTAATTCCACAAGGTCCTAGCATATTCAGCATCAAACTCCTTGATGAGATTTTGACCCTTAAACAGAGTCTTCCAGTTATGTGAATGGTTGACCAGCTATGTCTTCTGACTTCTGCTTGGCATTTCTTCATTAAAGTAGAGCTTGAAACCCTTCTTCTTCCCTTCATCAAGATGGGTAGCCTTAAGCATGTTCAACTTGGCACCATTTTGAAGTCAATGCATCTGCTGATGTGGAGTCTAGGGTGATAAGCAGTGGCCTAGCCAGGTATGTATATCTACTTTAGTATGCCTCCTGTGATAACCCTAAGTTATGGCATGGTTGGTGCCATACCTCCCCGCGCTATCGCGCGGGGATTCACATCAGAAAACCCTGTTAAGGGTGTGGCGCGGGTGGCGCCAG
>CM023954.1:17089670-17100868 GCA_013407115.1 Glycine latifolia
AATAGAAGAATACCGATGTTGAGGAGCTCCGTCGGGTATTCTGGACGAGGAGCTCCGTCCCTGGCATCGAGGAGCTCTGCCAGAACTGTTGGCCAACAGATACATACCGGCGTTGAGGAGCTCCGCCGGGTATTATTGGGCGTTGAGGAGCTCCACCCGTGGCATTGAGGAGCTCTGCCACACTATGACAGGCACTGACGTTGAGGAGCTCCGTCAGTGGGCGTTGAGGAGCTCCGCCAGGCATCGAGGAGCTCTGCCTCCTGTCATAGATTTGCTTGTGATGATGTTTATGTTATGTTGAGGCCAGTGAGCCATATATGACCTATATACCTGTTTATGTGTGGTGAATCTGTGGGCCAGGGTGGGAATGATTTCCCGAGAACCCTGAGCTTACTGAGATATGTTATCTCACCCCGTGTGGGGCTTACATGATTCAGGTGATGATTTTGGCAGAGAAGAGCAGTCTCAGGGCAGGAGGCCCAGTTGAGACTAGGCTAGGAGTTGGATGGCTCTTTTTGTTCTATTTTGATGAAGAGTTTTGTACTCCCTCATGGAGGGCTGTTATTCTTTTGTACCACCACGATATGTGTGGTGTGGACTATGGACATTGATATGTACATGTACAGAACCCTGTTATATATGATATGTGATTTTACCCTGCGTATAATTGTCTTATATCTGTTATCTGCCTGTATTATTAAGTTGTCTGGTTTTGATATGTGAATGGGGAAACTGGATCAGCATGGGATTGTATTGTGTTCTGTATTATTATGATTTCACAGTTTGATATTCCATACATAATGAATCAAGAAAAACGATTCTGTACTTCCGCTGAATACTATTTTATGATAATTGCGCACTAAACTGATATTATTAATGTTAACGCACCGGAGGCCTACGGGGTGTTACACCTCCTAACATGTCAAGATCTTGTTTAGAGGGTCTTAGGCAGACAGGGTTGGAGGGAATGAATCTGGTGCGAGAGGTCCTAGATGTACACCTCCTTGGACAATTGAGTTTGAGGAGTAGGATTCTCCTTGGAGCTTTATTAGACGAATAACTAGAAGTAATAATTTTCTTCTACCTTTTCTCTACTGCCACCTTTTTTTAAAAGAACATAAGCCTCGATAGCTTTTTGTTGGAACCCTAATACAGAGTAAAAGAGGTGATCACACCCCATTGTAGTGCCCGTTGTAACAACCCACCTCGTTGCTACGATATCACAACTCTAAATATTTAATTTCAATTTTAAATGTAAACTCCATTAATTTGATTATGAAAATTAGGATAATTTTTTTTGCTATAATACACTCATCAAACAACGCACAAATACGTAAATAAATACATATGTATATTTTAAACCATTACATATCATTCAATGTCAGAACATAATTTAGTTTTTACATAAATCTAAGCATGGGATTTAATTACCCGGTCAAAGAGAATCAAGGAATCAACTAAGAAAGAGTTGCTAACAAAACACAACTTTCTCCCAAAATAAATTCCAACGTTATCACGTCGGCTTGGCGACTCCAACAAAATAATCTCCCTCCAACATCACCTACTACTGCTCATCTACTCCCATGAACAAACATTTATGATCATTACAGGTACCAACCACACGGTACAAAATTGCAAGGGTGAGTTTACTATACAAGATCAACAAACACCAGATGAATATGATTAGCAAGAAAACACTAATAATAAACACAATTATTCTCAATAATAAATCAGTTTAACATACACTCAACCAACTAGTCATCAACTTTTCCCACAATTCAAATCAATTATGCTCAGAATGATGCATGCATCTGACTCAACTCTTAAATGCAATGTGGTACCATTCGTTAATAAATAGCCTAAGTGTGCCCATATGATATTCTCACTTAGGAAAATGATGCAGTAGCTCATCGAGGTCACTCTATTTGGCACAAGCAACTCCCATCCATGGTATCAAAAGTTGTAAACAAACAATAAACTCCCATCACCTATTTATATCTCTCTGTTAGCTCCTTGTAGCGTCATTTTGAGATCTCTCAGGCTCACGTCCTTTGGTCCAAACACATAGATTTATATATCAAATCGAAGATAATTCAGCATAGATTTCGAAGACAAGGTTAATATTAACATTCGGGGTAAAATATTCACTCAAATTTAAAAGGGGCTAAAATGGTGTTTTTGGAGTCTACATCAAAGAGACATCATTTTGAAATTTCAATCACACCAATGTGACCGGGGTTCAACGAATGTCACAAAAACAACATCAATATTATAAAAAGATAACTTTTACAATTTCTCATTTTCAAAGGTTTTTCAAAGGAAGTGTAAAAACATCCAAAAACAATACCCAAGTCACAAAAGATACTAAGAGAGGTTCAAACTAGCTAGGAGAAGGCATAGAAAACACGGTTACCTTGAAGAAAGCGCGAAAGGAGGGTTGGAGGCTCTGTTCTATATCGAATCCTTGAGTTGAGTTTTGAATATTCCGCTTCGATTAAATTGTTCCTCTTCGTGCGGTGGTCCAACGAAAACCAATGGTGGCTTGTGGCGGTTACCGGTGGTCATGGGTAGTGGAGGAGGAGGATTGGAGGCTTGGGTGAGTTTTTGAAGAAGAAAAAGACTGAAAATGCATGGTTTCACGCTCCTGCACATTCTTGTAGCTGACTATACTCGCCCGGGCAAAATTCTGCTCACCTAGGCGAGCTAACCCCAATTTTAACAAATTTCACTGCTCCTATGAAAAGGTCATATCTCACGCTCCAGATGTTATTTTGCAAAGCCCGACGATCAAAATTTGCATATATGGGTTATAAGCATACCTTTCATATGTGAAAGCGATCCAATAGTTAACCAATTTGGAATCATGATTTTACCGAAATAGATTTTGGGTCAAATTCAGAATCATACAGTTCCAATGCAGATCAATCAAACTCCATATAGCCTAATATCCACACCAAGCAGTTGAACAAGGATAATTCACACAAAAATTCAACTAATCCAAATTAATAAAGTAATTAAATAATACAAGAAATACATCAAACATACATTTTCAGTTATCGAGATTTCAAGGCATTACACTCGTAGTCCTCTATTGCTTCAGAATATCATTTCAAAGAGGTGGTCGAGCAGAATCATCAAGGTGAAGGAGTTCACAATTGTCATCCTCGTCATCAGTCTCCATTGTAAAGGGTTGGATGAAATATGATTGTAGAAGTAGAGAAGTGTTGGTAACTTCTCATACTTCATCGAACCCAGGAAGGATATTTGGGGGTTGCCCAAATAATGATTGTTGTGGCGAAGACGAAGTGCATGAGCGGTGAGCCTCTCTCTACCTCTCTCACTATAACGATCAGTGTGTCACTCACTCTCACTCTCACGACAATATCACTCTCGATCTTTTTCATAATGTCACTCGCTCTCGATCACTCTCACAGCACCCACACTCTCAATCTCTCTTAAAGGGTCACTCGCTTTCATTCTCTCTCGGCACCATTTGAACTCTCTCTCAATCTCTCTCACAAAAACGTTCACTCTCGAGTTGCAATTTTCTCTCTAATTTATTCTCTTGCAACATTTGTCACTTTTTCAAATCTCGACTTGCTCTCTTACTCTCTTTGTTACGTCTGAATTTCTTGTTTCTGACACTTGATATCTTTTCCGGCATTTAAATCTAAATTTTGCAGTGCATAGTTGGAGAACACCATATTTAAACACTAAAGGGAGCAAAGTTTTCAATAACTAATCTCATTCTCTAGTAGAATAATATTCAAGTACTTCAAAGTGTCACTTACATATCAAGTCATATGAGTGATGTATACATTTGCGAAGACATTACATACTTTTTAAATTATTAGAATACTGAGTGAAGTTGCTTGACGCTTATTCATGCGTTTTTAAAAAGTTGAGAAACTAAGTGTAGGCACTTGTGAATGTAGTGGCTAAGCGTAAGTTTCATCATGAAATCTGGTTTTTAAATTTGGAGTCTAATTTCCCCTATTTTATTAAATTAGGTTGTTGAAATTCTCTTAACTGACTTCCATTTTTAAATTTTTTTGGAATGACAATGTTTTTCCAAGGAATATAATACAACTGATTTGATTTCTACAAGTTATTTACTTTTGTAAATAAAACATCTAGAAGACATGACTTCTTCATTTTTTTGCTTGTTAAAAGTCCAACCTTAGGCGCTTATTTGAATTTTGAAATGTAGTGGAGCAGAGTCCTCTGTCATTGACCCGTTAACCCACAAACATGATCATTCCAATTTGATTAAATAAGTATATTGTAGTTAATTATTGTTACTATCATGAAGTGTGATTTAATTGGATGCTTCGGTTTATTTTCATCTTCCAAAAGAATGGTATAGTATAGACACATATTGCTAGAATCCGGGTTCACACATTTTGAGAGTAGGAGGGATGAGAGCAAAATGAAATGCAGGTTGTATAAAATATAGTACATAATAGAATAACCAAAAAGCCTTTTTACAATTATCATATTTTCAACCTAGCTTTTCTTTTAAAGTCTAGACTTATAAACTTACAAATTTGTTTTTTCATCTGCCACATTGTACTTGCTAATCAAGATACATAAATATGTATATTCCTGAATTCTATAGTTATAAGTCTAATTCTTATTATGATGTCTTATTCATTTCTTATGATAATTCATATAAGCATACCAATAATGGTTTCTATAGGCTAACCCTACCATAATGAATAGAAATTAAACTATCTTTTTGTTTACCACAGATATCATGCAATTACAAGTGCATACTACTTCTTGATACAAATGGCAAGGTAGGAAGAGTCTTGTCTGTCTACTTCTTATGGGTTTCTAATTGCACTACGTACACTTTGAAGGGTTATGTTATTTACATGTTTTATTATCACTTTTTGAACTTGTGTCCTTTCTAAAAAATGTAATTCAATTATTTCTTTGGTTTCTTCTTCTTCAACTTTCATTTGCTCATTGTCTTTCAATTTTTTCTTCTTCTAAATTTCTTACAAACGAGCGATATGGATAAGAGTTGCATGCATGAATCAACATTTTCTAGCAAGTACTTGGATGGGTTAAAACAATTTATTGACTTTGCATTTCATAACGCAACATAAGGAAGTCAAATTCTTTGTCCTTGTAAAATTTGCAATAATCATTTTTGGGGCAATCGAGAGGAACGTATGAGCATTTAGTTTTTGATAGATTTGATAAAAGTTACAATACTTGAGTTTTTCATGGGGAAGATGGGTCTTCTAAAAAATTTAAAATTAAGGGGAGTGGTGAAAGTAACATGCATGATAATTTGGATGAACTTTTAGAAGAGACATTTTTCATGTCGACATTATTTGAATAAAGTGAAAAAGTGAAGTTGATGTCACTATTTGTGAAGAAGGAGAAGAATAATTATTGGATCTATATCATAACATTTTTTGAAATATTGTTAAACGTTTGGTAACATTTTATATATATATATATATATATATATATATATATATATAAGTTACCAATGACATTTTGCAAGATGGATTAAATACAACATTTGCTACAATGTTACTAAAATTAATAGGTAACAACTTTTCATATTTTTGTAACATTTTAATGTTTCCAAAAATCATATATGTAGTAGTGTGATAATGGTTAAGGTTGCTTAGTGTAAAATTGTATAGAACTAATTGTGTTTGTTGTCAATATTGTAATGTTTAAGATTATAACTAGTGTAAATTGTGTAAAACTAGTTGTGTGTTTGTTGTTATTATGGTAATTGTTAAGGTTATTATCAATTAAAATAAAAAATTATTTTTTGAAAAAATTAGTTTTAATTAGCTTCAATTATTATTTATTAAAAGTTAGACATTTAAACAATTATAACGAAAGAAAGAAAAAAATTGTCCTCCTTTAATAGGTTTTTGAATATGTCCATGTATATCTCTGTAAATCATTCTTCTTATGTTAGTCAAATTTATATGAAAGAAATTTTTCCTAGTAAATTTTTCACTTATGTAAACACATGTATCGTTTTTTTTGTCTTTGTTCAAGTCGAGTAGTACCTTTATGAGCAATAAAGTTTTCATTTGAGAATTTAACATAGTTGTATACCTAAAACTAGAACTCAAAATCACTAGTTAAGTTAAAATAATCTCACGTTCGATATTGTAAGGTATTCTAAATATATTAATATATATATATATATATATAATATTTAATTATACTTTGATCAATATATTTGGTGATATTTAAAAATAATTCTACAAATAATTAGCAAGTATTTATAAAATCCGCAAAGAATTTATATGTAACACCCTGAAAATTTACAAGCTGATAGATATTTTACGTTGCTTAATTGTTTAATATAATTCTTGCAAATGGTTGTGCATTGATATTTGTGCTTGAAAGATAATTCTTGCAATTTGTTAAAAATGTTTTGCATGGGAATTTGTGTGTAAGGCATATAAGTCAAATTTTGTGGCTAAGATAGTTGTTCGTACACACATAAGTAATAACGATGGTGGCTATGGTAGCTGTCCGATCATGCAAGATTGACAACTATGGTGGCTATGATAGCTGTCTGTTCACACTTGTTGGCAACTTGCCTTAGTATCTCCGTCTATAAATAGCAATATATGAAGCGGAAACATGATTCATTCTCACTTCTGAATGCATTTCTCTTATTTTCTCTCTCTAAACTCTTTACACCGAGAAACCTCTCTTCAACAACCCTCTATACCACCTTTAACTCTTAAAAACCACCGTAGTTACAGCTGAAAAACCTCTACATTAAGAGAAACTCATGAAAGGAGCTTAATCTCTTTCATTCCTGATTGCTGTGAGAACTTGTGTTTAAACAAAACTCACGTTAGTTTGAAAAAAAGGAATTCTTGTCCAGGTAAGGGGAGTTTATTGTGTTAATAATGGTTTTAGATATCATGGTTGAGATGCAGTACGTATATGTGTTCTGATGTTTTGCGTGAAATAAATTAATGAAGTTTTTATGTGATGTGTTTGTGAAAAAGACGACTACCAGATTGGGTAAGTCAGGCTGGGCGAGTTGCATATATGTGTCAAATCTTTGTTTGTGATGTTGGCTACCGGGAAGGGTTAGCCGAGTTGCATATATGTGTCAAACCTTTGTTTGTGATGTCGGCTACCGGGAAGGGTTGGTTGAGTTGAGCGGTTTACGTAGCATGCATGTATGCATGCAGGACATAACTTAGTCCTTGTTAGTGGATGTCTGTATACTGAGTTACTTACTCGGCAGAGCTCGTATCTTCTTGGGAATAGAGCTACCGAGTTACTTACTCGACAGAGCTCGTACCTTTTCTTTGAGAACTACTGGGTTCCCTTACCTGGACAACCTTGAGTCTTGCAAGCACTAGCTGTTATAATCAATTACAGCGCTTATGTAATCGATTGCATAGTGCTGATTCCAACCTTGTTCGGATTCTTACCTTAAGATAGTATATTTAAGTGCCAACCCGGACACCTAATACTTCACACCTATTCACTTGTTTGTAGTATTTGTGAATGATGTTTAAGGGACGCATGTGATTATGTTGGTAACAATTGAGCTCGGCCTATGTGACGGCTTGAGATGATGACTCTTGCATTAATAACATAAGGGGTGCATGATAGTATTCTAGCCAAGACGAGTTGATCCTAGGCCGGGCCATGCACTGATGGTGTCTATGGTTATCTGAATGCAAGTGGATATACATAGATACCCACGGGGTGTATGGCAGTATCCTAGCCAGGACAAGTTGATCCCAGTCTGGGTCATACATTGATGGTGCCGTGGTGATATTCTATGTATATATGTGAGATGTCAGGACCGGATTGTTAACCTTATGAGGACCACGGTCAATGCATCAATAGGCCCGAGAATGGGTCAGCACATATGTACATGGGGGGTGTATGGCATTATCTTAGTCAAGAAGAGTTGATCCCAGGTCGGGCCATACATTGATGGTGCCCATGAGACATATGTATGTACATAGGGGGTGTATGCCACTATCCTGGCCAGGACGAGTTGACCCCGGGCGGGGTTATACATTGATGGTGTCTATGTAACGTATTTCATTTGCATGACGGAAATAGGATGATTGACTGTAATAGTACGAGAAGTACTGAGGGGCCACGTCTGTAGGGATATCCTTATGACACCCATTATTGACTGATCACCATGGGGGGATGAATCCTGTGCACAACAGAGTGACCCCGACGTCAACTGCAACTATCATTCGGACCATGGATTTGACCTATTTCCGAAGATGGTACCACATTGCATTTTGAGAGAAAAGTCAGAAGCATGCATCATGACTAGTCATTATAAAATGGATTGTGAAATGTTTTTGGACGGGTTGTCTGTTGCTGATTGCGTGATGAATGCTTGAATATTGTTGTGATATTGTGATAACTTAATTGTCTTTTCATAACTGATGTTATCTATTACTTATTATTTTAAATGATGAACTCACATTTACTTTGTTATACCTTGTGGTTTGGTACCTGTGATGATCACGAACCATGTTCGTGTGAGCAGATGAGCAGCAGTAGGTGACCGGAAAGATAACCTATGTTGGTTGGAGCTGCCGAATGGTCGGGATGTTTATGGATTAGATCCCTGACAAAGGTTGTGTTTTGCTAGTTACACCCTTTGTTCTAATGGCTACACCCCATTATTTTGCTAGTTACACCCCGACATTTAATCCTTTGTTTCTTTTGCAAATTTTGTACCCTTCAGACATGGTTATTTGTAATCACCACCAAATTATGTTCTTATATAAATATATTACGAGGTATTTCATCACTAAAATTTCGTGTTTAAATTCCTGAGATTGATTATGTTCACGCGAAAAAATTATTACTATTTTTATAATTAACTTAAAGATCTTCAATTAACTTAAAGATCTTCAATTATAAATTGTAATTAAAAATGATAAGAGTATAATACAGTAGCGACAAGGTGGGTCGTTATACTATACCTAAAAATAGCTACCAAAAATAATCATGCATCGAATTTTAAAAACATAATAACTCTAATAAATAATTAATCAAATAAATTTAATTTCCTAGTCGAGGTTGTAATTTGTATGGTTAAATCATATTCAAATATCAATGATTTTATATATTGTCATATTAAATTTTCATTTTTATGTGAAGTGAAAATATAAATTTAAAGATATCTATATCTATATATATATATATATATATATATATATATATATATATATATATTCAATTTTAAAAATATATGTACGAATAAAGCTAACAAATAAAATATTAAATTATACAAGTTAATTTTTTTACAGTAAATTATATTCAATTCAATAATTTTTTGTATCATATGATTGAAGATATATATTTGTCTTAAGTACTATTTTATTTCCATATATTTTGTTTCATCCTTTAAAATAGACGCTTCCTTATAGTTATTATTTCTTGTAAGTTATAAGATCCAAAATCTTTCGTATACACAACATTATATTAAAATTAATATAAAAAAATATTAATAACATATATTTCAGAAAATCTCAAAATTTATATCCCAGACAAAAATTGTAGTGATGTTTTCTTTTAGAAAAAAAATAATTATGCATATTGCACTATCATTCAATCATAATTCATTATAACAAATTTGTTAATTTTTAAAATTATTATCTTAAAATAATTTAAACAATGATTTATAATTAAATGATAATAAAAAATTATTTTAGATTGCATTAAACTCTTTCTTTTATATATATTTTTTAGTTTATATTTCAAAATTTTATCTAAATTTTAAAATTCTTATATAATGGTTTAAAAACTTAGTATATTAATATAACATAGAATAAAATATTTTAATTAATATCCATAAAATACCCATTACAGTTACTAACAAATACACCAAGAATACTAATAGAAAACATTTATTACACTTCAATCGATTAAGTTTTTTTTTTTTTTTGTTAACCAACAAGTATCACCATTCACCTTAAAGGATACGTCAGACGAAGAAAACTGCGCTGGCAAATTCAACGACGCTCACAAAGCGGAAAAAGATCCACAGAAATCACGATTCACTCGTCTCTACATATTCTACGTACCAAAACCACAGCACCCCCTGTTTTCCAAAATCCCCCATTATTTATTTCACCTGCAGCCTGGAACTTTTGTCATCCCATGCCACGTAGCTTTTCTTCAATGACCATAGTACCCTTCCTTACCCTGCTATCACTACCCCTAAACACTGCAATATTTTCTTAACTGAAAGCATCCAACAATCTAAACACACATTGTCGCAGGTATCGGGTCAAATTTCCACATAAATTCGCATAAACTTCAATCCTCCAACAACTAATTGGGTACATATTACTACATAACTTGAATATACTCAACATGGCATTTCCGTAAATTATCAACAAAACCAAGGGCTAATCACTAGTCACACCCTTTACAAATATCTGCAACCTCTCACAGTTCCACTCAAACAACTCTAGTCAAGTACAATAGACACATAACCAAAACCATGCAGATACGAACCTGCCACTCCATCACCACCAAAACCCTTCCACAGCTTCCGTGTGCTTCTAGAAAAGCCCACCACCGCCAACACCGCCACCTTCTTCCGCCGTTGAATGCCGCGGTTTCCGCGGTGCCGCTCAAAGCCCGGAAGCCCCACTCAATGCCTCCCGAAAAGAAAGAAATTTTCAAGTCCTTGGAGGGATGGGCGTCGGAGTGGGTCCTACCGCTGCTGAAGCCCGTGGAGCAATGCTGGCAGCCACAAAACTTCCTCCCAGACCCCTCCCTTCCTCATGAAGAGTTCAGCCATCGGGTGAAGGAGCTTCGCGAACGCACTAAAGAGTTACCTGATGAGTACTTTGTGGTGCTGGTGGGTGATATGGTTACGGAGGACGCGCTTCCCACTTACCAGACCATGATCAACAACCTTGATGGAGTAAAAGATGACTGCGGTACGAGCCCGAGCCCGTGGGCAGTGTGGACCCGGGCCTGGACCGCCGAGGAAAACAGACACGGGGATCTGCTCAGGACTTATTTGTATCTCTCTGGGAGGGTTGACATGGCCAAGGTCGAAAAGACCGTACATTACCTCATTTCAGCTGGCATGGTAAGTGTTTCACTATTTTTTATTTTTTTATTTATAATTTGAATTCTGTTGACTAGATTCTATTGTTAGGGTTCATATATGCATGTTTTTTTTT
>CM023954.1:17119384-17170041 GCA_013407115.1 Glycine latifolia
GGTTGGCGCTGCCAGCGCCAACCCTGACGCTGGTAGCGTGGAAAACCAGAGGAACTTGGCTTTCCAGGCCACTTACCGCGCCATCAGCGCCAGCCCTGGCGCTATCCGCGCCACACCCTTAACAGGGTTTTCTGTTGAAAATGCTGGCGCTATCCGCGTGGGATCTGGCGCCAGCCGTGCCACAGGGAGGGTCCTTACATCACATATGCTTCAAAATTCAAAATTGTGCTACATAAATACTGTTCATACTGATATTCTTACTGGAATAATCGATGAAGGCACGTATTAAACAATTAAATGAACTTGAAAAACTGTTAAGAATGAAATTTGTGCTTATGTAATCGATTACACAACCAGGATAATCGATTATTCTTCGCATAAAATGATTCCAGAAAATGAATTTCACTGGAATAATTGATTAAGCCATCGAATTAATCGATTACACAAGCTTAAAAAATCTTTTACAAAATTTTAATTCACTGGAATAATCGATTACGATGAATGGTAATCAATTACACTGTTTGAAAAATTGTTTGAAACTCAAATTCTCACTAGAATAATCGATTACAGTCTTTGTAGGAACTAATTTTGCTTACGAATTAATCGATTACATAAGCATATAATCAATTATTCATGGAGTTACTGTAGAATCTACAAGATTTTCTTGGAATTTGAAACTGTCCAACTGCCACCAAATTCAAAATTTGAATCTTTTGTGCTTTAAAGTTAGTGAGTTAATTCGAAATAACTATTACTTATTTCAAATTTAAACTTTGGAACCCAAAATCTTCTATAAATACAACCTATGTTAAAGGACGAAATCACATCATTATCATCTTCAACCTTAAGCACTACTGTGTTTTTCTTCTTCTGAGTCTAGAAACTCTGTCCAGATAGTCTTTCCTCACATATTCATTATGTCTGCTCCGAAAAGAATCAAAACCTCTAAGAGAAAGAGTGTTGAAACCTCTAACCCTATAGTAAATAGGGTAGACCATTGGTTTCCTAGTGAGCGTGAGAAAATGAACTATCTACAATTCAGTGCCACCAAACTTATTTGCCATCCTAAACACCTTGACCTTGACTGGTTTATTAGAGAAGGTTCTCAATTCCCTGCTATGATTGAAGCCCGGGGATTGAAAAAGTTTGTTGAGATGAAGGGTACTTTTTACCCTGAATTAGTGAAGGTGTTTTACACCTGTGCTAAGGCTTCTATGGATGGGACAATCTTGTCTCTAGTTAATGGAGTGGCCGTGGAAATCACTCCTGAAGTCTGGGAAGCAGTTGCTAGTATTTCCTTTGATGGTGAAAGGAAATTTGAAGAAGAGGCTGGAGGTTATAATAGGGTAGAAACCTATAGGGGGATGCTTCTTGATCCTTAAATGAGACTGAAGCTTAGGCTAAGTACTGGCCCATGACTCATGAAGATAGACTTCTTCATTACATCATCACATACATCTCGACACCTAGGTCCACAAATCATGCACTAGCCATAGATGATGACATACAACTTGTGTATGGTCTGAAAAATTCCATTCAGATGAACTGGATCCTCATTCTTGAGGAAACTATGCTTAAATCCAAAAGATTGATGAATTATCCTTTTCCATATGCTATTTTAGTGTCCAGATTCATTGACTACTTCAATGTAGATGTCTGTAATGAGGTTGTTGACAACACAAATTCCAGCAATAGCCTCATTAAAGAGAAACATCTTACCAAGCTTGGGATGGTCAAGACTCCCTATGGATGGCAAATGGCTGGACAACAACTCCCTGCTGCTGGAAATGAAGGAAGCTGATGAAGAAGCAGAAGATGAAGGCCCTACTCAACCATCTTACAGTCCTTTTGAATCACTCTTGATTCAAAAGATGGATGCTTTATTGTCTCTACACCATGAGCACAGGGCTGAGATCAATTCATCTATGGAAGAGATGAAATCTAGATTAGAAAACATAAAGGTTAGGCTTGTCCTTGATGACTTTGATAAACTAGCTTATGTTCCTTGTGTTTTCTCTTCTGTTTGTTTGTTGCTGCTTTACTTTGGTTTTTTTTTCTGATTAATGTACTATTTTTTTTCCTTTCCATTAATAAAATTTCAATTTCTACTTCTCATTGTTTGCATTGCTACCTTTTGTCCTTGATAAGCCAAATAGGGGGAGAAAAATTGATTGATAACTAAAGGGAAAACTGATTGTTTTGCTCTGTTTTCTGTTTTGCTCTATTTTTTTTTTTTTTTTTTTGCAAATTAATAACTGATGAAGTTACCTAAGTCAGGGGGAGTAAACATAAATGAAAGTAAATTATCAATGTTTATGTAAGCATATCTCTTCACACTTGTTCTTAGCAAAGAGGCTGATTTGATTTCAGGATAACAAGTTCAAGACTTCTATCTTTCATCCCTCAAAGCAATTCAAAATTTAAACACGTGTTCAATCAAATTTGGCATGTTCAAATCCACAAAGGGGGAGATTGTTGGATATAGGGGGAGCAACAAGAAGATGAAGCTTGTGCCTTAAAAGAAAGTTTTGAGCTTTTCACATGCCTTGAAGATTATAATTTAAATTAAGTGTATGAGAGGCCAATCTTTTGATCCTTGCATTGCATGCACATAATCACTAACATGCTTACATGTTTTCATTAATGTATCAAAGCTATTCATGTTTTAAAAGAAATCAATAAGTCATGGCTAATGTTTTTGGAAAAATGTAATCTTACTGCTTTAATCGATTACACAGTGGTTTAATTGATTATTTGCTTCATTTTAAATGTGGAAAAGCCATGAAGAACATATTAATCGATTACATGACTCTTGTAATCGATTACATAGTAAAAAAAAGTATGCCTCACTGCTTTAATCGATTACTACAAATTGTAATCGATTACACAAGCTTGCTTCACAATGAACTTCACTGCTTTAATCGATTATACCTCTGTTTAATCGATTATTCTGTTCGTTGTAAAACCCAGGATGAAGCTATGAACACTTAAGCCATTTTAATCGATTATTTGGTGCGTTGTAATCAATTACAGGTTGTTACAAAAAGATGTTATAAATAGAATGAAGGCTTGTCTGTTTTTCCAACTTGAATAATTCAAATTTTCTGAATATACTCATGCCTTCTCAAAGTTAGAAAGTGATTTTCTGGGTTAACTAAGTTCTTGTCCCACTCTTTAATCTTCATGGGTATTGAATGATTTCTTGGGCAAGAGTTTTCAAAGAAGTTTTGGAGAGCATGTTCTAAAATCTATTTCTGCAATTCAACTCTAATTGGTAAACCACATGCATTCATTATCTCTGGTTGTAAATTCGTTTTTTGTATTTTTGGTTATTTGAAGCTATTGTAAAGAGTTCTTTGAAGCTTGTGCTAGAGTAGGGTTCTCTAGGGGAATAACAGAGTAGTGTTCTCTGGTTCTTGATCACTAGGAGTCTAATAGGATTTTATATTTCTATTCTTTATCTAGGTTTGATAAAGAGTATTGTTGTAAAGCTTGTAAGAACTGAAATTTATAATAGTGGAACTCTAATCTAGTGTTGATTAGAAGAAACTGGATGTAGCTTCTCTTGAGAAGTGAACCAGTATAAATTCTTGTGTTGATTTTCTATTCCTTAATCTCTACTAGTTATCTTGTTCATTTATTATTGGTATTATTATCATTACTCAACAAGTTCTGTTTTAAGCAATTGATTTCTTGGGCTGAGTGGTTTGATTGATTAGAAACATTCTTGGTTTAAAAGTGATTAAGATCCTTTAACTCTGATTTTACAAATAAATTTCTAAATGCCAAGTTTAAACCAATTCACCCCCCTCTTGGTTATTGTGGGTATTCCTATTGTTTTCAGCCCCCCTTAGACCCTTACTACATCCTTGTTCAATAGATTCAATCAATTGTTTATTATGAGAAGTTTTCAAGTTTCAACATGTATTCTAGGAGGCAAACTAAGTTGTTGATGTGCTTGCAAAGCAAGGGATAACTAGCATGTTAGATTTTCATGTTTATGATTTTGTTCCTGACTTTTTTATCCTTGTAATGTTTGGTTGACTCTGTTGGCGTTTCTTTTTATCGTAATTTCTAGTTGAGGGCTTTTGCCCTTCTTTTCACCCAAAAAAAGATAGTATATTAACAATGGATAATTAAAATAAAATTATAATTGTAATTATAATATACGTTGATATGTAAAATAGTAATGGTTTATAAGTTATTATTTAATTAACATTATTATAATTTAAGAAACAAATAACCAACTTATATATTTTAAATAATATAACATGAATCTATATAGAAATATATTAAAATTCAAATAAATATCTATGTTGTGTATGCATCGTCATAATAGTAAATATTAATTAATTGTACCTACTAAAGATAAAAGAACACACACTTTAAAATTGACATATATCATATAGATAAGGTGTACATCACATCAAAAATGGACTTTGTCATGCCACAAAAATTATTATCATAGGAAATTGGACCAAGGAAAGAGTAAAAAATATATATGTAGATATTCATCCAAGACATCGAAACCAGTACATAACATAACATTCTTAACACATTAAAATATATATATTATTATAAACAAAAATATATAGTAACTAAAAAGAACTGACATAGAGATGTGAAATAGCTACTCATAGATTTTGTTGATGATTACCAATACATGAAATAAGAATAAAAAAGAATATGGTTGGAGAAGTAACCAAAAAAAATTTAAGTCAAATTACAACAATTAATCTACACTTGCTTTGCTAAAGTAATAAAAGTAGTATTTGTTATAGGAATAATAACATTGTATGTCACCTAGCTTAGTAGGGTAAGAAATGCCATTGCTTTTTGTTTAATAATTGACATAAATAGTACCTTTTATTGTAATATATGCTTCATTTTACAATTTTTTAAAACACTGCAATTGCATAATGAGTTGCTCAATCAAATAAGAATAAATTAATAAATAAAAAATAATAATTAACACAACAATCAAAATAGGTTTTACTCGAATATTTTTGTGAGTATGCAAATTAGTTCACCCTATAAATTTCACCTAATGAATTCAAAATCCATGGGGTCATATTCAATGAGCTATCAAGGGAGTTGAACACTTGATAAGATGTATGGTTTGGTTGAAACATGAGAATAAATTAAACACATATGAAGATTTGGCATAAAACAAATGACCTTAAAATACATATGTAGTCCTTATTCGAGGATAGTGCTTACATATAGAGGATAAACACTACACATTAGTTGAATTACAAATGGTTAAACAACCTATTGGAAATGAAAAAACATCGAACATAATATTCAAAGATAATATAGAAGATGAAAAACAATAATAGAATGACACAAATTAGAACTGCAATGAGACCCTCATACATCAAGTTAAATATTATTTGAATTACTTATCAATTTTCACATCTTTGAACTTGAGTTTCTTTTTGTAGCCAAATTATTTTGAACATCTTTAAGTGTGTCATCTCCAAAAATACTCTTGCATTTAGCCTTCAATGCATTCATAGGTGCACTTTTTCATTGATATTGTCATTATCACTTTTAGAATAATGTGTTACACATTTTTAGTTTTGTTAGTAGGCAGACCAACATCGTCATTAAGAGAAATCACACCTAATGTAAAAGATGAGTTATCCAGTTCTGTTGTCACAACATCAGTAGTAGAGAGCCCAATTGAAAATTTTGACAACACAACATTAAAAAATGATAAACATATAAAAATATATATCAATTTAAATTTTTCTTATATTTTATATAGTTTAAACATGATGATAGAGGACTACCCAAAGAGCATGAAGTTCTAGAAGCACTCAATGAATTGAAAGGTCCAACGATAAGGCTCAAAACCAAGCTTCTACAAGAAGAGATGACCAAGAGAATCATTGTTGGACTATTTAACAAGGGCAAGGATGGAGGAAGACACAAGGAGCTGAATTGGAGCACCTTGAAGATTGTAGGAGAGCTCGCTTAGCGCGAATGTCGCGCTTAGAGAAATTCCTTTCGTAACTTTAGTAATTTTCCTAATTTTTGTAATTTCATAATTTTATAATGTCGTAATTTAGTAATTTCTTATGTGTAATGGGCCTCAATGTGGACTAAAATAGGCCTAAACTATGCGTTTTTAGGTTTTATTAGAGGTTTAACTCTATAAGTATTCAGACATTGCTAGTTATGAATAAATTTTTATTGAATAAAATTAAGCATTTGCTTGAGTTGAGAGCTTAGCCTCTTATTGGTTCTTGGTTGAACCCAAATTGATTCTTATCAAAGAAGTTTTCCTTTATGGCGAATCCTCCTCAACTTATCGTTCCAATAAGGATCGTGGTGTTATTCATTAGCATATTCTACTCTTCCCCACCTTTTATCTGTAAGTTCTACTATCTATTTTATTGGTGTCTGTAATTTGGCCTCTGGAAACGATCTAATCCAAGCATTCATGTCTTGGTAGTCATCACATGAACCTTTTTTGGCATAGCTATTGATATTCTTGAACTTATCAATGATTTATTGTATGTACAAATTTTTTTAACTTTCAACGAATCATCAAAGTGGAATGCATAATCAGATGCTATTTCCAACTTGAAAAGGAGTTGTTTCCCAGTCAATTGTTCAAATATTTTAGGTGGTTCCTTGAAATCCTTAAGCTACATTTGTATGAGTTGAATATGAACATGTTAAATACCAAACTACTCAATGAACTAACAAAATATTATAAATGAAAAATTAATTTAAATAATAAAATCCAACCTCTTTCTCATTCAACAATGACTCACAAGATTGATCTAAGAGTTTGACACAATAAGTGTCAATCATAACAAAAGCCCCAGTGTCAAATATGTAGAATACCTCAACCTTTAGCTTGAACCTTATATATGCGAAACACAAATTTAACAAACCTAAATAGTATTATTAAAATGAATATGTTAGTTTATTAAAATTTATCAAACCTTCTAATGGTTTAAGCCACATTAGACTTGAAGACTTGACAGTAATATATCGTAGAATCTTCAATTAAAAGCTTGATTACATTTGCATGCTCAATAACACCATTGGTCAATATTGAGCACATACAATATAGTTACCAACACAATGAATATGTCATCCTAATGATTGAAATAGGTAAAGAAATATACATAGATTATCATTCATGATATACATTTTATATAATAAGTAACAACTAACAAACCAATTTACCTTGTCTGATATGTGGAGTCGGCAAATATTTTTTCTAAGATACATAGTGAGGAACTCCTTTATCATAGGAGTATATCGTTGAGTATCCCCAATAGCACCAACAGGAGCAGAAAAGTCAATCTCGCATTCAAGTAACCTTTGAAAATGATAAAAATGCTAATTACTTGAAATATCGCTAATTGAAACACAAAATACTTTATATGTATGAATTTTTTTTAGTTTACCAACAAATTGAAGATGGTCATATGAAACACAGTTGTATGTGTGAATCAAATGACATCATTCAAATAAAGAAAATTTGGAATAATATTATAAAATATATTTTATATTTATATATGAAATAAATTGGAAGAAATAAGAAATCTAATAATTATTTTCAAATTTCCAATAACAATTACATGCATTTTTTTCAACATGGAAATCTGCTCAGTATCTAAATTCCAAATGATACAAGATGTATTCATCACATTCTGCACAACAATTTCACCTAGAATTTTGGTTTAGATCCATAATATTGACAACTCATGTTTTAAATTCAACATACAATTATTACTATTAGAATATTCCTACATTTGTATTCTTTATTCTTGACAAACTAGAATATCAAAGGAAGCTCGAAATCCATTGATGTCATGTGTTCATTGAAGTTGTCAACATATTTTCAAAACAAAGCACATTAGATGTGACCCCTTCACATATACACAAATATATTTTATTCACAAATAAACAATAAATTAATACAAAAAAATCAAAGAAAAAATCAAGATAATATGTGTAACACTCTTAAATATAACCTTTCAAATAACTCATTAATTTTACTTAAACAAACAGGTAAACTTAGTTCTTATTAATGTAACTCAAATGTTAGAAAGATAGCGAAAATTGTTGTTGAAAATAAATACTTTCTAAATCAATTTCAAAGAACATCACTTGATTTTTAAATCGGGTGAGATAAAACATAATAATCGATTGGTGCGTTAAAACTTGAGTCAACGAGTAAAATAGGAATAAAAATAAATCATACATGCTTAGAGAAGTAATAGATAAAGATAGACAGGGCGGTGAACCTCCATGGTTACCAAACTAAGTGTCATATGCCAAAAGGGTTAACAAAATATTTAGGTCTCAATGAATTGAGGAACAATAAATAAAGCCCAAAAATAGTAATGTAAATTGTAATGACTGATAATTACAAAAGGTCTAAGCCTAGGTCTACCCATCCCCAAAATACATATAAAGGAAAAACCTAAAAACCCATAGCAGTCATTTATACTCGACCCCCAAGGTCATTCGTATCCATAAAAAGAATCGGTCAAAATCAGATGGAGGAAGGCTTCTTAGTAAGACTCCTCATACCAATCTTGTGAGGAATCCTCCTCTATGATCTCTGGCTCTGTCACAGGGTCCTCCTCGTTCGACATGTCATTCTCTAGGTTCTCTCCCTGATCCTTCAACATAAGATCCATCACATCCACCTCGAGAAGTGATAATAGGTTAGTGTAGTCTGGGTCCATGAAAAGCAAAAATCGATGATACAAATCTCGATTCCCGATACATTTGGCATACAACGACAATGTAGGAACCCAAAGAAGTGACCCACATGGAGCACATCATCGTGTTCCCACTTGGTTTCAATAGCATCAATGTAGAATGGAGGATGTCGTGTCAGGCTTGTTATCTGGTCTTGAAAATGATAATAAGTGAGTGAGTACTTCATCCCTTTCAAAACCACAAACACGGATGTTAAGTCTCACACATAACCTAAAAACCACCATGTGTGGTTGACTAGGGAAAACATCACTCATGACATCTTATTCCGCATTTTTACTCTCACATTGTTCTTACCTTGGGCCCAACACTTCCACTAAGCCTCTCATGCCTTCATGGTCTTATGCAACATATGGATGACGATTGTGAGGACATGTTACATGCCGGTACAGGAAATAACACTCTCACCAACCATGATACAACTCCTCTATAGTCAAGAATGCCAAGTGAGGCTTATGAGTCCCCCAATCTAACCAAAAAATTCACTTAGTCGGATTATCACCACTCAACATTTTTCCCCTAAGTTCCTTTGAACCATTCAGACCATTCCCCAATGTACCTATTGTGTGTCATCCACCTTCACTTGATGAATCCTCACTTCATGGTGAGAAGTATAAATGACAACTACTTTGGTACTTGTTAATAGACATTAGAGGATGTATTCCCAGTGAGTATAGGGTCATGCATCAGCTCCCGACACAAGAATCACTCTAACTCTAACACAATCACGCTACCACATTCTTTCATCATTTCTCGTAATACGTGTTAATCCTCGTGAAGTTCCCAACTTCAAGTATCCTCCATCGTGTGCACACACACAAACATAACAAAAGATGAAGGAAATAATCCTCTTCCCTCTCTGGAGTCATCATCAAAAGGCCCTTTAAGTGGACAAGACCACCTTCACATTCATAACTACAACTCAAAATACTAATTTATCACAAGACATCCAAATAAAATTTGCCAAGGGTTGGACACCCCCAGACCCAATCCCATAGCACAATAGTTCATGATCAATATCATAAAAGTTCATATCATGCAACATGTATTGCCAAGTGATCACACTCACCTGGTCTTACAACATGTAATCATAACAATTCAAATCATGCGACATGCCTTGCCATGTGGTCAAACTCAATTGGTCTTACAACATTTAATCATAAAAATTTCACATAATAATTCTCAATCAAAGCAAGCAATTCAATCCACAATTCATATCACATTTTCTATGCAATTCTACACATATAAGACACTTTCTCATTTGGAATTGCGCCTAATTACCCGCTTTCAAAATCAACACTCTCATTGATGTATAAATCCAATTGGGACAAACCATATATAATTCTCAAAGTTTTTAAATGTAAGGAATTCATTTTTGGACTCAAAATCCTACAAATTCCATCCTATTTGGTCATATTTTGAAAATACCCTGCACTTGACCTCTAAAATTCACAAACTTGTTTGCTAAATTTTAAGAGTTGTAGAAATTCATTTCATGCAAATTTTATATCAAATCCCATGTTTTCAAACATAAGAAACTAAATTTCATGGTCAAAATCTATAGAAACCAAGCCCATATGTACAATTCATTCAAAATAGTGCAGGATTTATCGAAAAAGCACAAAACTTGAAATTATGGTTCAATAGGCTATACTAACTCAAATGGGTGTATTTTTTGTCTAACCCTAGGTTATTGGACCCAATAAGTTCAGTTTTGAGGTCCATATTAACATATTCAACTTCCAATTTCAAAAGTTCTGAATATATGCATGAGAAGCACATCTTTTGCCCTAACTTGAAAATTAAATTCCCAAGGCTACACAACTCCAAATGAGACATATCAAATACAATTTTTGAGGCTTTTGGGGTCAAGAAACTCAAATTTGAATCTAGAATTCACAAATTCAATTCACATCAAACATAGGACCACATCCATATTACGGGATTTGTGTTCAACATGCAAAAATCATCATATAGATGAAGTTCAAGTGCCTAGCAACATAGCATGGGTCCTAAGAAATTGAATACTCCTCTCTTGCCTCTTGTTGACTTAAGGAAGCAAAGAAATGAGTGTGGGTTGAGCTAGAATCTTGAGCTTCTCCTAAATATGAACATGGAGGTTCAAAAGGAAGAGAATGAGGACTCTAGCTTCAAGAGGAGAAGAAAATGGAGATGAACATGAGAAGAGATACTCACCTACACCTTCAAGGACTTGAGCTCTCAACAATGGAGGAAAAGAAGGAGAGAAAACCAATGGGCTCCTCTCTCTTGGCTGGCAAAAATAGTAAGGGGGTGAGTTGCTCACTTTTTTATAGGGGGAGAGTTAGGTTAAGTGGGGCCCCACATGTGGGCTCCTAGGTTTTTTCCTCTCTTTTTCCTATTCAAACTAACTACACATAGGGACTTAAATTCTCAACTAGTCCCTAATTAATTCTAACTTCTGAATTAATTCTAGAGTGATAAGTTCATTTATTAATTTTTTCTATTAATCTTTGCCACAAACAATTGAAACGAATGAGAAATTAATTTCCTCCTCCTTAATTATTTAAATGAATAGTTTCTCACATCTAGACATGTTCATATTCTAAACTCTCATTAGTTAGTCTAAATCTCTTTAATTGGCCTAACAGACTTTAATTACTAAATTCTCATTAATGAGGGATCTTTTTTCTTTAACTTTCTAAACTATAGTTGACTAAGGGTTCTCTGTATCTAAACCATTGATCCCAAGACTCGAGACTTAAATCTAGGTCACCTGACTGTCTAATGATGGTTCTATCTCTTATAAGCATGATTTCACTAAGAATATTACTACTACACTGCATATAAATCAAACATAGACAATTTCTACATAGAAATTCCTAGTCTAAGAAAATTGGGATGCTACAATATGTGCACACACAAACACACACACACACACATATAAAGGGTACATACATGTCATCTTGCAATTCAACTTGACTTCTTCTAGATGATTTTTCATCTCTCATAGGATTTTTTAGCTAAGGCAACCTTTAAAACACCCATAACATCTAGTTTTAAACACGGATGTGAAACATCATGGTATTAAATTAAATAAAAAAAACATAGGTTACTTCAATTATTGTAACTCACAAGTATAACATAATAATTGATTGAGTGTTTTTAGTTTTATATTTTTATATTCTTCTTAGCTTATTTGACTTCTCTTAGACTTTTATTTTTTCATTCTAACTCAATTTTTGTCTTAGGCAAACAAGTGGGCTTAATTGCTAATTATTGCTTATTTTCAGATTTGATGCTCACTTGACCTATCTTCCTTGTGCAGAACCTAGAGAGGTCTACAGAACTCCAAAATGTGCATATGAGTAGTCCCTAGAAAGATAAGGAAATGATCTACAATTTTGTCAGAGATAAGCAGAGGCCAATTCTATCATTTTGAGGGTCATTTTAGGCTTGGAAGTCAGAATCTCTACACTTGAGTTTTGGGCTGTGAATTTGTGTAATTGGTAATTAGTTAGATTAGATGGGTCTAATCATGGTCCATCCTTTCCTACTGACTCAGTCATTATAAATTAGTGCAATTAGTTAGTGGATTGACACACTTCATTTGAGCACAGACAGAATTTGTAGTTTATTTTAGAAGTTTTCATAATTAAAAAGTTCTCTTTCTTTTTCTCTCAATTGTTCTTCATCGTTCTTTATTTTTCTTCTTCCTTTCATCTCTATTCTTCTAGTTTTCTCATATAAATTTTGTGGTTCTTCCATTGATAATAATCATGGAAGGCTAAACAATCAATCAATCCAAGAATCCAGTCCAAGCAAGGAGAATTTGAGTTCTGGTTTGGTATTTTAATTTCTATGTGAATGTTTATCTTCTTCTTCAATCCTCTTTTCAATTTTCATGATTATGAATATGTTTAATATTGAAAACGAATTAGGTTATAGATTTATTTCTTAATTTTGAATTTTAAGGATAGATTGTTTGGATGATATTTCAATCTAATTTGTGATTTCAATTGATTTAGGAGTTAATTCGATTGAACTGTTTTTAATGATATTGAATGAACCTTCATAATATGATAATTATATGATAACTATGATAATTTGTATTGCTTGATTTTGGTGAATTGGATTGATATTCTTGAATCTGTTTTACAACACCTTTTATCAATTCTGTTAGTTTCTGTATTTTTCTTCAATTCTTGTTTATGTTCCTGCAATTTTTATTCATTGGCTACAAACTGTTCCATTAAAATCCCCCTATTGTTTATTAGTGAATTGAAGTTTAATCCAAATTGATTGGGTCTCTGAGTTGACCTAGGTTAATCATATACTACATAATTAGCATAGTTTAATTGTTTTGTAGCGATTCGCCAGTCGTTATCAATAATATCATGGTAGTAAATTTCATATGGAAAAAAATAAAAATGACCCTACCAATGAGATTAGTCACATTGTCCATTTGTGTCATTAATATGATTTAATGACATCGGGTTAAAAGCATTCAATGGTATTATAACGTTGTCGCATTTGACAACTATTTTTTTGGCATGGAATAATAAGTTAATTAAAATGTGTGATCTGTGTTCCTATAAGATCCACTATTACCAATGATATCAAAAAAGCTCATTAAGTAGGTCTCATTCTCATGAATATGATCCTTGAAAATTTTCATCATCGGTTTTTGAATAATTACTTGAATCTTACCTCCTTGTGAGAAATGATAGAAAATACAATAACACAAAAAATTAGTTTACAACATGTTTTTTTTTATAATCATCGTTAATATATATTCAAATTTACTTCTTTATCAAGTAACACCATTTCAATTGCATAAGGTTTGGCAAGGTCATCAACTAGGGACATTGACCACATCCAAATAACCCTTACTTTAATTCCCCACATTTGTTTAACATTTGTAACCTCACACAAAGTGTCAACGGCTAAAGTTATTTCAAAATGATTTCCTCTTGAAAACAAAACAATCAAATTCAAATAACTTGGAAGAAAACTTAGTGTCGTCGACAACCATACAAACACTACATATCATTTATAGGGAATAGCAATGATTCATGGATAAGGAAATGGCAGGATACAAGGATCAACTCCAAATTCAAAAAAATGGACATTTACGAAACAAACAAACATTTGATATGAAAATATTGTTATTGATAGAGCTTCTAAAGGACAATTATAACAAATGACAAACTATAATGAATAATTTAACTTGAATAGTCTCTTTCTTAATAAGGATGATCAAAATGATTGTGTAAACATACAAGAATGGGATTTGTTTTCCTGAAAAATTCAATTTGCCTGTTCTTGTAGTTGGTAACTCATTAATATGAAATCTATGAATTGTATCTTGTAGTAAGCAATATGGGCATAGAAATATATGTAGATTTTGGTTTAAATGATTTTGGTCATATAAATGTTGTTCGTATGCATTGATCCATGCAATATATATCAGGACATTGCTTTGTGTGGGATACTTGCATGCATTTAAACTTCTAAGTTTTTTTTTTTTTTTAAAAAATATTAGCTGAAGTTCCATGTAAGAACCAAGTGAAGTTTTTATGTCTAGGTGATTCCAATTGTAGGGCAAATATGCGGTTTTACTGTTACTTGAACAACGAGTGAAAGATGTATAAAAAGTCAGTAGAGAGCTTGGTGGATGTTAAAGTATAGATACTTGTGTGAATTCTTTTTCCTAGGTTAAGTTTAGTCTTTTATAACCATGAAATCTTCAAAGTCTTGCACGGTTTAAGAGCCTATGCAGCATCATTATCACACTACGTAAATAGCTTATTTAGTTTTTGAACTACATATTCATTGATAATTTAGTTTCTATATTTTTAAAGTGACCTATCTAGTACATAAATTTACAAATATTGCGACAAATTAGTTCAACCATTAAACATACTAACAATTTAGTTCTTAAAGTGTGACACTTAATGTTAGAGTGGTCCTAAAATAATACTATCTACTAACAAATTAGTCCACCATATACATGACTTATAATAAAGGACATTTGTAGACTGAATTGGTCATTTAAAAAATACAACTATTAAATTGCTAGTCAATGCATAGGTCAGAGGCTATTCACCCTTATCTTGCCCAATGTAATTAAGATTAAAGAAAATTTCTAATATCATATTCTGTGGGAATGGATTCTCCCCATTAAAAATTAGCATGAGAGAGTAAAATGTGTTCATCTCATCCATTGATAAATTTTATGCACATCTTTATAATTTTTTTTTAAAAATAAGTTAAATATTTTTAATGGTTAAAATTTCATTAAGTGAAAATGCAACTCTACAAGATCCCAACCTATTACTCCATAAATGGTAAATCTTCTTAATCAACACCTATTTCCACATTTTTGCATTATAATTCTTGAAGAATTTATCTTCCCTTTATATAGTTTTTTTTTAACTTAATAAGACCTGCTATTGCCATCAAAATGTCAAATAGTTCCCTTAAAACAATATTGTTTAAAATCACTATTGGGAGTATTTACAACAATGTGAAAGTGTCTATTTGCATCGGTCACAGATCTTAATAAGGACATCATTTTTACATCGGTTACATTGACAATTGACAACCGATGTAAAAATGTCTATTTTCGTCAATCAAACTAACATAGTTGACGAGAAGGATATGGTTGTCGTGTTTTTAAATAATTAGAAAATCTTATTGAACTTTTTAATAATTGAGGAATCCAATTGAACTTTTAATTATAAGTAAGAAATCAACTATATATTTAAGCCTAAAAGCTATAATCTTACTCTTCAATTTTATTGAAATGTGTGGTCATTGTAAGGAATGAAATCATTATTGATAACTCCTTACAAAAATTTATGAGTTCTAACCAATGTTTTGAAAATCAAACCAGATCGACTAGTTCAACCGGTTGAACCGAGAATCAGTTTGGTGACCAATCTGGACACTCCAACAAATTAGGTATTTAAGAATCGGTAAAGAACCCATCAAACTAATCTGGAGCTAGTGAAAAGAGTTGGTGTTAAATTGTTTTTTATTTTTTTTGTTTTTAAATTTTTAATTTAATTTAAAATATTTTTAAGATAAATAAAAATGCATACTTAAATATTTCAAATAAGTATCAATTATTTTGTCAACTATTATTAATTTTTTATCTTGTGAAATGTATAATTTAGTTATTTATACTAATTTATAATTTTTTAGATCCTAATTTTTTATAATATTATATTTTTTTATCACTTACAATATTAAATAATATTAAAAATATAAAATGAATTCAACAACGATTTAACTACATTTAAACCATTAAACCTTGAACTAATACATTTATTGATTCAAACAATGCTTTGGTTTTAACCTAACACCATCACTCTTTAGGCCAACCAATATATCATATATGACGTTTAATTTCACAACATAGTCTATTATTTTTATTGTCATTTTTTACATTCCTTAAAAAATCCTTTAGCATTAGGTTAGCTTTTAAAATATAAATTATTTTTGTAATTATTTCTCAAAAAAAAATTGAATTTGAATTTTATTTATTAATTTAATATTTAAAACCATTTTTATCCAAGAAAATTCTTTTTTTTTTACTATGATCTGTTATACTTTTTATTATCTAAAAATATATATACTTTTTATTTTCTCATCTAGTGTTTTTCTTTCTTTTTTTCTCTTTGATTTTTTTTGCAAATTACTAAAATTATTATTATTTTGTCAAGGCATTGCTAAGATTATTTAGAAAGATATCACCAAACACATGAATTTGTGAAATTGTTTCAAACTTAATTAAAGATATTGAATTATGAGTTAAATTATTTAGAAGGACTCACCAGGTTTTGGGCCGCGTGGTGGATGATGGACTGGGCCATGTCCTCGGATAGGTGTTAAAAGGAAACCTAATAGGGGTAAATCTGTCAAGTATCCAACGGGCTTTCAATTAGTGAATTAGGGTTTCTCCGTTTTCTCTTATATAAGCGACCCTGTAACTCTGCCTCCTCCGTCATCTTTCAT
The DNA here is from genome assembly GCA_013407115.1 of Glycine latifolia. NCBI lineage: Eukaryota > Viridiplantae > Streptophyta > Magnoliopsida > Fabales > Fabaceae > Glycine > Glycine latifolia. Next base: position 17,136,140 of record CM023954.1, read on the forward strand.
ACAGATTTCTCAATCTCTCGTTACTTATTCTTTGTGTTTTTGCTTTCTTGATATTTCGGTATTTTTGAATGACACTCGAAATTTCTTGGGCTGTGATGAGATCTAGAGAAAGTCATGCACCACTCTGATGTTTCAGTGCTGATAATTTTCTCATACCCATATTCAATCTGAGCTCTTTTCCTTTAATTAAATCCAAGTATTCTTATCTTTTTGTTTTTTAATTCTCTGTTTTAATTTTTGTTATGTGTTTCATTTTTTTAATTAATTTGACTGCAAATGATATGTGATTAGAAACCAAATTGGATGAGGGAACCATGTGATGGGGGTTTCTTAACCCTAACCATGATGCGGACCGTACTGCTTTCATAGCATTTGGGGATAAAATTCTGGTTTCTGATGGTTCCCTGTTTTCTTTTGCCTAAAATATGTTTTTAGTTTTTGTAATCAAATTATAAATGTTGTATTTATGTCTGCTTTATGTGTTTTCTAATATGTTGGAAGAAGAAACCTTTGGCTTATATCAAAATCTGGAGTTTTTTCGTCAGTTTTTAAATCTACGGAAGTAATTGTTCTTGTAATTTAAATCTACATTCTTATGGCTAAATATTGTTGCAATTGTAATTTTGGGGACTTCTAAAACATTGATGTATTGACCATATGTGTTTTTTAAAGCTTCTATTTATAACTTTGTTGGGTGAGGGGAGATTTCTGTTAATATCAACAGTTTTTTTATGTGATTCATTGTTTTTGATAGGATGTGTCAGGGTCCAAAATTAGGTGGTCCAAAGATCATATTGGAACGGATAAAGCTGGTACATTGTAATAACTTATTGTGCTATTTATTGTAGAGCTTATTTTGTAAGGGCTAGGATATTGTATACGTAACACTTGCTAGCAGTGAGAGCAGAGCTATTGGTGTATATCGAACTTGGTGAAGGAGTATACTATCTTTGCCATGGGGTTTTTGTACTCATCACATTGTTAGGCTGGAAATGCAAACTTAGCTTATGTAGCTCTAGCACGTTGGACTCGTTTGTTTTGTTTAATACGTAGTATCAGAATTAGTCATCTTCCGAAGGAGAAGCAGATATAGAAGAAAATAGTTAGTTTGACACAGTGCTCGGTGAAGTAAAACACACTTTAATAGTAGAGTTCAAATTAATACCACCACTCCTTCGCTCCTTCAATGTTATCGCCTTGACTCTTTGTAACGCTTGAAGATGGGTAAAGAGAGTTTAGATTGCAGAAAAATGCTCGAGAATTTTTTATAAGGACTAAAGAAAAAAATAAATTGAAATGGTAATTAATGTATAATAACAAAAAATGGCCCTTGATCTTTTGGTATCGAGCATGTAAAAGAAATACACCCGCAGTCAGATTTACAGTTTTTGAAATCTGAGATTGGACGACATATATTATGTAGCATTGATGAATAAGATTATGTGGGATCAAAGAGTCAAAGGTTTTGTTGATAAACAGTAGAAATTCGGCAAAACTAATTTGAAGGCTATGAAGGTTGTCATTGATCTTGCTCAAAAAGTAACTTGAATGGACGAAGTTATCAATAGAAGGAAACAGAAGAGAATGGTCAAAGCCATAGCCGATAAAGATATAAACAACTTTGACATTACCAAAAAGATTCAAAAAATTATGAGGGAGCAATAGAAGAGAAAGAAAACAATCATAAAGGGAAGAAGAGAAAATGTTCAAAAATATATGAGGGAGAGAAAACAATCATAAAGGGAAGAAGAGGAAATGTTCAAAAATATGAGGGAGCAATAGAAGAGAAAGAAAATAATCATAAAGGGAAGAAGAGGAGGAGGAAAAAAAAAGCATGAGCAAGCTGCTAATCATCTAACAACTACTGCTTCCAAGAAGCTGGCTGAGGAGAAAACAACCACTTAGAAGTTGAAAAACTCAAGTGAAATTGAGGATGATGATGCTGATTATGTTCAACTTGTTCTACGAAAAAGGTCAATATTTAGAAGCAAGCATATCTTACTCCTAAGAAGGCCGGAGTAACTAGAGCAATACCTGTGGCCAAGAAACCAATTATCCCTTCTAAAGTCTCAAGAAGAATAAAAACCAAAGCAACCAAGGCTAATCTAAAAAATGTTAATAAAGGAATGGGCTTTTTCCAAGGTAGCTGACAAGGAACACACTCCTCCCTTCAAGCAGTGGAACCACGCACGATGTTCTCATCTTACCAAGGTGAACATGTCCATCCTCTATAGAGCACTGTCTAACTCATCTCTTATCCATCTAGAGAAGCTAACTCATCTCTTATCCATCTAGAGAAGTTTAAATCCATCCATAAGACAAAGGTATCTCTAACGGATGAGCAAAGGTTTCCTTTCACATTCATTTCAGGTAATCTTTAGAACTTACAAAGCACAAGTAGTTTTTCTTAAGTGGTGTAATGGAAGCCTATTAACATAACATCATTCCTACTTCTACTTCTGAGTAGACGAAATATGAATATGAGCATACACCTTCAAAGGCGTACAAAGCTCTATCTTCAAATGCCATAATTCATCTTGAGACTCCTAAATGGATGTGTCACACTCACTCTAACTTTGTAAAGATGCAACCACATTGGTTGCCTCCTAAAACATAGCATTGTGTTCATTCATCAACGAAGGTATCACCAGTTAGAGAAATTAATGAGGTCAAAGGAGCATAAAAGTACTCAATATGACATTCCTTTGGACCTGTTTGCCAACATAGGATGGATCCCTTTCAAGAAGTACAACCTTTAATGGCAGAAAAAGATCAACATCTAGACATCCCCAACCAAGCTTTTACCAATAAGTCCAATTGATTTAGATCTCACCAACTCTGAGTACTCCATGTTGGTGGTCTACATGCTAAGATGTATACTCGCAACCAGGCCATTGCTTATCCACCTAGTTTGCACATCTCTAAGGCCACTAAGATCAAGATTGTTGCAGACAGAGCTTGACTTTGTCAACCCATATGAGATGAAGTAAAGGATAAAGGCTTCAAACTCTATCATTATGCCAAGATGCCTAGTAGGAAAGTGGTGAACATTCCAAGAAATTGGAGTTTCCTCTTCAGTGGTAAGAAGTTGATACAAGATTCATATGTGTTTGACGCAAAGACCTTATGGAATCAGATTGTGTGGAATGACACGTTAAAAGCTTCATTGTCTAGCTATGATGGAAGCGATAATGGTAAAGACCACGACTTCGTTCAAGTGTTGTGTCCCGTCAAGACGTATTACTTTGATGATGCTAGTGTGTGCTTCACAAAGGATGCTGATAGCTATGCCCTCATCACCAGGTTGAAGAACCTTCAATTCCCATCATCTTCCATGAAACTACTTATGATCTTACGAAGATGGATGAAAGGGACTTCAGAGATCATGTGATTCAACTTCGTGATTCTCAAAAGACAAAGCGAGAGAAATTTGAAAAAGATATAGCTACTGCAAAAATTGATAAGGAGAAAGTTGATGCCAAAGCACATGTTGAAGCTGCTACGAAAGTTGTGGACGACAACATTATTAATGAGGTCACCATTGATCTCACTGTCATGGACAAGAACCTAGAAGTGTCCAAGGCAGCTCAAGCTGATGAAGCTACAAAACAACAAGAACCTATGTCCAAGCATTTGAAACCTCACATGAAGCTACATCCAGGGAAAAGAATGTGCATGATGCAATGATTGACTATTACAAAAGCTCAAGTCCTACTTCTATCAACTATGCACCTCAAAACGTTGTGACCAGAGATCAAGTTCAAGATATGATTGGTCAAGCCATGGACACTTTTGCTAAGCGACAAAGACAATAAAATGAACAGTTCAGACTTGTTATGCAGAATTTCATCACTACTCAGTTCACCAATTAGGGTGTTACCTTGCTATGAAACCTACAAGCAGCCCAGATGTCTTTGTTTGGACTTGTTGCACCCCTTGTTGCTGCACCTGCTATTGCAACACTAGTTGATCATCCACTTCCATCCATCTAACAACTACCTGCTCTTGAGCAACCACCAACAACAAGTGTTCAATCTATCACTGCTGAACCTACACCACCACCACTACCACCACCACCACCAAAATAGCCTCCTCCACCACCACAAGTTCAAGAGTGACAATAATGTCCAATCATCATTTCTTTCTTTGAACCCTATGTTTTTTTTTGTTAATGACAAAAGGGGGAGATGGATAAGAAATTGATTCATTGTAAAACACATCTCTTGGTTAATACAAAAAGTGGTTTTGGAGCTACGTTGAGTGTTCATTTTCGTTGTTAAACACACACACAAATACATACACATATGTATATATATGATTTGATATCCTCTTATACATAACTCATAATCATGTTTTACTTCTTCTATATCATCATGGTTATGTTTTATCTAAGTCAAAATTTATATTGTCATCATAAAAAAGGGAAAGATTGTTAGGTCTGGATGGTCCATTGACCATTGGATGACCCATCCTATGTTGGATTTTGATGATTTCAAATGTGTAAGTTATTGATGGACTAATGAGTTATTGTTAAGTGAATGAAACCAACTATATAAACGAGCTAACATGTTATTAAATCATCCTCCAGTCAGTATGCGTCCACCCATAAGTGGAAAATAATTTTATTAAGATATATTAAATGTCAAACACGTTAAAATAACCACGTCCACTTATTGTGAAAATCAATGTTTACACACTAAGTTGTTTTTATTCACATCCACCACACTTAAGTCACTTATACACTTCATTTTATATCTTTATAAATAACATCGAATAAAGTATGAAGGGACAATGTTAGCCACAAAAGGAAGTGCATGAAGTTTCTTTTTGAATTAGCCTCTCTTTATATGAATTGTTAACATTTGAATTTAAGGAAAATATAAAATAGAAGGAATTTGCAGAATATTCGCCCAAGGGTCCCTTTAGTTGCGAAAGAGGGGCAAATGCAGTTGTTTGTCCCATTATGCATTTCCTTTCTAATCAGAGCGTGCCATGTTGCATTGCCTCTAGTTGTGAGACAACAATCATTTCAAGACTCAGTGTTGATCTCGTAATAGACCCTTCACTGAAGTCTATAATAGGCTTTTCATGCTTAGGAATCAAAAAATGAAAAAAAAAATATCAAGTGAAAATGGGCAAAAGTACTTTGAAGTGAAACTTTGTTAAAATCAGTGGAAGTACACTTGCACTTTATTTGTTCATTCTTTGCTAAGCAAAGTTTATTTATATTTGAACTTTATTGTGTATTCACTCTCTGAGTGTTATTGAATCATTGTATTCACTCAAATATTTGTTTGTGAAAGCCATGAGTGGCTTAGTGAAAAATAATACTTGGATGTTCTTAGATATAGGGGGAGGCTAAGGGTGTACTAGTAGTGGTCTAGAGAATACTTGTGTAACCAGGAGTGACAAGATAAAATATTTGTTTGTAATCAAGTTCTGATTCATGAAACCCTTTGAAGTTTTGTAAAGGAGAACTAGACGTAGCTCTATTTGAGTGAACCAATATAAATCAAGTGTTTCTATTTCTCTCATAAGTTATTTGTTGAAGTATTCTTTTAAGCTTATCTTGACACACTTGCTCACCAAGTGTTTATTTGAAAAACTTATTTGAAAACCTTGTTTACATTTACTAAACGACATAGTCCATTTTGTGTTTTTCAAATTTGTTGGTAAAAAAATTGTAAAAAACATATTTTCTTTCATTAACACACTATTCAACCCCTTCTAGTGTAATTTTTGGTATTTCATGAATTACGTTATTTATCGAGTTGCTTCCTTTAAGTTTATGAAGACATGGCATGTAATGTTTTTTTATCGCCGAAGTTTTGTTTTAAAATTCAGTACATAAGTTTTTAATTAATATCCATAGCATACATAGTTAGAAATAGACAAAAAAATTCAATAATATGTATCTCGGGGTAGAAAGGTGTTATAGTTCAAATTAAAAAATGTCTCACAATAGTGTTTAATTTAGTAAAATCATTTTTTGGTGGTAAAAAATCGCTAAGAATCACCAAGTCAAATCCAAAGATTAAAAGATGGCTAAATAAAAATGACAATTTCAATTTAATGACAACTTTTAATCATCACTATATTATTTGTTATATAAAATTTAATATAATTAAAATACTTAATAAAATAATTTAGCCATTTAGAAATTATATTTAGTGTGTATGAATGATTAAATGTAATCCATTAAAATTCCTGGTTGGCATAGAAGGAAAAACCATGAATCATTCTCAAACACCCATTAATTAAATCATAACAACAAATTGACATATGTGATTCGGGGTATTCACAATTCATCTCATGTAATTAAATCTTAACAACAAATAAACCTAGGATTATACGAATGATTCTATAAGGCTCAAGGTTCTATAAAATTAAAAATACAAACCAATTATAAGACCATCAGTATTAAGAACAAAAGCCTAATAGTTGGTCTAGCAAAATTCTGCATAGTAAAGGAATGAAAATGAGATTGTGATTGAAATAATCGTACACCCATTGAAAATGCAATTGGGGGCTATGATATTTCCTCATTAATTAAATTACGATGATTATATCTTTGTAAATGGTTATATATATATATATATATATATATATATATATATATATATAAATCATGCGACAAAATCTTTCCTCATTTTTTCACCATTATTGTGAAATTTAAACTTGTGATTGATAGGATACTTAATTAATTTATGTGGTTTGCATGGATAATGAGAATGATTTCATGTAAAAATTTTCAACAGTTCTGATAGGATATTCAAGTTACGTTCATTTGAGCGAGATTTGCATGCAAAAAATTGCAGGAGAATTTTATTGTAGAACTTCTTCACTTGAATAGTAAGAGATAGAGGAAGAAAACGAAAGGTGTGCGTGAGAGGGAGAAGAAGCGAGGATCATGAGAGATGGTTTTGAGAAAAAAATGCAGAAGCAATGACTAATGGTTGGCTTCATCAAAAGATTCATGATATTGATAGGGTTAGCAGTTTACCTAATGATATAATTTCCCATATCTATTCCTTCCTCTCAATCATAGACGCTGTTAAAACCAGTGTTTTTTCCACTAGGTGGAGATCCCTTTGGACTTGGGTATCTACTCTTTATCTTCACATGAGACTTTATTCTATACATGCTAAAGAGGTTGAGCGTCCATGACACATGGGTAAAGTGGATTAAGGGTTGTTTTGATTCATCTTGGTCTTTTGTTTTGGTAAATAGGAGCCCATCTCTTAAGGTGTTATAAAGGACTTCATCAAGGAGACCCATTAGTCCCCTTTCTTTTTTTAGTGGTGGCAGAGGGGTTAAGTGGCTTGGTAAAAGTCAAAACATTTGTTTAAGGGGTATGTGGTGGGAAAGGAAAAGTGTGAGGTAAGTTTGCTTCAATATGCCGACTATACCATCTTCATGGGCGAGGTTAGTGATAGAAATGTTTTTACAATTCAAACTATCATGAGGTTGTTTGAATTAGCCTCCAACTTGAGGGTGGACTTTTTAAGAGTTGTTTTGGTGCTATTGGGGTGTTTGGTGAGGTGGTGGAGAGGTATGCCAATATGCTTAATTTTAGGATTCTTCACTTTCCTTTTGCTTACCTTGGGTTACCTATTGGGGCTAATCCTAGGAAGGTGGCTACGTGGCAACCTATGATTGATAAGGTCAAACAGCGTTTGGTAGTTTGGAAACATAAACATTTGTCATTCGCGGGTAGAATATGTTTGATCAACTCAATTTTGTCATCTCTTCCTCTCTTTTATTTCTCTCTATCAAGGTACCAAGGGAGGTGGCTCACAAACTTATGGGACTACAAAGGTTTTTTTTGGGGGGGTGGGGGGATGAGGAGAATAGCAAGATTGCTCGGGTAAGTTGGGAGGACATTTGTAAAAGCAAGAAAATGGGAGGGTTAGGAGTTAAAAATATCTCTGTTTTTAATGATGTGTTATTAGGCAAATGGAGATGGAATATCTTCAATAATTGGGGGAAGCAATGAGGTATGAATTTCTAAGTACGTGGGTGGAAAGGTCTTTTTAGGGAAGGAGATGTTTCATTTGATTCTTTGTGGTGGAGAGATTTATGGAACGCTTGTGGGGAAGTAATAGTGAGAGATGGTTGATAAGGGTTAGTATTGAAAGTGGGGGACTGGAAACAAATTTAGTTTTTGGAAGGATGATTGGTTGGAGGGTCAACGTTTGGCATCATTGTTTCCAAGACTTTTCATTTTATCGGAACAAAAGGAGGCCCTTATAGGACATATGGGGTCTTGTAGGGAAGAAAGGAGGCATTGGGATCATATGTGGAGAAGGTCACAATTCGAATGGGGAATTGAACTTCTTCACCAGCTGGTTACAATTTTGGATAGTACATGTACATAGATGCGTTCTGGACTCGTGAGTTTGGAAAGGGTGTTCATCGGGTTTGTACCCCATGACTTCAACTTATTGTTGGCGTCAACAAGGGGAGGAGTCAGAGGATGAGGAAAATATATTCCATCATGTGTGGGGACTTAAAATACCAAATAAGGTGAAGTAATTTATGTGGAGAGCCGTGCGAAACATGTTATAGTCCAAAGACAATCTTAGCAGGTGAAATGTCATAACCAATCATACTGATTTGTTGTGTCCGTTCTGTCATCTTCACCTCAAATCTCGGAATCATATTTTGCTATCCTGTGAAGTGGTGACAAAAATTTGGTTGACATGTTATAGCTATCACCGAATTTTGCTATTGCTTTCCTGGATAACTTGAGGAGTCATTGCTAGATACACACCGAAATACGTGGTAGATTAAGAGATGAGAGTTATATTTGGCAGGTTATTTGGTGTTCTGTTGTTTACTCGCTGTGGAAGCAGAGGAATGACGGCAAAAAATTAAAAATAATATAAATTAATTCTTTATTTAGCAAAAAGGGGCAAGTGAGGCAATATTTAGGGATTTGGGGCACCCTAACACGCCCTGCCTAGGCGTGTTTAAACACGCCCAAGCTAGGCGTGTTAGGGTCCCCAAGTCCCTATATATTGCCTCTGAAAATGACATTTAAGGATTCCGCCTTTTCTCTAGAAATAGCTCTGCCTTCTCTCTAGAAAGTGGGTGTTGATTTCTCTGAAGCGAAGCCCTGCCGAATTCGAAGCGCGGCCGACAAGTAATTAGGGTTCTCTGTAGAAGTTGTTGTGCTTCAGGATCTACAGCTTGGGATAGGATATTTTGTGAAGATTAGCGCTGGAAAGAAGTAAGTTCTAAACCCTAAACAATGTTGCATATTATTTAAAGTTGTTAGCGACATAGTTGTTAGGTTCATAGTGTATATGTTTACGTCTTAGGGTTTAGGTTTATTGTTGAAATTGTCATTAGGGTTTATGGGGTGATCAGGGTTTAAGTGTTTCGGCTTAGGGTTTAGGGTTTATGGGGTGAATAGGGGTTATGTCTTGATGGACACACCTAGGGTTTATGGCGCATGTGTGGATTAGAGGTTAGGTATGGGGGTACACACCTAGGGTTTAAGTGTTACAGCATAAGGGTTTAGGGGCATGGGTGGATTAGGGTTTAGGGCCTGGTGTACACACCTAGGGTTTAGGGTATCCGGCTTAAGTGTTTAGGGTTTATGGGGTGATTAGGGGTTAGGTCAGGGGGAACACACCTAGGGTTTAGGGTATCTGTGGTAGGGTTTAAGGCGTATGTGGTGGCTAGGGTGTATGGCTTGGCGTGACTGGACCTAGGGTTTAGGTTGTTGTGTAAACAAGACCACTTCTTTATGCCTTTGTGTCTTTGACAATATTGACTTTCTTTCACCATTTGGTGATTTACTGGGGACTAACTACATCTGTAGAAGCGTTTATATGGGTTACGATTTGTTTTGTATGTAGGGTTTGTGTTTCATAATTTAGGGTTTCGGGTGTTTGTGTGCTTCTGACGTTTATTTATGTTGATTGCAGGAAATGAGTTCAAGTGATGCGGAGGTTGTTCGTGTTGTGTTTTTTTTTCAATGGAACGAAAATTGAAGGGGGAAGAGGTGTTGTCTTCGAAGGGGATAAAAGGATGACACGAATCAACCGAAATGCAACATTGAGTGATTTGCATCAGAAGATACGTCCAAAATTGGGTGTGGATGGAAACACTTGTATCACATTACTGACGGCAAGAATATGGCAGCAAGATGAATACATGGGGTTTCCAATACAGGATGATGAAGAATTGGAAATGGTCATTGAAGAATTTTTTAATCAGGCACGGAAGAAATTTTTAGAGTTGTATGTGGATTACACCGTAGTTTAGGAAGCTGTTTTACCCAGAAGGTCAGTTGGTTGTAATTCTGCACATATTGCACCATCATATGATGCTGCACCATCATATGATGTTGTAGGTGCAAACATGTCTCAGGAAGATTCACATGACCCAACTTGGGTTATGGATGACGATGAAGATGATGATGATGATGAAGATATAGCGATGGAAGATTGTCTTCTTTAGGAGAATGCCAGTGCGTCCGACAATGATGAACACACTGATGTGGGGTTGTCTGAAATGCGGTACCGTGCGGGTGTTGGACCGACACAATCAGAACAACCAGTTGAAGGTAAGTTACATGACTTAAACCCTAAGTGATTTCGTATAATTGTTGTTCATGTATATATTTTGCAAACCCATGCTTATTAATGTGTGTTGTATTTAAAGGCGGTGCGGTTATTCCTTTTTGGGACGGGATTCCACATTACACATATATCGATTGGAATCACCCAAGCGAAGAAGATTCTTTAGGTGGTTCAGCTTCAGGATCGGGTTCAGTCCAAGGTCCCTGGCAAATAGGGGACGATTTGTTTGTTGAACAGGAATTCCCTTCCAAAAAGGAGGCACAAATTGCAGTTAAGTGAAACCTAATGAGGGAGCATCAAGAAGCAGTTGTGGTTTAGAGCAAGCCTGACAAGTTTGCCATGAAGTGTGTTGCTCACAAGGATGGTTGCCCTTGGAGGGTTAGGGTGTATAAACCAGTATACGGTGAGAAGTGGGTGGTTTCAAGATGGGGTGGAAAACACAATTGCCTCAACGACCGTATATCACATGATCATAGACAACTTGATGTGAATATCATTGCTTCACTTGTAGCAGGTATGAACTCAGAATTTGTGCTTTTTTGAAAAATATTAAATTGTGTTAAGGTTTGTTGTAAATGTGTATGTTACAATGTCATTTTCAGGAATGGTTAAGGAGGAACCAAGCGTGTCAATTGCATTGGTTTAGGAGAGGATCACCAACAGCTTCGGATTTAAAGTTTCCTATTGTAAGGCATGGTATGCGAAGCAGAGAGCAACAGCTTCGGATTTAAAGTTTCCTATTGTAAGGCATGGTATGCGAAGCAGAGAGCGATGACAATGATTTATGGAGATTGGGAAGAATCTTATGCATTTTTGCCTAGGTGGTGCAGCTACATGCTTCGGTTTTCACCAGGTTCTTTTTTTGATATTCAAACCAATGATTATTTTGTGGCACATCGACTGGTCAGAGGGAAGCGTGTGTTTCAGAGAATGTTTTGGACTTTTAGACAGTGTTGCGAGGCTTTTAAATTTTGCAAACCAGTCATTCAAATTGATGGGACTCACTTATATGGCAAGTATAAAGGAAAATTGTTGATCGCCACGAGTCAGGATGGGAATAATGAATGCCTGCCATTGGCATTTGCCATTGTTGAGGGGGAGACGTTGGAAGCTTGGGAATATTTCCTTGCTAACATTCGTTTCCACGTAACCCAAATGCAAAATATATGCCTCATTTCAGATCGGCACCGTAGCATTATATCTGCAATGCAGAACCATGCCGGTTGGCAACCACCTTTTGCGCATCACGTTTTCTTCCTTCGTCATATTGCCAGTAATTTCAATCAAAGATTCAAGAGTGCAAGATTGAAGAAGAGCCTCATGACTTTGGGTATGTTCACAATTATTTGTAATTTAGTTAGATTAAAAAATGTCTTACCCACCTAACATTAATGGTATTATAGTTGTGCAGGTTATACTCCCTATATGGCCGATTTTGACATAGCGTATGAACGATTCCGCGATACCAGTCCTGAGGTTGCAGAATGGATTGACAACATTCCTAAGGAAAAGTGGACTCGTGCATATGATGTCGAGGGGGAGAAGATATGGCCATATGACAACAAATTTGTCTGAATCAGTCAACAAGGTGTTCAAGGGAGCAAGGAACATGCCTATTACTGCTTTGGTGAAGCACACATACAGTCGATTGGTTGAATACTTTGTGAGAAGGGGTCACACGGCCACTGCACAGCTGCATCAATCACACCGACATTGTAAAAATGTCGTTGATGCTATGAGGCATAATCAGAACATTGCTACAGGCCATAATGTATGCACCTATAACCTTGAGCAAACATCGTTTGAGGTGGCCGATGGCTGGGACAGGTGACCGTTTTTGTCAGTGTGGGAAGTTTAAGGCCTTTAAATACCCTTGTAGCCATGCCGCAGCTGCTGCTTTATACATCCGTCAGAATCCTTTGCAATATATGGATGATGTCTTCCTCGTAACCAACTTGGTTGAGGCTTATTCATTACCTTGGCAACCTATTGGTGATGAACTTGCCATTCCCCCCAGTGAAGATCCAGTTATCATCCCTGACAAGGAAAGGTTGCGTGCGAAGGGTCGTCCAAGGTCCACCAGAATCCGTAATGAGATGGACGAAGTCGAAACAACTCATAGAGCTCGTAGATGCGGTCTGTGCAAGCAAGTTGGACATACTCGTACAACTTGTCCTACTCGGGGTGGTGTTTCATGATTCTGTTATTATGTTTGGTTGATAAGTGCGTGGTTAAATGTATTTGATTTTAAAAAAATGTTGCGTAACATGTATGACGATAATGTTTTCGTTGTGGTGCACATCAATGACGATAAAAAATGTTGCGTAAAATTGTTGGTAATGCTCTGCTGACACATGATTTAATTTGTTACAATATTATTAGTTAATTATGTACATTATGATCTATATTTTCGTCAGTTAGTTACGTAATGTATGACCTAGGTTTAGGTGACATATTTGGTGACCTAGGTTTTATGACCCTAAAGATGTTGTTAAGTGGTTCAATCCATAAACCCTAAATAGCTATTCAAGCAGAGCGTGCGTTTACAAATGAGCGTTTTTTTGTGTCACTAGACAATACACATGCATTTATTAATATACGATGAAATCTAACCAACAAATTCAAATATAACCAATTTGTGATTTGGTTTAACTTTAACCCTTAGTTATCATGATTTATGTTACACGTACGACGTTAATTGAATACACCTAACTGAAGATGCCTACGAAGGGCGTGATTGAACACGCCCAACGAGGACGTCTTTCAACACGCATAAATACAGCGTAACTAAACATGCCTACGAAATATTTAGGTGTGACTAGACACGCCCAACTTGGGCGCGATTACCCCTATATAAGGTACACGGTCGGACACAACATGTGTCGCCCCGTAAATTTCATTTTGCATACCATGGCATTCTTAGGAGAAACAAGCAGCCAAAGCATTGATAACTCCAAATTAGCATTCATTTATCCAAATGGATCTACGAAGCACAACGACACGGGTGTTTGTTTTCAGGGTGTCACTCCAATAGCGATGCGAGCTCCTAATGAGTGTTCGTTTCAGACGCTTCAGAGTAGGATTCACCACACCCTTCTACTAACTGATAACCATTTCGTGGATAACATCTACTACCGACAACCATCCCTAGACGCAGGTCAGCACTATTTTTTTCATTCTATCGCACTAACAAATGATGATGAGGTTTGCAGAATGTTAAGGTGTCACGACCAAATGTCCACTGCTGGTCCTATAGAAATATTATGCACCGTAAACAGAACAGCCGATGGGATAATCAACCTACTTCAGTCGACCATCCTCCCCACACATGATGCAATGTTATACTACAACGGAAGTTGGAACATACCACGAAGAGGCAATTTTGTGGGTTATTCCTTTACTGGAACAAACCCAATCCGATTTGAAATTCCTTCTGCATGCACCATTGAAACACTGAAGGCCGTCATCAAGCAAGTTGCGCCTGTTGGGGTTCCCCCTAATGGAATTCACATGTCACAGGTGGTAAGAAAAATGTTTTTCCGTCATCCAGCACATTCACAATACTCAGACACCACAATCCAGTACGACATAAAGGAGTTGGTAAGTGATGAAGACGTGTTGAGGATGCTAGCGGAATCCAACTACTGGAAACGTCTTGGTCCAATTGAAATTTTAGCCATTTTTAGCAAACCAAAAATCGATATGGAATAACACATGTACGCCGAAAATGTTGTTTTCAAATTATCCTTATCATTACAAATGCATTTTCCCCCTTCTGTTTTTTATTGTAATCGTGTCTGTTATGCATTTATGGTTTTGACGGCGTATGTTATTGTTAGGGTTTGCGGGGTTAACGTGATCAAATAATAGTTAGACCGAGCATGGTAAACATAAATGTCACAAATAACCGTAGTTTACAAAATACAATCGATTACAATACAACAAAAAAATATAAAACAGTAACTCCGAATAAATCAGAGTGATGGCGGTGGCCACGGCACATGACGTGCCTGTCGATAAGGTTGTACTCGTCTTCGTGGTCGCCGAGAAGTGCCTGGCTCGGACGGGGCTGGCTGTGAAGGGCCTGCCTGAGAAGGGCTTGCCTGAGAAGGTCCTGCCTGAGAATGGCCTGCCTCATACGGATGCACATGAGGAGATCGACATGTCGTGCCCTGCTCTGCATACACCGGCATAGGGCACTCATAATCTTCGGTGACATATGGTGAATGTGGTTGCCAAGCGGCACAGGCTTCTGAAACCCAATCCATCTGGAAGAGAATGTCGTCGCCCTGTGCCTCACTCCACTCGGCCTCCATGTTCATTCCAACACGGATCCCGCCATCTACATCTGCACATGTCATTGCAGTTGGAACATATGCGGCATGGGTCTGCGATGGGCCTGGTGTAGGCATTTGGGCTTCGGTACTGAAATCGGCGTAGTCCATGCCCCCATGCCCCCTTTGCGTAGTAGCCTCGTAATATACGGGCTGTGTCCCATATGTCTCGGCAATAACAGGAGGCCTAAAGTAACCCTCCGTGCGTGGCCTCGGTTGAACAATGGGCTCAGGAACCTGCTGCACTGGTCTCCGCCGACACTCTAGCCCACGACCCTCTTTTCTTCGTCGGCCAACTGCAACTGAAATCTCTGGTTCGGGCTGAAGCTGGGATTCGGGAGCATGTGGGCCTGCTTCCTCCACGCGACAGCTCTTGGCAAAGACAGACATTAACCGACCGACCTCCTCACTCGCTATATCGAAGTCGAAGGCCTCCCTATTGGGGCTACTTACCGCGAAGTACAAAGCCTCCAGCCCATCGACCTACAATTTTAAATATATACACATAAGTGTCAAGTATGTCATGTAGCATAATTAATTTAAATAGACAAATAAGGATGTAAAGAAAACTTACACCACGACCGGTCTTCGTGCCCTTCTTTGTGATGAACTGCTTCCTGTGTTCTCTGAACCAAACCATGTACTCATGGTGTGGTGACAGCAACCCCTGAATCAAGGGGGGAAGCTCAATGTACTGGTCCCTAGCATCCCATCGCGAAATAAATGGTCTGAGTTTACAAACCCAGTTGTCTTCTCGTTTCCCCCGAAGCGAAAGATCATGCACACCCTTCAGCTTCCTGGGAGCGCGTGGGATTGGCTGATCCCTCCCGAATTGCCGCATGCATCGATCCGGCTGGGAATATTCTACTGTGTGAAAGCATATGATAGGCGTAGTTGCCATCCACAGCAGTCGCTCATGCTCAGAAGCACCAAGAAAGTCGTAGTCCCCGTATGGTTGCCAAACAACCTGCACACAACAAAATAACACTTTATTAGTTCACAGCATGTTCCACAGATGAAAACGTACAGTAATTGAAAAACTACTATATGTACCTCGTTTCGAGTAAGGGAGTCGAATGCCATCCTATACACGACCAGTTCATGCGGTTTAAGTCGACCTAAAACGTTAAACCTAATTTCAAAATAAGTAATGTTAGTATAGTATAACACTTCATTGTTACAATTGTAAACAAGAACAACATATAACCACACATACCGATGTCCGAAATGCCAGTCCGGCTGTGTAGGCAGCGGAATAGCTGGAGCAATTGGTGGGAATCTCAGCCACGCCCACACCTGAAGAAGCATATGACACCCACCGATGTCACTCCTGCCTGGATCTGTACATTCACACATTTGTCTAAACAAATGTGAAAGGACAGCTGAGCCCCAGCTATATCGGCCGATGTCCACAAAATCCCCTGCAAGCAACGATATGTATCGTGCTGCAATCATGCTACCTCCAGATCGGTCGCATAACAGCCATGATCTGATAAGTCGTGCAATGTGGGCCTTCGTGAACCGCGTCATGTGAACAATGTCGGGAACCACCTCACCCCAATGCGCAAAATGTCTATCAAAAAACGACAGGCGCAAATATCCACCTTTCAGCTCGGTGTCTTCCTCAGGTTCGTGACCAAACACCTCCTCAATGACGGTCGCCCACTCGTCAACCGTCACTCCAATAACCACATTGCCCTCGGTGGGCAATCCCAGAATACCAGCCACGTCTTGCAACGTGATGGTCATCTCACCCTGCGGCATGTGGAAGGTGTGAGTCTCTGGCCTCCATCATTCAACCAGAGCACTAATAAGCGCAACATCCATCTGAAATACATAAAAATTATTAAACAACTTAATTTATCAAATTAACCAGTCTTAACTCATTTCATAGTTGCATGGTTGCATACCTGAATATGTCGCATGCGTGCGACATGAAGAAACCCAGCTTCGCGCAACATGTCAGAAACAACATCGGGTATATCGTCCGCATCTGGTCCACCGCTCATTTTACCACGTCGAGTCTTCAATACCCAAGGTGGCACGCCCCCGTTCCACACAACTTGTGAAACGTGCGTGCGCTGAATACGCCTACGCAGAGTGCCCCACTTGTATGGGGTAGGGACAACATAGGCAGTGGGATCCATGGGCTCAGCCTCATGGTCGGATGCAGATCGCGATGATGATGTGGAGGATGAATCAGCCATCTATTCAGTACCTTCATGTACAAAAATTTAAAACCACGGTATACAAAATATTAACGATTAACAAATCATTCGAACAAAATTTTCTTATGTATCAAATACATTAAACCAAATACACTAACACAACATAAGCCCGAGCCGATATCCATAAACCCTAAGTAAAAAAACATAAGCCCTAAACCCTAATCACAACATAAGCCCTCAGACTAAACCGTAATCCAACACAAAGCTTGAAACACTAAAAACTAAACCGTAATCCAACACAAAGCTTGAAACACTAAAACCCTAATCACAACATAAGCCCTCTTATGTAATGGAACATTTGTTTATTACTTTTTTAAAGGCTGCCTTCAGCAGAGATAATCAACAAACTCAACTTTCAACTTGTAAATCTAAGATGTCTTTGAGGAGGAGAAAATGAGATTTGCTCAACTCCAACATGACTATGTCAACATCGAAGCTTTGCTTGAAGCATCATATCGGCATAGACAAATTTGTTTGAACAGGTCTCTAATCACTACCCCAAGCTCAATGAAATAGAAAAGCAATTAAAACATCGTCAGTTGGACACCTAGAAGATAGAGACTCATCTTCGTCATTTCAAAAGGAAGTGTTTGTCAAGGCAAAACTTGAATTGGAAAACTAATTACTCAATATGCCACCACCGCATTGCTCACTAGTCACTACGTCGAGTTCAAGGGTGGGGTTTTGGGTTTACGATTTAGGGGGGTACGGTTTATTGTTTAGGATTTAGGGTTTATGCTTTAGGGTTTACTAAGCCACCCTAAATTCTAAATCCTAAACCCTAAATCCTAAACAATAAACCCTACGTCTGTTCCCAGGGCCATAAATCCTAATCACAATGTAAACCCCTAACCTACCCCGAAATCCATAAACCCCAATCACAGCATACGACCTACACCTTAAACCAGCACCCACAAACCCTAACTCTGTACCCCAAGTCATAAACCTTAATCCCCATGTACACCCTAAACCCTAAACCAGATTTACATACACCCTAATGACCACCCCAGGGCCTAAACCCAAATCACAACATAAGCCCTTAACACTAAACCGGCACCCATAAACCCTAAGTCTATACCCACAATCCATAAATCCTAATCACACTGTCAACCCTAAACGTACACCGCATTACGTTCACACTAATCACTACCACAGGCCCTCAACCCTAATCACAATCCATAAGCCCTAAACCCAGAACCTACGTATGTATCCCAAGCCATAAACCCTAATAACAATGTAAACCCTAATGCTACACCGAATTACGTAACCCTAATCACTAGCCTAATCACTAACATAATATCTAGGTCGCTAACAAGTTCATATGATCCTAACAATTTTCTAATTTAAAAATATAACAAACTAAATACTATGCACAATCAGTTAAATCGACTTACTTGTCGGCCGCGCTTCGAATTCGACAGGGCTTCGCTTCAGAGAAATCAACACCCACTTTCTAGAGAGAAGACAGAGCTATTTCTAGAGAGAAGGCGGAATCCTTAAATGTCATTTTTAGAGGCAATATATAGGGACTTGGGGACCCTAACACGCCTACCCAGGGCGTGTTTAAACACGCCTAGCTTGGGCCTGTTTAAACACGTCTAGGCAGGGCGTGTTAGGGTGCCCCAAATCCCTAAATATTGCCTCACTTGCCCCTTTTTGCTAAATAAAGAATTAATTTATATTATTTTTAATTTTTTGCCGAGGAATGACTGCGTTTTTAATCATGCAGTCTTCGACAGGGAAGCTTTGTTACATAATATTAAATTCTTGATTTGGTCGTGGCTACATAATTCTTTCCCGAGCTTTAAATTTCCATTAGTTCTGTGGTATAGAAATCTTGCAAAATGTTTAGATATCTGTGGAGGTGTCATTTGATGGGTCACCTATGCTGGAGCTAGGATTGTTGGTGGGCTGGTATTTGCATTTTGATATTTGTGAGTGGACTAAGTTGGCTGGGGTGGGATACCTAGTTGACAATGTTGTGTCCCTTATAGTGTCAATTTTACTCAAACTTGAGCAGTGTGGCTTGATGGGGGGTGGATATATATTAGACTTGTGTCTCGTATGCTTGGTGGTGCTTGAGGGGATACAAGTTGGGTTATTGAATATTTCTCCTTCTCAGTGGAAATATGATATAACCTTGCTTGATACTGTTCCTTTATTTCCTTGTTGTAACTTTGGTAACTCCGGTACCTATTGACATTTATATATATATATATATAATATTTTCTTTGTTGAGTTAAAAAAAAAAAAAAAACCACCCTTAAGAGGGACAAGTGAAAATGTCCAATCTGTCCTAACTATAGTCAGTCAACCTATCCCATCCTATTTTTGATTGGTTAAAGACAAAACAAGGCAAAATGATATGAACCTGTCTATATTAACCTATATTGTCACCCACGATTTTTTCACAACTCAATTCACTCCACACGGGCATCATCACCACGTATGTAAAGCCTTTTTTTTTTTTTTTCATTTTAGACAAATAATATTTTATTAATAATTAATTTTTTAGACTATATTTTGCATGGGTTAAATCTAATATGTAAAGTTTATTATCATAAATTATTCCATATAATGAAACTAAATATATAAATGACCTCGATAAAAAAATCTTAATTAATTGACAATATGATGAATGGATTGACACAATTAAGGTATTGGCCAAAATTTAATGGTTCAACCAACATAGAACCGATATTAATAAAATAATAATAATAATTCAATAATCCATAAAACAATATTAAATAAATATAATATTATAAATTTCTAACACTAAAAATAAAAATATCATTTGTTAGGTTCTTAACATTCAAAATAAACATAAAACTTTAAATCAAATATATCATAATATTTATGACTGAAATTTAATAGAATACAAATGTCCAACAATAACAAGTTTACACAGAATAAAAAATAAAATGATAATTAATATCATATAAAATTATAAGAAATTAAGATATAAAAACTATAAATTAATATAAATCATAAATTATATATTTTATAAGAAAAAATAATTAATAAAATAATTTATATCAATTTGTAAATCTTAATAAATATGATTTTATTTATCTTTAAAATATTTAAGATTAAATTTAAAAAATAAAAAACTTAAATACCGGTTCTCTACATCAGTTTAGTATCAGTTTTGGACCAGTTTGACTGATTCTAAAAATGTCGATTTTGTTAAGAGTTAGCAGACCGGTCATCAGGCCGGTTCTCAATCAGATTAGTCGAACCAGTGATTTCGTCCAGTTTGATTTTTAAAACCATGAAACTATAAAATAATAACATTAAGCATGGTCACTTATCAAGAATTCAAAGTTCAGAAGCAATGAAATCAGATAAGTCTGTATCTGTTCCATCAAAATAAAATTTCCTATTTCACACGTGATGACCAAAATGAAAGAAAAAAAGTTTATTCATTTATTTTTATTTTAAGAGACTAATTCTGTTGTTCGAGTACAAATTTTAGGGGATTATTATCATATGCAACAAGTCCTGCATATGTCATTTGCTCAGGTCAGTGAGAATGCAATATAAGTAACTGTCATATGCAACAGGTCCTACATACATGCAATATATCCAAATGTAGAAACATGACGCCTGGACATAATTGCATTCAATATTTATCCTGTAACATCTATATCAACATTTGTTTTTTGCTGAACATCTGTATCAACATTAAAGCAACAAAACATGTAACAAAACGCATCCCTCTCAGAAAGCAACAAAACATTCCTATCTGACTATCTCAACCGTCAATTTGAGTAACTGAGTTCAATTAAAGCAATCTCCTCACACAAACATGCAGCAACATTTTGATCTACACAATCTATCATCATCTCTCCAGAACAAAATTTAATCTTCACATCTTTTATCAACAAATTCATGCAATGTCAAGTCAACTTAATTTGCATTTAATATCTCTATTTTGTTAGTATACAGTGGTATAATCTGACCGTGCCATGTTTACTGTTCCCACGGGAGTGCACCTGGATAAGGACTTGGTCCACAATATTTGAATAATCCTTCAATTTCAGGACATCCATTAGGATAAGGAATTGACCGATGAAAAGGGTCACGCTTTAGTTTCTTGTGATAAAGTGAACCTCGACATCCATATGGATCTCTTTGGAATTGATTTCTGACCAATTCCTCACCTTTTAGAGCAGCTGCTTTTGCATTTGATGTAGCAGGAGTGCCGGTATAGAAGAACCTTGATTCTGGAAAGCCGATAGCAGATCGGTGTAGATGTGCAAATCTTTTTTCCTTGAAATCATAACTTACAACCTGATTCCCAGATTCAAATCAGATTGAAAACATGCAACAAATGTGTAAGGAAAAAAGAGTGTAAGTCAATGATTATGACATCAAAGTGGCCATCATGCAAAGAAAAATTTGTTAGTCCATGGGGAACACATTTATATGGTGCAATTGATAGATCCATCCAATAAAATCAATATAAGAGAAATGCTAGTGAAACTTTCCACACTCTTTCTAACAATTACACTCTCTATGATTGGCTAAAATTTATCAAATACCACTGATTTTGGTGAATCTAACTTCTAAACTAAGAGAGAGAATTATTAAATAAAAAGTGAGACCAATCAAAATTGGTGATTTATAATGAATTTCAGCCAATTATAGAGGGTTAGAGAGTGTTGTTAGCATCCCTCACCAATAGCATGTCAATTAGCTTTCTCTGATGATAGTATTACTAATAAGAAGAACAAGAACTGCATGTTCCCCCTTATATTAGTAATTAATAATTCCTAATTGCTTCTCTGCTACTCCACATACTTTCCGTTTTAAATAGAAGCAAAAAAAAAACAAATTCACATTAACCAAGAAAGTTGGTAAGCCATATTTAACTGCACCAATCTCAACCAAAACTTCCCCTTCCTCTTTCTCATCCTTCAAAACCAAAATCATTTACTCTTAACAGGACGTGCCTCTTTGGTGTCCCTCATGGGGGATCAACTGTGAACCCACTGGCCACTGCATGCAAACTTTAGGTCTAGCCGCTTCGATGGTGGGGGTGGACTCCATATAACTTTAATCACCATGCTGCCTCAGTACATTCTGTCTGCCTTAGCTCCATTGTAGAGCTGTCAGCCATAGATGCAACAAAGTTTAATGCAAAACGCTTACTTAGCAAGTTGAAATTCTAAGATTCCAACACCATTGATGTTCCCACCACCTTCATGATCGTATATGGGTCCAACAATGATTTCTGTTTCATTATATCGATCTTTTTATGGAAATCTGAATCTTGAAAACAATGAGGCTTGGTTGTATCTCCACCTTCAACTTCCTTCTTGATCAACTCTGTTATTGGGTTATCAAGAAAATTGTCTTCGCAACCCACATTCTTACACTTTGCTTCATCATTTTTTCTTTCTTCTCTACCACAAAAAGTGTGGTTCTTGATAACTGAACCTTCTTTACTTATGTTTTCTGATTTCAAGAACTGCGATGGGTCACCATTACTCAAAATTGCTACCCCTTGAATCAGTTTCCTCCTCTATGCTTCCATCAAAGGTGCGTCGTTCTAGCTTTCTTGTCCAGGATCTAGCCTCAGCTTCACTACATTCTGACCCATTTCTCTCCATGTTATTTTTCTCTTGCTAAGTCAAATGAGGATCCACCTCTTCATTCAATACCTTGCACAACATATGTTTCAGCTCTGAAATGTTGGTCCTTTCTTTCAAGAACACTGTGGAACTCTACCTTTTTTTTTGATGTGGGTTTCCTTTATCTTGCTCAACATGCACTCCAAAATCAATTCTTTGATCTGTTTCATCTCTCGCATATTGTCCTTGATGTGGGCAATGTCACATCGTAGCTCCATCAGTTTCTCCCCTTGATCGCTAGGCAATTTCTCCAATTGGCTTTCCATCACGAACTCGAATCCAGCAAGTCAAACCAATTGTTAGGAACCCAAATTAGAGAATAGAAGAAAGGAAAGAAAGATGGAATTTCTTGATTGTAAAAGAACAGAAAATACAGTGAAGAAAAGTTTTATGGTGGACTCTTGAGAAGAAAAAAGTACCATTAAAGTATGTCAAGGCAATCAAGGATATGTATGATAGGGCTACCACATGTGTGAAAGCTTGTAATGGAACATCAAGTTATTTTCTATCACGGTAGGTGTACACCAAGGTTCGGCTCTTAGTCCTTATCTCTTTGCCTTGGTGATAGATGAACTAACAAAAAATATTCAAGAGTAAGTGTCGTGGTGTATGCTTTTTGCAGATGATATTATGCTTATTGATGAGACCAAAGACAGTGTTAATAGAAAACTTGAATTGTGGAGAAATACTTTTGAGTCTAAAGGATTCACGTTAGGTTGAAGCAAGAATGAGTATATGAAATGTGAGTTTTCACTAGTAAGAGATGGTGATTAAGACCCCGTGCATCTACTTGGTCAAGAGGTATCCAAGAAAAATGCTTTTAGATAACTGGGATCAATTTTGTAAAAAGGTAGAGAGATTGATGAGGATGTAAATCATAGAATTAGAGCAAGGTGGATAAAATGGTGGTGTGCATCTGGGTTGTTGTGTGACTGCAAATTTTCCCTTAAGCTAAAAGGAAAATTTTATAGAACAACTGTAAGACTTGCAATGTTATATGGAGCTAAATGTTAGTCAGCACATACGCGACATGAGCATAACATAGGGGTGGTAGAAATGAGGATGTTAAGGTGGATGTGTGATTATACAAAGATGGATAAGATAAGAAATGAAGATATTCGACGAAAGGTAGCAATAGTATCAGTGAGTGAAAAGATGAGGGAACATAGATTGAGGTGGTTTGGGCACGTAATGAGATGTCCCCTAGATGCTCCCGTAAGAACAAAAGTTTGTTACCAAGAGCTCGATACAAAGAGAAGTAGAGATAGACTAAAACTCACCTGGGGAAAGGTAGTTAAACAAGACTTAATGGAATGAGATATAGATTGGCGGTCAGTGTGTCTTAGGACGAAATTGAGAAAAGTTATAAACTTGGTGAATGGTTAGACCTGTTGTTATATCTATGTTCTAGATGGTCAATTTTTAGTTCTTTTCCTCTTTATCTCCCCCTCCTTCTTTTCTTTTATCTTTTTTTTCCACCTCCTTGTATCTATCATTGGGTTCTCTACCACCGACCCCAATTAGCTTGGGTTAAAAGTCCTGTTGACGTTGATGTTGAAAAGAATAGAAAATAGGAGAGATAACTCTCCTTTGAGGGTTTTCCCTTCACAAAAGATTTCTCCTTTCACAAAGAGCTAATGCTCAATCTACAAATGGTAAGATCCCCACCTCTCCTATCCTTTCCCTATTTATATCTAATAAACTCCTCTAACTAACTAACTAACTAACTCATTCGTAGTCTAACTATCTTAACTAAATCTCTCTTCTCCTTATATCCTAACATTTGACCAATTAATTCAGAGTATTTCTCAGCAGCCATTACAAAACTCAGAGCAATAAAAGCATGTCATGCAACAAAGTCTGGTCACGTATTTCAATAAATTCATTTTCCTCTATTTCATTTACTTTAACTAGTCCATGCAAATATTGACATTTTCCATCTTTATATGAAAGGAATAGAATGATTCACAACTCAGATAAGTATGGCTTACATACAGTTATATTTTGGGGATAGGTGCCAGTAAGCTCCCGGAATCGACAGACACTAAATAGAAGGTTTTCAAAGCTGTCTCGTGCATGCTCCTCTGTAAGTGCTCTCCATTTCACACTTTCTTTCTTACCTACACAAACAACCCCAAAAAAATGAGATAATTTCTGATAAAGCAGTTTACTAGGAAAGTATAAATAAATAAACTAAAGGTGAAACATTACGACATCCATATCAACACCCTGAGAAAACTAAGATAAATGATGCAGACGAGATTCATCAAGCTAACATTACAAAGTTATAGTAAAAATTTGAGCAGCTAAGGATGTGGGATTCATTAGATAAGCATTAAAATTTATAAGCAAAGAAAAGAAGCAATTTTATCAGTAACATGAAACATGATACAAAATCGATGAATACAGCAATATTTCTATTATGATATTCATACGTTAGTAGGACCATGGGATAAACTAGTAATCAGAGTACAGGCTGTTGAAACTAAGGCTCTGTATCTCTTCCTAAATCATAACCAAGGCCAAGAAAACACTTTTCTTACAAAAGAATGTACCTGTATGTGCTTTCCTTTCTTTCCCTATTAAAAGGAATTTTCCCATGATTTTTTATATGCTTACAAATCAAGAAGTTGGACTCAATAGAATGAGTACACTCAAGATGCAGCAATAAAATCAGTTGTTGGAATTCAAGCTGCTTTCTATAAAGTCAACTCACAGAAGTTGCTTTCAAATCACAGAAGTTGGACTCAAATAGAATGAGTATCAGATATTGGAATTGAAATTGCCTTCTATAAAGTCAACTCATCATACTTTCCAGTTTCCAAGTCTAATTCATGCACCAATCCTATTTATGGACTTGTAAACAATAAAAGAAATATTGTATAACATGAAGATGATAAAAATAATTCTAAATTTTGGCCATCCCATGAGATATGATCTTGTTGCTAATGATAAAAGATGACAATAAGTCAAGAAAAACAACAATTCAATTTACCAATTCTCATGTTCTATTCACATACATGGGTTGCAGAAGTGCAGCCCAAGACCAGCTCAAATCACTTGCTAATCTATCCTGTTCAATTATCTTTTAATATGACAATTTATAAATTGTTTTATCAAGTTCATGCCTCACACATAGTGAATGATACACTATAATTCAAAGCAACTATGTCAAGCACATGACAAACAATACGATAGACGTGGATCATAAATGATAAGAAAATAGAAAAATTATTCAAATCAATCCCCACTTTGTGGCTCAGTGGAGATAAATTCTTAAATTGGAATGGACAATACAAATTAATGAAACACAGAAAATATAACCCATGTATTCGAGAGACCTGGACTCCCCCACATTGAAATCTTATGTATCCTCTAACTCCCCACTTTTCCTATTTATACCAGGCTTCTCCTTAATAGAAATTACTGTCTACTGGAGACAGTTACCAACTCTCTCTCTCCTCATTTATTCCTTCTCTCTTAATTACAAACATTTGTCCACTAAACATTTACTGCTGCTAAAAAATCCCTATGACTAATATTTTGTTACCGCTCTTCCTCTCCCTGCTATAAACCGTAATGGGATTTATTATCACAATAACAGTGCAATCAGGCATTTCTATTCTATTCCTTCTCCTTTGGTAATGCTTCCTAGCCTATAATCCCCAACAATATGCATTAGGCAGATATTGAATCTCACCCATCAGACAAAATGCTGCAATGCAAATGCCAAAACAGTCACCACAACTCACCAAACCACCCTTTTAAATCCGCAACAGCCCAGTAACTCTGCGCCTCGCTGCGGGGGCCAGCATCTCTCCGAGTCTCTCCCCCACTGAAGAGCAGCAAAGCAGAGTCATCCCTTGCCACAATCTCAATCCCCTCATGAATATGTGTCACATAAGTGGCAGCTTGGCCTGGATTCTTCTGATAAGACTCCAAAAACCAAGAATCCTCATTCTCAATTTTGCCACAACTTCTACTAGTGTAAATGGAATGCCCAGCAACCATCACAAGGTTCTGAAGTTTGGAAAAAGGGTAATCATCAAAACCCATGTCAGATTTCACATAACCACCACTCTGCACCCCATATTGGGTGCCATACAAAGAGAGAATCATGGCAAGTGTAAGCACAAAGCACAAGGCAAGGAAGAGACCCATTAGAGGGTGAAGCTTGAAGAAGTGATGAAAACGGTTCCCAAATGATTTGATCATTCTGAGAGGGTGAAAGGGCGAATTTTTGGGCTTTCGGGTTCGCTTTATGGCGGTTCCTGATTCTAAGTCGAATTCGGTTTTTGGGTATGCGGGAAAGGACTTGGGGGCTTGGGATCCAAAAGGGAAATTGTTCATTGTAATGGGGTTTTTCCTATGATTTGGGAGAGAGAGTGAAGCGAAGCAACGGAATCATTGGATCGCAGAAGTGATCAATGGGGTCACATGGAGTAGTGAGCGGGCAAAATGTGGTGTTTGAAAGTTCCAATGATTCGCAAAGAGAATTGAATTGAAGGATCTGAACTTGGAATTTGAGAAAATAATTATGATAATAATAAGAAATAGAGGAAAGGTAATGGAAAATTCTAAGTTTTAGCTTGGTTGAATGAAATTGCAAGGACTTGTTATTGCAGCACTCTGCGTGGAAAGGTCTGAGGAGTGAGAGGAGATGGAGACTGTTGCAGAGGAGGATCCAGAAAGAGATCCGGATTCGGAGGATCAGTCCTTGTCTGCTTACTAGTATGTTGGGACTTGGACGTTGGAAATCTATTTCTCTTTATTTTATTATTTCTTTAAAACCAATATTAATTTGGTATATGTATAACTACTAGTACAAGAAACCCGTACAATCTCCAAGTCATTATTTTGGAATGATCATTGAAGAGCATATCCAACCACGGATCTTCTAAGAAGATTTTAGTTTTAAGATTTAATCTTTGTTAAGATCTATTATTGGATCGTGATATTGAATTTTCACCTAAAGATCAAATCCTTGTAGAAGAATTGTCAAAAATTATAATCATTTAAAAAAATTAGATTTTTTACTCTATATCCACAACATCTTGTGGGAAGCAACGATCGGCAACAGAAAAAACATGTTTTGAGGAGAAGAGCAATCAAATACACAACAACATATTAACACAAATCTCGACCTTGCATTAAACAAAAATCATCAATAATTAAAATGAAAAAAATAAAAAAAAAATAGAAAACACAGATCTAGAGACATTTGTCCTTGAATCCATTCATTTAAGTCACAGCGGTGTCACCGTCTTCTCTGAGGTTGTGGCAGTGTTTGGTTAAGTGCATGCAAGGTCGCCACTGTCTTCTCCAATTTTGCCTTTATGCAAGATTCTTCAAAGAGAGAGGGGGAGAAGAAAGGAAAACAGAAAAAAAAGGAAAGCAGGAAGGGGCGCGACACACTATGGGGGAAGAAGGATGAGATCTGAGGGAGGACTAGGGGTGGTGTGAGTGAAGAAGGGAGAAAAAAGAGAGGGAGCAAAGGGTGGGAGGCAGAGAAGGAAGGAGGAAGAAAAAAGAGAAGAAAGGAGGAGAGGGGGGGGGGGGGGGGGGGGGGGGGAGGCAAAGAAGAAGGAAAAAAATGTTGAGGGAGGAGATATAAGCTTGCCAATTAAATTGATTTGAATCCACATGACAAGGAACAAATAAAACAAGATTTAAGATTGGAATTGGAGAATTTGAGAATGACCATGAGAATAAGTATGAGAATGTAAAAAATGTCTGTAAATTGCTTCCCACAATGAACCAATTTATAGGATTCACTTATAATTCTATTTCTAAAATGTTTTAATGTGAAAAGTAACTTCACAGAGTCAGACTAATAGTAAAATTGCAAATGCATTTGTGTTGTGTGTAAACAGTTGAAAAATTCAACCAACATTCACTAAAACACCTAGCCAATGTTCACAAGACCTGTTATTATTGACAAATAACATTCACTAAAAACACCAACAACCTGCTTCGAACGAAAATTCACAACATCCTCCTCCATTGTTTCCTTTGTTGCCACTACCACCTCCATCAATGAGTGAAAATTCTCAAATTCCTCCTCATTTCATTCCCTACTTGCCACCACCACAACCACCACGAGTAACTTATAATCAATCCCTTTCTATGAAAAATTCTCAAAGATCTCAAGCCTTTCCTTCCACAAGACACCTCCATCGCGTTTCATAAGCCTCCCAATAATTCTAGCCATGCGCAAACTCCTCCAAATAAGGAGGTTGATAAACAATTTCCACAATTTCTACCCAAATTGGGTTGGAAAATATTACAATAAAGGAATGAGAGGGAGTTCTACAAAGAAGAAAAAGGGAAAACCATTATTCTTTTCTATTGAAGAGGATAAACTTCTCATTAGTTCGTGGCTTAATGTCTCACTCGATTCAATCGTCGATGATGGTAAAAAATTAGAGGCTTTCTGGAAAAGGGTTGTAGAAAATTATAACACATTTTGTGGCAATCTAAGTGAGAGATTCAACAATCAACTAAAATCCCGAGGCTAAAAATTCACAAATGTCATTTAAAATTTCAATGGTTGTGTTTCAAGCAAGTTGTTGCTTTCAAGAAAAGAGGTTACACAGAGAATGGTGTGATGGTTAATGCATATACTATTTGGAAGGAAGACAAAATAAGGATTTTTCTTTGGAGCATGCATGGGGGCAGTTAAAAAGATCAACCTAGTTGGTTAGAACAATGCAAAGAAATTCCTTTGAAAAGAACAAAACTGAATGAAAATTGGAATTACTCATTGTCATCTAATCTAGAGACACCAATTGATGTTTTCAAAAGTGACATCCTTACACCACTCACTCTTCCAATGGGACAAAAGGTAACAAAAAGGAAGATGAAAGGGAAAAGAGCATTTTCTTCTACACCGATTGTGGACTTGTTTGCCATTGAAAAAGAAATGACGGAAATAAATGTTGTCCAAAAACAAATGATAGAGGCAGTTGCGTTTGATAGCATTGTGAAAATGTATGATATTCTTATGAAGGACACGACTAACATGATTGAAGATCAACTCAAGAAATACAAAATCACTTGTGATTATATTATAAAGAAGTTTATGACTTAATTTTTATTTCTTAAGTTATCGTTTATTAGTTGTGTGTGTAAGTTTGTTTTTAATTAGTTTTTTATTAGTTTAGTAGTATGTTTTTTATGTGTTAAGTTATCAGTCATTATGTTGTATTGCATTTTCGATTAGTTAAATTTGTTGAAGTTTGTTTTTAATTATGTAAGTTATTTGTTAATCCGTAACTTTTAAGTAGCCGTTAAAAACTAGTCATTACAAAAAATAGCCAGTAAAACTGATTGTTATAAAAACTAGTCGTTATAAAAAAACTAGCCAATAAAAATTAGTTGTTGTTAATGATGCTATTTAATTGTTCAGTTTCCTTTCATTCATGCACACCCTACCTTCTTCTTTAAACTTATTTTGTTATTTTTTCTACCCTACTCACTTGTAAAATGGCTCGAAACTCTTGAATTCGATAGAGTTTGACAACAAATTGTTGATGAAGAACTTGAACACAACATCGATGAAGAAATCATGAGATACTTACGCCAATTGTAACATTCCAATTTTCCATGTGTGGGTTGTAGACATTGTTATTGCTTTGTTGTGTGATTGAGTAATATTTTTAGACTATTGAAATGGTAGAAAATGAGATGTTACCATAGGATACCTTGCCATGGTTAAGCTCTTAAGTTTTTAAGCTAAAGTCTAGAAAGAATAAGGATAGTTCAAAGAAAATTCTTTAGTCAAATAATGGTGATGGAGGTCCATTCCAAGCCAAAGTTCTAGAAGGAAAGCTTGAAGAACTTCCTTTGGTGAGCCTTAAAGTACCCATGACAAGAGCTAAAATTCAAGCCCTTCAAAACCACATCAAGGCCAACTTGGACAAGCAAGAGGAAGCACACCAACTTAAGGATAACAAGGGCTGGATTTTAATGTCTCAAGTTCAATTTAATTCCAATTAAATTCAGCACTTGTTAGAAGCAAAAGTAGAAACAATACAAAGGCTTTTTAGTGCAATTGTGTAAAGAGGTGTAGGTGCACTTGTGTGTAATTTGCGTAGCAACTTAGTAAATTAGTTGGCTGCACTTAGAAGCTAAAAATACTGCACCTTTTACAAAAATGGGACAGCCAAGGGTCACTTAGGAGAAGCTTGCACCACAAGCTTCATTAAGCTTGCTTTAGGCTCCTTTAGTGTGCACTACTAGCTTCATTTGAATTGTCATTTCATGTGCATTAGCTTGTAATTTTGTGGCCTTTATAAGGTGCCCAAAACTGAATGTAAAAAAACTTTGGTTCATTAATACAAATCTGAAATTTGTGTGAGAGTTTCTCTCTTGTTCTTGTCCAAGAACTTGTTTCTTATCAATGACTTCAAGCTATTGTGGTGATTCTTCCTAGACTTGTTGAAGATCTTCTCCATGGTGTCTTCCATCTTCATCCCTAACCTTTCTTCCATCTTCCATTGCTGCCATTAAAGAAAGCTTCCAGCAATACATTTTCATGAAAGCTTGGACAACTTGTGTGTTCTTGAAGTTTGCTTGAAGATTGGGTTTCATTGTAAGGTAGATTTGGGAAATTTAATGGCTAATGGGTTCAGCCATACATCATGTGGTATCTGGAGCCTAATCCTTGTGGAATTCTTCTTCAAGTTCAGTTTTTAGAGCTTCTTCAAGGGTAAAAACTGCACCTATACGAATATAAAAAAATCCACTTCTATTCCTTGTGTTGTTGTGTTTTTGTGAAAAGCTTGGTGGTGTTAGGCTTGTTGTGTGTTCCGACACATAACCCTTGCTTTTCCTTCAAGTTCCATGATATTTCATGTTCTTATGTTCTTCATGTTCTTCATTTGTTCTTGAAATTTTTCTAATTTTCTAGCTTTGATTCTTGTCAACTTTTGTTTGTAGTGTTTTTTGTATTGTATGACCACTTGTTTTGATTCTACTCTCATGCTTAATCTGAATTGAGTTATTAGAAGCAAATTTTACAATTGTCATACATCATATTTTCATGATTCATCAATTTCTTAGAGGATTATTGAACTTGTACAAAAGAAAAACAAGCAAAGTGCAGCCCAAGTTTTTGTGAATTTGTGACTGAAAAAAAAAAAATCAAAGTGCAGCCCAAAAAGTTTTTGAATTGTGGCTGGAAAAACAATCAAATTACAGCCAAGAAATTATTGAATTAGTGGAAGGAAGATTACAAAGAAAAACAGAATTTAGAAGCAAAGCAAAGTTACAAAAACTACAAGTTCAAATTTCCTTTGAACCACAAAATCAAGTGAACTTGTATGACATGCAAATTTGATGAATTTGGCTTCTAGCAATTGAATTTACTTGGCATATCATCCTTGTGCAGTTTGGTACAGTCAATATATGTCCTTTAGTTGTCTTATTAAATTCCATTTGAGTTGTGCTATTCTAAAAATTTTCTTTTGTTGCTTGTTTCTTAAAATTTCCAAGGTTTTGTCTTAGAGTTCTTGGACTCTTGAGTCTAGCCTAGAATCATTTCCTATTTCACTATAGTAAAGAGGCTTGATTTGATTAGAATTGTTGCTTAAGAACTATAGAGAGGAATAAGAGTGGAAAAAGGCAGAGAGAACATTATAGAAAGAGCCTAGATAAAGTGTGCAAATACGAGTGAGAGTGACAAACACTTAGAGAGGGGTGAGAATTTTCTTATATACTTGTGTTTTTGCTAACCATTTCTTTTGAAGGATGAGCTCAATAGAAGATGAGGCTTTGTCACTAGAAACACTATGTTGATGGAAGCCATGAAAAAACAAATGGAAGACTTCCAAACTAAAATGGATGCAAGATTTGAGGAGTTTAAAAGGAAGACTCAAAGAAGGAGTAGTCCAAATGGTAGTGTGGATAGAAAGGCTCATTGCAATAGGAGGGTGAGTGAGTATGCTTATTCTCATGGAAGAAATTATTATGATGATAAGAGTGAGAGGAAGGAGAGGAGAGAAAATAATGATAAAAGAGAAGTCCACAAAGCTCAAAGGGTGGAGCAACAACTAAAAAAGAGAAAAGATTCCTTTTCCAAGACCAATGGGGCTGCAACTTCTAGTTGGAAAGACAAGCCTAAAAGGGAGGTTTCTCATGTGAAAAATAAGGAAGAAAAGGTGGAGAGCTCAAGCAAAAAAATTAGGGATTCTACTCCAACAAGATCAAGCAATATCAAGTGTTTACAGTGCCTTGGTAAAGGTCACATTACTTCTCAATGTCCTAACAAGAGAACCATGATCTTGCCTGAGGAGGGAGACATAAAGAGTGAGTCTTCAAGTGACTCAACAAGTTCTTCAAGTGAAAAGGAAGAAGAACTTACACTAGTGGAGACCAAAGAGGGTGATGATCTCTTGATGGTAAAGAGAATGCAAGAGCTGGAAAAAAATACTGCACCTACAAAAGAGAATAGTGAGCTACCAAAGAGAAAAAAAAAAGTGAGAAGAAAAGCAAAGAGAAAGAAAATGAGAGCAAAAAAAAATCATGAGATTAAAGAGAGCTTGTTCTTGAGGGAAAAGAAAATCAAGAGAGTGTTATTGGCACAACAACCTCTTTATTATATGATTCCTAACTCTCTTTGTTTACATGTTGAAAAGGAAGGATAAAAAGGCCACAAAGCTATGCCACCTTTTTTGGATGAAGTTGCTTTCGAAACATGGAAGGATAAAGTTGTATCATGCACCTATTCTTGCATTGCCTAATTTTAATGCTTCTTTTGAATTGAAATGTGATGCATTTAATGTAGGCATTGGGGGGGAGGGGGGTTTGATTCAAGGTAAACATCCTATTGCTTATTTTAGTGAGAAGTTGAAGGGTGCATGTTTGAATTATTCCACTTATGATAAAGAGTTGTATGCACTAGTTAGAGTTTTGCAAACTTGGCAACATTATCTTTTACCTAAGGAATTTGTGATCAATAGTGATCATGAGTCTCTTAAATATTTGAAAAGTCAATGCAAACTCAACAAGAGACATGCTAAGTGGTACATCAAGGGCAATTTGAGGATTTGGGAGGAGTGTCTATCTCACATTGAGTTTGCTTATAATAGAGTGGTTCACAAAACTACTTCC
>CM023954.1:17170141-17183005 GCA_013407115.1 Glycine latifolia
TGATCTTCTAACTTCTTCAGTTCCTTCATGAGTAATCTCTAGCATCTCCCACATTTCCTTAGCACTTGTACACCTAACTGTTCTGAAAAATTCATCAGAGGAAAGAGCGGAGGTTATCATATTTTTGGCCTTAAAATCATATTGAACAAGCCTTTTCTCAGCATCATTCATCTCATCCCATTCTTTGGGAATCATTTCATTTCCAACAGTTTTGATGGGCACCACAAGACCTTTTTCTATTGAATTCCAAGCTCCGTGATCATTGGATTAAATAAAGATCTTCATTCTATTTTTCCAAAAGCTGAAATTTTCACCCATAAACAAAGGAGGTCTGTTTAAAGAAGCACCTTCCTTGAAAGTTATTTGCGAGGTATTCATTTTGAAAGAAAATAGTGAACCAGCTCTTGATACCAATTGAAAATGATATGAATACTTCACACTTAACCAAGAGGGGGGGTGAATTGGTTAGACCTTGGTAAATTAAAAGTTTCTTTAATCAAAATCAGAGTTTGTAGGATCTTTATCACTTTTCAAAACCAAGATACCTTATTCAATCAAGTCGCTCAACCCCTTAAAATTTAATGGATCAAAACTGACTTTATAGGATAAGCAAATGAATCAAGAAACAACTTAAATGAAGAGAGTAGATATTCAGAATCAATACACAAGCAATTTATACTGGTTCACTTCAAAACCATGAAGCTACATCCAGTTTCTTTCAACCAACACTAGGTTGAAGTTCCACTATTTAATTTTCTATTCTTACAAGCAATTACAAAAGTCTCCCTTTATCAACCCTAGATAATGTCTGAAATCTGAAACCCTATTAGATTCTAAGAGACAAGAATCTGAGAACACTACTCAGTTCTTCCACCTAGAGAACCCCCTTCTCTAGTTACAAGCAAGATTCCAATTACAATAGCAAATTACAAGAAAATAATCAAAACGAAAATTACAACTAGATTAAGGAGAGAAACAACCTGATGATCCAATGTATGCAATGCAAAATGAAGTTACCAGATCAGGTTGAATGTTTAAAACACAAGAAGCGCAACTTTCCTTAATCTTGAAATGGTTTCAAGCTCCAAAAGTGACTCAAATACACATGATCAATATATCATGGAGCTAGACATAATCAAACTCTTAGAAAACAATTAAGAATGCTCACAAGACTGTTTAAGCTCAGAAAATTCGAATGGGTAATGTTCCACAAAGTTAGAAAAATAGCTGAGCCAAGGTTCTATTTATAACAGAAGTTTATAACCGCCAGTAATCGATTAAGACGCACCATATAATCGATTAAATTACCAAGGTAATCGATTAAGTTGCAATTTTAATCGATTAAACTGTTCATGTGTTTTCTGGGTTTGAATAACGAGCAAAATAATCGATTATCTCGAGCTGTAATCGATTATTCCAGCAAGAACGTATTTTCCAAAAAGCTTATTTAATCGATTACGAAACTTGGTAATCGATTAAGACAGTGCAGCATGATTTTTCCAAAGGTTATGTAATCGATTACGATAAATGGTAATCGATTATGGCAGTGCAATGTTAAAATCATATATAGACATTTAATCGATTACAACTTAATAATAATCGATTAAAAAGTTCAACAAGGCAGTTTATATGAAAACGTAGGTCAAATAATCGATTAATCCGATAGGTAATCGATTAAACTATTCTTGAGGGTTTTCCAGAATTGATGAAGAACAAAATAATTGATTAAGCCCTTAGTGTAATCGATTATTATAGTGAAAAAAACTTTTTCATTAAAACCTTTGAATTAATTTAAAACCTTAGTTAAATTGCCAATGCCTTATGATTTTTGTTAAACTAATTAAGTTGAATATGGATTAAATGAATGCAATGCACTTGGATCACTAGAATTGCTTTTCTCTTACAAGGCATCCTTTGCATGTTGGAAGCTCAAAACCAAAGCTTGAACCAAATTCCTTAAGTAGCTCCCCCTTAATCCAACACTAGATACGTCCTCAATTTATTTGCCTGAGGACCATCACCCTTCCCAGTGGCAGGATCCACATGAACCACTAGTCTGTCAGCACCAGCAGGTCTGGTAGCCAGTGACGTCAGCCGTGTCACTTTCCTAGTCTTCTTCACCGTAGATGGCGAAGGTGCTGACTCAGGATGAGGAGGGGAGCTCAGTGGTGTAGTCATGATCTTGTTAAAATAAAAAACAAAGATAAGTAAAGTTAAGTGACAAGTTAGGTTACGTATGAAATTGTAAAAATGCAATCAAGTTAATAAGGCAAAAAAAATACATTAAGTGATGTTAATTAATTCTCCTTCATTATGATCATTACAATTTGCATGAACATCATCAACTTCATATTCTTTGTTGACGTCATTCATTAAAGGTCTCAATAATTGAGTGACACCAGTATCAACGGTTGAATCATCATCATCGAGATTAATACGAATGGTTTTTTTTCCATGTAGTACCACTGACCACCTTTCATCACATGGATCTTGAACATAAAACACCTGCTTAGGTTGTTCTGCCATGATGAAAGGTTCATCTTGATAAGCTAGCTTGTTAAGATCTACCAAAGTAAATCCCAAGTCCTTGGTCCGCACACCATTATTGATATCAACCCACTTACACTTGAAAACACACACAGTGAATGTAACATAATTAAGCTCCCAGATGTCATGAATGACTCCAAAGTAAGGCATGCACACCAAACGTGGATTATGGTCATGCATAATAGCGAAGTGCTGCGACTCAGCCCTAAGGCTAACCCCACTATTTTGCATTGTACTCTTGTCATCTTGTTATTTGGTGTAGAACAAGTACTTATTGATATCGTACCCCTGCCAACTTGTAACATTTCTTTTAGGCCCATCTGTTAACTTCCTCATTGTTTTCGATGAAGATTCATCACTAAATATTGTATCTTTAAACCAATTCAGGAAAGTCTTGTTATGCTCTTTCAACAACCTATTCTTCATCATTCTTAGATTACTTTCCTTGACTAAGGCTTCATGACGAACTATGTATGGCAGGACTTCGTTACTATTATTCAGGACATACAAATGAGCTTGTTGCAATTCGTGTAAATCAGGCGTTATAACATGCAACCCTCATGAACCCTTACCTGCGACTCTGTCGTCATGTCGAGCCTCGGGAAGCCCAACAAGTTATGCCTTTTCAAGGTACTCTGAACAAAATTCTACAGCTTCTTCTACAATGTACCTTTCAACTATGGATGCTTCAAGACGGTGAAGATTCTTCGTATACCCTTTCAAGATCTTCATGTATCGCTCGACTGGGTACATAAACCGTAAATAAACGGGACCACACATTTTAATTTCCCTGACCAGATGAACAAGTAAGTGAACCATTATGTCGAAAAATAAAGGAGGAAAATACATCTCCAACTGACACAAGATAATTGCAGCCTCTTCTTCCAAGTCATCTAACTTTACAGGGTCCACGACTTTGGTACAAATGGCATTGAAGAAAAAGCACAGCCGAGTTATAGCATGCCTCACTTTGTTAGGCAAAATGTCTCGAATCGCCACGGCTAACAGTTGTTGCATCAACACATGGCAATCATGAGACTTTAAGCCAACTAGTTTCAGATCTTTGATCTGTACAAGGATCTTAATATTTGAAGAGTATTCCTATGGCATTTTCACTCGGCACAGACACTGATAGAAACTTATCTTCTCCTTTCTTGACAAAGTGTGACATGCTGGAGGCAAGTATATTTTCTTACCATCAAACCTAGGATGTAACTCCTCATATATACCCATCTCAGCAAGATCTTGACGAGTGTTCAAACCATCCTTTGTCTTGCCTTGAATGTTAAGCAGTGTGCCGATGACATTGTCACACATTTTTCTCCGCATGCATAACATCGATACAATGTCTAACATCTAGATCAGACCAGTATGGAAGATCAAACAATATCGACCTCTTCTTCCATATGCAAGTATTACCTTTTAGCTTTTTTTGGGTCTTACCAAATACAGTATGGATGTGCTCAACCCGCTCAAGAACCTGCTCATCGATTAATGGAATCGACGCAGTTTCATGTTCTTGACTTCCATTAAATGCTTTTTCTCAATCGCCGATAAGGGTGATAAGGTTTCAAAAAACGTCGATGGTGAGTGTAAACTGTTTTTCTGCCATGTTTAAATTGTACGTAGCTTGAGTCTTGCTCACAGATAGAGCATGAACAATGGCCCTTAACACTGCATCCACTCAAATTCCAGTACGCTGGAAAATCATTAATGCTACAAAATAGCATTGCACGCAACTTGAATGTCTCTTTTCAATACCCATCAAACACGGCAACCCCCTCACCTCACAAGTTTGTCAAGTCTTCAATCAAGGGACTATGATAAACATCATTGTCATTTCCTGGCTGTCTTGGGATCGATATCATCATAGACAACATCATGTATTTTTGCTTCATGCACAACTAAGGAGGTAGGTTGTAAATGACTAGCAAAACAGGCCACAAACTGTGCCGAGTACTTAAACTGCCGTAGGGATTCATTCCATCACTGGCAAGTGCAAGCCTAAGATTTCTTGGGTCTTCGCTGAATTCTAGATACAAACGGTCAATCTTCTGGCGGATGGCGGAGCATTCCATCATTGTTTCTCCCATCTGTATGCCATGTAAGGTCTTTTGCGTCATCTTCATTAGCAAACAAATGCTTAAACCTTGGAATAATTGGAAGATACACAACACCTTCGCGGGGGGACCTTTCTTTGTGCTTTCATCACTGCTACAGTCGTCATCGGCCTTCACTTTGTACTGTGATACCCCACACCTAGGGCATTTATTCATTTCTTGAAATTCATTTCTATACAATATGCAATCATTAGGACAAGCATGAAATTTTTGATACTCCATACCCATCGGACAAAGAATCTTCTTCGCCTGATAGTAACTTCTTGGCAACATGTTTTCATCTGGAAGCATCTCCTGAACTACCTGAAGCAGTGAACTGAAGCTTTTGTGACTCCACCCATATTTGGCCTTAACATTAACCAAATTTAACACCGCTGACAACAATGTAAATGACTCTTTGCACCCCAGATACAACGGCTTCTTCGAATCACTTTCCAATGTATCATACATAGGGGCATGTGCTTGTTGAAAAAATTCATGTCCCAGATCATGAATCATATCCTCTAATCGATCTCCAAGGTCAACATCAAGCGGTTTAGTTTGCGAACCCCTCTACATGTCTGTCAATTCACCATGCCATATCCATGTAGTATAAGTTTTCTTAATCCCATCACACAAAAGATGTTCATGTATGTCATCTAGTGCTTAGCGTCTCCCATTCAAACAATTGATACAAGGACAAAAATATTTTCCATGCCCATTCGGTCGACTTCTTTTGGAGGCAAATTGCAAGAAATGTTCAACGCCTTCCTCATACTCAATCGTGATGCAACTTGCATTCATCCAACTTCGATCCATCTAATTAATAACTCTGTGATACTCACAAAGTTATTCCATGCATGAACACCTCACTTTTTTCATTCAAGGTGTGACCCTATCCCATTCAGGAAGACATATTTTTATAGTATATTCATATTTTTATACATCAGTTTTAAAGAATAGCCTAATTACTTTGTCAAACATAAACCAACCAAAATTCTTTACCCATAGCAAAATCACAAACAGAAACCAGTTGACTAGCATGGTATTAATAAGGGTACACGTCAGCTTGAAAGAATAGCCTAATGTGATATTGAGTGTCTAGTTCATAGCCTAATATGACCCATAGCAACACATTGGTAAACTCATATCAACCAAATGGGTGTCAGAAGGAGTTCCCAACAGACGTGACCCCCAGTACCCTGGTACCTACAGCCAATCATCAATCCTATTTCCGTCATGCAAATGTTGTATGTCTCTCATGGGCATCATCAACGTATGGCTCAGCATAGGAACAACCCCGTCCTGGCTAGGATCTTCATACCCTCCCATGTACATACATTCCGCCCTAAACGAGGGCCGCTCCAACACGAGCTCATCAATGCACTGACCGTGTCCTTGCAGGACTTACCATCCGGTCCCGGCATCTCACGTGTCTATACATAGCATATCACCATGGCTCCATCAATGTATGGCCCAGCCCGGGATCAACTCGTTCTTGCTAGGATACTGCCATACACCCCCATGGGTATCTATGTATATCCACTCGCATTCACATCACAATGGGCACCATCAATGTATGGCCTGGCTTGGGAACAACTCGTCCTGGCAAGGATATTGCCATACACCCACCATACTATTAATGCTACAACACCTCTAGCCATTACATAGGCCGATCTCAATTATTATCACAGTAGACACATACGTCCCTTACACATCATCCACAACACCACAAACAAGTGAGCTAGTGTGGAGTATTAAGTGTCCGGGTTGGCACCTAGCTATATTAACTCAAGATAAGAATCCGAACAAAGTCGGACGAAGGCTGATAAGATCGGTCAAGGTCGGTAAAGGTCATTCAAAGAGGGGTAAAGGTTGGATAAGGGAAGACAAAAGTAGACAAGAGCGGACAAGGTCGGAAGAGGTCAGTCGAGGTAGGTTGAGGTTGGTTGAGGTCGATAAGGATTAGTCAAAGGCGGTCAAGGGGGTCCTTGGGTTTCTATAAATACCAAAGGACAGACTCAGTACAATGTAATCGATTACATAAGCATTGTAATCGATTAAAACAAATAGCGCTTGCAAGACTCGGGTTCATATTAATATCTCCAACCTACACAAGGTTGTTCGGGTAGGGGAACCCGATAGCTTACAAAGGAAAGGTACAAGCTCCGCCAAGTAAGGAACCCAGTATCTCTAAGGAAAGGGAAGTGGGCTTCTAAAGAGACGACCATGGG
Organism: Glycine latifolia; assembly: GCA_013407115.1. Lineage (NCBI taxonomy): Eukaryota > Viridiplantae > Streptophyta > Magnoliopsida > Fabales > Fabaceae > Glycine > Glycine latifolia. Next base: position 17,177,022 of record CM023954.1, read on the forward strand.
TGGGGAACCCAGTCGTTCTAGAAGAAAGGACACAAGCTCAACCGAGTAGAGGACCCGGTTGCTCTTTTCCCGAGAAAGCACGAGCTCATCCGAGTTAGGGAACCCGGTAGCTCTCTCTCCCCTCAAGTAACTTGAGCTCAACAGCTCTAAAGTATTACCCCGGGTAAGGAACCCGGTCTACAGGCGTCCACCTACAAAGACTAAGTTACATCCTGCATGCACCCATGCATGCTACGTAAACTGCTTAACTCGACCAACCCATCTCGGTAGTCGGCACCTCCACTGACACTTCGACAAGGTGTCTTGGGAGTTTTTCAGCATCAAAATGCCAACTTCACACACACGCACGGGGAGTTCTCATAACATTTACTCCCCCACAAGAACACCATCGACTCTTCATCCTAGAACATCAAACATCACACAAAACACCAACCAACAAACATAAAGCATATCACATCTCATGCATTAAAAGACATAGCTTTTCTGGAAAACAACACACAGACACCAGGGACAAGCAGTTATCGTCACGGTTGGACTCCCTGGTCCCCAACCATGGTATCTAAAGCTGTTATCAAATATAATAAACTCTCCTACCTAACCAGGAGTTTGTTCTACAGCTTTGCGACGATTGTCCTAAACTTCTGCTCTGACCACAAGGTTTTTCTCAACATCGGGGTTCCATAGCAACTACAGTGGTTCTTGTGGGTTGAAGGTAACATAGGGGTCGAGAACGAGAGGTTTCTGGGTGAGTTTTAGAGAGAGAATAGAGAAAGCGCAAGGGTTAAAGGAAGGAGAGCACGCTTCTGTTGTGCCAGCCTGCTGCTTATAAACACAACTTGACAAGATATCCCTTTTTGTGTGCATGCACAACAACCTCAGCCAACAAAGTTGACTTTTCACCCACCAAACGCACAACCCAAGGCAAAATACTCAAAACAGCAAATAATACAATAAAACATATAATCAATCAACATAACACATACATGGACGTCCAGCTTAGCAACTTAAAATTCCAGGGCGTTACAGCTGTTGTTGTGTCTTCTATGGAGGTTGTGGACTAGGACCATACCTCAACTTCAGGTGATCTCTCCAACAAGGATTATATGTGTTGGAGTAAGGATTATACTGTTGTTTGTATGATAGGCCATGAAGCCCGAAGGCATGTGAGAAAAACAAATTTATATTTTTCAAGCGGAAACACATACCACACAAGAATCATTCTTCAGGACATAGATGTTACCTTGTTTATATTCGTAACTTGATGATCAAGGATAGGCTTGAAGATACAAGCCCTCTAATGTTGATCCACACCACTTCTTGTCAAGACTCAAGAACACTTCTTGAAGACCACCAACAAACACCAAACAAGGCAGGCTAGGCACACCAATGGAGAGGAGGAAGGTTAGGTTTCAAAGTGTTTTTACTTATCTAAGAGACTCACCAACAGATGATATTGGTGGCTGAATTTTCTGTCAAAACTCACACAAGGGCACGTGAAAGTGGAGGAAGGTAGATAGGTTTTTTTTTCTCCAAAAAAAACAATTAGAGAACTATGATCATAATAGCACACTTTATAGAAGAGTTTGAGTCAGATTTTTTTAACCAAAAAATCTGATTATGAAGCATCCCACACGTGAAGAAAAGATAGAGTTGTTGTATTTCAAAAATTGCCAACAACCTCCTATCATATCCTCCTAAGACCAAGTCAATTACTTGGGAATTATTTTGCCAAATAATAATTAAATATCAGCCCTATGTAAGCCCCATAACCGGCCCTCAAACTTCTTCCTAAAATCTAGGACATGATTATGATAAGATGCTAGTTGAATTCAAATTCATATCTAGCTCTTATCTTCTCCTTTTGATATGAAACTAACTACTACAGTTAATTCAAATATTTAAATTCAAAATTTAAATTATCAAATTTAAATATTAGATAATTAATTTAACTATTTAAATTAATTAATAATGTCTTGGACTATCCAAGCCCATTAACTCCATTCATGCGCCCCTCTCTCTTTAAGATAGGTATCCAAACTCTTTCTTGGGCCAACAACCATTATTAGGCTGAAAACCTTTAATGCTATAATGTCATGACAATAAAGTGTTAGTGTGTGACCCATTAGGCCCAACATAGCTACTGACATAAATGAGTTTGGGCCCAACAAGGCCACTGCCCATTTAATGACAACACAGAGCACTAGCAATGCTTTGTTGCCCCAGAACTAGTTAGGTAAATGATAAGATCATCCTATTAAATCTATTTCATTTCCATATGTATTTTCTTTCGTCTCGGTTACCTTCCCATTAAACCTAGGGTAAGGAAACGTATCAGCCCTTGCGGTCTAGGGTAAGCTTTAATACAAAATAGGGAGTCTCCAATTTTACTGACTCTAAAGGCAAATCATCTCATGATTTCTTTTACTATGCATAGATTCCCGAGTCCTGTAAATGTCATCTTGATTTCTCCGGCTTGCAGATAACCTAATCTCTCACAGAGATTTGACGAATTCCTTCAGCTAGCCACCCTAGACTCGTGTTCTTTCAGGACATGCCCAAAGGTATACCTATGTATCTCCATGTTTCAGGCAGACGAGGTAGACAATCAAAACATGTCTTCTAGAATACAGTCTAGGTGAAAACTTCTGGTCTAAGGAAAGACACACCCAAATAATAAGAGACTACTTCTAATGATACTATCTGTGAGATTTCCTCATAGAGTCTCTTTGTGGGTCCGTTTAGTTCGAGCTATACCCTTATAGGTCCACCCACGACTTTAGCTAAGACATCTCCATGTCTGTAGCTTATGAGGTCTTTACCTTGTATCTGCATACAAGTAGATAAGCCGTGCTAGTCTTATCCGAGATCATTGATCCTCATTCTTAGTGTCTCTAGACTAGGAACTTAAAATTTAGGAGTAGACATCTGGTATCCTTGAATCCTCATGATCTTGATCCCATCACTGATACTCAAGAGATACCTATTCTATTCCAAGGGTTTTATCCAGTTACTTATATATTAATAATGATATCGAGACAGAATATGAAACAAGATAAAGAGCGCTTATAATTTATTTATGACAATATTGAAAAGTACATGTATGTCCTAATCTAATGAAAAGATTGTCTCTAGGACATCCATATACTAACAATCTCCCACTTGGCCTAGAGCCAATCAGACCTAAGTCGTAAACCCAAAGCCTCATAATGACTATCATGTTTTCTCTGAGAAACAGCCTTTGTCAGAGAGTCAGCTAGGTTATCATCTGTGGGAATATAATCCATCTTTAAATCCATCCTATCAATGATCTCTCTAATCAGGTGATATCTGCGGAGCACGTGCTTAGATCTTTGATGAGACCTAGGTTCCTTTGACTGCGCAATGGCCCCAGTGTTGTCACAATACAATTGTATGGGCTCATCCATACTTGGAACCACCCGTAGTTCATATATGAACTTCTTGATCCAGACGACCTCCTTGGCTGCTTCTGAAGCGGCTATGTACTCAACTTCTGTTGTAGAATACGAACCCTGACTGTGATTCGTAGTCATCTTTGTCACTTTGAAAGCTGGCGTCAATGAATCCTTTTACTGAAAGCTCATCTACCCCACCATAAACCAGAAACGAATCCTTAGTTCTTCTCAAATACTTAAGGATGGTCTTGACTGCTGTCCAGTGACCCTCTCCAGGGTTTGACTGGTATCTGCTCGTACTGCTCAAAGCATATGAGACATCTAGTCTTGTACATATCATGGCATACATGATGGACCCAATAGCCGAAGCGTATGGAATTCCACTCATGCGGTCTTTCTCAGGCTGCGACTTAGGACACATAGCCTTGGAAAGATGTACCCCATGACTGACAGGAAGAAAACCCCTTTTCGACCCTTCCATGCTAAACCTACTTAGCATCTTGTCAATATAAGTGGATTGAGATAATCCCAGCAGCCTTTTAGATCTATCTCTATAGATCTTTATACCAAGTATAAAGGCCGCTTCTCCTAAATCCTTCATGGTGAAGCTTTCTGAAAGCCAGTCTTTAGTTGTTTGTAATGTGGGGATGTCATTTCCTGTTAGTAGTATGTTGTCTACATAGAGTACTAAGAAAACAACATTTCTCCCACTATCCTTCTTGTTAACACAAGGTTCATCCTCGTTCTTAATGAATCCGTTACTCCTAACGATTTCATCAAAACGAATATTCCAACTTCGAGATGCTTGTTTTAGCCCATATATCGACCTCTGCAGCTTGCATACCACATGTTCTTGGCCTTTGGATTCAAAACCTTCAGGTTGTGTCATGTACACTTCCTCCTTCAAGAATCCATTCAAGAAGGCAGTCTTGACATCCATTTGCCAAATCTCATAGTCGTGATATGCTACTATGGAAAGCATGATCCTAATAGATTTGATCATGGTAACGGGTGAGAAAGTCTCATCATAGTCAACACCTTGTCTTTGACGATATCCTTTCGCAACCAACCTAGCTTTATAGGTTTGAACGTTGCCATTTGCATCAGTCTTTCTCTTAAAGACCCACTTATTACCGATAGGAATTTTTTCTTGCAGTTGTGGAACCAAGGTCCATACCTTGTTTTGATACATCGAATCTATTTCAGATTTCATGGCTTCTAGCCATTTAGAGGAGTCAACGTCCTTGACTGCCTCCTCATAGTTACTTGGTTCATTATCCTCTACAGTTTGTTGATTCTCAATCACAAACCTATACCTCTCAGGTGGATGGATGACCCTAGTAGACCTACGAAGTTGTGTGTTTACTTCTTCATTGGAGAACGTCGCCTGCGATGCAGACTTGAGTTCCTCAATCTGTTCTTGTGGTCCTTGAACTTCTTCAAGATCAATTTTACTCCCACTGGCTCCTTGAGAGAGTAAATCTTAAGGAATTCAGCATTTTGGACACAAACACCTTGTGTTCGTCCAATGAGTAAAAGTAGTATCCCTTAGTACCTTTGGGATACCGCACAAATAGACATTTAGTGCTTTTAGCACTAAGTTTGTCTGATGTCAACGATTTGACATATGCTGGTGATCCCCATACTTTGAGATAACTCAGGTTGGGTCTCTTACCATTCCATATCTCATATGGAGTGGTCTGAATAGATTTAGACGGTACCCTATTCAGAAGGTATGCCGCCGTGTCTAAGGCATATCCCCAAAACGATTTTGGAAGTTGAGTCTCACTCATCATAGACCTGACCATGTCTAACAAGGTTCTGTTTCTCCTTTTGGAAACACCATTTTGGTGTGGTATGTAAGGTGCAGTAAGCTGCGAGAGAATTCCATTCTCTCTCAGATAATCCTGAAACTCATGGCTCAGATATTCACCACCACGATCTGATCGTAATGTCTTAATCATTTTTCCACGCTGTTTCTCCACTTCATTCCTATACTCCTTAAACTTTTCAAATGCCTCGGATTTATATCTCATCAGGTAAACATACCCAAATCTTGATTTATCATCCATAAAGGTAATGAAATAGGAGTATCCTCCTCTAGCCTCTATAGACATTGGGCCATAAACATCAGAGTGAATGAGTTCTAATAACTCACTAGTCCTATGACTTCTACGCTCTTTGGGCTTGTGACGAGTCATTTTCCCTTTTAAACAAGATTCACATTGTCCATAGGATTCCAAATCCATGGAATCTAGGTATCCATTTGCATGCATCCTAGACAATCTTGTTTCATTTATGTGTCCTAGTCTACAGTACCACAAATAAGATTGATTATCTGTCCTAGGTCGTTTCACATTCACATTGAGAACTTCTGTTCCTGTTTCTAAAACATATAAGCCATTTACCAAAGAAGCAGTAGCATAAACCATATCATTCATAGTGATAGAAAATGTACCATCCCTAATAGTAAAAGAAAAACCATCTTGTTCTAAACAAGAAATTGAAATAATGTTTCTAGAAATGCCCGGAACATAAAGGCAATTATTCAAATGCAATAAAAGGCCCGTA
>CM023954.1:17183405-17220708 GCA_013407115.1 Glycine latifolia
CCAACAAGGCCACTACCCATTTAATGACAACACAGAGCACTAGCAATGCTTTGTTGCCCCAGAACTAGTTAGGTAAATGATAAGATCATCCTATTAAATCTATTTGGTTTCCGTATGTATTTCCTTTCATCTCGGTTACCTTCCCATTAAACCTAGGGTAAGGAAACGTATCAGCCCTTGCGGTCTAGGGTAAGCTTTAATACAAAATAGGGAGTCTCCAATTTTACTGACTCTAAAGGCAAATCATCTGATGATTTCTTTTACTATGCATAGATTCCCGAGTCCTGTAAATGTCATCCTGATTTTTTCGGTTTACAGATAACCTAATCTCTCACATAGATTTGACGAATTCCTTCAGCTAGTCACCCTAGACTCGTGTTCTTTCAGGACATGCCCAAAGGTATACCTATGTATCTCCATGTTTCACGCAGACGAGGTATACAATCAAAGCATGTCTTCTAGAATACATTCTAGGTGAAAACTTCTGGTCTAAGGAAAGACACACCGAAATAATAAGAGACTACTTCTAATAATACTATCTATGAGATTTTCTCATAGAGTCTCTTTGTGGGTCCGTTCAATGCGAGCTATACCCTTATAGGTCCACTCACGACTTTAGCTAAGACATCTCCATGTCTGTAGCTCATGAGATCTTTACCTTGTATTTGCATACAAGTAGATAAGTCGTGCTAGTCTTATCCGAGATCACTGATCCCCATTCTCAGTGTCTCTAGACTAGGAACTTAAAATTTAGGAGTAGACATCTAGTATCCTTGAATCCTCATGATCGTGATCCCATCACTGATACTCAAGAGATACCTATTCTATTCCATGGGTTTTATCCAGTTACTCATATATTAAAAATGATATTGAGACAGAATATGAAACAAGATAAAGAGGGCTTATAATTTATTTATGACAATATTGAAAAGTACATGTATGTCCTAATCTAATGAAAAGATTGTCTCTAGGATATCCATATACTAACAGTAAAAACTACAACCTTAGATCCTATCAAATAAGATCTAAATTTTCCCAAAGCATACACTACTGCAAGCAATTCTTTCTTAGTTGTTGCCTAATTAATTTGAGCTTCATTTAAAACTTTGCTTGCATAATGTATAACATGGAAAACTTTGTTTTTCCTTTGACCCAAAATTGCTCCTACAGCATAATCACTTGCATCACACATTATTTCAAAATCAAGGGTCCAATTTGGTGCAGTGATTATAGTTGCAGAAATCAGTTTTTGTTTCAAAGTATCGAAAGCTTTTAAACAGAAATCATCAAAATGAAATGGAATTGTTTATTCAAGAGATTGCTTAATGGTTTAGTAATCTTGGAAAAATCCTCGATGAAACGCCTGTAAAATCCTGAATGTCCCAGAAAACTTCTAATGCCTTTGACATTTGTTGGTGGAGTTAATTTTTCAATGACTTCCACGTTGGCTTTGTCAACTTCAATGCCATGCACAGAGATCCTCTTGAAAACAATAGGAATCCCACAATAACCAAGAGGGAGATGAATTGGTTAAAACTTGGTCTTTTAAAATTTCTATACAAAATCAGATTTAGGATCTTAATCACTTTAAAACCAAGAAATCTTTTATTCAATCAATTTACTCAGCTCAAGAAAACAATGTCTTAAAACATAACTTGTTGAGTAATGATAAGGATACAAAGAACTAATGAACAAGATAGCTAAAAGACATTAAGGAACAGAAAATCAACACAAGGATTTATACTAGTTCCCTCCTCAAGAGAAGCTACATCCAATTTCTAATCAACACTAGATTAGAATTCCACTAATGTAAATTTCAGTTCTTACAAGCTTTATTACAATCTCTCTTTATCAATCCTAGATAAAGACAAGAAATCTAAAACCCTATTAGACTTCAAGCAAACAAGAACCAGAGAACACTACTCTGTTCTTCCTAGAGAACACTACTCCAGACAAGCCTCAAGAACAAATTTACAACAACAGCTAATTACAAAAATTACAAAACAAATTTACTCCCAAAGAGAAAAAAAGAGAGAAACAACCTGATGATCTAATGTGTATGAATGCATGTGAGTAATCAATCAGGTTTGAATGAACAAATGAATTTCAGAACATGCTCTCCTATTCTTCTTTCAAGTTTCTTGCCCAAGAAATCATTCAAACATTCATGAAGATTAAGAAGTGGGACAAGAAGTTAGTAAACTCAGAAAAACACTTTCAATCTTGGTGAAGGCTTGTGTGTAATCAGAAACTCGAATTACTCAGGTTAGAAAATAAGACAAGCCTCACTTCTATTTATAACAAAACTTTGCAACTAACTATAATCGATTAAACACACCTAATAATCGATTAAAATGCATAAGTAATCAATTAAATTTCCATTTTAATCGATTAAACCAGTCACACAACATTTCAGAAAGGCCTTATGTAATCGATTACAAGAAATGGTAATCGATTAAAGTAGTGCAACTAGCTTTTCTGAGAACCTTATTGCAGTAGAACAAGCTTTTCAAAGAGTCTTATGTAATCGATTAAAGCAGTGAAGCATGATTTTCTTTTAACACTAAATAATCGATTACAATAAATGGTAATCGATTAAATTGTTCTTCAAGACTTTTCCAGATTTGAAAACGAAGCATATAATTGATTATATTACTGCCCAATCGATTAAACCAGTGGCATTTGTATTTTTCCAAAAACATTGCTTCTTTGGTTCTTTTATCAAAGGTTGCTTCTATTCTTTATGAAAACATTTAGGCACATGAATGATTAGATGCATGCAATGCAAAGATCAACAGATTGACTTCTCTAAACACTTTATGGATTTACATTCTTCCAAGGCATATGAAAAAGCTCAAAACATTTCTTCAAGTCCTAAGCTTCAAGCTTCAAGATGCTCCCCTTATATCCAACACTTCTGACCTAATACAATACCTTTAGTCACCATGAAGTGACATTTCTCCTAATTAAGAACAAGATTGTTTCAATACATCGCTTCAAAATAGTATCCAGGTTACACAGGCATAAATCAAAAGAAGAACCAAAAATAGAAAATCATCCATGAATATTTCAATACTTTTTTCAACAGATTAGAAAAAATAGCAAGCATGCATCTCTATAGCAGGCGCATTACAAAGACCAAAAGGCATTTTCCTATAAGCAAAAACACCAAAGGGACAAGTAAAAGTTGTTTTCTCTTGGTCTTCAGGATCAACACTGATTTGATTATATCCTGAATAACCATCAAGAAAATAATAATATTGTTGACCTGCTAACCTTTCCAGCATTTGATCCATAAATGGTAATGGAAAATGATCCTTCCTGGTGGCTTTATTGAGCTTCCTATAATCAATGCACGTTCTCCAACCCGTAATAGTATGAGTTGGAATAAGCTCATTTTTATCATTTTTAATAACAGTCATACCACCTTTCTTGGGTATTACCTGTACAAGGCTTACCCACTAGCTATCTGAAATAAGATATATCATTCCTGCCTCTAGTTGCTTGACTACTTCCATTCTAACCACTTCTTTCATGGTTGGATTGAGACGTCTCTGTGACTGAGCTACAGGTTTATAATCTTCTTCCATTAAAATTATATACATACAATAAGAAGGACTAATATCTGTTAGGTCTGATAAGGTCCATCCAATGGCTTCTTTGTTTTTCTGCAAAACTTTTACCAGTTTCTTTTCTTCTTCTTGAGAAAGATTTAAATTAATGATCACTGGTTTCTGGGAATTACCTGCAAGGAAAAAGCATTTTAAATGTGAAGGTAATACCTTTAGTTCAAGCTTTGATTCCTCTTTTTGTTTATCTTCCTTCAATTCTTCAAAGAGAGATTAATGATAAGGAATTTATTTGCAAGAATTCAGCTGTTGAAGATACTCTGATCTTTCCTTATCTTCACATTCATCTCCGTCTTTGACTGCTTCAGTCAGTGCTTTCTCTAAACCATATTTCCTGTGTACCAATATTTTAGAGTCAGAAATTACCTCATCCAGGACATCTACTCTAAAACATTCTCTTTTATCTGTGGAATGCTTCATGGCTTCAAGGACATTAAACTGCACTTCATCATCTTGCACCCTCACAGTGAGTTTTCCTTCATCAACATCAATCAAGACTTTGGCAGTCTTCATGAAAGGTCTGCCAAGAATCAATGGAACTTCACTGTCCTCATCCATATCCATCACTACAAAGTCGACTGGAAAACAAAATTTGTCAACTTTCACCAACACATCTTGAATAATGCCATAAGGATGCTTAATAGTTCTGTCAGCTAGCTGCAAAGTCATCCTTGTTGGTCTGATTTCTACTTGTCCTATCCTTTTAATCATGGACAAGGGTATGAGGTTGATGCTTGCACCTAAATCAGGAAGCACATTCCCCACTGATAATCTCCCAATAGCCACAGGAATTGTGAAACTACCAGGATCTCTGGATTTTTCTAGAATGGTCCTTTGGATAATTGCACTATAACCTGCATCTAACTTTATTGTTTCATCATCCATGTATCTCTTCTTCTTTGTAAGTAGATCCTTCATGAATTTGGCATATGTTGGCATCTGCTCCAATGCTTCAGAGAAAGGAATGTTCACTTGCAGTTGTTTAAAATAATCTAGGAAGCACTTGTACTGCCTTTCCTTTGCTTTCTTTGATGGAGCATATGGATAAGGCATATGCTAAAATGGTGGAGGATTTAGCATAGCTTTGCCTTTATCAACTGTTTTCTGCTTCTCCTATTCCCTTATCACCTTTTTTTTCAATTCTTTCATTTGTCACCACTTCATCATTTTTCTCATTTTCTTTTTCAACTTTTTTCTTTTCATCATTTTTTTCTACAAATCCTTCATTTTTCTTTTTCTCATCATCATTCTTCAAACCAACCACAGTCCCTCTCCTTGTTATAATTGCCTTGCATTGTTCCTTTGGGTTAACTTGTGTGTTTGCTGAAAAAGATCCACCTCCATGCTCTGAGAATTGCTTTACGAGTTATCCAACCTGTACATCAAGATTTTTGATGGAAGCATCAGTATTTTTTTTTATTGGTGATGGACATCTGCATAAACTGAGTTAGAGTATCATCCATTTTTTACAATCTATCAGGCTGAGCTTGTTGTTGTGGACCCCTATTAGAAGGACCTGCATATGAGTTTTTAGTGGGACCTAGAAAATGAGGATTAGTTGGAGCAGTATATGTATTATTATTATTTTGTCTCCAACCATAAGGTTGATTTGAACTTGGACCACCTCGGTAATCTTGATAATTTCCTTGATAATTTTGCTGAGGTCTAGTCTGATTTTGCAAATAATGAGCCTTTTCTTCTGGTTGACAATCACCAAGTGCAGGACAATGGCCATTTTGATGTTCTCCATCACAGAAATAACATCTCAGAACTTGTTGAACTTGATGAGCTATGTGTGTTTTCTGTGATCCTCCATGCTGAATTTGTTGAGGAAGTTGACCTATTTGTTTGGTTAAAGCCTCCAATTGCTGAGTTAACAATTTATTCTGAGCTAGAATGGCATTTTGAGTATCAAGCTCCATTATATCTTTCCTCTGAATCAGAGATCTATCATGGTGAGATTGGTAATCACTGGCTGCTATGAATCAATGATTACTATAGCTTCATCTGAGCTTTTTGACATCATAGTTCCTCCAGCTGAGGCATCAAGAATCATCTTTGTCTGAGGTCTCAAACCACTGTAGAAAATATGTAATTGTGCAGCATCATCAAAATTGTGGTTTAGGCACCTCTGTAATAATGATTTGAATCTCTCCCATGTCTCACAAAGAGGTTCATCTGCTCCTTGGGAAAAAGTAGCAATTGCTGATTTTGCACTTATGAATCTAGATGGAGGAAAGAACCTAGTAATAAATTTATCCTCCACTTCTTCCCACGTGCTCAGACTTTTGTTTGGTTAGGATTGAAGCCAAGTCTTTGCTTTTCCTGTCAAAGAAAATGGAAAAGCTCTAAGGTAAACCGCTTCAGCATCTTCATCAGAAGCTCCCATGCTACTGCATAGCTCCATGAATGTGGACAAGTGTGTATATGGATCCTCATGATCCATTCCAGCAAATGGATGTGAGCCAATTAGACTGAGTAATGCTGGCTTCAATTCTACAACTTTATTGTTGAAAGGAGGGATGACTATGTTGTTGTAATGCTTTGGTCCTTGTTGGTAAGCATAGTCACCAAGAGTCCTTCTTGGTGGTCTATTTTCTTCTTCCCCTCAATCAGCCATATTATCACGTATAAGTGGCTTTTCTAATGAAGGAGAATTGATAGATGAAGTTTCCCATGGTGGTTTATTGGCTTCTTGTTTCTTTTTCTTCCTATTTTTCCTTTCTGTTTTGGTGATTTCTGGATTAAACAAAGGTTTATCTGCAGAAAACTTACCTCGCATAAAGGAAAAAGAGCAAACTACAATATCCCGTAAGCATCAAGGTTAAAATAAAAGAAAATTTATACACAAAATAAAAAATAAAGTAAATAACGAAAGTAAGAAAAAGTCCTACTAAACTGAAATTAAATTTAAAAGAACTGAGTGAGCGACTCAAATCCCCGGCAACGGCGCCAGAAACTTGTTAGACTTTTGGCAAGCTTACCAATTGTCGTTGCAGGTTACAGAATTTATAAAAGATTGTCTCCCCAGGGACTTAAGTTACTCAGTTAATTCAAATAAAACTTAACAGTTCAATAGTTATGTACAACAAGTATAAGCAGAGTTTCATGTATTTGTGAAATAACAGAAATTACGGAATTTAAAGAAAGTACGGAAATAACGGATTTAGTGCGTCGCATTTAAGGAAACTAATAAAATTAGTTTAATTAATTAAAGAAAAGTGTAGGATTGGACTTCATTGTTCATACCCTTAGTATCTGGTTAACATTACCATGTGTAAATCATTTTCTTATCATTATTGATGCACACATAAAATCACCCCAAATCCATCCCTCATATTTGAGAATTCTAAGAATATTTATCAAATATCAATCTCTTGCATATGAAATATATAACCCAACATTACAATTATAATTGTGTGCTATTTGCAATCTAAATGTTATGCTCTATTCCTAGCAACATAAAGTAAAGAGTAAAATCATTTAGTTCAAATCCTAAGAGTACTTTCCAGTTAAACTTAGAACCTTATTTCGTGAAACTAGTAATAAAATAGAATCAAGCATCAAGTAAGGAATGAAATTACCAATAAAGAATAGAAAAGATTCATGCATAAATAAATATTAAAAAAGATACTTAAGGGTAGAAGATTACATCCAATCCTTAGAGAAGTTAGCCAATCATTGTGGAGAGCACAAGATCAACTAAATACATGATGAAGGAAGCAATCCCTGAATCACTCCGATAGAGTTTCCTTACTAATTTCTCACTTCTCTCACTCTCTCTACACTCCCTAAGGCTGTTGGTTCGTGTTTCCACTCCAAATGGCCTTTCATGCATGCCTTTCCTTTACCTTTGCATGGCTACTTATAGAAAAAGGTGACCTGCTTAGGCCCATTCGCCCAGGCGAGTGTTTTAGCCTTGTTTAACTCGCCTGGGTGAGTCTAATGCTTCGTGCTGATGGACTCCATTCAGCCAAGCGACCAATTTACCCTATTTTCACTCACCTGGGAAAGTTAAAACATAATTCTGGAAACAGCCATTCGCCCAGGCGAGCTAAAAACACATGTTTCACTCGCCGAGGCGAGTTAAAGCCTTGTTGCTAAAGAAAGATGTTAGCCTGGGCGAGTTTTAGGCAAATCTGCTTCAGGAAATGTCCTTTTTGCCCCTTTTGCTTGTCTTGTTTTCTTTGGATGCCTTGATACACTTGATAGCTATCAAAATACCAAATTTGTTTGAACTAATCTTCCAAAATGTGAAAAACATCATTTATAATAGTACCAAATACAAATCAACTAGGTTTAGAGTAAGTTTACAAGAAATTCTTTTAAAATCAAAAGATAAGTGTTAACATTAGAATCCCTAAATTAACTCAAATATGGCACTTATCACCAACGCGAGCAAGGAGAGAGAAGAGAAAAAAAGTGGAGTTGGAGCTACAGAGAAGTGACCTTGGATCGCATCCTTCATCATTTCTTTTGTTGATCTTGTGCTTTACACAATGATCGACTAGTTTCTCCAAAGGATTGGATGTAATCTTCATACCCTTATGCATCTTTTCTGATATTATATATATATATATATATATATATATATATATATGAATCTTTTCTACTCATTACTGATGATTTCATTTTGTTCGTAATGCTTGATTCTATTTGATCACTAGTTTCATGAAATTTGATTTTAAGTTTGACTGGAAAGTACTCTTTGAATTTGAACTGAATGAATTTACTCTTTACGTTACATTATTAGGAATAGATATGATTGTAATGCTAGGATATTTATTTCATACACGAGAAATCGATATTCGATAAATATTCTTAGAATTCTCAAATGCGAGAGATCGATTCAGGGTGATTTAATGTGTGCATCAGTGATGTTAGAAAATGATTCATATGTATTGATATTATTTGGATACTGAGAGTATAAACGATGAAATCCAATCCTACATTTCTCTTGAACTAATTAAATTCATTTTACTTGTTTTCGTAATTTTACGTATTTCCAACAGACCAATTTCGTTATTTCCGCTACTTTCGTTATTTCCATTATTTATGTTAAAACCATAAGATTTCAATTAAACTTGTTGTACATAACTATAAAACTGTTTACTTTTATCTGGAGAAACTGAGTAACTCAAGTCCCTGTGGAGACAATTGATAAGTGCCATATGTTAGTTATTTTTGAGATTATAATGCTAGTACTTATTTTTTGATTTCAATAGTTTTCTTATAAACTTTCCTTAATTCAAGTTGTTTTATATTTTGTACATTTATAAATGTTGTTGTTTTAATTTGGAAGATTTATTCATTCAATTTTGATGTTTTGATAGGTATTTGTTTGATCCAGAAATCAAGCCAAGATAAAAGGGCAAAATGGTCAAATTCACAAATTTCAAGAGTGCAATTCACCTAGGCTAGCATTCAACTCGCCTGGACTAATGAAATTACTTCTCCCTTAAGCAATCAACTCACATGGGCGAGGTACCTTTCTTCAGCAATAAGCAACCAACTTGCCTAGGCGAGTTGGTCTGGCACCTCTTAGACCAATTGCATATAAAAAGCCATGCAAGGATGTAGAGAAAAAACAAAAGAAACACGTAGAAATAGGAGAGAAAAGGAGGGGAAATCCTGCATAAACGAACCATGGATTGCTTTCTTCATCATATCTTTTGTTGATCTTGTGCTCTACACAATGATCATGAAAGTTCGATTATAAGTTGTTAAGTTTTATTTGCAAAAATAGAGTAGCTCAAGTCCCTGTAGAGACGATCTCTTTATAAATTATGTAACCTGCGACAACATTGGTATGCTTGCCAAAAGTCTAACAATGATCTCTTTTATAAAATTTGTAACCTGTGACGACATTGGTACGCTTGCCCATAGTCTAACAAAGTATAAGATATAATTTATTTTGACTAGGTATTTTTTCCCAAACAAAAGGCCTTTAGTCAAGAGAACATCTCAAAGATGAAACTAGTTGATGATGGGTCCTTTTAGAAGACTCCCTAGGTGGACGATTCCATTCTTTCTTAACTTTATCAGAAGTTTGGACTCAACACTAGGACGCAAACCCGGTTATGGGAAAAAGCAGCTGATGAAGTTGAAACTGTGGACACAGACACAATTGCTTCTCAAGCTGAAAAGAGATCTAAGAAGAAGATGGACGCTCCTTCATCCAAAGCTACTCTTGCACCCCAACGTCCACCTCCCACTCTAGTTGCTCCCAAGGTAATAGGTGTTATGATGTATGGCTAAACCCATTACCATTAATTTCCCAAATCTACCCTACAATGAAACTCAAACTTCAAGAATTCTCAAAGAACACAAGCTGTCCAACTTCACGTTTAATATGGCTGGTTGGAAGCTTTAAATGTGCATCAATGGAAGATGGAAAAGGTAAGAGATGAAGATGGATGGCACCATGGAAAAGCGTTCCAATAAGCCTAGGAAGAATCACCACAATAGCATGAAGCCATTCATAAGAAACAAGAGGTTCTTACACAAGAACAAGAGAGAAACTCTCTACACATATTTCAGAATTTGTAAAAATGACATAAAATATTTTACATTCAGCTTTTGGGACAGCTTATAAAGCCACGAAATTACACCCAAATGTACATGAAATGACAAATTAAAATGAAGCTAGGAAAACAAACTAAAGAAGCCTAATGCAAGCTAAATGAAACTTGAAATGCAAGCTTCTCCTAAGGTGATTCCTTGGCTGAACCAACACGCCTAAGGTGCAGTAATTTAAGCCTTTAAGTGCAACCAACAAGCTTACTTAGGTGCTACACAAATTACACACAAGTGTACCTACACCTCTTTACACAATTGCACTAAAAGGCCTTTTAACTGTCACTACTTTTGCTACTAACAAGTGCTGGAATTTATGGAATTAAATTCAACTTTTGAATACAAAATCCAGCCCTTGTTGTCCTTGAGTTGGTATGCTTCTTCATGCTTGTTCAAATTACCTTTGATGTGGTCTTGTGGGGCTTGGGTTCTAGCTCTTGTCATGGGTCCTTTAAAGCTCACCAAAGGAAGTGCTTCAAGTTCATCTTCTAGACCTTTAGCTTGCAATGGACGTCCATCATGTTATGGCCCATGTGTCCAGAAGGGTCGCACCTAAGAAGCAACAACCATCATCCACTGCATAATGCCTAAGGGCACTCAGTGAGACTGACAGTAATGAAGATGGGTTGGTGTTTAGAAAGAGGAAAGTTGCACCACCTTCGGATGAGATCATTGCGCCTCAAATAAAGAAGGTTAAACCAACTCAACAGGTTCCACCTCACCCAACTCAATCTCGCACCAACAAACGAGAGAAAAAAAGTGGTCAAAGAACCAAGGGTCCAGAGGGCAAGCAATCCTTTGCTATTGCTACCACTTATTCTCCACCTGCAAACTATACTTCTCTGAAGATATGTTGTAGAAAGTGTTTGTGGTAACCACTCTCTCTTTGCATAGTAGTGACCTCGTGCCAAGCACCAAAGCTAATAAACAATGATTAGTTGTGATCTCTCAACAGATTGAAGCTTTGAAGTCTATATAAAGCTTGAAGATATTTGTGTTAAGGTTGTCAAAACACAAGAGAATATTCTGAGACAAAACAAAAAAGTGTTGTAACGATGTCAATCCACTGGACGAAGGAAACTTGAGTAAATTGAGTGAATCTTAGCTTTGCTAAGTTAGCGAGTTTCATTGTATTCAAACCTACATTGTAAACACTCTTTGAGTGATTAGAATACATTTTCTATCAAACATATATTGTTTGTGAAAGCAACGAGTAGCTTAGTGACAAATAATACTTGGTATTAATCTCAGGGGGAGATTAAGTGTAGTGACAAGAGTGGCTTCGAGGGTACTTGTTGTAGCTAGAAGTGACATAGAGAATACTTGGTTGTAATCAAAGATTTGATTAGTGGAACCCTTCAAGGTTTGATGAAGAAGTGGACGTAGCCTAAGAGTTAAGGTGAACCAGTATAAAACCTTTGTGTTTTCATTACTGCTTCTATATAACTAGCTTTTTTTCTATAAGTCACTTCTATAGTATCATATCCAAGTTTTGTAAACTGGATTTCTAAGCACAACGTAATTTTGAAACCCTTCATCCATTGATATTTGTTTGAGAAAAGCTTTTAATAGTATTTGAAAGACTAAGTTTTTATCTTTCACACTATTCAACCCTCCATCTAGTGTGTTTCAGGTACTTCAATTTTATTTTATTTGGTCTTATTGATTTGATCATTTAGATTAGTCTTACCATAACCACACAAACACTCAAGGATTCATTTGAAGACAGTTACTAACGATTTTCAGACAACACTAACATTGAAGACAAATGTCAACAACTTAGTTTAGGTTGAATAAGTTGTACACATTGCAACACCCTAAAATTTTATAACTTAATTATACAAAATTTTGTGTTTGTGTGATTTGTGGAAATATAATTGATATTACAACAAAAATTTAATTGAAATTCCAATTATATGCATGTTATTTTATGTGATAAGTTTAGTAGAAATTTGAATTTCATTAGAACGTGATTTCTACATTGTAAGATTAGACACTATAAATTCACACTGTGTAGATTAATTTTGAGCATGATTAATTTGAATTACACATGGATCTAGGTAATTAAAACTACTACCTATGTTAGTTAGCAAAAAATTAACTAGGTTTGGTTAAAGCAAAATTTCCACTTAAAGTTCATCCAACTTTAAGCATTTAAAGTAGAAAAAGTAAAAAAAAGTAAAACTTACCCAAACTTAGCCTTTACTTGCACGGCCAAATCAAGTTCTCCTTTGGCCAACATTTAATAAAATCCCAGACCTTTAATCTTTGGCCTTAAGAACCCCTTAGACCAATAATCTGCACCCTCAACATGAATATCTCTACAACACTTGATTCAAATAAAGAAAGTGAGGGATTTCATTTGGTGTTGGCATTAAGCTTCCATAGAGAAAGGGAGGAGAAAAGTTGTTTCTCTGAACTTTATTCCAACTTTTTCTTGATACATTGGATTTGAATCTCTGAGTAAGTAAACTTAAAACTCAACTTCATCTATATTTTTCTCTCTAGAATTTCTAAAGCTACAATTCTATGTTTTGATTTTTTATTTTAATGGCTAGGAAAATATTTAGACAACACAATTGTCTAGTTCTTGACTTGGAAATTTGGTGCTCAAAACTTGAGGTATGGTGGGTTTCCATATTTTCTTCAAGAATCATGTTGTGTGGGGCTGATTGAGGGTTGTTTAGGTGTTGGGTACTCTTAAATAGCCATTAAAATGAATCTATGTCATTCAAAGTGTACAATTACTTGATTTCTATTTTTGGTTTGATTTAGTGCACAAATTTTAATATTTTTTTAGAGCACCTATTGTTGGCAATTTCCAATATTTTAGGAAAAAATATTTTATATTTTTCATTAAAGCAAGTGGAAACGGTTATCTAAAGTTTGTTACTGTATGTGGTCCATTCAAACCTATATCAATGTTAACGTTCATAATGAGATTTTGTGCGGATTTTATGGTTCCCACATATATCTCCATGTTTTGAAATCCATGATGGGTTGAGTTCTATATAAGACTTATTGCTCACTTCTTGTTGTCACTAAGCCTACTACTCCTTTAGAAACGAAACACCATCTCATTGAGTTAGTGAGGGTTTAGAAAAGCCAAAACTGAACAAGTTTGTGTATGTGCGAGCTTTGCAATGGTTGCATGTTAGTTTTCAATCTCCTAATTCTTTCACTTTTAGTTTGATCCAAATGTGTTTATTTGATTGCTAACATGTTTGGATCACACTAAGTCTCATTTTTTTTATCAAAGCCTTGTACACGCTTGTGCCTTGCTTAGTTTGGTATTTTTTTAAATATGGGCTTTATGTTTTTGAGTCTTTAATTCAAACTAAACTAAAAAATTGAATGAAAAACATTTTCAAACTAAACCATCAATTTTTTAATTGAATTCACAGGTAACAATCAGGTCAGAATGCCCTAGCTGAAGGTTGAAGAAGACTAGAATGCAAACCTTGTCCATTATTTTGTGTGATTAATTAATGAAATGTGCATTATGATATATATCGCATTATGCAATTAATAAGCACCAATATAAATTTAGCGCAACGGCTATGGTGTTTTTCCTCTATGTTCTTGATACGAGGTCGATTCCCATTAGCATAGGTTGTTAGCTTTTCCCTTTTAGTTAATAATAAAAAGAATGTTCAATTTTCAGTCCAAGGATGATTTGAACCCAAGTAGTACTGTTTGCTTAAGGAAGAATGTTCTATTTGGCATAATATTGTATGTTACTTTATATTATTCTACACATACTGGTATAATATGTTGCATAAATTGTATGCATATATTATTTATTTATTTTGTTTGCATTATTTAGGATGTTAATGCAAAATATTTAGCTCTTTAGAGATTTAATGTTAAGTGGTGGTAATAATTTTAACAAATTAGAGAGTAGCCACAACAACTTTCATTGATTATAATTATATTTAATTTTTAGAACCACATTAGAAAAATTAATTGTAATTAATCATATGTGATGTGATAAATATACCCACAATAATTTTATTATGTTTGTATGATTAATTACGATGAAATATTAGATTATATTTCTTTATCTACCCACAAGAATTAAGGAAAGGAACACAATTTGATAGTTTTGTCACAAGGTTACAAAATGAGGTAGGACTTTAGCCCACAAGCAAGTTTTATGCCACTAGATTCATGAATTAAGACGTGTGTTGCATTGGCAAAACATGGCATTATTTAGTCTCAAATCTATGAAAATTTCTGATATCAAATGTGGCATTCCTGAATTAAAGGGTAAGGTTTGGTAGGAGAGAGTTCTTCTTCATTTGGGCTGGATGGACATTGGTTATGCTATTAATAAGGAAAACAACCGACTATTATTGAGACCAATATTCTAGATGCAGGTGATCTTTATGAAAAGTGGGAGAGGTCTATTCATCTTTCTGTGACGTTCATAAAGATCAACATTTCTACTAGTATCTAGGGTTCTATTGACCAGCATGATGAAGTTAAGGATTTATTAAAGGCTATAGATGAGCAATTTATTACATCTGATAATCCCTTGCCAATATCCTTATAATGTAGTTCTCATCCATGAAGCTCACTGGGATAAAAGGAGTGTGTGATCACATAATGCGCATAGGGGATATAGTGGGTTAACTAAAAGACTTAGAGGCCAGATTCTTTTTGAGTACATTATCAGTATGCCTCTTTAAGATCTCTTACAACACACATAAGGACATGTGGTTTGTTAATGAGTTGTTCACCATGTATGTTTAAGAAGAGGAAAAATTGTAACATCAAAAATATTGTTTTTGAAATATTTCTTTGAAATCGTTTAAAGAATAAATATTGTTGAATATGTGTCATTAACTTTTAATTTCTATTCTAAGTTGGAAAAATATCTCAACACTTTGTTTTGTATAAGATAAAGTAAAATAACCGTGTTGCTTGGAAAGCATTAAGTTTTCACGTCTTAATTATATTCGTAAATAAAAAAAACACAAATTTATAGTACGAAACCTTTGTACATAAGTAAAGCAAATAAATAGTGTCACAACATAAGAAATTTGGATACAACTCAAAGTGTAAAAGTAGTAAAATGAACAATAAATATATGTTACATAAAAAAACATTTTTAGTGAAGATCATGCCCCTCAAAGTACATCAAAATATCAAAAATGATCTAGGATCTGAGCATATCACTATTCGACTAAAAGTTTTGAACTACGCCTAAGGTATAAACACCGAAAGGTAATCAATCCTCCTCAGAAGAAGGCTCTAAACCTCGTGGAAGCTCACAATACACTTTTTTCTCCTTGAATGTCATGTCGGTGTGATATCCCCAGGCCTCATTGAACTACACGGGATGTACTAACTCAAATCTCCAACTCAACACATTACCTCTCGCATCAAACCTCACTGGGGTCACTTTGAATTCTTGAGCATCATGAGACACTTCCATACCCAGATAAAAATTGATGTCTTCAAACCAATGCAGTTATTGGTGAGACGTAAATCCCCAAGAATGTAATAGTACTGACGATGATTGATAATGATAGATGTGGCATTTGGTCTATCTATTTGAATCATGTGCACCTAAGTGTGACACATGTAAACTAACGTGTGTGTCTCCCGACACAACCACACTCTTTCTGTCTGCCTACTACACCAAGCTCGTAGAGGTGCGTGACTCCCTTGACATCTCCTAACCCTGAAAGTTGTTGGTTGTAAAGGTGAGTCCTTCGCAATTCAAATGCCACAAACAACACCATAACATACAATCTACTTAACAACTGTGTATGGTTGTCTAAACAAACAACACTTTCACGTCCTAAGCACATGACTATCCCACTTATTTCACAATAGGGTCCAACCACTACCACCAAGCCTCCTAAGTCATGATGGTCTTACATAATCATGTTCATGTGGATGACAATTGGGAGTGATCACCATATACGAATACATCGTACACTGATCCCTAAGCTCCCAACTCAAAAAGTATAGTCTCAAAGCCAGTTAGGAATAGCAAAGTGAGGCCTGTGAACTTCCCCATGCCAAATGAGTGCACCAAATTCTGGATAGTCACCACTCGCTAATTCCCCTAGGTCCCATGAACCTCTATGCCCACTACACCTTAATGTATCTCTGGTCATCATCCACCTTCTCAACGTAACCTCACTATTCACAGATGGCATAGAACCTCTGATTCCTTACTTTTCCTCTAACCCTCTCGCCCTTGCATCGTGTTGTGTGTGTAGCTTCATGCATAATTAAACATTTAGACAACAAGAAATTGAGGCAAGGATCAAACATACGTACAACTCTTAAGAAGTCAATCTCAATCTCTCAAGTAATAAAAAGAACACATTTATCCATGGCCAACACAACAACTGAAATATGATAATCTAGAAAACATAGCAAACAATTTGCCGAGGATTGGACACCCCCAGACCTAAACCATAATGTGTATAGATAAAATGACAATACACACACACACACACACACACATATAACAAAATATAAATTTGCATGCCACAAATGTAACTGTTGGAGTTCACACAACAAGAAATTTAGGCAAGGATCAAACATGTGTAATACTCTTAGTAAATAAATCTCAATCTCTCGAGTAATAAAAAGAACACATTTATTCACGAAAAACATAATAGTTGAAATACGATCATCCAAAAATCATAGCAAACAATTTTCTGAGGGTCGAACACCCCCAGACCCAAATCACAACCCATACAAATAAAATGACAATATATAGATATATATAACAAAATATAAATTTGTACGCCACAGATATAAGTTCTAGAGTTCACACTTTGTAAGTTTTACCATTTAACAACAACAACAATAATATACAGGTCTTTCATAAAATGTATCAGCAAAAAAATCATCTCAATTTCAAAGCATGCATCAGTCATTAGAGTTTGCATTTTATCTTAGCCATCATTTAACAATTAAATCAGCAGTTCCAAAAAAAAATAATTCTAAGGTAACTTTATCTAGATGACTGATGTTAAGTTGTCTACTGTCTAAAATAACTTTGTTGCTCAGTTTTACAAAGTTTCACTCCTAACTTATTCCCAATGCTCTCGGTGCTTCAGGAATCGGTTTTTCACAAATCTTATATGCTACGCTACATTTTCACACCTAATAAACTTATTTTTGAGGTCAAAAATTTAATAAAAAAAGACCATACAGCCCTCATTTCCAAATCATTTTTGTGACCAATTTTATCCGGTAAAATCTTCTAAAACTTGTTTTATTCACAACTTTTGCTAGAAAACGCCGATTTAAGTGAAATTTAAGGCTAACCCTATGTTTCAACACTCAAAGAACTCATTTTTGGAATAAAAACTCAAGAAAAAAATCTCAGCACTGATTGAGTATTTTTAGTTTAATATTTTTCTATTCTTCTTAACTTATTTGACTTCTCTTGGACTTTTATTTTCCCATTCTAATTCAGTTTTTGCCTTAGGTAAACAAGTGGGCTTAATTGATAATTGTTGCTTATTTTCAGAGTTTTTGCTTACTTAACCTATCTTCCTTGTGCAGGACCTAGAGAGCTCTATAGAACTACAAGTGGTTTATATGAGTAGTCCCTGGAAAGATAAGGAAATGATATACAAGTTTGTCAAAGATAAGCCGAGGCCAATTCTGTCATTTTGAGGGTCATTTTAGGCTTGGAAGTCAGAACCACTGCACTTGAATTTTGGGCTGCAAAATTGGTGTAATTAGCAATTAGTTAGATTAGTTGGGCTTCATTATGGTCCATCTTTTCCTACTGACTCAGTCACTATATTTTAGTGATTTTAGTTATTTGGATGGACATACTTCATTTGAGCACAAACACATTTTGTAGTGACTTTTAGAAGTTTTTAGAATTAAAACTCTTTCTCTTATTTTCTCTCAACTGTTCTTCCATTTTCTTGCACTAATTTTGTGGGGCTTTCATTGATGATGATCATGGAAGGCTAAACAATCAATCAATCCAAGGATCCAAGCCCAAGAAAGCAGAATTTGAGTTCTAGTTTGGTATTTCAAATTCTGTGTGAATGTTCACTTTCTTCTTCATTCCTCTATTCAATTTTCATGATTATGAATGTGTTTAGGATTTAAAATGGATTAGGTTATGGATTCATTTCCTAATTTCAAATTTTAATCACTGATTATTTGGATGATATTTCAATTAGGTTTGTGGTTTCAATTAATTTAGGGGTTAATTCGATTGAACTGCTTCTAATTAAATTGAATGAACTTTCACAACAAAATCATTATCTGAGAACTATGATAATTTGTATTGCTTGGTTTGGTGAATTGGATTGATGCTTTTTAATCTGTTTTAGAATACCTTTTATCAATTCTGTTACTTTCTATCTTGCTACGTTTTTCTGCAATTTTTATTCACGCATGCAAACTGTTCGATAAAAATCCCCCTGTTATTTACTAGTGAATTGAAGTTGGAACCATATTAATTGTGTCTCTAAGTCGACCTAGGTTAATCATGTGCTACATAATTAGTGTAGTTTAATTGTTTTAAAGTGATACAATATCGGTTATCAAGCACACAGATCCAGAACAAGGTAGCAAGCACGAAAAATTCGAGACAACATGTTCAAGGAAGTTTAACAACAAGTATAGGGTTCAAGAGTTGGAGAGACCGCTTACCTCTTGTAGTCTCCAACATATTTAGCATGAAGAATGAGGGAGTTTAGATTCAAGTTTCCAACCTTCAAGAGTGCAAAAATAAGATTTTGAAACTACAAGTGAGAATAGAGCAAGAAAATGAAGTAAAAAGCTTAGAGTTGAAAATGGAGGTCATTTACCTAGGCTTGATGAAGAAGGGCTCAAGAAAACTTGGTAAAGCTTGGAAGAAGAGTTGAAATGGTGTCTCTTTCCCTCTTTACCAGCTCGTGAAAAAGAGGAAGAATGAGCATGAGTGGTGAGTTTTGGAGTGTAAATGAACTTATAGAAGAAACTTAGAGTATGGTCCATTAGATTAAGGTGTTGGCCTATCTTAATCACTCAATTTTGACTCATGAATGACCCTTGCTCAGCCATGGAAAACATGTACATCACTACCATATGTGGTGTGCTTCACCTTTGAAATTTTTACTTAAAAAAGCTAAAGAAGAGTTTCGCCAATAATGAACTATTCAACAATTATCGAGGTGGTACCATTCAACATCACTATCGATTCAACATACATTTAACAAACTAATCATCAACTATTCAACAAATCAGATCAATTATG
Source organism: Glycine latifolia (assembly GCA_013407115.1). Classification (NCBI taxonomy): domain Eukaryota; kingdom Viridiplantae; phylum Streptophyta; class Magnoliopsida; order Fabales; family Fabaceae; genus Glycine; species Glycine latifolia. The sequence goes on from CM023954.1 coordinate 17,202,849, forward strand.
CTCGGAATGATGCATGCACCTGACTAAAATCTCAAATGCAATGTGGTACCATTCATCAGGAAATAGCCTAAGCATGTCCTTATGACACTTTCACTTAGGAAAACTTAGCAACAATTATCGAGGTCACCTAGTTGATCAACGTTAGTCTCAAGGGAGTTCCAAACCGAGTGATATGCCCCCAAGTACCAGCATTTCTCCTCATGAAAAACTATCGATACTTACTAACAAAGTTTATACTATTTTTGCACAATTATGCAGTATGAAACATGGGCTTCAACAATGCATTGATCTTGAATAATTAAAAAATTTAAACAATCCATTTCCCTCTCCAGGGATGCTTAAAAATTTTAAACTAAATCCTCTTCCCTTTCCAAGGATATTCAGACAATCATTGCACCCCTCATGTACATACACAACATGCAGTCATCTCATGGACATCATTAACATCACATCATCTCATCTCAATGTCATCATCAATATCAGCATTATCTCATCTCAATGCCATCAATATCACAAGCAATCTCATTCCACATACATACATATAAACTCATGCTTGGGATTCACATTGCCTAAGTCTTCAGACAACATAAATCACATATTATAATAATAATAATTCACAATATAATGAAACCGACATTTTTGGGAGAAGTTCTAAATTAAAGAGAAGGACTATAGTATACAAAACCAACTCCTAAGCCCATTTAAAATTTAATAAATGAATTAAATAAGAGAACAAATATAAAAAAATAAATATACAAATTTAGTCAGAGTCTCCTCTGTAATTAAGACTTTTCCCAAAATTTCCAATCATTACAACAACAACATCATTCACAGTTTTATTCATCAATAATTAAATCGCATCCCACTAGTTTAAAACACAAGTTTTCTTAAAACCAGGATGCAACAGGGACAAACATATAATCCCATAATTGGGTTCCCAGACCCCAACTATGGTGTCAAAATCCATAAACAAATAACAAACTCCCTTCACCTATCTATATCTCTACTAGCTCCTCGCGGTATCATTCAGGAATCTCTTAGGTTCACGTCCGTCGGTCCAAATGCAAAGCTCTAGATACCAAATCGAAGACAACTCAATATAAATTTTGAAGATAGGATCAATTTTAAAATTTTGGGTTGAATACCCATTCAATTTTAAAAGGGTTACAATGGTGTTTTTGGGGTTCACGTCAAAGAGATGTCATTTTCAAATTTTGATCGCACCAATGTGATAAGGGTTCAACAAAGGTAGCAAAAATGAAATCAATTTTATAAAAGAAAACCTTTACAACATCTCATTTTCAAGGGTTTTTCAAATGAAATGGGAAAACATCCAATAACGGTAACCAAATCGCAAGGGATAAAAGAATAGACATAAACTAACTAGGAGAAGGCATATAAATCACGGTTACCTCAAAGAAACTATGAAGGGAGGGTCGAGAGCTTGTTGGATTCAGGGGGAGCTACTTAAAGAATGCAAAGGAACTTTGATTCAAGCATTGGTTTTGAGCTTTCAACATGCAATGGATGCCTTGAAGATAATTTAGTGTGAAAAGTGTAAGAGAAAAGCAATTCTAGTGATCCAAGTGCATTGCATTCATTTAATCCATAATTAACTTAATTGGTTTCATAAAAATCACAAGACTTTGGCAATTCGACTAAGTTTTTTAAACTGATTCATAGGTTTTTGGAAAAATGCATTTTACACTGATGTAATCGATTACCTTAAAGTCCGTAATCGATTATTTTGTTCTTAGTCAATTCTAGAAAGCTTTCAAGCACAATATAATCGATTACCTATCGGAATAATCGATTATTTGACCTTCGTTTTGATGTAAACTGTCTTGTTGAACTTTTTAATCGATTATTAATAGGTAGTAATCGATTACATGGCTATATATGATTTTAAGATTGCACTGCCATAATCGATTACCATTTCTCGTAATCGATTACATAGCCTTTGAGAAAAGCAAGTTTTACTGGAATAATCGATTATCAGAATTCATAATCGATTACACAATGTTTTGAGAAAATCATGCTGCACTGGAATAATCGATTACCACATTTCATAATCGATTACTCAAGTCTTTTAGAAAACACAGTGTTACTGGAATAATCGATTACAACTCGTATTAATCGATTAATTTGCTCGTTGCTCAAACCCAGAAAACTCATGAACACTTTAATCGATTAAAGTGGTGACTTAATCGATTACATAAGGGTTTTAATCGATTAAAATGGTGATTTAATCGATTACAAGCAGTTATAAATAGAACTATGGCTCAGCTGCTTTTCTAACTTCGTGGAACATTACCCATTCGTATTTTCTGAGCTTAAACAGTCTTGTGAGCATTCTTAAGTGTTTTCTAAGGGATAAATTCTTTCTTGATCCATCTTGCTTTAATCATGAGTGTTTGAGTCATTCTTGGAGCTTGAAACGTTTTCAAGATTAAGGAAAGCTATGCTATTTGATTTGTAATCATTCAACCTGAGCTGGTAACTTCATTTTACATTGCATCATTGGATCATCAGGTTGTTTCTCTCCTTAATCTGGTTGTAATTTTTCATTTTGATTTTTCTTTGTGAATTGGCTATTGTAATTGAGTTCTTGCATGTATCTAGAGTAGGGTTCTCTAGGTGAAAGAACTGAGTAGTGTTCTCAGGTTCTTGTCTCTTAGAATCTAATAGGGTTTTAGATTTCTGTACTTTATCTAGGGTTGATAAAGGAAGACATTGTAATTGATTGTAAGAACTGAAAATTATAATAGTGGAACTCTAACCTAGTGTTGGTTGGAAGAAAACTGGATGTAGCTTCTAGTGTTGAAGTGAACCAGTATAAATCTGGTTGTGTCTTACTTCTTTATCCCTTAACTCACTATATTCATTGTGTTCTTGATTAAATTCGTTGACCAATTATATAAGTTTTGATTCATTGAATTCTTTGGAGCTGAGCTACTTGATTGAATAAAGTTTCTTCATTTTGAAAAGTGATAAAGATCCTAGGAACTCTGTTTTTGATTAAAGAAATTTTTAATTTACCAAGGTTTAACCAATTCACGCCCCCTCTTGGTTAAGTGTGAGATATTCATATCATTTTTAGAGCTTTGTTCTCTATCGATTCTTCAAGTTGGGTTTTGAGGATTCCACTCTGATTAAAGTGTTCCACTTCATGTAGTGGTTCGACGACAAGCGGTGGCGACTCGTGGTTGCCATGGGTGGTGGAGAAAGGGGTTTAAGGTTGTTGGGCGAGGGTTTAGGGTGAAAGGAGGGAAAAACATGTTTTCTTTACGCTGATGTCATATACATAATCCTGCAAGACTCGCTTAGCAAGCTCATCTCGCTAAGAGACATCTAACTTTTGGTGCTAAGCATGTCATGTCATGCTAAGTGAGTCATTTTGTGCTAAGCGGAATTTCTCTTCTGGCTAGAAATGGGCTTAGCAAGCCGGTGTCGCTAAGCGAATTACTTTCTTTTGGAAAGAATTGTGCTTAGTGAGTAAGCGTCTCTAAGAAAATTTTTTCCTCTAGATGGAATTGCGCTTAGTGAGCAAGTATTGTTAAGCAAGCTGTTCCAATGCATATCAAACAAATTCCACTAAACCTAACATCCACTCGAAATAGTTGCACAAGGATAAATCACACAACACTTCAACTAATCCAAATTAATCAAGCAATCAAGTAATACAATCAATACATCAAACATTTATTTTCAATTATCGAAATTTCAGAGCGTTACAAAAAACATATAACTACTAAAATTAAATTCATACACACACATATGACACAACACAGAGTTTTCTCTATCAGTTTGAGTTATGATTTTTCAGAATGTTACAACTCTAACTTATTTTAATTATTCTAATCATATAATTAGACACTTTAATTGGTCACTAGCTATTTAAACTAAAATTCTATTTTTAAACTAGTTGTATATTCATTTACGAAAATTCCCTCCACTTTAAACTCTTATGACTTAATTACCCTTTTTCTAATTCTATGAAATCTAGATCACCATTAATCAACCTTAATTATCCCAACTTAATGTCTAACCTTTCTTACATTAATTAATAATTTTCTTTCAAGCTTCTAATTTCTATTTCTAGACCAAAATCTAATTATTAAAATCTAGGCCATTAATGAGTTGACCATTATTTGACTAGAGAATTTTCTCTGAATTATCCTTATTCTTTCTAGGCTTTATAGCTTAAGAACTTAAGAGCTTATCCATGCTTAGGTATCCTATGGTAACATCTCATTTTCTACCATTTCAATAGTCTAAAAACACTATCCAATCACACAACAAAGCAATAACATTGTCTACCACACACATATGAAAAATTAGGATGTCGCAAATTACTAAAGGAAGAGGGTAAGAAAGTGAACTTAACTACCTTTGAGAAGAATAAGAGGAATCAAGTTATTCACAAGGGAAATATTCCTACTCATCAAGTGATAAAGGATTCAAAGTATTTCTTCTGCAAGAAGGGACACATGAAGAAAGACTTCCCAAAGTTTAGGAATTGGCTTGAAAAGAAAGGTACTTCATTTGCTTTTGTCTATTTTGAATCTAATATGCTTAATTCTAATGATAACACATGGTGGATTGATTTTGGTTCTACAATCCATATTTTGAATACCTTGCAGGGTATGGAAAACCTAACGTGGCCAATGGAAAGTGAGCAATGCATTTATTGAGGAAGCAAGATGAGCTCACATATGGAGGCTGTTGGGATATGCAGTTTAGTTTTAAGCACTAGTTTTATTTTTCATTTAGAAAATAATTTTTATGTTCTTATAGATTTTGTAAGAACTTGATTTCTATTTCAAGACTTCCACCTTTGGGATTTTTATTTTAATTTTTCACATTCTGGTTTTACTTTATCAAATAAATCTGAAATTGTTGGTTTTGGTGAATTACTTAATGGTCTTTACTCTATTAATTTACAAAATGCCATTGCTATAATATTCTATGCATGTTTTTACTGGGTTAAAACAATGTGTTGTGAATAAGGATTCCTCTATGTTGTGGCACTTGAGATTGGGACACATCTCCATTGAGAGAATTAAGCAATTAGTAAATGATAAAGTACCTAATACTTTAGTTTTTGTTGATTTTGAGACTTGTCTAGATTGCATTAAGGGTAAGCAAACTAACAAGTCTAAAACTGGTGAAAAAAGGAGTTCTAACCTATTAGAGAACATTTATACAAATATTTTTTGTCCAATTATTGACACGAGTAGTCTGAGATACTTTATCACCATCATAGATGATTACTCAGAATATATGTATTTTTACTTAATTTGTTATAAGGATGAAGCTTTGGACACCTTTAAAGCTTTTAAAGCTGAAGTAAAGAAACAATATGGAAAACAAATTAAGATTGTGAGATCAGATAAAGGTGAAGAGTACTATGGTAGGTACATGGAGAATGAACAAGCACCTGGTCCATTTGCGAAATTTCTTCAAGAACATAGGATTATTGCCCAGTACACTATGTCTAGTTCTCCAGATTAGATTGTTGTGGCAAAAAGAAGAAATCTAACTTTAATGGACATGGTAAGAAGTATGAGCAGTAATGCAAAACTTCCTATGTTCTTTTGCGTTGAAGCACTTAAGATGGATGTGCATATATTAAATAGAGTTTCGACCAAGGCTATCTCAAAGACACCTTTTGAGTTATTCAAAGGTTGGAAATCTAGTTTGCAACATATACACATTTTTGGGATACCTGTCTGAAGTGAGGATTTATAACCCATAAGAGAAGAAACTAGAATCGAGGACTATTAGTCGGTATGTCATTAGATATCCTAAAAAGTCTAAAGGTTATATCTCAGAGCACTAAGATTGTGGAAACAAGAAATGCAAAATTTCTTGAAAATGACTTGATTAGTGGGGGTGATCAATTTCAAGACATTGCTTTTGAAAAGGATCACTTTAAGGCTAAACCTTTTATATCAAGTTACAGATTGGTAGTCATTCATGTCCCTCAAGTTCAAGCAGGTGTTAGACAACCAATAATTGAAGTTCCACAATTTGCTCAAGATAATCATGTAGATCAAGTTGTTGATGAGGAACAAGTTCCTTAACAAGATGAAAAGGCAGCATTAAGAAGATCTACTAGAGTCAAAAATTCGGCAATTTCTAGTGATTATGTAGTGTATCTACAAGAATCAGACTATAATATTAGAGCCAAAAATGATCCTAATACATTTTCATAGCCCATGAGTTCTAAGGAATCCGATTTGTTGTACAATGCTATGAAAAGTGAGATGGATCCTATGGCATCTAACTGAGTTTGGGATCTTGTTGAGTTTCTTGATGGTGTAAAAGCCATTGGATGTAAATGAGTCTTTAAAACAAAGAAAGACTCACAAGGAAACATTGAAAGACATAAGGAAAGACTTGTTGCCAAAGGGTTCACTCAAAGAGAAGGAATTGATTATAGAGAAACATTTTTGCTTGTGTCTAAGAAATATTTTCTTTGAGTAGTTATGGAACTAGTAGCTCATTCTGACTATAAGTTACATCAAATGGATGTGAAAATGACATTCCTCAATGATAATCTAGAGGAAGAAGTTTACATGAAACAACTTGAAGGATTCTTCTCTAGTGATGGTGAACAATTAGTCTGCAAGCTTAATAAATCAATATATGGATTGAAAAAAGCTTCACACCAATGGTATTTAAAATTTCATGAGGTTATCTCTTATTCAGTTTTGAATAGAACGCCATGGATCAATGTATACCAGAAGGTTAGTGGAAGTAACATTTGTTTTCTTGTTTTAAATGTGGATGATGTTTTTAATGTTGGCTGCATAGATATCAATGTTAGTTGCATAGATACTAGGAAATCCACTTCTATTTATATTTTTTCTACTTCCACTATGCTTGTTGAAGTTGTACTATGACAATTCTATTGCAGTATTTATGGCTAAGAACATCAAGAGTGGAAGTCGAAGTTAGCACATCTACACTAAATATTTAGCCATAAGAGAACATGTTAAAGAAAATAAAGTGGTCATTGAACATGTTAGCACTGAGTTGATGATAGTTGATCATTTGACTAAAGGCATGCCATCAAAGAATTTTAAGGATCATGTAGTATGAATGGGACTTGGTTCCATGTTGTGATATTTATTCTACATACATTTATTGTTTTGATGCAACTCTTATTTAGTTTGATGTTTTCTCATTTATTTTGTGCACATATTTATTTATCTTGAGAAATATCATTTAGTTTTGGCGTAGAATAAACATATGGTTTATTCATTAAGTTAAGAGCTAGTGTTGAGAGACTTGATATATTATGACACATGAGAGATAATACTCACTCTTAGAGGACCTATCACCATGATTCGTACATTTGGTTTCTTGTTATGATTGATAATGCGATAAATGGATGTTGGCAGTTTTTAATGTTTTAGGAACAAATATTTTATGTTTTTCATTCAAGTGAGTGGAAATGATTATTTGAAGTTTGTTATACCGTATGCCGTCCATTTTTCAGCCTATATTCAAACCCATATCAATGTTAACATTTAGAATTAGATTGTGTGCAGATTTTATGGTTCTCACATATATCTCCATGTTTGGAACTCCATGATGGTTAGAGTTCTATATAAGACGTATTGCTCACTATTTTGGGTCACTGAGCCTATTGCTCCTTCAAAAAATGAAACACCATTGCATTGAGTTACTAAGGGTTTAGAAAAGCCAAAACTAAATGAGTCTACGTACATGCGAGCTTTGCAATGGCTAGAGGTTAGTTTTTGATCTGATAATGCTTCCACTTTTAGTTTGATCTAAATGTGTTTATTTGATTGCTAATATGTTTGAATTGCATTAAGCCACATATTTGGTATCAGAGCCTTGTACATGTCTCTGCCTTGCTTTGTTTTATATTTTTAGAATATGGGTTTTAATTAAAACTAAAGTCAGAAAATTGAATGGAAATCAATTTTCAAACTTTCTATGTTTTAAAACTAAAGTCTCTACCTCGCACAACAAGGAACAATGTTTAGGCTAAACCTTACGACAATAGCTCATGTCAATGCAAACAATAGTAAGAAGAGATCATGCTAATCATCTAACTTGCAAACAAATCAATTGCACCAAGGTTCCATAACCAAAGGTCTCATATATTCAATTCAATGATTTTTTTCCCAATATGACCAAACATAGAATTAATCAAGTATATAACAAGTTGCAACTCAAAATAAGGATTATCGGACACAAACAGGAAACTAAATTTTTTAAAACACAAATGCAAAAGTAATGCAACTAAACCTAAAAATAGTATAAATGCATGATCCTAAGACTACATATTAAGCAAAGTATAAGAAAAATATGCATGAATCCTAGATGAAAATCCTAATGATGCATAATATTACAATGAAAAAACAACCTAATATACATGTGTCCTAAGAATCATAAAGAATAAGAAAAATGCAATGGATGACCCCTAAGAACCCCAAACTTAAGAAATTACATTATCCACAATGTAATAACTTTAGAGAAAAAATACATACAAAGTAAGACATGTATCTCATAACTTCAAGGACCATTCTATAAGTTTTCTCTCAATTTCAATTTCAATCCAAGGGGTATCAACAAATGAGTTATTTCCAAGAAGGTCATACCTAAGCAGTGAGGGGGTGGTTTAGGTCTTACTCCTAGAGTCTACCTTTTCTTTTGATCTTCACTTTTAAAAATAGTCCTTATCTTTCCAAATTTATCCAAATGAGAAGGAATGAGGGGTACATATTTGGACACTTCCTCTAAGGTTTGTGTCTTAGGCTTCTTTATTTCTTCATCCTTCTTCTTTGTAGCTTTCATAAACCTCATGGTGTCTTAAAGTGAAACTATATTGAGCAATTTAATGCTCTAGCATCTTTTGGTGGACAACCATATTTTCCATCTTAGCTACCAACACTTCAATGGAATTATGAACAAACTCATTATGCTTAATTTGCTCTGAGATACAACTCTCCATGATGTCCTTAAGCCTTAAGACATTTTGATCCAAGATGAAATCCTCATTTCGCTTTGTTTCAAACAATATGAATTCCTCAAGGAGAGTCTCAAGTTTAGATTTTTTGAGGTTGTTGAAATTTAGATGAAAAAAGAATTCCAACTTGACAATCCAAATCTATCTTTCCCTGTAGTCCACAAATCTCATAGAAAATATTAGTAGCACATATTGCATAGACTTAAGCTTTTTCATGCCTATCAAGTTGTTGATCCAAAGCATCAAGTTTAGCAAACATCAAATTGATATACATACCTCCAACTCACTTCCAAAAGCTCTCCTTGGATAGAAAATTCTCTCACCATCCCTTGGCAGTAATTTTTAAAATAAATTAAATAAAAAATATAACACAGAAAAAAGTAGAAATAGAAAAGGAGATAAAAAAATCAAGGGAGAACAATTATTTATGTTAAAAGTGCAAATAATCACCAAGCCAAGAGACCACATTCCTCAGTAACGATGCCAAAAACTTGATAAGGGAAAACCACAAGTGCATAGTCTTAGCCAAATAATAAAATATCAAATCTGCAAGGACCGTGTTTTTGGTTTTGAAATTATCACAATTTAAAATAAAAACTAAATAATTGGAAAAAGGTTAAAAATTGATTTTTAGAATGTTTCATAAAAAAAGGTAAAGATTTGGTAGATGATAAAGATAAAAGATAAAATTAAAATATATATAAGAGAATATTATTGGAATTAAATTCAGATTTAGAAAAAATTTAAATGAGGGTTTCACACCAAGACTCTTGTTTAGTTAAACTATCAATTCAATGTTCATTCTAATTATCTTCTAATGACAAATTAATATAAGGTAATCTTCATTCTCTTTTATGAAAAGAAGATGTGTCTAATTGAATTAACCCCTACAATTATGGTGCTATGTTTTAAACCCTTTGTGCTATTTACTAATTCATTTTATCCACCTAGGATTAATTCTACTGTCGTGAATTAAAACCTAAGTTCTCCTCCTATGGTTCTAACACATTAGTTCACCTTTCAGCTCATCGTTAAACGTCTAAAATCATGCAAAAGGGTGATTAGGCGTCTAACATGTATAAATTGCAATAAAAGAATAGTTAAAAGATGAAATTAAAGAAAACCTCAGTGAAATTAAATTAACATAGAACAATTGTCCTAGAACAAGAAGGACGACTCACACATAGTGTTAGACTATTGGCAAGCGTACCAATTGTCGTTGTAAGTTACAAAATTTATAAAAGTTCATCTCCACAGGGACTTGAGTTACTCAATTAATTTAAATAAAAATAACAGTTTAATAGTTATGTACAACGAGTATGACCGAAGTTTTGATGGTTTTACGGAAATAACGGAAAATAACTAAAAAGTACGGAAACTAATAAAATGAAATTAATTGAAGAGAACGTAGGATTGGGTTTCATCATTCATACCCTAAGTATTCAATTAATATTACCATGTATAAATCATTTTCCATCATTACTGATGCACACATTAATTCATCCCGAATCGATCCCTCGCGATTGAGAATTCTAAGGATATTTACCAAATATCGATCCCTCGCATACGAAGTAAATAACCCAGCATTACAATCATAAATCGTGTGCTATTTGCAATCTAAACGTTATGCTCTATTCCTAGCAACGTAACCTAAAGAGTAAAATCATTCAGTTCAAATCCTAAGAGTACTTTCCAGTTAAACTTAGAATCCAATTTCATGAAACTACTGATCAAGTAGAATCAAGCATTAAGAATAGAATGAAATCACTAGAATGAGTAGAAAAGATTCATACATATATCAAATATCAAAAGAAATACATAAAGGTAAGAAGATTACATCTAATCCTTAAGAGAAACTAACCAATCATGGTGTAGAGCAAGAGATCAACAGAAAACATGACGAAGGTAGCGATCCCCAGCCCGTTCCTGCAGAGTTTCCACTCTTTTTTCTCTCTTCTCTCACCTCTCTCTAAGCCTCTTTGGCTGTTCCTCTCATTCTCTCCCTCCAAAATCATGCCTTTGCCTTCACCCTTGCATGCCTATTTATAGGAAGGGATGGCTGCTGGAGTCCACTCGCCCAGGCGAGTGCTTTAGCCTTGTTTAACTCGCCTGGGCAAATTTAATGCCACTTGCTGATGTCTCCACTAGCCCAGGCGAGTGTTTTGGCCTGTGTTTGCTCATCTGGGCGAGTGATTTAGCCTGAGGATGCTCTCCTAGGCGAGTTAAAAGCTTAATGGTGAAGAAAGGTCATGGGCCTAGACGAGTTCTGGGCCATTTTTGCTTCTGACACCTCCCTAATTTGATTTTTATGCCCCTTTCGCTTGCTTTGTTTGCTTGAATGCATCTGATACCATCGAATCCTATCAAAATACAAAAAATGATTGGACTAATCTTCCAAAATGTAAAAACAACATTCATACAAGTACTAAATACAAATCAACTAGGTTTTAGGGCAAGTTTACAAACAATTTTACTGATATCAAAAGATAAGTGCCAACATTGTGAGCATGTATTTAACTAAAATATGGCACTTATCACTCCCCCTAACCTAGAATCTTGTTTGTCCTCAAGCAAAGTAACATAAAACTATGAGAATAGAAGATGCTTTTAATATGATATGAACATGCTTTGCAAAGAATCAACTTTCTAGAGTGATCAGAACACATTTTCAAGTAGTCAACCTTGAGAATTGAAAACACAGAAGATGAAATTCACAAAATCAAATGAGATTAAGATCAATTCACATTTCATTTCTAAAGAACATCAGAGGAAACACCTGATTGTTTCAAACAGAGGAAAACCTCTCAAAGATGTTTAATTCTCCCATAGGTCAATGTTTCTTCTCAATTCCAACACTAATATGTCATAGATCAATTTTGTAGTTCATTTCCCATCAAATCAAAATACATATTTATCATGGATCATTAGGACTTTTAGGGTTGGGGCTGGCTTTGAAAGAAATCTTGGTTTTTCTGGATATTCAAAGTTACCTTGAGAATAGGAGAGCAAACAAAGATAAAATAAGCTATTATCACTTCTCATTGCTTTTCTCTTTCTACCAAGATATCCATGCTTCTTATACTAACTTTCCAATCACTCAATTTTTCAACACAATGAATTTGTTCCTTTCTTTCTTTTCTTCTTTTTCTTTTTCTTTTCTTTTCAATAACTTTAGCCACATTTTAAGACAAAACATTTTTTTATTACCTTAGTCATCCAAATGATAAAAGTTTCTAACAAAATCCCTTTTGCTCTCCTAACCTAAGGTAAGGTAGGAAATTCTTAGCCTAGGTTAGTGTTCCAATAAAATTATAAGTGTTTAGTTTTAAAAGGGCTAGCAAGTGCTAAATCATCATATATTGGGATAGCTTTTTGGCTAGTGGCTTTCAAATGTTCAAGAAGAAAGAAGGCCTAAATCATATCCATACATCATATGTCATGGCAATTAAAAATTCATGCAAAATAAACTATAGATCATATCAGTGAGGGCACTCAATACAATTTATGTGGGTGCACTCAGTAACTTGAGATTAAGGCTTGTTTTCATGTTTAAATCAAATCAGTGTTTTCAAAAGTTGTTCATTATTAAATCCATGTAAAAATATCTGCCTTCATTTGGTATTTGAGAAAGTCATTCCTTTGTTTTTCTTTCTCAAGGTTTTCAAAAATAAATTTTGTTTTCTGATCTAAAAAGCATTTTTCAAATCTATTGATTCTTTTCAAAACATGTTATGTTCTAGAAATATTTGTCTTCCAAGTCCCAAAAAAGTTTTATAAAAAAAATGTGTACTTCCAAAAAGAGGTGACCCTCTGTGTACACCATCAGAGTTTGCACAAAATAAAAATCATAAACGTACGCAATTTATCTAAGTAAAAAGTAAATAAGAAAATAAAGTACTGAATTTAATACAAGGCAGTAAAGAAACATAAAGACTATATCACAGATTTTTGAAGATTATGGTTTTGAGGAGCTCAGTCTCCATTTAAAGTCATCAATAAAATCTGCCATGTCCTCATCATCATTTGCTTTGAAAAAGAATAGGCCTGTTCCCAACCCTGAAAATGGTAGATCTAACAAAACAGATGATATGTTTAAAAAAAACATAAGACATAAAATTAAGAAGTAAAGAGAAATCTAGTTCAAAAACATAAGACACAAATTTAAAACAAAGCTTAAAAACACTAGGTTGCCTCCCAGGAGCGCTTCTTTAACGTCTTTTAAGCTGGACGCCTTTGTTATGGCTCAAACTTCCAGCAATTGGTCAATAATGGAGAGCCAATGGCTTCTATGTGTTCCTTCATAATTTTCACCAGTTTCTTTTCTTTTTCAGAAAGACTTAAATCATTGGTAACTGGTGCCTTTGAATCACCTGCAAGAAAAACATAATTCAAATGTTGAGGTACTGCGTTTACCTCCTTTATTTTTAATTCTTGATTCTTTTCCTCTGACAATTATTCAAAGAGAGATTGTTGGTAAGGAATTTCCTTGAAAGCATCTAGTTGTTGGAGACAATCTAAATTCTCATTTTCTTCACATTTATTCATCTCCTCAAATGCTTTTGTCAATGTTTTCTCTGAACAATCATTTCTTTGAATTAACCTCTTGGAATCAGAATTTACTTCATCCAAGACATCCACTTTAAAACACTCTCTTCGTTCTTTTGGGTTAACATGTGTGTTTGCTGAAAAATGTCCACTTCTATGCTCAAATAGTTGTTTTGCAAGTTGTCCAACCTGAACTTCAAGATTTTTAATGGAAGCCTCAATGTTCTTTTGATTTGTGATAGACATCTGCATAAACTGAGTTAGAGTATATTCCATTTTTTATATTCTATCAGGTTGAGCTTGTTGTAGTTGTTGTGGTGGACTCATATTTGAATAACCTACATAAGAGTTGTTAGAGGGACCTGCAAAAGAAGAGTTAGTGGGACCATAATATGTATTATCATTTTGTTGCCTACAGCCATAATGCTGATTTGAACCTGGACCACCTATGTAGCCTTGGTAATTTTCTTGAAAGTTTTGTTGAGGTCTTGTCTGATTCTGTAAATAATGGGCCTCCTCTTGTTGGCATTCATCAGGTGCTTGCTGAAATTGTTGAGGAAGTTGGCCTATCTATGTTGTTAAGGCCTCTAATTGTTGAGTCAAGAGTTTATTTTGAGCTAGAGTTGCATTCTCAGTATCTAGCTCCATTATACCTTTCCTTTGAATCGGAGATCTATCATGGTGAGACTGGTAATCACTGGCTACTATGGAGTCAATGATTACAACTGCTTCCTCGGGCTCTTTGACATCATCGTACCTCCAGCTGAGGCATCAAGAATCATCTTTGTTTGAGGTCTCAAACCACTGTAGAAAATATGTAGTTGTGCAGCATCATCAAAATTATGGTTTGGGCACCTCCACAATAAAGATTTGAATCTCTCCCATGTCTCACAGAGAGGTTCATCCGCTCCTTGGAAAAAAGTAGCAATTGCTGATTTTGCGCTTATGAATCTGGATGGAGGAAAGAATCTAGCAATGAATTTTTCCTCCACTTTTTCCCAAGTGTTGAGACTTTTGTTTGGTTGGGACTGGAGCCAAGTCTTTGCCTTACCTATTAAAGAAAATGGAAAAGCTCTAAGGTAGACAGCTTCAGCATCTTTATTAGAAGCTCTCATATTACTGCATAACTCAATGATGGTAGACAAATGAGTGTATGGATCTTCATGGTCCATCCCTGCAAAGGGATGTGAGCCAATCAAACTGAGCAATGTTGGCTTCAACTCCACAACCTTGTTGCTGAAAGGAGGAATGACTATGTTGTTGTAATGTTTTGGTCCTTGTTGGTAAGCATAGTCACCAAGAGTCCTCCTTGGTGGTCTATTTCCTTCTCCCCTTCCTTTATCAGCCATAATATAAATTACAGGTGGCTTTACTGGTGAAGGAGAATAAAAATAGAAGAAGATTCACTTGGTGGCTTTTTAGTTGTTTGTTTCTTTTCCTTTATGTTCTTCTTTTATGATCTTGGTAATTTCTGAATTTAAATAACAATTTATCTACAAGAAATTTACCTAAAAAATGAAAAAGAACAAACTTGCAATAACTCGTAAGTACCGAGGTAAGTGAAAATAAAATAAAATAAAAGAGAATTTATACAAAATCAAAATAAAGTAAATAATGGAAGTAAATAAAAAGTCCTACTAAACTGAAATTAAATCTAAAAGAACTAAGTGACTCAAATCCCCGGCAACGGCGCCAGAAACTTGTTAGACTATTGGCAAGTGTACTAATTGTCGTTGTAAGTTACAAAATTTATAAAAGTTCGTCTCCACATGGACTTGAGTTACTCAATTAATTTAAATAAAAGTAACACTTTAATAGTTATGTACAACGAGTATGATCAAAGTTTTGATGATTTTACGGAAATAACGGAAAATAACTAAAAAGTATGGAAACTAATAAAATGAAATTAATTGAAGAGAACGTAGGATTGGGTTTCATCATTCATACCCTCAGTATTCAATTAATATTACCATGTATAAATCATTTTCCATCATTACTGATACACACATTAATTCACCCCGAATCGATCCCTCGCAATCGAGAATTCTAAGGATATTTATCGAATATCGATCCCTCGCATACGAAGTAAATAACCCAGTATTACAATCATAAATTGCATGTTATTTGCAATCTAAATGTTATGCTCTATTCCTAGCAACGTAACGTAAAGAGTAAAATCATTCAGTTCAAATCCTAAGAGTACTTTCCAGTTAAACTTAGAATCCAATTTCATGAAACTACTGATCAAGTAGAATCAAGCATTAAGAACAGAATGAAATCACCAGAATGAGTAGAAAAGATTCATACATATATCACATATCAGAAAGAAATACATAAAGGTAAAGAGATTACATCCAATCCTTAAGAGAAACTGACCAATCATGGTGTAGAGCAAGAAATCAACAGAAAACATGACGAAGGTAGCGATCCCCAGCCCGTTCCTGCAAAGTTTCCACTCTTTTTTCTCTCTTCTCTCACCTCTTTCTAAGCCTCTTGGGCTGTTCCTCTCATTCTCTCCCTCCAAAATCATGCCTTTGCCTTCACCCTTTCATGCCTATTTATAGGAAGGGATGGCTGCTGGAGCCCACTCGTCCAGGTGAGTGTTTAGGCCTTGTTTAACTCACCTGGGGGAATTTAATGCCACTTGTTGATGTCTCCACTCACCCAGGCGAGTGTTTTTGCTTGTGTGTGGCTCGCCTGGGCAAGTTAATCATATCTCCTTGGAATTTGAAGCTCGCCTGTGCAAGTGATTTAGCCTGAGGATGCTCGCCTGGGCGAGTTAAAAGCTTAATGGTGAAGAAAGGTCACAGGCCTAGACGAGTTCTGGGCCATTTTTGCTTCTGACACCTCCTTAATTTGATTTTTATGCCCTTTTTGCTTGCTTTGTTTGCTTGAATGCTTCGAATACCATCGGATCCTATCAAAGTACAAAATATGATTGGACTAATCTGTTAGAATCAAAGAAGCTGAAGCAAAGGATTCAAAGATGATTGAAGTAATTGAGTTTTGATATTTTACATGCCCAATCAATTTGATGGCATATGTAATTGTGTTTAAGCTTGGTTCATTAGATAAAGCTTTATAATCCTCATTAGCTATTGATAATTCATGCATTCATACATTCATTTGATAGGAATTAATCATGTGGTAATAAGCAAACTTACAGAATTTCATAAAGGCTATTAGGAATTGTATAAAACATTTTTTTACTGCTTTAATCGATTACTTAGGTGAAATAATCGATTACAGGCGTGTGTATGTTTTCTGGAAAATGCCTTATGAACATTTTAATCGATTACCACTGGCTCGTAATCGATTAAATTAGCTTTACACAGAATTAGGAACTTCCTGTGATAATCGATTATCTTGGGAAATAATCGATTACATAAGCTTCTGCATAATTTTACATAGCATGTTCATCTGGTTTAATCGATTACCAGATGTTAGTAATCGATTAAATATGCATTGTTAAGTTTTAGGCATGGTCTGGCTTAATCGATTAATTGGGTACTTAATCGATTACATGTGTGTATTATAAAACTTAGTTTTTCTGGCTTAATCGATTACAAGGTGATTTAATCGATTATTCTGTTCGTATCAAATATCCAGATTTCTGATGAACAATTTAATCGATTATATGGATAAAATAATCAATTACAAGAGTTAAAATAATCGATTATCTTGACGAAGTAATCGATTATAGTTAGTTAAAATAGTTTTTTTTTTTATAAATAGAAAAGCTGAGTCTGACTGAGACAAAGAAAAAGAAAAGAGAGATACTCGTGTATACTTCTGTCAGATACATTCTCTAAGGCTTTCAAGTGTACCCAAGGCTGAAATTAGTGAAAACCTCATATGTGCTGAGTGTGATAGAGATTTATAACAAATATGAGTCTTGATACTCATTGTTTGAAGACATATTCAAGCTAGTGCTTAAAGAAGCAGTCAAAAAAGTGTGGTAGTCATCTTTTGCATATAATCTCAGGTTGATTGAATATTCATATCATTTAAATAGCTGAGGATTATGAGGTGATATCTTTCTTGTACCTAAAGCTTGAGCTTAGTTTATATTTGTTGTATAACTGTGTTGTATTTCCATATAACATTTGGATTCTTTAAAGCTTGTTCTAGAAAGGGTTTCTAGAGGGAAGAACAGAGAGGGGATCTCTGGTTCTTGATCTTTTGAAAATTCTATAGGGAGTAGATTTTGAATTTTACCTAGGGAGGGTAAGAGAGATCATTTTGTAAGCTTGTAAAGAATAGATATTTGTTATAGTGGAACTCTAACCAAATCTTGGTTAGAGTTCC
>CM023954.1:17224847-17264014 GCA_013407115.1 Glycine latifolia
ATATATATATATATATATATATATATATATATATATATATATATATATATTTTTTTTGTGTTTACATTCAAAGTTATATCTTCTAAAATTTAAATTTGATTGTGTTTACTTCTTAAAAGATATTTCACATAATTTTCTGATTGTGATTAAATTTGAGTAATTTTTGTCTTGAATAAGCATTTGGTTTATGTTCAAAGTACGAATATTTGTACTTGTTGATTCTTATACAAATTCGATTCTGGCTCGATTGTTCATTTTAAATTATATTATGGCGCAGATTTATATTAAATTGAAAATAAGTTATAGCAAAATTTGTGTTATAACTTTTAAGTTGAACGCTGGTCAACCAGAAAAACAATTTATAATCGTAATGCTAAGTCCCATTAATAAAATAAATTATTGATTGTAAGAATCAATAGTCGGAACTTAACAAAACTAAAATCGAATATTCAAATGAATTTCGACTATAAAGATGTAGATATTTATTATAACACTTGGATGCTTAAGCGAGCAGAAATAATTGAGAAGACTAATAAAAAAATATAAATGTGCATATTATTTAAACTGTTTGGAATTATATTTTTATCTATATTTAGGGTGTAAGTGAGTCTTAGAAAGATAATATGAGAGACAACTTCTATGATCACCCAACATTGCCGAAGATTATGTAGTAAGACCTTGGCAAAGAAGTGACAAAATACCTTGAAATCCCAACGATTTTGATGTGACCTAAAACGAGTGCTTTAATTTGGTTTAATTGTCTAACTTGATCCCAACGATGTTGATGGAATGATGCTATGAGAAAAAAAAATTCTTCTTCTTATTTATTTTTTGCAGCCTCTTTCTTTCTCTTCAATGCAATTATTTTTATATTTACCTACCTTTTTCGAAAGGATTATATTTATTTATCTAATAATAAGTTTTTGTTCAATTGGAAATTCCTTTTATATATTGCAGCAGAGTTTCTACGGTTTGCCTCAAGGGTCTTCGTGAGGCTAGAGACGGAGCATTTGGATAAATTTGTTTTTAAGTTAAAATTTATTATTTATACATTAGATAATTTATAAAAGCTCTATCATATTAACTTCCTTAAAAGATTATTTTTAATGTATGCATAAGTTTATTTTAATTTATGAAAATACTTTTCTTTTTCCTCCTACGAGTGCTGTTATAGAGAAGTTTATACAATATAAGGAAAAATAAAAGAATAAGAGATAGGTTTAAATACATTTTTCTTCTCAAGATTTTAGTATTTTTTTATTTTATTTTTGTAAGAAAAATCATTTAGTCTTTGTAAATTTTTTTTTTTCTTCTTAAAATATTTTAGATAATATGTTTTCAATTTTTAAAATATTTTAAGGATGAAAAATAAAAAATATATATGTTATGAGAACTAAAATATAAAAAATTATATTTATAGCGATGAAAAAAATACTAAATTACAAAAATAAAAATATATTTAAGCCTAAAAGATAAGCAAACAATGTTGGATTAAAAAATACAAATGGATACAATTCATGTAAATAGACGAACTAGAAAAATCGGTGAAATTTTCTTGGCAGCTTCATATTTTTAAATTGTCAGATGTAGATTAACCAAAGATGACATACAATTAGTGGCATCGATATGCATGGCTAAATAGTAATTTTGCCATAGTATAAGTGCAAGTGCAATTGATTTTCTTAATTTAATGAATTTTAGTTAACTAATCGCACACGTCCTTGTGTGTTCATCAAGAGAGCACATTGTAGACAAGCTTAGTAGTTTTCCATTCGTTATTAACGTTTGCCTTCCATGCCCTTGATTTTAATGCTGTCACCAGCACCTAAATAACTAAACACAATAATGCGAGAACATGCATTCCCTTTCGCTATTTACTAGAGTAACAACCAAAAAAGAGTTTGTCGAAATTTTGTTTACATCCCTAATAATAAGCATATCCTTCTCAGTTGAACAACACAAGAAGAATATCCTCATTAAAAAAAAAAAAAACCATTTTTTCTCGTTCACATCCACCTAAGCCTAGTAGTAAACGCCCATTGCTGCATTGATGAAAAGAGTCCCCCAATATATATATAAGGAACCATATATGCACTACAGAAAAAACCACAACTAACTAACCGTTTCCTCTTCACTATGGCATTGGAAGTGCTTGAAGCGCTCGATTCAGCGCGCACGCAATGGTACCACGTGACGGCCATTGTAATAGCAGGCATGGGCTTCTTCACTGACGCCTACGACCTTTTCTGTATCTCCACGGTTTCGAAACTTTTGGGACGATTGTACTACTTCGACCCGAGCACCCCGAATGTCCCCGGTAAGCTCCCGCTGAGCGTGAACAACATGGTCACCGGTGTCGCGATTGTCGGAACCCTCACCGGCCAGCTCATCTTTGGCTGGCTCGGAGACAAACTCGGCCGGAAAAAAAGTTTATGGTGTCACCCTCATCGTGATGGTGATGTGCGCCATTGGCTCTGGACTATCATTTGGGGCGACGCCGAAGTCCGTCATGGGGACTCTCTGCTTCTTCCGCTTCTGGCTCGGCTTCGGCATCGGCGGAGACTACCCCCTCTCCGCCACCATCATGTCGGAGTACGCCAACAAGCGGACACGTGGCGCGTTCATAGCGGCCGTGTTCGCCATGCAGGGTGTGGGAATCATTTTCGCTGGTTTGGTCTCCATGACCCTCTCAGCAATCTTCAAGTACTACTACCCTGCTCTACCGTATTTCAAAGAACCTGTCTTGTCCACGCAACCCGAGGGTGACCTTTTGTGGCGGCTGGTTCTCATGATCGGCGCTGTGCCAGCGATGATGACTTACTACTGGCGAATGAAGATGCCGGAGACGGGGCGTTACACTGCTATCATCGAAGGGAACGCAAAGCAAGCCGCGGCGGACATGGCGAAAGTCTTGGACATAGAGATCCAGGCGGACCAGGACAAGTTGGCTGAGTTCAATGCTAGCAATAACTACCCACTGTGGTCGAACGAGTTCTTCCAGCGGCACGGGCGCCACTTGATAGGAACCATGAGTTCATGGTTTTTGTTAGATATTGCGTTCTACAGCCAGAACCTGACGCAGAAGGATATTTTCCCTGCGATTGGGCTCATAGACAAAGACTTTCAAATGGACGCTATTAAGGAAGTGTTCGAGACATCACGTGCGATGTTCGTGATCGCGTTGCTGGGAACGTTCCCAGGGTACTGGTTCACCGTTTTCTTCATCGAGAAGATCGGAAGATACAAGATCCAACTCATCGGCTTCTTCATGATGTCGTTCTTCATGTTTATCATTGGGGTGAAGTACGATTACCTGAAGAACGAGGGCAAAGGTTACTTCGCTCTTTTGTATGGGTTAACGTTCTTCTTTGCAAACTTTGGCCCCAACAGCACCACCTTCGTGCTGCCGGCCGAGCTTTTCCCGACGCGCGTGAGGAGCACGTGCCACGCACTCAGTGCCGCGGCGGGAAAAGCGGGGGCTCTTGTGGGAGTGTTTGGGATACAAAGTTTAACTGTGGGCGGCGAACTGCCCAAGATTAAGAAGGCAATGATGATTCTGGCTGTGACAAACATGTTAGGGTTCTTCGCTTCGTTCTTGGTTACTGAGACGAAGGGACGGTCGTTGGAAGAGATTTCTGGGGAGGATGGGAGAGAGAGTGAACTCACACCAACGCCCAATAATAGGGTTCAGGGATCAAGAAGGACTGAGACGATGTGAACAGTGACTTGAATTCAATTGCGTGCTACTTGCAGCAGCCAGGTTTATTACAATACAATAATAAAAACAATGGGAATAATAATTAATAGTGAGGCCAAAATTTATGCTTTTTGGTGCCTTATGGTATAGGTATATGTTATGTTCTACAAATAAGAGTGTGTCTCAGTGTTTGTGAGATGATTCATGAGCACAGACGCATGCATAGGACGAGAAGATATATATGTATAAAGTGAAAGTGACCTTTTGTGTGTCCCCTTGCTCCCCTAAAAAAATCCCCTTTCTTTGTAATGTTTGGTGGTAATGAATTTCTGTATTTTATTGAATATTTGTATTTCTTTAACAACTTTATAAATTAAGCAAAAAAAAAAGAATATAATTTTAAATGTGATAATATTAAGGTGATTACACAAGTATTTTTATATTTGGATGATTCATAACTATATATATTATTTTAGACTAGGTCAAATATCCATTCGTATCTCACTTTTGATTAGCCGAACGCCCTCAGGTGTTACAAGGGATAAGCCAGGAAGTAACATTCTTAAAACATTGCCATGAAGTAACATTCTTAAAACATTGTTGTGCCAAAGTAGTGTATAATTTCCTAATAAGGGGGCTCTTTGGTCTTTAGTTAGGGATTCAATCTAGTTCTAACACTTATATATAGACACCAACATCATTTGGAGAGGTACACATTGACCTCTTGTCACTTTAGTAATATAATAATGATATATAAACATCTTATTTTAAACATCTCATCAACATTTCTCATTTTCTCTATCTATCTCTTCATATCACATCACAAACCCTATCATACTTATATTAATATTTTCTCTTTTTTTCTTCACTCCCTAGTTGTCTCATAGCACAATGGGTGTTCATCAGTAGTGATGTTGATATTAACTTAAGCATCATAAAGCATTTTCAAGTACACTAGCCTATTGCTCGAGTATTACAATAATCAATGAGCCAACCTAGTTGAAACAAATTAAGAGGTTTGCTTATCTCAACCATTCTATCCAAGTTCACAATTAGTTCAGGCAAGATAATAATCTATTATGGATTCATCATCAATCTCATCCTTATCGAATAGAACATTAGTGTCATTTGTGTGAATTCAACCAATCCAATTTTTGTTTACAATTGTTGCTACTAGGCAAACAACTCGACTTGATCCTACATGTGCATGAAGTTACTTCACCTAACAACTAGTAGCAACCAAAATAGGATAAGGAGATGTAGAAGCCTTTCACCTGTGTTATAATAAGGTGATTAAGGAAAATTATGGGGGGAAATAAAGGAGCAAAATATAATAAGGATGAGGCGTTGCATCATCTCTAAGAGGAAATTGAAGAGTTATGCAAGATTTAGAAAACAAAAG
Organism: Glycine latifolia; assembly: GCA_013407115.1. Taxonomy (NCBI): domain Eukaryota; kingdom Viridiplantae; phylum Streptophyta; class Magnoliopsida; order Fabales; family Fabaceae; genus Glycine; species Glycine latifolia. The sequence goes on from CM023954.1 coordinate 17,229,947, forward strand.
AAACATACTAGAATGATTTAGAGCATTTGGATTGAAATTTGCAATAGACACTAGCACAAAGTCAACCCAAAATGACACACCTTGTACTTGCTATAGGTGGCTATAATCTTTCCCCTCGAAAGTTACAATGCCTCTTCCTGCTTTTCTTATGTGTGTGACCTTCATTCTCCTTTAGATGATGGTAGAATACCTATAAAGGAACTTCAAAGCTCAAGTGAGAGGCTTGGGAATAAGAATGAGAATGGTGAGTATGTTTTTAATAATAATGTGTTACCTAATAGGGTGTCCTTTTTCTATTAATGGACTTACCTCTTTATTTAGGGTAGTGTTATTAAAACTAGACCAATCATTGACCTGGTTAAGGTACTAGGTTAAAGGATTACTGGTTGAACCAGTGGGACAATAGTTAAACCGCATAACTGGTATATAATAAATATATGAAATTTATAAGAACAAATTATATATGAATGAAACTTATAATTCATATATTTAAAAAGTAAATTGGTTCAATGGTTAGCATAACAAAATTTATCATTTATATATTTAAAAAATAAATTGGTTTAATGGTTAACATTACTTTTAGAAACCCTTGGAACCTAGCTTCAAGTCCATAATTCATACTTCACATACAATTTTTTGTCAAATTGTTCTTTAAAATTTCATAATTCAAATTTTCAAATTTCAATTAGAATTTGAGACTTGACATATGTAGACTTGACATGTGCAAAGCTTTGTAGGTTGTTAGGAAACTTGCATAGAGGTGAGAGATGTGTAGGGAAGCGTTCAACATTAGGGTCTTAGGGATTGTTTAAGTTAGATGGAAGGTTCAACTGGGCGAGCAATTCCCTAGAGTTGTCACTTTGGCCCTTGGTCATAGAGCCAATCCACTTGGCCTTCCATTATGGCCTTAGAGGGGCTTAGCCCACCTAATAAGGGGTCTTACAATGCCCCAACCCATGGCTACAGAGCCCTATTTAATATGGGCGAGAGCCAAGACTAACCCATGAGTCATGCTATTTTAAAAATAATTTTTTCCAACTTCCAAAACATATATTTTTAATTCGATCGACCTTGCCCGAGGTTGTTTTTTGTCAACCTTGATGAGGATTTTTTTTTTGTTGACCACTACTAAGTTGATGATGTTAGCACATGTTAATAAACGATTTGAATAGATGACCAAATCAATCATAGGCTTGGTTTCCATTTGATGTACTAGTTGGACCGATCGGTTCAGTTTGAGTTTTAAAACACTGATTTAAGGAAAGGATCTAAGAGATTATCGCATCTTTTCATATATTCTGAGTCATATCTTAGCTTTGATATGATAAGATATGATAATATTACCCTAATCATCTTTTTTTTTGTTACCTTGTTTAGGACTATACCTTTTCGTCCTCAATAGATAGAAGGAAGTTGTAACGACCCGCCTCATCGCTACGATATCACTACTCTAAATGTGTAATTTCAATTTTTAATAAAAATTCCATTAATTTGATTATGAAAATGAGAGTAAATTTTTTGTGATACTACACTCACTAAACATCACACAAATACCCAAATATATATATATATTTGAAAAATTTACTCTCATTATATGTCATTATATGTCATTCACATTTCAAAACTTAGTTTAGTTTTTACATGTATTTAAGCCTAGAATTTACATGTCCAACCAAAAAGAATCAAGAACCAACTAAGAAAGAGTTAATAACAAAACACAACTCTTTCCCAAAATGAATTCTAATGTTATCACGTCGGCTTGGCGGCTGTAACAAAAAAAAGATCTCCCTCCAACATCACCTACTGCTACTCCTCTGCTCCCACAAACGAAGGTTTACGATCATCATAGGTACAAATCACACGGTACAAAATGGCAAGGGTGAGTTTATCATACAAGATCAACAAGCACTAGGTAACAATGATGATAACCATAATCATTCTCAGTAAGCAATCAGTTCAACACACAGTCAACAAACTAGTCATAAACTTTTTCCAAAATTGAAATTAATTATGCTCAGAATGATGGATGCACCTGACTTAACTCTCAAATGCAATGTGTTACCATCTCTCAGGAAATAGCCTCTCACTTAGGAAAATGATTCAGTAGTTCGTCGGGGTCACCCTGTCGTGCATTGGCCACTCCCCCCATGGTGATCAGTCTGAGTCACAAAGGAGTTCCAAACCGAGTGACATGCCCCCTAATACCCGCATTTTTATCCTCAGAAAAATCACAGGTACGTACTGCCTTCATTTTATTTCCATGCAATTATGAAGTATGAAACAAGAGCCCATCAATGCACTGATCGTGGATAATTAAAAATTCTAAGCAATCACATTCCCTCTCCAGGGATGCTTAAAATTCTTAAACTCATTATCTTCCCTCCCAGGGATATCCAACAAGTCACTGCACCCCTATGTACATACACAACATACATCCATCACACATCATCTCTTATCTATGTCATCATCAACATCAATAACATTTCAATCTCAATATCATCAACAACATCAACATCATCTCATTTCAACATCATCAACAACATCCACATTATCTCATTTCAATATTATCATCAATATCACAAGCAATCACATTTAACATCTATACATATAACATATGTCTGAGATTCACATTCCCCAAGTCTTCAGACAACATAAACCTCATTCATTCACAATCCATAATACCACGAGACTAGTATTTTAGGAAAATTCTAAATTAAATAGAAGGACTACAATATAGAAAATACACTCTTATGCCTATTTAAAATTTAATAAAGAATTAAATAGGAGAACATATTATAAAATTTTGGACAGAGTCTTCCCTGTAATTAAGATTTTTCCCAAAAAATCCAATCATTACAACAACAACATCATTCACAGTTTTATCCATCAATAACAAATTCATTGCATCCCATTAGTTAAAAACATAGTTTTTCTTGAAAACCAGCACACAACAGGGACAAACATACATCAATAATAAATATGCCGCATCCCATTAGTTAAAAACACAGTTTTTCTTGAAAACCAGCACACAACAAGGATAAACATACATCCCATAATTGGGTTTCCTAACCCCAACTATGGTATCAAAAGCTATAAACAAACAATAAACTCACATCACCTATATATATCCCTCTGTTAGCTCCTTGTAGCATCGTTTTGAGATCTATATACCAAATCGAAGATAATTTAGTATAGATTTCAAAGACAAGGTTAACATTAACATTCGGGGTCAAATACCCACTCAAATTTAAAAGGGCTAAAATGGTGTGTTGGAAGTCCACATCAAAAAAGACGTCATTTTGAAATTTCGATCACATCAATGTGACCGGAGCTCAACAAAGGTCACAAAAATGACATCAATTTTTTAAAAAGGAAACTTTTACAACGTCTCATTTTCAAAGGGTTTTCAAAGGAAGTGTAAAAACTCCCAATAACATTACCAAAACACAATAGATACTGAGAGAGGCTTAAACTAACTAGGAGAAGACAAGGAAACCATGCTTACCTTGAAGAAACCTGTCATACCCTAATTTTTTCCGGGTACCCCTTAGAAAAAAAGAACAAAATGAAAGAAAAAAAAATAGATATATATATATATATATATATATATATATATATATAATATTAAAAAAAAGGAAGCCAAAAAAGGGATAAAAGAAAAAATAATAAAAATATATAATAGTTATTTTTTAAAAAAATAATAAAGAGTAATAAATTAAAAAAAAAGAGCAGAAGGTAACAAAAAGAAATAAAAATGCAACGGAAAGCAAAAAGAAAGAAAAGGGGCCACAAGGCCCATTAGGTTTAAAGATTGTAACAGTAGTATAAGAAGAGCAAAGAAGGCAACAATGGAGGCAATTAATTGCACAGCCACACGGATCCCGATGTAGAAGAATTGGGCCAACCAGAGGTCGACATTTGGCGCCTCCATCAGAGAAGGGGAGAGGGGTCTTCTGAGGTACCTCTCATTCTCCCACTATCTTTTTTTTCTCTCTCTTCTGTTGCTCTTTCTTCTTTACTTTTTTCTTTTCCTTCTTTCTTGCGTTTCCCTTTCTTCCTTCTTGTGATTTGTTGTCTGTTTTCGTTAGAGGAAAAGGCTTGAGTCTTGTTGTAGTTAGCCTCGTTGATTTGGGTTGTGCTTGCTTTTTTTTTTCTTTTCTTCTTTTGTATCTTCTTTCTTTTTGGTTTTTTTTCTCCGGCAACCACCATGACCACTACGGGCCATCACCACACCTCCACCAGCGCGCCACCATGTGCCTCCATCGGCCCTGCGTTGCCGGTTCCCATCATTGGTAGTGGTAAGGGGCTAGGCCACCTCCATGAAAGCTCATAGCTTCTTCCTTACCGTTTTGGTTGCAGCAATGGAGGGCTGCTGTGCCCAGCTGCTAAGTGTGGGTTGGGCCGGGTTGCCCTGACCCGGTTCCAACCCTAACCCTAAAAAAAAAGGAATTTGCTTTTTGGACCCATCTTCTCATAAATACACCCCCACGAAACTAATTAAATAATGCTTTCAGCACCTCCAGATTTTCATAAGTACACCTCTAAACCAAAAATATATTACTGCTTGTAGCCCCCCTTTTCATAACTACACACCCCTGAACTGTGGGGTCAGGCCCATTCTGAAAAACCATGTATTACTGTTTGCACACCTATATAATAATTGCACATCCCCTTGTTGGGCCTGACCTACTTTTAAAGAAAACATATATTACTGTTTGCACTTTTTCTTATTATATAACTACACACACTCAGCAGTTGGGCCTAGCCCACTTTGAAGTAATGCACAGAATGCTATCTACACCTCTATACTCATAAATGCACCTATTATCTGTTGGGCTTGGCCCATTTTGTAATTAAATAATTTCTGCTGATTGTACCCCCTGTTCTTACTATGTGCACCCTTAATTACTAAGTGTACACCCACTTCTATTCTATCCCTTTCCATTTCCATTTCATTCGTTTGATTACGTATTGCTATGTCAATTATTCACTTATGTTTATTATTCTGCTCCAGGTTTCTTCGGTAAACGCATATGTTTTGTGCACTCCATACGTAAAGGTTAAGTCTCTTTTCTTAAATTTGACAAAATTTCGATAGCATTTTGCATTGATCTCCAAGTACACGAGATGAAAGCAGTGAGATGAATTCCACCATAATCAAGTATGCACCCGAAGAACAAAGTTAAATGCATTGTACCAAAATTTCATCAAATTTAAGAAAATAAACTTAACTTATACGTATGAATCTACTATAAAAAAATGACTCTTCTCAAACTATCCAAATAGACAATTCAATATTCAATACAACAATTAATCCAAAATGTCTGAAAGAATCATTGTATTAAATCTCAAATGAGGAACTAAGATTCATTCATAATGAACAATAATTGTATATATAAAACATTAGTCATGTAAAACATGTTATAACAACATTCGTAACAAAAAAAGCATCAATAGCTTATGAAAAACATTTGTACCTGTGAAGATGGTCACTAACAACAACAATCAATATCGTGATGATGATGCAAACAACAAAACGAAAAGTGCCTACAAACTACAATTATAACTACAAAATGTTATTAATAGTTGGGGGTTCAGCATTACAGATCAAGAAAAACCAGTTTTAATTGGGGGATAAGGGTAAGAAGCATATCCATGAAGAAAGCACAACATTTATGATTGTCATATAATAATAAGAGATATACTTATATGCATCATTAATATATATCTATGTATACAATCATCAAATTAAGCTTAAATAATAAAATTGGTATGTTGTATCGTATTTGTGCCCTGTATCTTTACTAACACTGACACTTACACTTAACTAGCTGAGTAACCGACTCTGTGACTAACATAGTTAAGTAAGTGTGTAGTTGAATATTGCACCTCCCTTTATTTTACAACTACTATAAATAAAATTCCAATGACTATTCTTATGCCTAATTATCTGTTGTATCAACTAGACCTGCTATAAGATGAGTGTTGCAAATATTTGGGCAACATTTGGATCAAATGGGAAGGATGTCATTAAGGTCTAATATTGATATTTTCTCCCTACTTAAGTACTGTAGCTATTATTCATAATGATAATAATAAGAATGTTCAAGGTGAGCCAACAGTAAAGTAGGATTAGTTATGGGCTTAGTAATACCATATTAGGCTTGAGTACACATAGGGTGTGTAATATGAGGTCTGATAGTAGGCTGGAGGTTGTTTGTGTGGGAATAGAGGGATGATTTTGCTGAGTAGGTAAGGCTATATTGGTAATAGGTAAAGGCTGGGTATAGGAAATATGTGGTGAACAAGGTTGTTGGTCACTGGAAAAAGAAGATTTCTCAGTGCCATCTGATTTGTTGTTGAGTAAGTATAGCCAAGCGAACCTGGTGTTAGCATCAACAAATATCAAAAAAAAGAGGATGATTCACAATGAGTAGGCCCCACATATTAGTGTAAACAATGTGGAAAACAACCACTTAGATAAAGAAAATCAAATTTCCCATTAAGCCAAATTGATGGCATCACTGCACATATAGCAGTATAATTTAAGTTCACGTGATTTCCTCTAGTGTCAGTGATAATTCCACTAAGGTATGGGCCACAGAGATTTGAATCAACCTTAAGTCTTTCAAGTCTCCACACTCTGTAGCCACTTAAATACAAATACATGAGCTTGGGGAGAGACAACATGGATAGATGGATCCCACAAGCTTTCACAACAACCGATATTATTGATATCACCTTGTCACAATGTTAAATACATCCCATTCTATAAAAAGGTAATAACCAATCAATATTTACAAGAAAAACTAGGATGGATGTGGATCTTAATATAACATGTGAATCTCTCTTAATCTTATGTATTAGAAGAGAAACAAAAAACTGAATAAATGAATTAAACAGGAATCTTGCACAAATTGAAGGAATCAGAACTTTATAAGACAACTGTAACACACTTCTATATATTAAAAACAACCTAATTAATTGACCCATCTTTTTATAAGTGTTTATTTTCTAATTTATTTGGAATCAGAACTTCACAAGACAACTGCAATTAGTAATTTCGATACTAGGGACTAACTTTAATATTTTACCATATGAGTCTCCAGAGAACCACTCATGCATAATGTATAATTATGTTCTATATATACGTGTTTTTTTTTTCACTTCTGTCTAGACTTGAACAACTTTGGTTTTGTAGTAATGGGACCATTAATCATTAGCATTCGATCTATGAGTCAAATTTTAGGTTGAGTTAATAGTGTCTTGAAGATCATTAAGCATTGCCAGCAAATATAAATTGTAGAGCTAGTAGCCTACTGACATTGGCAGAGGTTAATTTTCTAGTTCCTCAAAGGCTAAAACAGGCATTGGCAACCCACTCAACATATTGAAGAATTATTGTTCAAAATTCAAAGTTAGATTAATCATATTTCTATCTCTCTCTCTCTCTCCATAACCCAATGACATATTATTATACATTAAAACAACCAAAACCTCCTAAAGGCCAGACCACTACAAACATCCAATTATTCCCCTTAAATCACAAAACATTTGCCCATGCTATTGCCAACAAGCCAACACACACAATGTCATGGAATCTCTATAACCCAGGAATATGGATGTTATAAAATTGATTTGGGTTACAAACACTTGATCTAGAAAGAAACAGAGGAACTCTGAATGTGATAATTGATACATAGATATTCACTAACTACCACACTATGAGCCTTATACATATCTTATGTCCTTAAATCATCAAATAGCTACTGCAAAAAAAGAAAATGACCATAGAGTTCAACCCACTAACTACATTGATCTAGACAAAATTTTAGGGAATTTGAAAACATTTCAAACTAACTACATAGAGTTCAGACTCTCAACTCAATAATTACTCAATCCCAAACACATAGGAAGGTAGACATTTTGTCAAACACGTTGTAAGCTAGTAGAGAACAACTTTGCTGACCTTCGTGACCTCTCCGATGTAGACGCCCTTGTCGCTGCCACTGAGAGTCTGACTTGAGAACTGCCACCGCTGCCGTTGCCGTTGAGAGTTAGAGTGAGAGCTCACTGGAGTGAAAGTAACAGTGGGAGTGATAGCATACGAGAGCGAGAGTCAAAGTGAGACTGAGAGCACGAGAGGGAGAGCGATAGTCACCTTATGTTCTAGAGCTACTGAGAGAATGTGAGGATTTGAAATTATAGAGTTGTGGTGTGATAGTCACCTTGTGAGGATCTGAAAAGTGAGCATGAGAAGATGGGGACATAAGTTACAGATTATAAATAGGACAAACACAACATTGGTTTTTTAAAAACCAATGTTAATGTGGAGATTGTTAACATCGATTTTTCCAAAAACCGATGTTAAGGACCCGTGTTATTTATAAATATGCCACCGCGTGTTTGTTAACATCGATTTTATCAAAAACCAATGTTAACATAATGATGTTAAAACTATTTTTTGTAGTAGTGACACCCTACAACATTGGTTTTGACCAAACCTGATGTTATATGGTGCATTACAACATCGATTCTAGAAGAACTAATGTTGTTTTTGCATTTTTTTTAATATTTTGTCTGTTTTCTTAATGTTACCCAATTAAAAACAAAACCAGTCAGTGTTCAAGCAGTACCAAATATTATATTCAAACTATTATTGAGTCATTATATCAAATAAAAGAAATACTTAAAGTAATGAAACGTTTGAAATACAACTAATTACACAATAATCAATAAATATTTTAAAGAAAGTAACAATTCAACACACACCATAGAAAATATTTGGCTAAAACAATTTGTGGGCATTTGTCATAACAACCGAAGGCTGAGTTACTTTGCAGGAAATTTCCCATTTTAACCATAAATTACAAAAAATATAGACAAGCTACTGAATGTTGAACACATTATCACAATTGTAGTTAGTCCATCCAATGCCATATTTTTAAGATCATATATCACTAGTTTGTTTGATAGCACTAAATATGAAATTAAAAATAATTCAAAGCTAATAAAATACAGAGATCCAACAATAACAATAAAAGATTTAAAAAATGAATAAAACTAGCTTCAATATCACACACACACATAGGCAAACGAAAAGGTAAAGATCCAAAAGTATCTTTACAAAAGTTTACTTAATCCAACACAAATAGATGTATAATGACCCTGTGATAATCCGGGTTATCACCTAAAGGGGGTGTATTTTGGAACCCGGACATGAAGGGGTGTAGATAGCACCTTTTCAAATCCGGGATCATGATGTATGTAGTACTGATAGGAAGACCGGGTTAGTGCATGATCGGGTTATCTCCACGCAAGTGGTTCATGTACATAGCACTTTATCGGAAAGCGCTTATGTATGGAAAGGAACTTGGACAAAGAAGGAAAGAGCGACCGGGTAGTGATCTCAACTGAGCTCGTTTATTCCTTTTCCTTGAGAGATCAGGTTATGATCTCAAGAGAGCTCGGTAAAGCTTGTGTTTTTCCTTTTCTTTGAGGTTCAAGTAAGTGACCTCGGATGTGTTTTGAGTAGTGATCGCAAATGTGCTCTGAGTAGTGATCTCGGATGTGATCCGAGTAGTGATCTCGGATATGTTTTCGAGTGATGATCTCGTACGTGTTACCGAGTTGTGATCTCAGATGAGCAATCGGGTAGTGATCTCGATTGAGCTCGGAGGAGCTCGTTCTTAGTTGACTTGTAAGAGCCACCAGGTAGAGAGACCGGAAGAGCTCACAACCCCTTTTGATAGAGTTACCGGGTTAGTGATCCCGGAAGTGGTTGGGAGGAACCTTGGAATGGTGACGTACCAAATAATGAAGTCGGTTGTGGTTGGAATGAGTGCTCAGGAACCCGGGATATGGTAGCGAAGTTGCAATCAATATATATATATATATATATATATATATATATATATATCCAACCCGGTAGTGTTAGTAATATGAAGAGAACCCGACAACGTCAGTAAGGTTTTGAGAACCCAGGTAGTCACACGAAACATGCAGATGAGATGTAACACATTGACTTGCCAAATAGTAGACCCTATCCGGCAGTCAAATATGTCTACATATTCACTTTATACAAGTGACACATGTTGACTCTTTGCTGGTTGCTTTGACGCGGTAAGACACTCATATTACGATATGACGCATGTCAATTTTTAGGCTATATAAGGTATGCATGAGTGAGATATTTTGTAATAACCTATTTCCACCGCCTCTGCTAAAAACATTTTCTCTCTTCTTCCATATTTCCTCCATTGTTGAAGTGAGAAAAGCTTCCTAGATAACCATTCTTTAACCTAGAAACCTTCACATCTAACGTAAGGATTAAAGAGAATCACCATACAAACTAGTTTTCACCATTTATTAGTTGTGAAGACCATTAGATGAGAAGATCATTTCTCCAAAGAAAGTGTAAACTTTCAACCTTTAAGAGATAGAAGGCACGGTCAGGACATCTGGACATGCAAGCTTGAAGAAGCTGTCCTCTAAGCCTTCCTTGCTAGTTTTAGGTAAGATATGGGAGTTTTACTGTATCTTTGAGTTTGGAGTTAAAAGGAAAAATGACTCATATGAGTTAGGGTTGGTTTTGAGTGTTATTTCTTTGGAAAAGCATGCTTAGGGGGTTGTTGTGATAAAGGTTCAACCTTGAAAGTTAGCTTTTCTAGGTTTCGGGTATTTTGTTATGCCCAGATATTTTGGGGTTTGCAAGTCAACATTGAAGGTTTATGTTTGAGATCTGGAAAAGAACTGGATTCTTTTGATGTAACGGTTGAGAACCATTCTTGATATCTTTCTTGCCTGGTGTAGGGCTTGACAAAGAAGATATCGGTGGTTTGGAACACGAGGCTGAGAGAGTCGATGCGGTGATCAGAGAAGGTAAGCTCTTTGTTCTTGGGGGGTTTGAATCCCTTGATTGTGTTCCATCATACTCCTGAGGAGTTATGGTTATTGTATGATGCAGTGCGTGTATTTAAATTGTGTGTTACTGCTTTTTGATTGAAACATACATGTAAATGATTTGCACTGTGATGTTTGTATTGTGATTGAGAAGTCCTCTGGCCAGGGAAGCAGACCATATATGAGAGTGTAAGACTCATCCGGGATGAGCTTCTCGAGAATTCACATACGTCCGAGTGCATGAGATGTGCACGGGTGCATGAGATGTGCACTGGTGAACTTGTATATCAAGATATATATTTGTGCATGAGATGTGCACTGGTGAACGTGTATATTTGTGCTGGAATGGCACGTGGGTGTGATTATATACATGTGATGTTTTTATGAAAGCCAGAATGGCCATGTTTTATTAAAAGGCCAGGATGGCTATGTTTTTATGAAAACCGGGATCGCCATGTTTTATTAAAAGGTCGGGATGGCTATATTTTTATAAAAGCCGGAATGGCCATGTTTTATTAAAAAGCCGGGATGGCTATGTTTTTCTAAAAGCTGGGATGGTTGTTTTATTAAAAGACTGGGTTGGCTATGTTAATTGTAATGCCTATATAAATGATATGTACTGTGAAAGTGAACCAGGGGGAGGTGAGTCTCCAAGAACCCTGAGTTTACTGAGATTGTATCTCACCCCGGTTAGGGATTATATTTATACTGCAGGTGATAGCCAAAGAACAGAGGACGAGGTCTGAGGTAAGAGACCCGAGTAGGGGTTGTTCGTGGATCTTAATTGACAAGCCGGGTAGGCCGAGGCCGAGTTGGCCACTAATTAAGGATCCAGGACAAGAGGACGAGGCCGGGTTCGAGGAAGCTGATTTTGGAAGGCGATCCTTTTGCGAGTCTGTTGACTCAAGTTTATTGAATGTTTTGTAACTCGGTATGGGGTTTGTTTTGTATTATGTACCTTTTGGAACAAAACCGGGTGCCGGGATGTATATCAAATTCCATACATAATGTTAGTTTGTATTATATGACGTATGATGACGTCTTATTATTTTATGCTTTTGTGTTTACTTAATTTTCGTTAAGTATAGCTGCACTTAAGACCATAATATAATGTTAATGAACCGGATGCATACAGGTCGTTACAAGATGAATAATTGAAAAGCTATAACATGAACAATTAGTGTTAGAATTATAGATTTTGGGTTTTGGAAGAAAGAAAAGAGAAAGAGATAACCAACAATAGTAAACATATTATTGACAGAATGTCATATAATGCACTAACTTGATACCCCTATTTACACCAAACATGTTATTACAAGTACAAGTCGAAGCTCACTAACAATAAGACTTATAATCTAACGATCCAAATTTCTTAACAATCATAATCAAACTCAATTGGTGACTTGATGCACAAATTATGTTCCATAAACTTACACTATGTCTTTGGATTAATTTATAAGCTCTATTTAAAAGTCTAATTAAAAGTAAAGAATTGCTAAAATATTATCTTATTATATTGAGATCAATTTAATTTGCAATAAAGAGAATGAAATTTCACCTTTCAATTTGTGTATTATTAGAATATATAAAACAATTTTATTTGTTTAATGGAAAGGAAGTTAAGAATATCCATAGTTTTAAAAAATAGTATTTTTTGGCATTATATGAATATTGTAAACTTTAAACAAAGTTAAAAAAAAATATGATTAAAATATAAACATATAACTAAAATATCATCATTACTATCTAATATTGAAATTACATGGTAAAAAGAAATTAAAATTTTAAAATTCTCAATTTTGAAAATAAATCTTATAAAGGTTTATTATAGAGCATCTCTACATCCATTGAAAATTGAAAATAAAATTTGATCCTATAGTAAAAAAAATGCCTAAAAATTAAACATTAAAATGATGGTGAGAACCTTAATTGTATGCATTATATGTAATTTATGTTTTCTTTTAAATTCTAAATCCATTTGAAAAATAATGTGAAATGAAGGAGTACTATTTTTTATTAAAAAAAAAAACATTATATTAATCATAGAAATTAGAATGGCCACAACAAGGACTCAAGTATAATTACCCTAATTCATAATTTAGAAAAGACATTGCTGCATAAAATACAGCAGCCCCACACCACAATACCTTTATCTACCTATCAAGCTTTTTACATATAGTAAGTTCACCTTCACAAAAGACTATGTACATATAAAATCTTAGCTGGAATAAAAATATGCATTTGAAGAGAAAATATAATATCAAAGGATTACTAATGAATTTATCAAAAGCTGAGCAAGAAGAGGGGGAACTTGAGTCCCCCCACTACAAAAAAAAAAAAAAAAAAAAAAAAATAAAAAAAACTGGTATTTCTGATAGCCAATATTTGTTACTAACTTGAAATTTTTTACGAGTTTTCAATAGTTAAAATTCTGTCAGTTAAATGGTTGTAGGAAATTATTACCGACATATTTTTGTTGTCTGTCAGACATTATAGACAGACTTTTCCATCAGTAATTTTTGACTAAAAATCCGTCAGTAATTTCTCATGGATCAATCCATCAAAAATTTTCCTTTCCGATGGATTGATCCATCTGAAATTTTCCACAGAAATATTTTTCAGAAATAAATCTGTGGGACATTACTAATGGATTTTTCCGTAACATCAGTTATTTATGAATATATTTTTTTCATTTATATTATTTATCATCAATATTGAAATTAACACATGTATGTAATTAATGAAATACTCAAATTGATAAATCCAAAACAAATGTTAAAACAAATTGACTTAAATTCAAAATAAATCTAAAATAAAAGCACAATGTATAATATGTCAATAGTAGTTTTGTGTTGCTAAGTCAATAATCAAAATAGTCATTGCTAGAGTGCCTCAGTTGGTCATCATGTTGTTGTTACTGGTCATCTAGTTGTTGGTCATTGTGAGGTTGTTACTGGTCATGTGGTTGGTCATTGTCTTGTTGTTGTTGCTGGTTGGGCTGCTGTTGGTCAAGTTGTTGATGTTGCTGAATAATGGTCCACGCTTCAGGAGGTAGAAACTGAAGTACAACTGATTCAAATACACGTATCTCCTCCTTTGATTGACGAAGCTCCTCCCTTAGTCGATTAATCTCCACTGAATCAATAGCGTGACTGGAAGATCCTTGCATATGTTGCATGAACGAGTCATCTCCACATTTATAACTATGAGCAAGATCTCCAGTACCATAAAGACATCCCTTATGCTTTGGTCCCGCAACTGCAACCCAATATCGAGTCCTAAGTCTTTGTTCTTTAGCAAGGTCTAAATGAGTCATTTTTTATTCACCAACACTTGATGCAACATCAAACCTAGCTTGAGGTAGTCTAGCCTAAAAAATTTGCCATCACTCATAAATAGTTATTATTTAATCAATATAATAAACATTTAAAAAAAAACAAAATAGCATGCCAGATAATGGTCTCACATGTGTCTGCCTAGATCTATCATCGACAAATTGACTAGTATCCTTTTTACACTGCCTTAATCAATTACCACAAATTGGTAATCTATTACTTAAGCCTTGATGTAACGCCCGGCCACTTGCAGGATCAATGACTGTCCCCACATACCAACACGAGACTTTTCAGCGTGCTTTGTCCTCACTCACACACTTCCTGAGAAACTTCCCAAGAGGTCACCCATCCTAGAATTGCTCCAAGTCAAGCACGCTTAACTGTGGAGTTCTTCAGTTATGGGCTACCAAAAAGTAGATGCACCTTATTGGTATAGGTAGTACATATTATTTCCTTTTAAATTATCCTCAACTGTACAATCTCATACCTGCACAGTCTCTGGATCCCTCTCGTTCGAGTGTGTATTCGATTCATTCATGTACCCCTCCAGCTGGAAGCCTGCCAGGAGCCGCTCCTCTTTCGTGCCTCCTTGCACCGGCGACTACTCCCCGCCCTCGTCAGCGCCTGGGATGTTACATGCCCACCAACTTCCGCCTGGTTCGTCCTCGAACCACACTATACTGGTAGAGAGGCCCTGCTCTGATACAACTTGTAACGCCCCGCCACTTGCAAGTCCCATACCTGCACAGTCTCTAGATCCCTCTCGTTTAGGTGTGTATTCGATTCATTCATGTACCCCTCCAGCTGGAAGCCTGCCAGGAGTCGCTCCTCTTCCATGCCTCATTGCACCGGCGATCACTCCCCACCCTCGTCAGCGCCCGGGATGTTATATGCCCACCAGCTTCTGCCTGGTTCATCCTTGAACCACACCGTATTGGTAGAGAGGCCTTGCCCTGATACAACTTGTAACTCCCGGCCACTTGCAGGATCAATGACTGTCCCCACATACCAACACAAGACTTTTCAACGTGTTTTGTCCTCACTCACACACTTCCTGAGAAACTTCCCAAGAGGTCACCCATCCCAGAATTGCTCCAAGTCAAGCACGCTTAACTATGGAGTTCTTAAGCTATGGGCTACCGAAAAGTAGATGCACCTTGTTGGTATAGGTAGTACATATTATTTCCTTTTAAGTTATCCTCAATTGTACAATCTCATACTTGCACGGTCTCTGGATCCCTCTCGTTTGGATGTGTATTCGATTCATTCATGTACCCCTCCCGCTGGAAGCCTGCCAAGAGCCGCTCCTTGTCCGTGCCTCATTGCACCGATGATCACTTCCCGCCCTCGTCAGCACCCGGGATGTTACACTTGAAGAACAAAATAATCGATTACATGAATTAAGTAATCGATTACACTGTGTAATCATAGAACAAGACTTGACTATATTAATCGATTACCATTCATCCATAATCGATCACTAAGCATGTTTATGAAAAAGAGAATCCTTGTAGTAATCGATTACAAAACGAATTAATCGATTGCTTTGCTCATATATCTTTTCCAAAAAATTGAAGAACATTTTAATCGATTAAATTTGTTTACAATCGATTACATTGGTGGTTTTAATCAATTACATTGACAATTTAATCGATTACATTCAGTTACAAAAGTTTGTTATAAATAGTTGTTGGGTCTTTTGAAAAAAAAAAAACACTACTCTACGAAATTTTCATTGTTTCCAAAAGCCTTCTGAAAGTGAGAAAGGATATTCTGAAATCTAAAGTTCTTGTCCCATAAATTCTAAATCTTCATGGTGTATTGAAAGATTTCTTCTTGGACAAGATATCAAAGAAGCAATAGGAGAGAAAGTTCTGAAATTTGTTTTTCATTTCAACTCTTATTGGTATATCATATTCATTCATATTCATTGGATCATCAGGTTGTCTGTCTCCATTAACTTTGCTTGTAAATTCATTTTAGAATTTTTGGTTGTTTGTAACTATTACAAAAGTTTCTTAAAGCTTTTCTAGAGTGGGTTTCTCTATAGGGAAGAGTAGAGAAGGGTTTCTCTATGTCTTGATCATTAGAAGTCTAATAAGATTTTAGATTTCAGATCTTTATCTAGGATTGATAAAGGGTGATTGTTGTAAGCTTGTAAGAACTGACTTTTGTGAATAGTGGAACTCTAATCAAGTTTTGATTAGAAGAAACTGGATGTAGCTTCTCTTGTTGAGTGATGAACCAGTATAAGTTCTTGTGTTGATTACTTTCTTTAATCTCTTATTGCTATCTCAATATGTGATTATTGGTGAAATCTTTATTACTTAACAAGTGAAAGTTTTTGTAACTGTTTTCTTGAAGCTGAGTGTTTTTTTATTGATTGAAGCATTCTTGATTTTATTATGATAAAGATCCTAATACTCCGATTCTTTAAAGTTTTAAAAGGCCAAGCTTTAACCAATTCACCCCCCTCTTGGTTATTGTGTGTGTTTATATTGTTTCCAAAAAGAATGTTTCAGACACTATCTCCAATCCAAAATATGTGAGGGTCAATGTGATTGAAGCACAGGACTTGGTACCAGGTGATAAAACCTAGTTTCCTAAAGTTTATGTGAAGGTTAACCTAGGGAGCTAGTTTTTAAGGACAAGAGTGTCTCAAAGTAACACCATGAATCCTATATGGAATGAACACTAGGTGGTTTAATCTTCAAAAGCATGTGATTGTTGAAGGGGAGAAGAAGGAGGTCAAATTTGCAACCAGGATACATTTGAGGGTGTACTTGGATGGTGGATTCCATGTGTTGGATGAGTCATCTCATTTTAGCAGTGATCTTAGGCCAACTACAAAGCAATTAATGAAGCCTAGCATGGGAATTCTAGAAGTGGGGATTATAAGTGCACAAGGGCTTATGCCAATGAAGACAACATATGGTAAAGGTACCACATATGCTTATTGTGTGGTAAACTAGTGGCAAAATATGGGCCCGAACTGTGTGTGTTATACTAATAGAGAACATGGAAGTTAAAGAGGGCAAATATTATCAATAAACTCAATCAAGAATCCACATTATCCTCTAAAATTCACTCTAGCCTAATTAATTTGGGAGGGTTAACACTTAACCTATTGTTAGTCCTTCCCAGACACTCAACTCACTTTTCAGTTCCTACAAAATTGTCAAGTGTTTTAATACATATGTTGTTCTCGTTTAGACTTATTAATTATTTAAGATACATTCATGTTATCACTTGATAAAAATTCTAAAGTCAAATGTCATTCAAAATATTTATTTATTATGTAGATTAAAATAAAAAAAAAGTTTATGTCATAAAAAAATAATAGAGACAAAAAACAAATAAGAATACCAAGCAAAAAAAATACATGTATTATATGTATGCTATCCTCTTTTCATTGAAATATTTAAGTGAATCATTTTCCTTATATTGAAGCTAACCATCAACCATTACAATTATAATTGGTGATGATCAAGCTATCATTTAATAAGGCCATATGTTTCATGAAGAATAAATTAAGTCATTGAAACGTTGAAGATAAGTTAGTAACCTAAAGAGCATTGGAACATGAATAAACAACTCTAATTTGGAGAGGTCTTTTCATATTTAACCATACAGTAATATCGTTTAAGGTTGTCTTACCTATAGGTTGCAAGCTTTTGATTAGAAAGCAACTAATCTGCAAGCATTGCTTTTGTCTCCTTTTTGTCAATCTGCCTGAGAAAAAGTCAACGCATAATCTACAACTATTCCAACTAGATCATATTCAAAATTTCAAATGATAAAAAAACTGTCATATAGAAATTCATATTTTGATGGAAGAAGTAATAACACTCAAACATATGCTTGTGTGATCAAACATATTTAACCAAAAACTTGCCTGGAAATATTTGGGAAGTGTCTTCGATTTGGAACCACCTTTCTTGTAGTTCCACTTTGGATCAAGGGCAGCCCTCAACTATAACCATCAACATACAGGCTTCTTGATGTCCAACAATAAGAATTTGAAGCCAACCACAACCACACTTAACAGGCACATCAATTTGGCCATGTATGACAATGTTTAGTGAATTATTAATCTGTTTGTTTAGTGAATAATGCTAACAAATATAATTACATATTACATAATACTATAAAATAATTAATTTTTCTTTACTTATATTATTGTTCCCACATATGATAGTGTACCCTTTGATAATTAAATCCACATCTCTTTTAACCCTTTATCTTTTCATCTAGTAAAAACCAAAAAACTAGCTCTATGCACTTTCCCTACTCTGTCTCCATAAAAATAACTCAACATGTCTATGGTATGCCCTTATGGTTCAAAATGGAAGTCTTCATACTGCATGTTAATGTGTTGTGAATGCTCTATGGAAATTGTACTCCTCCTAGTTGATCAATGATAAGGACTGTCGAGTCGCTACAAAATGTGTAAGAAAATAGAAGAACATAATTGAAAAGAAGAAGAAAAATGAATAACAATAAAAAACAATTGAGAGAAAAAAGTTTGATCCTAAAAACTTGCACAAGAAGCTAGAAATTATGTTTGGACAAAATGAAGTAACTAGCTAAATAACTAAATACCTACATTAATATATAGTGACTAAATTTTAGGAAAGGATGGACCCTGATTAGGCCCATCTAATCTAACTAATTAAGCTAATTACACAAATCAAAGCCCAATCTCGTAACCCAAAGCTCAAGTGCAGAGGTTCTAACTTCCAAGCCTAAAATAACCCTCAAACAGGAAGAATTGTCCCATGGTTATCTCTGAAAAAATTGTATCTACTTTCCTTATCTTTTCAAGGACTACCCATATGCTCCATTTGGAGTTCTGTAAAATCCTTTTGGTCTTGCACAAGGAAGATAAGTTAAATAAGTACAAAATCTGAAAATAAGTAACAATTACCAATTAAGCCCAATTATTTTCCTAAAATCAAAACTGAGTTAAAGTGATAAAATAAAATTTCAAGAGAAATCAAATAAGCTAAGAAGAATAGAAAAATATTAAATTAAAAATGTTCAATCAATCAATTGCCTAAAGAAAATGATCGCTTGATACTTGATCATCACCACAGCTAAGCTAAGGGAATTTCATACCAACAATTACATATAATTTTTTCTCTCTCTATTCTCATGTAAAAGGGTAGAAATCAAATATTCCCAAAGGAATAGATGATATTTTCTAAAATAACTTCTCTTTTCACTTTATTCCATTTTTTAAAAATATTTAAAGGAATGTTAAGTAGTTACCAAATATAATAATGAGATAAAAAAAATTATAAAATAACTTTCCCCGTAATAGTATTCTTAGAAATATCATTCCTAGTCTTGAAACAAACGTTTCGCAGAGAGATAAAGATAATTGTATACAATAGATGTATGTTTTTTTTTAACATTTAAATAATGGAACCCGATCAAAAGAGAATAAAAGAATGTGGATTCAATCTTACAGGGACATCTAGACACAAGAACCGATCAGCTATATATGGCTATTGTAATATTATATATAGTCACTTTTAACATCTAGTTGTGACTTGTGGTTGGGAAATCATTTGTCCCCTACCTTGCAAATCCATCACATCCTTACCATTCATGACCAAGACAATCTCCAAACAGATATCCGATCGTTTCATCCCCCAAATCACTCAACGTCCTTTAAGACCGGTAAATTATTTTTTGTCTTCTAAATTTTTCTCTATGCCTGCTTTCACCATATAAAAGTTTTCTTTGTTGTTCTCTTATAGTTATTTCCAATTTATTAAACAATCAAGAAAATTGTCACATAACACTAATGAATATATGAGCATCTTCGAAAATCTTTGATCCACATATTTTTCTTTGTTGAGTTTTTTTTATATCATATTATTAATATAGAGTATCATCAACTTTATTGATGATTAATCTCCATCGAAGAACCTGACTATTTACTTTCGATGAGGTTCTCCCTTCCTAATCATGATTTTTATATCCGTGAGGTTCAAATTCGAATTCTTATTTTAAAGGATCAGTACTACTCGGACCAACAACTTATTAGTTCTTGTTAAATATATGTACCCCAATTAAGTTGACTGCAAATTTTTCATTAAAAGTTAATCATATAATTGATATAATCTATTAGTAAAAGAATGATTAATTAATTTCTCCATAACAGTTAGATTTTGGTAGTGGAGAAAAGTCATGCATCGGAAGAAAGGTATATATGCACCTATTATCTCTCACCTAGTTCACTTTCATGATAAGAAACTTAACAGCTTAATCAAATACAAGATGCATGATTGAGACCTCACCATGTAAAAATAATAGAAAAGATGGGAGCTTTGTGTTGTCTACCACTTTATTATTTATGTGTTTGTTGTTTGCTTATTGGGTGCCGTTTGGTCCATCTCAGTACTTGGATTGTTATGCCAAGTTGGATGAACCATCATTATGACGGTTTGTGAATTTCACAGCTTATGCTGTCATTTGCACCTAAAATGGTAGGGACGAAAATGCGATTGCCGAACTGCTTTCATGTTCTTCACAAAGTATATGAGCATATTGTGCAAGTATTTCTTTTTTAGTGTAAGGAAAAATCATTGAGATAGAAGAAAAAGGAAGGAAAATAATACATATTGACAGTATAAAATAATTATATATTATTAATCAATAAAAAATTAATATTGGTATAAATATTAAAATAATTATTATAAAAATCAATAAGTTTATCATGCATATTGATTTATAATTAGATAATGGTTTTAAAAAAATAGATTGGCATCGGTACATTGTCCAATTTCTCAAATAAAAATATTTTGAAAAAAGTATAAAGTTAGTTTAAATATATTATACATATTTTCTTTTATTGTAAATGTATTATAAATATGATTTTATATGATTTTTTTAGTTTATTTTATTTTAGTTCCTATAAAATTTATTTTATTTTTAAATAATTCCTATCAATATTGATTAGTGATGAGACAAAGATAAAGATTATTTTAAAAAAAATTACATAAAATAAGTTTTTATAAAGAATAAAAATATATTATACCTTAAAAGCTATAAAGATTTTACAAGTGATCAACAGACACAATTGTCACCTCTGTTAGAAAATCTATTTTTATTTTCACTGAATAAAAGTTTAGGTAAATTGAGTGTCGAAGGCTCCTTAAGGTCAATAGGGTAGATCTCAAAACTCTAAGATCATTGGTTTACAGGTATACTTATCAATTATTCATCAATAAAATTTTCATATTGAGAATGAGAATCAAATTCACATCTTTTGAGATATGAGTCTGATTTTAATTATCGATTAGATTAACCTTTATTTACCTAGAAAAACTTCTAAAATCAGAACCTTTGTATATTTATTATTATTATTATTATATAAGAAAAGATAGTTATTTTTGTTTAGAAAGTTTGATTTTGAAAATAACGATATTCGAGTGTTATTCTTTATTCTTAAATAAAATGTTATATATCCTTTTTATAATCTTCAATGATGATATTTTTTAAGATATATATTCTATTTTTCTTTTATATTTTTTATTCTTGAGATAAATATATTATTTTATTTTTTAGAAAAAAATATTTGAATATACTTTATCTTCTTTATGAATATTTTTATAATCCATTAATAATACTTTTAAAAGCTATAAGTAAAATATTTGCTATTAAACGATATTATTATTCTTCTCTGCATATTGATTTAATTATAATTTATTTAATAGTTAAAGATTGTTTATTAATGTAAGATCTTAGGTGTCCACGTGGCATTTGAACATTGTAATGATGTAATTACATAGTAGTTATAATAATAAATATGACGACTTGTGTCTAATCCGTGTTCGTGTGACCGAAGTGTCATACAAGGGGGGGGTGCAAATTGAAACTCGGATAAGGGAGAGGTGTCGATAGAAACCTTGTAAAACCGGGATCGTACTAAGTATGTTAGCAATTACAAGGAGACCAGGTTCGAGTGTGACCGGAATATCGCTTATGTATTTTGGAAATAAGCGCTGTTAAGAAAGGAACCCGGACAAGGAAGGAAAGAGTGATCGGGTAGCAATCCTGGATGGACTCGTGTCTTTCTTTCCTACGAGCTACCGAGTAGCGACCTCCGACGAGCTCGTGTACTCTTTCCCTTTGAATTACTGAGTAAGTAAGGTCGGATGATCTCGAGCGAGGGAGGAACCTCGGACTTGGGAAGCGCCAAGGTTGAAGCCCGGATTAGGTCGGATAAGGTCGGAAGAGGGCGGAAACATGGATTGTTGGGTGCCAAGGCAAGAACCCATACGAGGTCAAAAAAGGACGGACCTCGGGGTTTATAAAGTGCCTTGGACAGATTCCAACGTTATGCAATCAATTAGAGACGTTTTGGACTCACTCGACACCGTGCACGTACATGAGGGTATTCGGGTTACTTATGCCGAGTTACGCAAGGTGGGAAACCGGACAAGACTGTGTGGGCGGCGCACATTTTATTATTATTAAACCAACTCCGTAGCGTAGTAAGAATAAGAAGATCTCGATATTTTTACATGAAACATGTCTAACTCGCCAACCCGGTAGTTGGTGCCTTCACAAGCTTACCTTATGCACGTGATTCACATTGACTACCAGGTTACTTAAGTGACAATTGTGACCTGAGTGACGTATGCGACGTGCGTTGACTCACTGGGTATATAAGCAACGAGCGTGAGGGCCATTCCTTACATAACCTATTTCTCTCACTGACCTTCACCAAAGAAACTATCGCTTCCTCCTTCCGCTTCCTCCATTAACGAACGAAGGAAGCTTCAAGTTTAGAGAAGAGAAGGCGACTTTAGGACGTTCTAGCTTGGGGAAAAGTTGTACGCCAATTGTGCTAACACCTTAGAAGTAAGAAGCACAGGTAAAAGCCTTAAAATCTGACTATTAGGGATTTTAGGACCCTTTTAGGGGTCTACATGTCACCAGTTGGGTTACTAGTTCCTGTAACCTAGAAAGAAATTGAGCTGCTTTACATATAATGGTGGAAAACCACTATTAATCTTTTGCATGCATGTATATAGGGTGTGATGCTGAAAATCGTGGTGCTCGGAACCGCGAGAAAGAAAGAACCAGTGCAGAGCTTCGAACAAGTAAGCTCTCTGTTCTTGGAAGTCGTCCCCCCTGACGGCATTCCACCATACTCCGAGGGAGTGATGGTTATCGTATGTCATGATGCATGTATTGAAATGATGTGTTACTGCTTTGATTGAGAACATGTATATGATTTGCACTGTGATAATATGTTGTGATTGTGTGAGAATTCTCTGGCCAGTAGAATGGACAAATATGGACTTCCCTTAGAGTTAAAGTGACGTGGAACAACTCTAAGTGGTCAATTAGTATATATGAAAACCCTGAGAGAGAATGCCCATTAAGTTGAATGAACCTTTCTTGAAGAGCCATATACGTCCACGTAGAACCCGAAGGGAATGTGCCCAATAAGTTGGATGATCTTCCTCCGGGGTGTCTACCAGAAGTCCTGGGGGAATGGGCCCATTAAGTTGGATGGTCTTCCTCAGGCAAGGGATGTAAGAGAGCATGTGCCCATTAAGTTGGATGATCTTCTCTCGTATGATCCGTGTGATTGTATACATGTGTTATATTGCTGAAAGCCGGGATGACTAGTTTGTGTAATGCCTGTTTTCATACTATGTATCATGGAAGTGAACCCGGGGAAGGAGAGGCCTTTCGGAACCCGGAATTTACTAAGATTATTATCTCACCCCGGTTGGAGATTATATGTGTTTGCAGGTGATGAGCACAGGGAAGAAGGTGGATCCCGGGGCAATAGGCTCGAGTAGCAAGGAAGTCCAAGGGATCCCAGACCAGAGGCCGAGCCGGGACGGGTTCCACAAAGAACTTAGTTTATTTTGGGGTGTACTGGCTATGTTGTATATATATATATATATATTTCGTTTTGTAACCCGGCCCCTTGTGATGTATCCTGGCCCATGTTATGTAACTCGGCCCTGAGAGGGGTTAATTTCACGAGTATTGCCATGCATAAATATATATATATATATATATATATATATATCGACGTGAGGTGACATCACTCTTTTGTTGCTTCCAAATTAACTATTGTTAATTTAATTGGTGTGTTTAAATGATCAAATTTGAATGTTAACAACCGGATGCATACGGGGTGTTACAATTAACCTTTTCAATGAGACAAGCTTGTGAAGATTATAGGTTTAAATATAATTTTGTTCCTCTATTTTACTCAATTCGCAATTTTAATCTCTATTTTAAAATTAAGATATTTGGTCCTCCTATTTTAAAAAATCACAATTTTCGTCCCCTATTTCAAAAACACAAACAGTTGGTCCTCATATTTTAGAAAATCCACAATTTTGGTCCCTGCATTTTAGAAAATCTATAATTTTGATTTAATCTTTAATTTTGTTTATGCTTTATTTCTTACTTTGTAATTAATTAAATCATTTCTTGATGGTACCTTAAATGAATATGATAGGTTTAAGATTCAATTGGCCCAAAAGAATAGAAATAAAACATAAAAAAAATTGAAAATTTGACCAAAATTATGAATTTTTTAAAATAAAAGCACTAAAATCACAATTTTTTGAAATAGGAGAATCAAATATCTCAATTTTAAAATAAAAAAAATCAAAATTACAAACTCGACAAAATAGAAAAACTAAAATTACATTTAAGCCAACATTTAATACAAAGCTAACATCTTGATCAATTTTTTAAAGGAACAGCATGAATTTTGAGATATGCTAATTAATATTTTCTCTTCTTATCACTATTTTTTTTTTTGTATATTCTATTTTTTTTCTCCCTCGTGACGTCTTTCTTCTTATTGTCATTGTTTGTAAGGCCTATTATCAAAGTTTGCCTCTTCCCTTACCCACACAACAATAAATTAATTAGTGAAACTCAACCCTAAAAACTTTCCCTGAATAAAATTTAGTTACTAAAGAACTTTTAAATTTTGAAAATTTTCCGATTTTCCTATTATTCTCTATTTAATTTTCATTCATTTTTTAATCCTTTACATTAAACAAAAATAATTTATAAAGTTGGTCTCTCATCAGGAACAAAGGTATATATAACTTTGATAATTTATAAAAACTACCAACAGATAAGATTTAATTAAAGACTAATGTTCGGAAAAATTACATATTTTATAACCCAAAAAAATCCAAAAACCCAATAATGAGTTGTTATTCCTTCTGCCTTGTTGATTACACAGAGAGAAAAATGGGACCTGATCGAGAGGACCACCATGTATGCTTAGTACATTTAGGTATAGTTCACTCACCATAAGAATGTTCTGCAACACATGATAATTTTGAGCTTTCATATTTATTGCCAACTAGGTATCTTGCCCCATATAACAGCTTGTGCACCTGACCCAGAACACACTAAAACAGCCAACGCAGTCATTTTCGCAATCGATATCCTTTCACATTATATGTTGCACAATACAGCTACAATACGTTCTGCTAAACCGAGTTCCAAAAACTTTATTAGCTATCATTGATATATCTGGTAAGCAACTTTGTGCGCAACGTGCTTGTATGTTTTTTTCACAGTTTCTACGTCTCTTATTAAAAGTTACTGCAACAAAGGGTTAAATTAAGAACATAACCTAGTAAAACACAACATATTACCACATTGGTTCATTTCTTTCAAGGTTTTATACATACATCTCTCTTGTTAATGCTTCAGATTTGTATGTTGTTACAATTCTATGAAAATCTATACTTCAAATATAGAACAGTAAATTTCACCGAACACGTTGTCAACTGATACATAGCTTAATATTAGTAGTTTCGAGATTTAGTTTTGGGTATGTAGTTATGTTAAATATTTGGAGAAATTTTTTTGCTGTTCATAATATTTTACCTGACACTGAGCAAGATTGATATTTGTGATTTATACTGGAAAATATATATATATATATAACAGTAAAAGGAGAAAACTGAAAAGTAGTGTTCGTGAAAGAAGAATAAAGGAACAGTCTACATCTTTATGAGTAATACTGTATGTTAACAAATGGGAATTTCGGTATCCAAGATACAGCACAAATAATAGAGGACATAAAGAGTAACTTTAAGGAACTAGTGCTGTAATGTTTAAAACATAAAAAGAGAATTGAAGAACAGTAGCAGAACACAGACCTCATCATCATCATGTCAAGAAATGCATTAACTCTTTTTATCTTGTTTCTCAACATCTCCTTGTTCCCATCCACCACTGCTCTGAACCAGGAAGGTCTCTCTCTACTTTCATGGCTCTCAACATTCAATTCCTCTGATTCTGCTACTGCTTTTTCATCATGGGATCCAACCCACCAGAGTCCATGCAGATGGGACTACATAAAGTGCTCCAAAGAAGGGTTTGTCTCAGAGATCATAATAGAATCCATTGATCTTCACACCATCTTCCCTACACAGCTTCTTTCTTTCGGCAACCTTACCACTCTGGTCATCTCAAATGCAAACCTCACTGGTGAGATTCCCGGTTCGGTGGGAAACTTGTCATCATCAGTGGTTACTTTGGACCTCAGCTTCAATGCTTTATCAGGAACCATTCCATCTGAAATAGGGAACTTGTACAAACTCCAGTGGCTGTATTTGAATTCAAATTCCTTGCAAGGTGTAATTCCATCCCAAATTGGAAACTGTTCGAAGCTGAGGCAGCTGGAACTGTTTGATAACCAGCTCTCTGGCTTGATTCCAGGGGAAATAGGCCAGTTGAGGGATCTTGAGACGCTTCGGGCTGGAGGGAACCCGGGGATTCATGGTGAAATTCCAATGCAGATATCAAACTGCAAGGCTCTAGTTTATCTAGGCCTTGCAGACACAGGGATATCAGGGGAGATTCCACCAACTATAGGAGAGCTTAAAAGTCTCAAGACACTTCAAATCTACACTGCACACCTCACAGGTAACATCCCACCAGAGATTCAGAACTGCTCAGCCTTGGTGGAGTTGTTTCTCTATGAAAACCAGCTTTCTGGAAACATTCCTTCTGATTTGGATTCCATGAAAAGCCTCAGAAAGGTACTTCTGTGGCAGAATAACTTCACTGGCACCATTCCAGAAAGTTTGGGAAACTGTACAAGCCTGAGAGTCATAGATTTTTCTATGAATTATTTGGTTGGTGAACTTCCTGTGACTCTCAGTAGTCTAATCTTGTTGGAAGAGCTTCTTTTGTCTAATAACAACATTTCTGGAGGGATAGCTTCATATATTGGCAACTTCACCAGTCTGAAGCAACTGGAATTGGATAATAACAGATTCTCTGGGGAGATTCCACCATTCTTGGGGCAACTGAAGGAAATCACCTTGTTCTATGCCTGGCAGAATCAGCTCCATGGAAGCATACCAACAGAACTCTCCAACTGTGAGAAACTTCAAGCACTTGATCTTTCACATAATTTCCTCACTGGATCCATTCCAAGTTCACTGTTTCATCTAGAGAATTTAACACAGTTATTGTTGTTATCAAATAGACTTTCAGGTCCAATTCCTCCAGATATTGGCAGTTGCACAAGCTTGGTCAGGCTAAGGTTGGGATCAAACAACTTCACTGGCCAAATTCCACCAGAAATAGGCTTTTTAAGAAGTTTGAGCTTTCTTGAGTTGTCAGATAATTCACTCACTGGAGATATATACCCTTTAAGATAGGTAACTGTGCTAAGCTAGAGATGCTTGACTTGCACAGCAATGAGTTGCAAGGAGCAATTCCTTCCTCATTAGAATTCTTAGTTAGTCTTAATGTCTTGGATCTTTCTGCAAACAGAATAACTGGCAGCATTCCTGAAAATTTAGGCAAGCTAGCATCTTTAAATAAGTTGATACTCAGTGGAAACCAAATCACTGATTTGATCCCTCAGTCACTAGGCTTCTGCAAGGCTTTGCAGTTGCTTGACATAAGCAACAATAAGATCAGTGGTTCCGTTCCTGATGAGATTGGT
Source organism: Glycine latifolia (assembly GCA_013407115.1). NCBI lineage: Eukaryota > Viridiplantae > Streptophyta > Magnoliopsida > Fabales > Fabaceae > Glycine > Glycine latifolia. The sequence continues at coordinate 17,258,165 of CM023954.1, forward strand.
CACTTGCAAGAACTAGATATCCTCTTGAACTTGAGTTGGAATTCTTTATCAGGCCTCATCCCGGAAACCTTCTCAAATCTCTCAAAACTTTCCAACTTGGACCTCTCTCACAACAAGCTATCAGGGAGTCTCAGAATACTGGGTACTCTTGACAATCTAGTTTCTCTTAATGTCTCTTACAACAGTTTTTCTGGTTCTCTTCCTGACACAAAATTCTTCAGGGATCTTCCTCCTGCTGCATTTGCTGGCAACCCTTACCTGTGTATTTCCAAGTGTCCAGTAAGTGGACATCACGATGGTATCAAGTCAATAAGAAACATTGTCATATACACTTTCCTTGGTGTTATTTTCACTTCAGGGTTTGTTACTTTTGGAGTAATCTTAGCTCTCAAAATGCAAGGGGGGACTAACTTTGACAGTGAAATGCAATGGGCTTTTACTCCATTTCAAAAACTCAACTTCTCCATCAATGACATTATCCCTAAGTTATCAGATTCAAACATTGTGGGAAAGGGTTGCTCGGGAGTCGTTTACCGTGTGGACACTCCGATGAACCAGGTTGTTGCAGTGAAGAAGCTGTGGCCACCAGAGCATGATGAGACACCAGAGAGAGACCTTTTTGCTGCAGAAGTTCATACCCTTGGATCAATAAGGCATAAAAATATAGTGAGGCTTTTAGGGTGCTACAACAATGGAAGAACTAGATTGCTCTTGTTTGATTACATATGCAATGGGAGTTTATCTGGATTGCTCCATGAAAATAGTTTGTTCTTGGATTGGGATGCAAGATATAAGATCATTCTGGGAGCAGCTCATGGATTAGAATATCTTCATCATGATTGTATCCCTCCAATCATTCATAGGGACATTAAGGCTAACAACATCTTGATAGGTCCACAATTTGAAGCTTTTCTTGCTGATTTTGGTCTTGCAAAACTTGTTGGTTCCTCAGATTATTCCGGAGCTTCTGCAATAGTTGCAGGTTCTTATGGATACATAGCTCCTGGTGAGTATATATAAATACATTGATTTTCTTACAGCTAGTTCATTTTGGTAGTGTCTAATTAGAAACACATTCCTATCTTATATAAAAAAATGTGTCAAAATAGAAATACTTCAAAAACCAATCTGTTCAGACTTAACTGTCAATCTTTTTTACTCCTTAATCTTCTAATAAATTAATGAAATCACATTTAAAAGTACCATTCTTCCTCATTTTTGTTCTGTCCATTTGTGTTTATATCCTACCTCATTGAGAAAATATTATTCTGTACTATGAAGTAATGCATTCAACTTCGTTGGTTTACTATAAAGTTACTTTCATAGCACTATTCAATTTTAAGTGTCACATGTTTTATTGTCTAGGTGTATTAGACTGAAACTACAAGAACTTTTTCGAATCTATGCTGACTAATCATGCATTATCTGACTAACTGCAGAATATGGATACAGTTTAAGGATCACAGAGAAGAGTGATGTGTACAGTTTTGGTGTGGTTCTCATTGAAGTCTTAACGGGGATGGAGCCGATAGATAACAGGATTCCAGAAGGTTCCCACATTGTCCCTTGGGTTATCAGGGAAATCAGAGAGAAGAAAACAGAATTTGCATCAATTCTGGACCTGAAACTAGCACTGCAGTGTGGAACACAAATCCCTGAGATGCTTCAAGTGCTAGGGGTGGCTCTCCTCTGTGTGAATCCATCCCCAGAAGAAAGACCTACAATGAAAGATGTAACAGCAATGCTCAAGGAGATCAGACATGAAAGCGTGGATTTTGATTTTGAGAAGTCACATCTTCTACATAAAGGTACTGTCACCAATCCAAAAGCTGCAGTTCAGTGTCCAAGCTTCTCCAGATCTTGTAAACCTCTAACTGAATCACCATCTTCTTCAGTGTCACCACATTAATTACTAGATTAGTTTCATTTCTGTATTTCCTCTCTTAATTTTGTAGATTAATATTTATATCTGATGGCAATTCTACATTGTAATTTTTTAAGTTAAAACCACTCACATAGGTTAACTATGCCCTAGAATTGCAGTCAATGTAAAGTGCTACTCTTGTTTCATCCTGATTCCAATAAAAACAAGACTATATCTTCAAACTAGTTACACTTCATAAGTTAGCACTCTTCTATTTCTTGTTTTTATATTTATATATTTTTTCAATTTTTTCTCACTATGAAATTGGTGTAAAACATTCATTAATTTTGTCAATAACTAATCTTCACTAAAGAATCTGACTAGCTATCTTTAGAAAGATCTCTTCTCTTAATCATATTTTTTTCATCCATAAGACTTGAAATCAAAACCTTACTTCGTACTAACAATTCTTTCAATATAGTCATCATCTAATTGCTATACATTTATCACAATCCTCTACGACTGAAGAAAAAAATGCTTTAGGAGAGTCTACTCTCACCAATTTAAAAGCCTGCTCTTATGACAAACCATGTTAAATGAAGTGAACACTGAACAACAGTGTCTTAGATCCAATGAGTATTGGCAATTATTACTTAATAGATAAAGGAATTGAGAAAAGTCAGGTGACAGTGTCTTCTATCCCAGCATAAAGCCTAGACAACGCAAATCATGGAGAATAGAAGCATATGGGCCACCATCTTTTCACAAACGTGCCCAATAATTTCATTTGTTATGGTAAAGAAATCTCGTGCTACATGTATTGAAAAGATCTCTCAATCTTCTGGTCATGCGATTGGATAAAATCCTAGGCCCCACAGATAGTTTAATGGATATCTTGTCTCCCACATTAAACAATCATAATTTTCCCGTACACAAACATGAACATCGAGAATGGAAAGGTTAAGTAGGAAATTGCCCAAAAATATATGTAATTTATAGTAAGTACTCAGGGTTCTCAGGGTTCAACTGCTAAGCTTGAAAACCCAATTATAAACTAACATGTTGAGGTTCGATTGGCAGATAATTATACCCATAAACCATATCCCTTAAATATGTGATTAAAGATTTAATTTTTTTTAAGGAATTTTCTTTTTTAATTAAAGATTTAATCTTATATCTCAATGCGTGCATAAATTAGTTTTTAGTCTCTAACTCTAAACTCTCGGATAGAAAATACTCTTTAAGTTCAAAAAATTAAAAAATTATAAAAAGAGTGTGCTTGTGACACTCAGATTAAAATTGAGGAAGTAGTAATTAGCTAGAGTGAAAATGAACTAGTTAATTTTGAAAACTATTTGAACGTAACTTATCGAATACTCAAGCTAATTCATTTTTTATCCAATTTCTCATCTATTTTCATTCATCATATCTCTCTTTTCCTATTTTCATTCACCATATATTTTTTCCCTACTATCAAACAGACCATTAATATTAGTATTAGAGTTGTACTGATGATGAAAGAAGTTGAAATCATGTTATCATTGTAATACATAAAATATGGAATCCCTCCATCCTTTAAGTAATATAGTGAATATGAACACAATAAAATGAGCTACCACAAATTACCATTGATGTTTTATATTAGAGGATGTATGGTTCACTCATCATTCAATTTTCACATCCTTTATACTAACAAAAAGTAAAAGTTAAGATTATATCAACTAAATATGCGGTTTAGCTTACATCGTGCATTACTAAGATAATCTTTGTTTGTCAAATCATCATTACTATGGTGTTTTGTATAGTAAAAAAAGTTGGAATTTTGATTTACCCTAAAATATCAATGATCCACATCACATCGATTTATGTGCATTATTTATTTGCATGTCAGTCAATAATTAAAATATTAAATTTTTAATATTCATATTTTTTTAACATCTTTTAAAAATAAATAAAAAATCAAAATATACAATAAATCAGAATTATGATTTCATTATATATAACGCACCGGATTCATAATATCAATTTACATTCTGGGGTTAAAAAACATATATAAGTAAAAGCATAAATTAGCCGTATATGTTACACAACTAAATCATATTTATGTAAAAAAACATTCTGAAAATAATAAAAAGTCACCCATGTGGGTAGGAGAATAGCAACTCCCTTATAAAAGCAAACATATAAAAAGCTCAAACAAAGGCCGATTAAAAGTCTCCATATAATACATAAGTGTTTATTTTAAGATTCTCCACGGATAGGCCTCCATCATTTAACAACAATGAATTCAACCAAATCGAAAAAAAAAATTATTTAACTAATTAAATGGTTAAAACTATTTAGTTTAATTTTGAAGAGTCTAAATGCAGCTGGTTTTCCTTTGACAATTGAAAGAAAATATATGCTAGTTATTGACCTGAAGCAACCATTAAAAGAAGCGAGTGGAAAATACTTTTCTTAAGAAAAAAATGGATTGAAAGGAAAACGATTGAGGGAATTGTGTATGAGTTCTTCTGGTAAGTGGTATGTATCAAACGTGTATTATGCCTTCAGGATTTTTTTTCTTAATATTTGAACAAAAATTGTAAATTATTATTTTATTATTAAATAAAACGTTAGAGAACTTAAAAATCAGGATGGCACAGTGAAACTTGACTCTGATATACAATGGCTTTTGGATAAGAGTATATTTGGATATAAGGTTAAAAGTACTTTTAGAAAAAATTAATTTTTTTAGTAGAGAAACTTTTCAAAGTACTTCTAGTCTTATATCTAAATAGGTCTTAAATATTTTCTTTTCTCTTTAATTTTTTTTTGTATGATTTCCAATTTAGTTTAATGGTACATTTTTTTCCGCTGTGATGGACTAAATTAAAGCCCAACACAATTAATAGATTTATGAAATTATTTTATGAAAATAGTCCATTAATGAAAAAAAACTATCCGTCAACAATTGGTTTAAAATGTATTCTAAATTTCCTTTTAAAAACCCTTCAATTATAAATTTATCCGATCCATTTGACCTTAATATTTTACTCACTAGGTGTTTGCGTTTTCTACGGGTATTAAATTTATATTTTATAATTTATTGTAGTAATTTTTTTTATTTTTTTGGATTTTAAATATATTACTAATTATTTAGTTTAAATTTAAATAAATGTATGTTAGTAAATATGTTAATAAAAATTTAAATATATTTTTATATGCATGCATGTTTTAGAAAAATGTTATTATTGAGGATGTTGTACTAAGTAGGATCCTCTCTAATTTAGTAATGTTTTACATATTTCCTTTTGCCTTTCTTTTAAGAAAAGTTCATTTAGTTCTTTTTTTGTCTTTTTGTTTTTGTGGTTTGCACACTTGATTATCAAACCAATTGAGTTAGACTCACTTGAGTTGCATGCTTGATTTGAGATAACAAAATTTGGATGAAGGTGTTTAATGACAATATAATTTATTTATTTTATTTAAAATTTACATTTTTAAGCTTTAAACATTGTCTAAAAATGTTTAAATAGTAAAAAAAATATTATTAAATAAATGTCATCTAATTTTAGTTGGAGTTGAAGGAAAAAATAAATTATATGAATATTAATTATTTGAACTAATACTTGATAATTTGATTAATTTCATATTGAACTATTTTTAAAATTTAATTCCAAATAACTTTGCATTATGATATATATCTTTCCTTTTAACTTGAATTATTTCAAAAAATATATATTAAGTCATCTATCTACATAATTATTTTTAATTTTATTATGGTTAATTTTATTTAAAACTAAATTAAATTAGTTTCAAAAATAATTTGATCATTTAATGTTTTTCATCAATAAATGCATTAAGAAATAAAACTTTATGAAAATAAATAAATAAATATTTTTTATAAATAAATTTGAATCAAATATTTACAGAGGGATGTATTTTCTTCAATGTTAGTGTTACGGATAGGCCCAATTGAACATTTAAATTCTGCAACTACCAAA
>CM023954.1:17274014-17288544 GCA_013407115.1 Glycine latifolia
CAAATCCCAGCAAACCTTGCTGGGTACATTCTGTTTCTCGTAAACGGAACAGTTAGAATGTTGTATAATCTTCATTTTTAAGATCTAAATTTTAGTATGGTAAAAATGTTATTAAACAATTTTGTATAATTATTTTAAAATAATTTATTAAATATTTTCATGAATAAATGTCATAAGAAATAAAAATTCATTACAATTATTAAATAAATATTTTTTTTCTTGATTAAATTTCAATCAAATTTTCACGGAGGATATATTTTCATCAATGAAAATCTTATATAATTTTCATTTGTTAAGTCTAAATTTTAGTATAGTAAAACATGGAATTAAATACTTCTGTATATTTATTTTATAATAATTATTATAAGGATATAATAATATCATATTATTGTCGAATTAAAATACAGATCAAATAAAACTTATATAAGAAAATAAAGTAAAAATTAAATTCATATAGTTAGTGTAAAAATTTAGTTGCAAAGTATTTTTTTATTAATCGGCTAAAATAAATAGATTATTATTAAGGTGATTATTTAAAAGATAATTATTATTAATGAATAAAAAATAAAATTAATATTGATTATATTTATTATTTTGGAGAGAATGAATATATTGTTGACACTGACATCGTTCCATATTTATAAAAATTTATTTTAATTAAAGAATTTGTCAATAGGTAATAGTAATATTGTTTATATATTAAAAATATAATGCATATATTCAAAGTATAATGTAGTAGATAGATTTGAGAGGTTAACGAAATAGAATTTTATGGAAAAGGACTACCATTTTAGATGAATTTATTATATGAAGACTAATTCGTTGGTTTAATTTAATTATTAATTCATAATAAATTATCCTTTAAACCTTGCTATTTGACTATTTTCTGAGGTTAAAAAATGGATTTTATTGGAAAGAACCAGCAGTTTGGATGATATTATTTTAAAAAGAATATAATCCGTACGTGCAGGTACACCAATGAATTTGTTTTCATTTAATTTGCGAGGCTCTAGCTCGTATATTATAGAAAGAAAAATAGAATAAAATAAAATATGTATGCCTTTTACGTAAATATACATAACCCTATTTTGCAAATATTTTATTCTTCGTATAGAAGAGATTTTAATGTTACCATGGCACATGGGACATGGGACAAAATAACATGTGATCCTAGTTGTATAGTGCCGGATCTAGAAAATTAATTAAAGGGTACTCGATAAGTTTAAATACATTTGGTAGGAGAGTGAGTGGATTTAGAACAGTAAATTTTAAATCAACTTATTTTTTAACTCAAAAGTGTGCATTGAGAGATGGAAATTGGGCTTCATAGTTGTTTGTGTAAGCCTCCAATATGAACTCCTGAATAATAAAGACAAATAAACAATGAATCTCATAAACCAACCTTTTGTCCTTAATATAATAAATGAAGTTTGTCACTTAACTCATGTATCATTTTCTAAGAGGAAAGCTGAAATTCTTGAAGTAATTGGTCCACTCAAACCACTCCCTTGCATCACACTATGCAAATATTTATGGAAAAAATGTTTTGGATAAGGTGACATTATGTAAAAAAATTTAAAACAACTAAACTTAATTAAAGAAAAGGAGAAAAATTTAATCACAGAATCTCAAGATTTCTCCATCTTTGTATAAAATTGGGTATTGTTTCGGAGAATTGATTGTCACCAATGCGCCTGAGTTATCGGAGGGCAAGCCACAAATAGAAGAAAATTATATTAGAAATATAAAACTAACCATAATCCTTTAACAAACTTAATCATTTAGAAGGGTTGGTTCTTGATATTGTATCAAAATTCAATACCTCTGTAACCAAATGGTTAAGAATTTGATCCTTGGCATCCCTATTCTCGTTAATAAAGTTGAATTTCAGCATAATATGGAGTAGGCCTAAGCTTTGTCAATGACAAATACAATACAATCTGGCATATTATATTCAAGAAACTTACACATGTTTCAATGTTGTGAGCCTAGCCAATGTTGTAGGTAACTCTCCAGTGAAATTGTTTGAGGTTAGAAGGCTAAAGGAACAACAAATAATTGAAGGCATAGAATATGCACCGAATAATCAATAAATTTAGTTTCAGAAATGAATATCAACCAACCAAATTCAAAGTGATGCAAAGATTGTTTTGAAAAGGGCTTACAGTCTTTCAATCTGAGCAAGATTCCCAAGCTCTGGAGGGAGATTTTCAGATAATTGGTTGAACTCCAATACTCTGTCCATTTTTAATTAAATTCCTATAAAAACTTACACACCCTAAACAAAACAAAATAAGGGGACATAAATTGTAATATAAAAAGCTAGAAACTTACAAACTTTTGAGAGTGGTGATGTTTCCAAGCTCCTTTGGGATTGGACTAGTTAGACAGTTTCTATAAAAGGAACTTACCAAGAGGAAATTGTACAATCAAATTCATCAATTATGTTTAAGAAACAAGTACAAGATAACAAATTAATAAATTGAAAATATGAAACATTAAAAAAAATGAAAAGCCATGTTTTTGTTATTCTATCCTTAGGAGAATCCTAATCAAATAATAGTGTTTATTTTTGAATATTTTAAATTGGGTCGTTCATGCATAAGAAAGGAAAATGAAGAGTGAAATCAAAGGGAACAAAGCATGATATATTACATGTTGACAAGGTTTAAGTTTCCCAATTGTTTGGGAATTGTACCATTAAGGTAGTTGAGGCCTTGAGGGTGAAGTCACTGCAACAAAGAGAAAAAATTAATCAATCAAATATAAGTGAAGGAAATTATGAAAGTGAGATTGTAGACCTGAATAGAATTGGGGAAAAGTAAAGAAGGCAAACCTGGAAGGCCCGAGGAGGCACGCGAGGACACTACTAGCCGACGTGGCCGTGAGCAGAGGCGGAGTCGCGGAGGACTGTCAGACTGAGGCACTGAGTTGGAGTCTCGGTGACTCGGACTGCGTCGCAGGCTGAGGCTCGCAGCGTTGGAGTTGCATGACTTGAGTCACCGTCGTGAGCAGAGGCGGAGCCGTGGAGGGCGCCATTGGCTATGGCCCGTGAGCAGGGCTGCTAGTGCTGGCTGCAGGAGGAACGAGTGAACGACGAACGAGAGAAGAGAAGGGGGGAACCGGAACGAGAGAAGAGAAATGCATTGGACCTGGGATATTTTGTGAAAAATTATAAAAAGAGGGATATTTGAGTAATTTTACCTAAAAATTTAAGGGGGGATACTTGCCCCCTTTCTCTTGTACGTTGGTCCGCCCTTGTGGTTGTGGTTGACCAAAATTCAATCTGAAAATAGGGAACTGCATAAATTAATTCTTGCTGTTAATGATGAGGTAGAAAATATTTTAATTGTGAATAAATTATGTTGTCAATAGTTGTTCGTGGAATTTTGTAAAAAGAGACAACTGTTAGTCTGTTTGATACTAACACTTCGAAGCACAGATTAATTTGGTCTATTCCTCTAGGAACTCTCTTACTTTCTTTTGATAGAGAACAACTCTCTTACTACGTTTTCTTATAATTGATTCTGGTTGTGGGTGCTTTGCCCATGGCAATTAAAAAAAAAAAAATTAAAGATTTGAATATTAGACGATTGAATTGAAGTGATTTTTTAACTGTTGATCTCAAGTGTGGCACATGACAATTATGAATGAAATCCAGGAGAACAAAAGGATTTAGAAGTCCTGTTCTGGGTCTGGTTCTGTCCACATCTTGTGCTGAAGTCTTATTTTTGTCTTAGTTTTCATTAGCTGGATTAACAAGAAACAGATAACTTATTTTGAAAAATCTTTCATAAGTCTTTTATCGGCTTATTAAGAAAATACTAGAGGCTTTAATTGTATTTTTTTACTTAATTTTTTATCTTGTAACATTTATATAAAATTCTGTATGTAGTGACCTTAATTATCCAAAATTTTCAAAAAAAAAGTTATATTTTTTCTTGATAATAAGAGGTATTTTGTGAAACCTGTCATTTCAAGTTCAATTGAGCTAAAATATAAAAACTGATTGAATTTTAAATTTTTAGATCGTAAAAATATCAATTTTTGTTCTTGAAATTTTTAATAAAAAGGTTTAAATAAAATTTTAGTTCTGTAATTTAGTGATTTTTTTATTTTGAATCTTACAAATTATGTTTGTTTTATTTTTTTTGTTCTTATAACATTTTTAATATTAAATTACAAGAACTAAAATACATTTAAACCATAAATTTTAGCTAAGTCAGTTTCATGATTCAGAGATTTTGAGTTAAATCATTCTTTTCAAAAAGTGAAAATTTCTCTTCAAAATTAATTTCAAATAATTCATAAATATTTTCTGAAGTAAAACACGACTTTAAATTGTTATTTCACTATGTGATACATTGGAGCGAGAATCATCCCATCAAAGTTAAAGTTGTTTTTAGTTATAAGAAAAAATAAATATTTCTGAAAGTTATTATAAATTTATAATATTTAATTTAAGAAAATTGTTTTTCATATAAACTGAAGTGTGTTAACTATTTTTATTATTATCTACAATTAATTTTTCAATCTAAATCTTTTTAAAACACTAATTTTCCTTGAATAGAATAAATTTTTGAGTAAAATTAAATAAATCTCAATGCCATTGTAATTATTGTAATTCAATATTTTTCACCTGTTTCATTACCATCCTATTTGCTACCCCTTCACATTATTATTTTTTCCTGGATGCGGGCACCAATATTTCTTAATTCACTTGATCAAATACTAATTTTACTTGTTATATGTAATTATTACTTATCCAATAAAATTTTATATACAATAAAATAAAAATCAAATATAAATTCTCGTCTGAATTAATCATTATGTCAACTTTTTAGATTTATACTTATTGAATATGACAGAATCAAGATATAGAGAGTGGGCAAATAAATAGTTAGTGGATTCAACAATAAGCACGTGGTAAAAATTCCATAAATGCAAATTAATGTGACAATTAGTAATTGTTTTTAATAGAGGTGACAATTAGTAAATGTATATAACCAATTACGTTTGTTCTTCCAAACAATTCAATAATTACCCCATTTTGTACCCTTACCTTTTGAGTTCCACGATGAAAAGAAAATGTATGAAGCAACCATTAAAAATCGTGAGGGAAATTACTTTTCTTGATTTAATTTAAGAAATAATGGAGTTATGTTGATTTGCGCAAATAGACATAATTTAATGAGTTGAAAGGAAATTACAAAAAGAAAAAATAGTTGAAAGGAAAACAATTGAGGGATTTGCGTGATGGGCAGGGGCGCTTCTTCTTGATCTTCCATAATATAAATACAATTTAAAGCAAAATAAATCAGCAGATCAGAGTGGCGCAGCGGAAGCGTGGTGGGCCCATAACCCACAGGTCCCAGGATCGAAACCTGGCTCTGATATAGAGTGTGTCTTTTGCTTAATATTTTTAATTTCTTAGCCAGTTTAGGTTCTTACTATTAACACCTAAACTTTTCTAAGTACACCTCCATAACTCCCTTTCTAAAATAAGTATATATATTTTTCAATAAAATATCACTTAAGAATTAATATGATTGATGATAAATAAAAAAAATGATAATCACTTATTATTAATGTTCTTTAAATCCTATAAAATCTTATTTTTATCTTATCTATATTATTCTTTAAACCCTATTTTAAACTATATTCATTATATAATACTGCATTTTCATCATTATTATACAACATTTTGTGTTTTCCTTCATGTGGCAATACGTTACATGGTACACTCATCATTATTATATAATATATGATAATTATAGTCTTAATTATCAATTTGGTCATCAAATTATTTTAAATGGTTCAATTTGGTTCCCAAATTTTAAAAGAGTTCAATCTGGTCATCAAGTTCTTAAAAATGAAATCAATTTAGTCCAAAATTTTTAAAAGGTTTATTTTGGTACTCAAGATCTTAAAAATGATTGGTTGTCAAATTTTCAAGAACTTAACGACCCAATTGAATTATTTAAAATAATTTGGAGACCAAATTTATTCATTTTTAAAAACTTGAGGACCAAATTGAACGTTTTACAAATTTGAGAATAAAATTGATTCATTTTTAAAACCTTGAGAACTAAATTGAATCTTTGAAAAATTTGAAGACCAAATTGATCATTAAACCTAAATTATGATATACACTTGGGAATGAGCTTTTGTATTGTTTTTAAATTAGTTGGTCCTACGATTTTTATGGCTACTTAAATAATTTTTTTCATATGTTTAAGATACTCCCTCCGTTCTAGATTATATGATATTTTAGAGAGAGAAAAATATTCCAAAATTTATGTCATTTTATAAAACCAATGCTACATTTAATAGTTGAGTCTGGCTGCGTTCAAGTCACATTGAACTATACCAAACAATTATATTCCTAAGGTTTTGATGTTAACAAAGTATAAATTTTATGTACTACTCTTTCATGCTTAAGTTACAAAATATTTTATCTCTATGAGATACAAGTAGAAAAACATGAACAAAAGGGTTTTGAATGATAGGCAAAGCATTAGTCACTAGACGATACTGTTTCTACGCCCAGCATTGAGAAGACAAGTATTTTCACACTTGGCTCTTAATGCAAAAGCAAAGAAATAGTTACTCAATCCTCAAGAACTGAAAACAATCACAAGAAAGTAACGTCCATATACTCAATAAGAAACTCATGCTTTAACGCACAAAACGGAAGATTTAAAATGTCTTGGCTTAACATTCTTAATTCCTTTTGTCTTATGTTGCTAACGTTTCTTTTGATTTGTACCCTAAAAGTCAGCTTTGAGCACTAGGCGACACTAGAAAACTATACTTCTCTGAAGATATACTGCAGAAAGCATGTGTGATCCCCACTCTCTCTCTGCATAGTAGCGACCTTGTGTTAAGTGCCAAAGGCTAATTGGGATATCTAAACATATCAAAGCTCTAAAGTCTATATAAACCCTGAAGATGTTTGTCTTAAGGTTGTTGGAAAACAAGAGAATATTCTGAGACAAAATGAATAAGTGTTGTAACGTTGTCAGTCCACTGGACGAAGGAAACTTAAGTGAATTAAGTGAATCTTAGCTTTGGTAAGTTAGCAAATTTCATAGTGTTCAAGCTTGCCATATAAACATTCATTGCGTGATTAAAATACGTTTTCTATCAAACATATATTGTTTGTGAAAGCTAGGAATGGCTTAGTGCAAAGAATACGTGGGTCTTAATCTCAAGGGGAGATTAAGTGTAGTGCTAGCCTAAAGAGTACTCGTTGTAGCCAGAAGTGGCATAGAAATACTTGGTAGAAATACTTGGTTGTAATCAAAGATTTGATTATTGGAGCCCTTCAACATTTGAAGGAGAATTGGACGTAGCCCAAGAGTTAGGGTGAATCAGTATAAAACCTTTATGTTTTATTTATTGCTTCTATATAACTAGTTTTTTTTTTCTTTAAGTTATTTCTACACTATCATATCCAAGTTTTGCGAACTGGTTTTCTAAGCACAAAGTTATTTTGAACCCCTTGGACGAACTCCTTTGTCCATTGATATTTGATTTCGAAAGACTAAGTTTTATCCATCACACTATTCAACCCCCCTTCTAGTGTGTTTTAGGCACTTCAATTGGTATCAGAGCTTGGCCTCTAGGTTGAGCTCTAAACAGAGTAGAGGAAAGAAAAATCTTGAAACGATGGAAGAAGGATATGTTGTGATAATGCCCCCCATGTTCAAGAGAGCTAACTATGACTATTGGAAGGAAAGAATGATTGCCTTCTTTGAATCTACTCACATCTATATGTGAGATGTTGTAGAAAAAGGAAATCGCAATCCTTTAGACGCTAAAAGAAACGAGATCCCCAGGGATAGATGGACGGATGAACATAAGTCCATATTTCTTCTCAATTATTGAGCAAGAAATGCTCTATTGTGCACTCTATCTTAAGAAAAGTACTCTCAAGTTCACAATTTTAGAAGCGCCAAACACACGTGGGACACCTTAGCCATTGCTTACGAAGGGTCCTCTAATGTAAAATGCAACAAGTTGAGCCTTTTGACATGTAAGTATGAACTATTCAACATAGAAGTGGGAGAAGTTATCCAAACCATGTTTGGACGCTTCCAAACCATTATGCATGAGTTTTTCTTTCTAGGTAGACATTATGATAATTATGATCACATTGATAAAATCTTACGAACTTTATCTAGAAAGTGGAGACCACATGTTATAGTCTTAAGAGCCATCAAGAATCTTGATTCAATGACTCTTGAAGAACTCATCGGAACCTTCAAAGTTCATGAGCAAGAGCTTCCGCAAGATAAAGGAATAAAGAAAGGGAACTCACTAGCCCTTATGGTTCAAAGACCAAAATGCCAGTCTGCATCCAAGGAGTCATTGTCAAAAGCCTTTGCCGCAAATGATGCTTCAGAAGAAGAATTTGATGATGATGACTCTGATGAAGAAGAGGATTAACTAAGTCTAATCACAAGAAAGATCAGAAAGAGTGGAGAAACAAGAAATCTTTAAGGTTTAATAGATCATCCAAAAAATCCTTACACAAGAAAGAATAGTCCAATCACCTGCTATGATGCAAGAAACCAGGCACTTCAAGTCAAAATGTCCTGACCATGAAAAGCCAAAGGATAATAAGAAAAAATTCTTCAAGTCCAAAAAGAAGAGTCTTGTGAGCACTTGAAAGGACTTATACGATTCCTCATTTGACGAGGATAGGAAGAAGCCAACCTATATATGATGGGATGCATCCACCAGTAAGGCAGAATTGGCATTGGACACGCAAGTTCAAATGATGAGGACTCTTAGCTTGAGGACACTGTCAACTTTGGTGGTGAAAAGGTAATATTTGTATCTAGAGAAGACTTAATTAAATGATACAATAAACTCTTATCTTCCTCTGCTCGCATCTCTAAAGCTTATAGAAAATTAAATGAACATTTTCAACTTCTTAAAAAAGAGCATGGGGATCTCAAGAAAGCTCATCAAGTTCATTTAGTTGATTTTGTCTTTGATGGAGGTCCATCACAAGCTCAAGGCCAAGGATGAGAACTTGAAGAACTTCCTTTGGTTAGCTTTAGGGGATCCATGACAAGTGCTAGAACTCAAGCCCATCAAGATCACATCAAAGTGAACTTGCACCTTTTAGACAAGCATGAAGAAGCACACCAACTCAAGAAGGACAAGGGTTGGATTTTGTACTCTCAAGTTGAATTTAATTCCAGCACCTTTTAGTGGTAATTATAGTGGCAATAAAAAGGCCTTTAGTGACAACAAATAGGCCTTTAGTGGCAATTGTTTAATAAGTGTAGTGCACTTGTATGTAATTTTTTAGCACCTATATAAGCTTATAAAACTGTAATTGCACGTGGCTAAGTCAGCCAACAGTCACCAAGTGAATAGTTTGCACCTCAAGCTTCCTTAGCTTGCACCTCAAGCTTCATTTCACTTGCAATTTCATTACACTTGCATTCAACTTGCACTTAGCTTAGGTAGCTTACAAGACAAGCTTTAAGACCTTGGCTATATAAAGCCAAAAAAAAATGAAATGTACATAACTTTTTGGCAAATTAATAGAAATATGAAAATTCTTGTGAGAGTTTCTCTCTTGTTCTTGTGTAAAATATTCTTGGATCTTATCAATGGCTTCTCAAGGCTATTGTGGAGATTCTTCCAAGACTCATTGGAGAGCTTCTCCATGGCGTCATCCATCTTCATTCCTTGTCTAATTCCATCCTCCATTGCTTGATTATTTGGATTCATTCACACTACTTCTTGCTCCAATTTTCAAGTAAGATTTTGAGTTCTTGAATAGTTTTTGAACATTGAGTTTCATTGCAAGGTAGATTGGGGAAATCAATGTCTAATGAGCTTAGACATACATTAGTCTTGGAAACCACCTCGCCTAGTAGTGTACAAGATGCCTCTGTTTCTGAGGAAGTCAAAACACTACTGGATGAAAAGGTATCCAGCAGACGAAAAACTGTTCTTAAGGATTTTCAAGACTTGGAAGAAAGGGAAAATCCTTAACCACAACTCTTGAATATTCAGAATAAGGGCACAAGGAAACACTTAATAAAAAACTCTTACTTAAAAAAAAGTGCACCCTTTCTAACAATGCACTTGATAAGCTAAAAAACAAAAACTCAGATCTCTAGACGGAATCATTACCAAAAATATGTCTTCTAATATGAACTGTAAGCTTAAAGAACATGAGGTCTTGAGGAAACTACCTCCTAGGATTGTAAAACTATATAAGGAGATAGAAATCCTAAGAGATAAACTATGGAAATTTGTTGGTGGTCATGAAGCCCTTAACAATATTATTAAGGTGCAAAGAAATCCTAAAGACAAATCTGGCCATGATTTCAAAGGAAAAAAGATTGTATATGGTGAAGAAGTCACCATTTTTTATTTCTGTGGAAAAGTGGGTCATGAAACTCACAAGTGTAAGGACCTCTCTGAAAAGGGCAACCCATCAAGGGGTCCGTCCAGCGCTTACCAGTACCCACATGCTAACAAGAAAAAAGGACCAAAAACGATTTGGGTACCTAAGAACAAAATAATTCTAGTTGCAGACCTGCTTGATAGTAGGAAAGAAACACCAGTCATGGTACCTGAACAATAGCTGCTCATGACACATGACACGCGAAAAGTCTATGTTTCAATCCCTAAGCCTTATGTCTGGTGGGGTGGCCACTTTCAGGGGGAATCAGAAAGGTCTGATAACTGGTGTAGGTAAAGTATGCATTTCTCCCTATACTCCAATAGATAATCTTTTACTTGTTAAGAGGTTGAAGCATAATTTGCTTAGCATAAGTCAATTATGTGATATTGGATACAATGCCACCTTTAACAAGGATATGTGTATCATCCAAAACAAGTACAATCTCGTGCTTACTATCAGTCAAAAAGCATCACTAGGTATGACAAAAAG
This sequence comes from Glycine latifolia, assembly GCA_013407115.1. Taxonomy (NCBI): domain Eukaryota; kingdom Viridiplantae; phylum Streptophyta; class Magnoliopsida; order Fabales; family Fabaceae; genus Glycine; species Glycine latifolia. The sequence goes on from CM023954.1 coordinate 17,284,942, forward strand.
CTTGGTCATGCTACTTTGAGATTAATCTCAAAGCTTCAAAAGCATAGCCTCGTAAGAGGACTCCCAAAGCTGTCATATCAAGATGATTCTCTTTGTGAATCTTGCTAGAAAGGGAAACAAGTAAAAAGTTATTTTAAAGCCAAAAATGTTGTTTCCATTTCTAGGCCTTTAGAGCTCCTACACTTTGACCTATTTGGACCAACCGAGATTGCATCCCTCTCTGGACGCAGGTATGGTCTGGCCATAGTGGACAATTACACTAGATGGACATGGGTTAGGTTCCTAACCCATAAGGATGAGTCTTTTGATACCTTTAATAAATTCTATAAAAAGATTCAAAATGAAAAAGGCATATGTATCTCTTTAATCATAAGCGATCACGGGGGAGAGTTTGAAAATAATATTTTTGAAAATTTCTATGAAGAGAATGGTATTCATCATAATTTTTCCACTGCAAAAAGACCACAACATAATTTATCTCTTAAAGAAATGGCAAGAATAATGCTTAACGATCACTTAACTCCCAAACACTTCTGGGCTGAAGCAGTAAACACTACCTATTATTTACAAAATAGAATTTATATAAGGTCAATCTCAAAGAAGACTCCATATGAATTATGGAAGGGACATAAGCCCAACATCTCTTACTTCCACCCATTTGGATGTTAGTGTTTCATCTTAAACATCGAGGATAACCTTGTAAAGTTTGACTCTAAATGTGATTCTGGAATCTTACTTGGATACTTCAAATTGTCCAAGGCATATAGAGTGTACAACTCTAGAACCTTGACGGTAAAAGAGGCTATTCATGTAAGATTTAATGACAACAAACTTGACACTAAAATGTCAAAGCTGGATGAGTCTTTTGCAAAGATGAAAATAGAAAATATCATCAAGTCTATTGTTGCATCCAGTCAAGATGAGTTTGCATCCAACACATCAGTGGACGATCAACCTAAAGAAATCAGAGAGCCAACAAGATGCTTGCTAAGAAAACATCATCTAGAGTCTCAGATCATTGGTTATCCTAAGGACAAAGTACAAATAAGGAACTTTCTCAAACATACAACACTACTGTTAGAGATCAAGCCAAAACACATAGATGATGCCATGTCTAATGAGCACTAGGTCAAATCAATGCAAGAAGAGCTAGATCAGTTTCAAAAGAATGATGTCTGAAAGCTTGTAGAACTCCCCAAAGGCAAATCAATTGTTGGAGCTAAGTGGGTGTTCAGAAACAAGCTGTACGAAACATGTAAAGTTGTATGGAACAAGGCTATGCTTGTAGCCAAAGGGTACTCACAATAGGAAGGTATAAATTACACTGAAACCTTGCCTGTTGTTGCTCATCTTGAGGCAATACACATTTTACTATCCTTTGCTGCTCATCATGGTATGATGTATCAAATGGACGTAAAAAATGCATTCCTCAATGGTATTATTAAGGAAGAAATCTGTTGAACAACCCCTTAGGTTTGAGAATTCTATCTACGCTCATCATGTTTTCAAACTTAATATGGCTATGTATGGTTTAAAGCAAGCTCCTCGAGCTTGGTATGAAAAACTAAGTTCTTTTTTAATTGAAAATGGCTTTATAAGAGGGAAAATAGATATTACTTTATTTTGCAAAGATTATGGAAATAAATTCCTAATCGTCTAGATATATGTGAACGATATCATATTTGGTGCTACTATTGACTCTCTGTGTGAGGAGTTTTCCAAGCTTATGCAGGTAGAGTTCAAAATGAGTATGATGGGAGAATTGAAGTTCTTCCTTGGACTTTAAATCAAACAAACAGACGAAGGCATATACATACATCAAACTAAGTACGTGAAGGAACTCCTAAAAAAGCTTAAGATGAACAAAGCAAAACATATGAAAACTTCCATGCTTCCAACCATTGTACTTGAACTAGAACATAAACCAAAGAAGGTGGACGAAAATATATATAGAGAAATGATAGGTAAAAACAGTATGAACAACACACAAGAACCAAGACGGGGGTGAATTGGTTGATCTTGGACAATTAAAAATTCTTTAAACAATCAAAGTAATCAAGATCATATCACAAACAATCTAAGAAAGCTTCCAACCAATCAAACACCACTGCTCAAAGAATGCAATAAAAAACTTTTACTGTTAAATAAGAAATGCAGCACCAATGAATGACAAATTATAACAGCAAGAAAATATTAGAAAGAAATAGTCAATACAAGGATTTATACTAGTTCGCTTCTCAACCTTGAGAAGCTACATCTAGTTCTTCCAACCAAAAGGTTAGAGTTCCACTAATAACAAATTGTTCTTACAAGCTTTATACAACCACTCTTAATCACACCTAGACAAGAATGGGATCTCTAACTCACTTAGAATCTTTGTGATCAAGACACAGAGAACACCTATCTCTACTCTTACCTCTAGGAACACCTATCCTAGAAAAGCCTTAAGAAACCTATTGTTATTAATACACAAAAAGAAACTCAACACAATTCACAACAAAGTTGTAAAGAAAGAAACCACTTGATGATCAAGTAATGATTGAATGCAAAAGATTACCAAACTTTGAATTAAAGGTGGAAGCAGCTACTTCAAAACATTCTTTCCAAAAATTCTTTTGAAAGCTTGCCCAAGAAGAAACCCTCTTTAGAAATATTGAAGCTTGAGGATTTGTGGGACTTAACAGAGTTTAGCATTTAGAATCTTTTCTTACTTTAGGAAGCTTATGAAAATACTTTGATATTTTGTTGTGTCTTTTCAAAACACCTAACAACTATTTATAGAAATCAGTTTGTAACTGTCAGCAATCGATTAATTCACTAATGTAATCGATTATATTCACTTATGTAATCGATTGTTAACATATTTAATTGATTAATGTAACAACTCGTCTCGTCGCTACGATATCAGTACTCTTAAACGTATAATTTCAATTTTTAATGAAAACTCTATCAATTTGATTATGAAAATGGTAGTAAATTTTCCGCGATACTATACTCACCAGACATCGCACAAATACATAAATAAATATACAAATATCTATAAATTGAACCACATATGTCATTCACATGTCAGAACTTAGTTTAGTTTTTACATGTATTTAAGTCTGAAATTTACATGCCCAACCAAAAAGTATTTAAGGAACCAACTAAGAAAGCTGATAATACAACATAACTCTCTCCCAAAAATAAATTCCAACGTTATCACGTCGGCTTGGTGGCTCCAACAAAAAAGATCTCTCTCTAAGGTCACCTACTGCTGCTCATTTGCTCCCACGAATGAATGTTCGCGATCATCACAGGTACCAATGACACGGTACAAAAATTGCAAGGGTGAGTTTATCATACAAGATCAACAAGTATCAGATAACAATGATTAGCAAGAAAACATAACAATAATAACCACAATCACTCTCAATAATCAATCAGATCAACATATACTCAACCAACTAGTCATCAACTTTTTCCATAGTTCAAATCAGTTATGCTCAGAATGATGCATGCACCTGACTCATGTAACGACCCGCCTCGTCGCTACGATATCACTAACTCTTAATCGTGCAACTTCAATTTTTAATAAAACTTCATTAATTTGATTCTGAAAAT
>CM023954.1:17305437-17317687 GCA_013407115.1 Glycine latifolia
CATGCAACTCTCTAATAAATCAGAAAAGATACTCACCATGCACCTTTAGAAGGTAGCAGGTGCGTTGCATAGGCCAAAAGGCATCCTAGTGTAGGCAAATGTGTCAAATGGATAGGTGAATGTGGTCTTATGTTGGCCCTCCGGTGCAATATGAATCTGCATGTAACCAGAAAAACCATCAAAAAAGCAATAATGTGATTTACTTGCCAACCTCTCCAGAACCTGGTCAATGAAGGGGAGAGGGAAATGGTCCTTGCAAGTTGCCTGGTTAAGTCTCCCGTAGTCAATGAAAACTCGCCAACTATTGGCTACTCTAGTCGAAATCAACTCATTATCCTAATTTTTCACAACAGTGATACCCGACTTCTTAGGGACCACTTGGACAGCTGAAACCCAAGTGCTATCTGAAATGAGATAGATGATCCCTGCAGCTAGTAACTTCATCACTTCCTTCTTCACCACATCAACAATAGTGGGATTCAGCCTCCTCTATGACTGCCTCACTGGCCTAGAATCATCCTCCAAGAGTATTCGATGCATGCAGATGGAAGGATTTATTCCAGGAAGGTTAGCAAGTGTCCATCCAATGGCCTTTTTGTGGCCTGTCAAAACATGCAGCAACTTTTCTTCATGCTCAAGTGACAGGATGCTAGATATGATGATTGGAAGTTGTTGAGCATCATCTAAATATGCATATTTAAGGTGCTCAGGTAGTGACTTCAGCTCCAAGGAAGGTGGCTGAATGGTGGAAGGCAAAGAAAAGTTGGTGGTTGAGGGAAGGGAGATAAGAGAATCAACACCGGTACCTGTATCTACAACACAATCAGAGTCAAGTATGGAGGAAATCTCCGTACAAATATTACACACAACAGCAGAATCATCACAGGTACAATTACAAGAACCAAAATCAGAAAAACCAGAAAGTAAATCAGAAATATCTACACTATCTACTGCAACATCAATGATATCAAGAAGAATGACAGAATGCTTCTCTACAGGATGTCTCGTGGTCTAAAAAATGTTAAACTGGACAACGTCATCACCAAATTCCATGGACAGAGTTCCTGCATGCACATCAATCTTTGTCCTAGCTGCCATCAAGAATGGTCTCCCTAGGGTCAATGTGGAACCATGGCTGGAAGACTCATTCTCCATATCCAAAATCTAAAAATCTGCAGGAAAAATCAAATTATTAACTCGCACCGGCACATCTTCAATAAGGCCAACTGGAAAGGCAACACTCCTGTTGGCTAAGTGAATGACAACACCAGTGGATTTCAAATCACCAAGATGTAATGATCTGTAAACTGATGTGGGCATGACATTAATGGAGGCTCCAAGGTCACACATGGCATCTACAAAAGTACAATCTCCAATGGTGCAAGGGACAGTGAAAGTGTTAGGATCCTTGCACTTCTGTGGCAAGGTGGATAGTGGAATGACATCAACAGTTTTGCCCTGTATAAGTGCAGAAACATTTCTGCCCATCTTTACTTGCTCATTTCCCTTCAGCTTCCTCTTGTGGGTGCACAAATCCTTCAAGAACTTTTCATATTTTGGAATCTTTTTTATAGCATCCAAGAGGGGAATGTTGACTTCCACCCTCTGAAAGTCTCAAGCAAATCATAATCAAACTCTACTTTCTTTGCAGAAATGGATCTAGAAGGAAAAGGTAGAGGAATATGTGTTGGTGCAGAATCTGTTTTGGCACCATCATAAATTTTTTTACCAGCATCAATTTTAGCACTAGCATTTGGAAGCTCTGTGCTACTCCTCAAGGTAATAGCACTCACATTCTTTGGATTAATAACTGGTTATGCTGGAATGTTTTCCAGAACCTTGTTGCTGCATCTGGTTGACAATTGTAGCTAACTGTCCAATCTGAGTCTGCAAGTCTTGGATGGTGGCGTTGATATTCTATTGAAACTAAATGTTGGTGGTTGTCATTTTCTTCATCAAGTCCTCTAAAGAAGGTCTAGAACTGGTCTGAATAGGTTGTACAGGTGTAGGTACAGGCTGCTGGAACTGTGGTTGTTGTTTGAATGGAGGAGCTTGGTATTTGCTGGTGGAGGGTTGATATTGTTGTTGTTGAGGTCTGAATGACTGCTGTTAAGGTTATGGATCGGGACCATACCTCAAATTCGGGTGACCTCTCCAACCAAGATTATAAGTGTTGGAGTAGCTATTATACTATTGTTGAGGTCTGAATGGTTGTCCAGGTTGTAAGGCAGAAACTTCAGCAGCTTGTTCTATTTCTTGTAGAGTAGGACATGCATCTGTTGGATGATCAGGTGCACAACAGATACCACACAACCTTGGTTGATTGGCTGCCATCACGTTCTGCTGTTGACCAATAGCAAGTTGTCTCACAAGGGATGTCAACTATTGATTTTAAGGGAAGCTGCAAGAAGATTGAAGCAAGGATGAAGGCTTGATGTTTTAGCTTTTTACATGTCCAATCATATGAAGACATTTGTAATTTGTCTAAGTGGTTCAAAGGCATGGCCTTGTGATCTTTTTTTGCATTTGCATTTGCATTCTCATTCTCATGCATACATGTTTTTGAATAAAATCTCAAAGCAATCCAATGAGTTCATAAAAAGTTAAGTTCTCATGGCTAAGTCTTTTAAAAAAGGAAAACTTACTGCTTTAATTGATTACGCAAGCAGTTTAATCGATTAAAGACATTCATACTATTTCTGGAAAAGCCTTGAAGAACAGTTTAATCGATTACCAACTTCTTGTAATCGATTACAGTATGTTATATGAAAAATCATGCATCACTGGAATAATCGATTATCTTATTATGTAATCGATTATTTTAATTCATTAGTCATGATGCATTATTGGTATAATCGATTACCATTTTTAGTAATCGATTACATATGCTATTTTCGTGTTTTGAGCTTTACTGGTTTAATCGATTACCAATCTTATGTAATCGATTATATCTTCATGTTTCATAAACACTAAGACTACTTTAATCGATTACGTGTCGATTTAATCAATTATTTTGTTCATGAAAACATTTCCAGGAAGCTCAAGAACATATTAATCGATTATGTGATATTTTAATCGATTACATATGATTAAATAATCGATTACCTTGTCGTTTTAATCGATTATTGTCAGTTAAATCAATTTTTTAACAGCTTTGTACAAACTTGTCTTTATAAATAGACTTGGAGTGAATTGTTCTATGACAATGAGCATATGTGTGAATCACTAAAAAGTTAGAAAACTTTTTCAAGAGTCCAAATACTGATTTGTTCTAAGAGTGAAAAACCTCTCATGAGATCAAGAAAGTTGAGTCTTTGAGATAAGGTTTTAAAGAAAAGAAGAGATTTCAAGAGTTTTGTTTCTGAGCTTTGAATTGCATTCAACCTGACTGATTGGTAACATCATTCATTCATTCTTTCATACATTTGAAGGATCACAGGTTGTATCTCTTGAATCTTTCTTTAGAATTTTTCTGGGTATTAAAATTCTGTTGGTGTATATCTCTGATTCTTTAAAGCTGTTTTCTAGAGTAAGGTTCTCTAGAGGGAAGAACAGAGTAGGGTTCTCTGGGTCTTGATCACTTGAAATCTATAGGGTTTAGATTTCTATTTCTTTGTCTAGTGTGGATAAAGGTGATCTTTGTAAACTGCTTGTAAAGATTCTTTGATATAATGAAAACTCTAACCTAGTGTTGGTTGGAAGTAACTGGATGTAGCCTCCAAGGTTGAGAGGTGAACCAGTATAAATTGCCTTGTCTCTTGTTCTAAGTTTTGTATATTTCATTGCTTGTCTTTGTGAAATCAAAATATTATCATCAAAGAAACTATTTCTGTCATTATATGCAAATCAAGGATTGATCTTGATTGAAGAAAGAGTTTTGTATTTTCAAAAGGTGAACTAGTGATACGATCCAAGATTTTAATTCCACAATTTGTTTTAGAAAATTTTAAATATCAGTTTTAAACCAATTCACCCCCCTCTTGGTTTATTTGCAATGTATTCATTGTGTTTTCATCAACTCTGCCAGTTTGTTCTCCAACATCTGGTTATCAGCAACCATAGAAACAAAAACTTCATTCCCAGCAGCCTTGGATGTTGCAACACCTCTAGTACCAAATTGTTGATAGTTGGTTGTCATGTTAGAAATCAACTGTCTTGCAGCAACAAGAGTCTTGTCCATCAAAGCGCCTCCACTGGCTGCATCTATCATACTCCTGTCCATCAACATCAAAACTTCATAAAGATACTGGATCAATAATTGCTCACTGATTTGATGGTGTGGACATGTAGCACACAACTTATTGAATCTCTCCCAGTACTCATACAATGTCTCTCTAGCTAGTTTCCTTATACCACAAATTTCTTTTCGGATGGAAGTTGTTTTGGGTGCAGGGAAGAATTTCTCCAAGAATCTTCTCTCATATTTGTCCAAGTGTTGATAGGATCTGGTTGATGGTACAACCAGTCATTAGCCACACCATCCAATGAGAATGGAAATACCTTCATCTTCACATAGTCTTCATGAATGTCATGTGGTCGCATGGTGGAACACACTACATGAAACTCCTTAAGATGCTTGTGTGGATCTTCACCTGCGAGACCATGAAACTTTGGAAGTAAATGGATCAGTCCAGATTTTAGCTTATAACTAACCTCAGTCTCATGATACTGAATACACCAAGGTTGATAAACAACATCAGCTGTAGCCAATTCCTTAAGATTTAGGTTGTTATCAGCCATTGTTGTTGGATATAGGGGGAACAGTAAGAAGATCAAGTCAAGGATGAAGCCTGTGCCTTAGAAGAAAGTTTAAGCTTTTCACATGCCAAGGCATTTGTAATTTGTTAAGTGTTTAAGAGGTTTATCTTATGATCCTTGCATTGCATAAACATGATCTTTGACATGCATACATGATTTTGTTAAAGCATAAAAGCTTTCATGTTTACAAAAAAAATTGATTTCTCATGGTTGAGTTTTGGAAAACTCATTTTAACACTACTTTAATCGATTACCAGCTTGTGTAATCTATTAAAAAGCTATCAAGAATACTTTAATCGATTACATACAAATCGTAATCAATTACACATCACAAAACACAAAACATGCATGACTGCCTTAATCGATTACTACTCAATCATAATCGATTACATAGGCTTGTTTCAAAACTGAGCATGGCTGTTTTAATCGATTACAAGCTCGATTTAATCGATTACATTGTTCGTAAATCTTTTCCAGAAAGCTGAAGAACATTTTAATCGATTAAGTTTGTATTTAATCGATTACATATGGCAATTTATTCAATTACTTTGGGGATTAATTGATTACATTCAGTTACAAATGTTTTCTATAAAAAGCTGTTGAGTCTTTTGTTTTAAAAAGAACTTGATTTTGCGAAATACCCATTCTTACAGAAGCTCTCACAGTCTGAGAAAAGATATTCTGAGTTACATTGATCTTGTTTCAAAACCCAGAACTCATGCTTCATTAATCATGTTGGTTTGAACAAGATTTGTCAAGAGTTTTTCAAATAGAGCTGATTTAAAGAATTTCATTCATTCAACTTGAGATTGTTTGGTAACATTCATTCATTCATCTTCTGAGGATCACAAGGTTGTATCTCTTTTAAACTCTTGCAGTGATTTGTTTGTTTACTTTTATTTCTTGTAAGTTCTTATATCAAAGAGGGTGTTTAAAGCTTTTTCTAGAGTAGGGTTCTCTAGAGGGAAGAACAGAATAGTGTTCTCTGGTTCTTGATCATTAGAAGTCTATAGGGTTTAGATTTCTATTTCTTTATCTAGGGTTGATAAAGGTCATCAGCTGTAAAAGCTTGTAAAGAACATAATTTGATTTAGTGGAACTCTAACCTAGTGTTGGTTGGAAGAAACTGGATGTAGCCTCTATGTTGAGAGGTGAACCAGTATAAAATCTTGTGTTGATCTCTATTCCTTAATCTCTTATTGTTATCTTAGTCTGTGATTCTTTTGGTGAAATCTTTTATTACTCAACAAGTGAAGTTTTTTTTTTTGAAATTTTATTCTTAAACTGAGTGGTTTGATTGATTGAAGCATTCTTATTGTGATAAAGATCCTAAATCCATTGCTTGCTTTAAAAGAATTTTTAAAGACTCCGTTTTAATCAATTCACCCCCCTCTTGGTTATTGTGTGTGTGTTCCTATTGTGTTTTCAATTGGTATCAAGAGTAGGTTCTTGAGCATTATTCAAGATCACTGTATTTCTTTACAAAGAAAATGAATACCACACAAATAACCTTCAAGGAGGGTGCCTCCCTCATTCGTCCTCTGATGTTTGAAGGAGAGCATTTCTATTTTTGGAAAAACAGAATGCAAATATTCATTCAATCAAATGACCCTGGTGCATGGAATATAATAGAAAAAGGTCCTTTGATTCCTATGAAAACTGTTGGTGGTAATAATATGATTCCCAAAGAATGGGATGAGATGACAGATGCAAAAAAAAAAGTTGTGCAATATGATTTTAAAGCTAAGAATATGATTACTTCTGCACTTTCATCTGATGAATTTTTCAGGACTGTTAGGTGTAAAAACGCTAAGGAGATGTGGGAGATATTAGAGGTTACTCATGAAGGCACTTGTAACGACCCCATATGCATCTGGTTCATTGACATTATAATATGGTCTTAAGCGCAGCAATTACTTAATAAACTTAAGTAAACACGGAAGCATATAAATAATAAGATTATTATCTTACGTCACACAATACAACTAAAACATTATGTATAGAATTTTGTATACATCCTGGTGCCCGGGTTCTGTTCCCAAAAGATACAACATAGCATGAACCCATACCAAGTTACAACTATACAACAAAAAATTGAGTCAACTGACTAGCAAAAGGCCGCCTTCCAAAATCCGCTTCCTTGAACCCGGCCTCGGTCTCTTGTCCAGGATCCTCAATTAGTAGCCAACCCGGCCTTTAAATTGAGATCCCCCGAACTGCCCTTACTCGGGCCTCTTACCCCAGACCTCGTCCTCCGCTCGATGGCTATCACCTGTAATAAAATATAATCCCCAACCGAGGTGAGATACAATCTTAGTAAACTTAGGGTTCTTGGAGACTCACCTCCCCCTGGTTCACTTCCACAGTACGTAGCATTTAAATAGGCATTAGAATAACATAGCCAACCCGGATACTCGTCCTCCGCTCAATGAAGCTATCTTTCTAGGATACTCCTTGCAAAGTAAGGCTTATAGAGTGTTTAATAAAAAAACTATGTGTATTGAAGAATCTGTGCATATTGTTTGTGATGAAACTAACCCTTCTTTGGAAGAAACTTTAAGTGACAATGATGCAGTGAATAATGAAGAAAAACAGCAATCAATTTAAGAGAACAAGCAAGAGGAAGATGAATCACAACCAGAACTGAATGAAGAAGCAACTACACCAAAGCACAAGAATTGGAGAACCACAAGAGACCTATCATTGGATAACATCATTGGTGAAGTAACAAAGGGAGTGTCCACTAGATCCTCCTTAAGAAATCTTTGTTGTTCAATGGCATTTGTTTCACAAATAGAACCTTCTAACATTGAACAAGCACTTTTAGATGAACATTGGTTAAATGCAATGCATGAAGAACTAAATCAATTTAAAAGAAATAATGTTTGGGAATTAGTACCTAGACCATCCACTCACACACCTATTGGCACTAAATGGGTGTTTAGAAACAAGTTGGATGAAAGTAGCATCATAATAAGAAACAAGGCTAGATTGGTTGCTAAAGGTTACAACCAAGAGGAAGGCATTGATTATGATGAAACTTATGCTCCGGTTGCTAGATTAAAAGCAATTAGATTACTTCTTGCATATGCATGTATATTAGATTTTAAATTGTTTCAAATGGATGTTAAAAGTGCATTTCTCAATGGATTTATTGATGAAGAGATATATGTTGACCAACCTCCCGGCTTTGTAGATCATCAATATCCTAACCATGTGTATAGGTTGAGAAAAGCGTTATATGGACTGAAACAAGCTCCAAGATCTTGGTATGAAAGGTTAAGTAAGTTTTTGCTTGATCAATCATTTACAAGAGGAGAAGTTGATAAGACATTGTTCATCAAAAGAAAAGATAAAGATTTCCTTATTGTCCAAATTTATGTTGATGATATCATTTTTGGTTCTACTAACCATTCTTTGTGCAAGGAATTTTCAGCAAATATGGAGAATGAATTTGAGATGTCTATGATGGGAGAACTCACTTTCTTTCTAGGATTACAGGTCAAGCAAATGAGAAGTGGAACATTTGTTAGTCAATCAAAATATTGTATTGAAATGCTAAAGAAATTTGATCTAGAAAATTGCAAAGCAGCAGCTACACCAATGGCTACATCTACATACTTAGATTCAGATGAAAGTGGGAAAAGTGTAGAAGAATCCAAATATAGAGGAATGATAGGATCACTACTCTATCTCACAGCAAGCAGACCGGATATTATGCTTAGTACTTGTCTATGTGCTAGATATCAAGCAAATCCAAAAGAATCTCACTTAACAGCAGTGAAAAGAATCTTCAAGTACCTAAAGTCTACACCAAAAGTGGGACTTTGGTATCCAAAAGGTACAAATATTAGCTTAATTGGATTTTCTGATTCTGATTTCGCAGGATGCAAATTGGATCGTAAAAGCACAAGTGGAACTTGTCATTTGTTGGGAAGCTCCTTAATCTCTTGGCATTGCAAGAAACAATCATGTGTAGCATTGTCAACAGCTGAGGCAGAATATATATCAGCAGGAAGTTGTTGTGCACAAAGCTTGTGGCTAAAACAGCAGCTCCATGATTTTGGAATAAAGCTTCAACAAATTCCTCTCATGTGTGATAACACTAGTGCAATTAACATTTCAAAGAATCCAATCATGCATTCTAGAACGAAGCACATTGAAATCAGGCACCATTTTATCAGAGATCATGTTCAGAAAGGTAACATAAAAATTGAATTTGTAGAAAGCAATAAACAACTAGCTGATATTTTCACAAAGCCTTTGGATAGAGATAGGTTCTTTACATTGAGAAATATGCTTGGTATCTTGGATGAATCTAGTGTATGTTGAAATAGATTATCATGCTGTGTATTGTGTGATTGAATGATACAAAATTAGCTTACCATATATCAATCAAAGTAGTTAATGTTTCCATATTGCTTTTTGCTGCATAAAGCTGTTATAAAATGATGAAAGCCTGTAATAATCGATTACCATGAAAAGCTAATCGATTATTTTACCTGTCTGATGCTTCTAAATAACTAATGCAAGCTGTTGTAATCGATTACCATGACGGTTTAATCAATTATTCCTTATTCGAATTCAAAAGGAAACTATTTCTAGTGAAATAATCGATTAAAACGAGCCTTTAATCGATTACTTAAACCTCTGCAACTTGGCCAAATTTAATCAAAGCTGTAATAATTGATTACTTCATCGAAATAATCGATTATTTTGTTCATCTTTGTCTAGAAATTCTTGTTCATACTGATATAATCGATTACGTGCCAACTGTAATCGATTACATTGTCTCTTCTATATAGAATCTGTGCTTATGTAATCGATTACTCTGTATTTTAATCGATTACTGCTTGTCTGAAAATTGAAAATTTGAATAAAATAATCGATTACACAGCGATTTAATCGATTATTGTGATTGTTACTGCAAAAATCTGACAGTTTTGAAACTGCCCAACTGCTATCAAGCACGATTAATGGCCATCAAATCCCATTATTATGCAGTTATGGAGTATAACAGTCATATTCCAAGAATCAAAAGCCACTCTCTTGATGAATTTGCCCATAAATAGTGGATTTTAGCACTTGAAAAAAGCACACCAACATCTCTTCTATTCTCTCTCACTACTCTACTTCTGAGTTTTGCTTTCCTAAGTCTGAAACCTATTCCTTTCCACTTCCAATTTCGTGAATCATTACCCTCTGAAAATGTCTACCTCTAAAAGAGTCAAAACTTCCAAGAGAAAAGCTCAAGCCCAAGGCCAATCCTCTAACCCTTCAACCAATAGAATTGACCATTGGTTCACAAATGAGGCTGAGAGAATGAATTATATCCAGTTCAATGCAACTAAGCTCATTTGTCCCCCAAAGTTTCTAAGTTTAGGCTGGTTCATGGGTGAAGGTTTCCAATTTCCTCAACTCCTCATACAACAAGGGTTGACAAAATTTGTAGAAATGCAAGGGACTTTCTATCCAGATTTGGTGAAAGTATTTTATACTTGCTCAAAGATCACTATGCATGGAACCATCCTCTCACAAGTCAATGGTGTTGCCATGGAGATCACACCGGAAGTATGGCAAGAAGTGGCTGGAATTTCTTTCAATGGTGAAAGGAGGATTGATGAAGAGGCTGATGGATACAATAAAATGGAAACATATAGAGGTATGCTTATTGATCCCCACATGAACTTAAGGCTTAGGTTGAGCACCGGACCTATGACTCATGAGGATAGGCTTATTCATTACATAATAACCTATATTCTTACTCCTCGTTCAACTAATCATGCTCAAGCTACGGATGATGATCTTCAAATTGTCTATGCATTGAAAAATGAAATCCAACTTAATTGGATTCATATCATTCAAGAAATTATGCAAAAGTCCAAAAGATTGGTAAACTACCCTTTTCCATATGTTGTTTTGATTTCGCGCTTTATTGATTACTTTCAAGTTGATGTGTCAAATGAAGTGGTAGACAACACAAATGCAAATAATAGCCAAATCAAGGAAAAGCACCTTACAAAGCTAAGGATGACCAAGACACCCTATGGATGGCAAATGGCTGGCCAACCTATTCCCTTGGTTGAAGAAGAAGGTGAGGAAGGAGAAGGACCACAACTTGGTGAAGCTGAAGATGTCCAAGAAGAACCTGCACTATCTGCGCCTCAATACTCTCCATTTGAGTCACTTATGATTCAAAAGATGGATGCTTTGTTTTCCTTGCATCATGAACATAGAGATGAAGTTAATTCTTCTTTGGATGAACTAAAGACTAGAATGAAGAACATGGAAGACAAGATATTTAGAGATGAATCTAGAGAGTAATTTAGGTTCTTAGAAATAGTTTATGATGCTCGGTTGCTTTCATTTGCTTTTTGTTTAAGTTGTTTGTTTTGCTTGATTATGTTTATGTTTCTTATGTTTATGTTTTCTTATGAAAATGCAATATTGTAATTGGTAACATTTTATGATTAATGAAGTAATGTCTTTTTCTTTTCTATTTGTGTGTTCTTAAATGATTATTTTTGAATTTGACATACCAAATAGGGGGAGTAGAAAAATGAAAATGAATTGATAGAAAAATGAGTAAATCAACATATAAGCTAGGGGGAGTAACAAGGAATAAAAATTGATAAATGCTTACTGCTTATATTTAGGGGGAGTATGAGTAAATGACTAAATGCATATTTGAGTTATCCTTTATGAATCAAAGATATGATAACACTTGAACTTTGCAAAAGCTGAGAAATTTTTCAGGACAAACAATTCCTCATGGACATCAAGGAGTATGTTTCATTTATAAAGTATTTGGCATGCTCAAACATCAAAAATGGGGAGATTGTTAGATTCAAGTGAATGAAGAAACAGAAGACTAGAAGTGTTTTGATATTTGATTCATGCCCAACCATTTGTTGATGGCATTTGTAATTTTCATTTTTATTAAACTTGGTTCATTAAAGGTAAAATCTAATAATCCTTTACAGCTTTTAAATAAATCAAACATACATGCATTCATACTTAGGATTAGAAACATATAAGTATATACATTTATGTAGAAATACCTTGATAAGCTTGAAACTTGCATAAAATGTTTTCTCACTGAAATAATCGATTACATAGGGCATATAATCGATTACATAAGGCATCTGCATAATCCTGTTAAGCCTATGAACTAGTTTAATCGATTACCAAATATTCGTAATCGATTAAATGGGCTACATAGTAATATGAACAATTCTGGCGTAATCGATTAAATCACATAATAATCGATTACCTATGCTTGTGGTTTTAACATGTAATTCTGGCGTAATCGATTACAAGGTAATATAATCGATTACTTTGTTCTTTCAAGTTTTCCAGAAAGACCATGAACAATTTAATCGATTAAATAAGCGGAATAATCGATTACACGTGTTAAAATAATCGATTACATATACGAAATAATCGATTACTGTCTGTTAAATCTATTTTTTTATAAATAGACATGCATTGA
>CM023954.1:17318087-17329956 GCA_013407115.1 Glycine latifolia
ACCACTTGCATGGAGATAACCTGATCATGCACTAACCCGGTCTTCCTATTAGTACTACATACATCATGATCCCGGATTTGAAAAGGTGTTATCTACACCCCCTTTATGTCCGGGTTCCAAAATACACCCCCTTATGTGACAACCCGGTCACGTGAACCCGGTTTTGAAGAGATGCTATCTACACCCCTTTCTTATCCGAGTTCCAACATACACCCCCTTATGTGACAACCCGAATTATCATAGGGTCATTATAGCACTGATGAAGTTAGAAGATCAAGGAAGCATGCCTTGATTCATGAGTATGAGATGTTCAAGATGAACTCCATAGAAACCATATCTCAGCTGCAAACAAGGTTCACTCACATCGTGAATCATCTTCTTGGTCTTGGGAAGATTTTTGATGCTGAAGAGTTAAACATCAAAATCCTAAACTATCTTACAAGACCATGGCAACCAAAGGTTACAGCTATCAAGGAATCAAAAAATCTCTCTAAGATTTCCATGGCTGCACTTTTTGGTAAGCTTCTTAAGTATGAATTAGAATTGTCTCAATTAACACATGCTGAAGATGCAAATAAAAAGCAAAAGAGCATAGCCTTGAAAGCTGCATCATCTAATGTGAAGAGAGAAGAAGACTTAAGTGATGAAGATGAAAGTGATGAAAACATGAACCTAATAGTCAAGAGATTCAGCAAGTTTTTGAAAAATAAAAAGAACAAGAAGCTCTCAAAGTTCAACAAGAGAAAGGACAACAACAACAACACAAACTTCACCTGCTTCGAATTTGGTAAGAAAGGCCATTTTAAATTTGAATGTCCTATATTTTTGAAAATGCAGCTAGGTGAAAAGAAATCAAAGAAAGCCTGCAATGGATGGGAAGACAATGCCTCAACAACATCTGATTCATCAAGTGAGGATGAAAAAGAAAATGTATGCTTCACTTCCATAGTTGATGAGAATGAAGATCTCTCAAGTGCTGAATCAGAAGTAAACTTCGAACTTGATCAACTTTATGATGCTTTCCATGAGATGCATGAAGAGGCTCAAAAAATTTCAAAATCCAACAATAAGCTGAAAGGTAACCTTAAATGGCACACCACCAAACTTGCTGAACAACAAGTTGAACTTTGTAAGTTGAAAGATGAGAATGAGAAACTTCTTTCAAGCTACAAAGCCAATGGGTGTGTATGTGCTTCTTCTTCATCAAATGTAGATAAATGCAAAGCTTTAGAAAAAGAATTGGAAGATTTCAAAAGGAGTCAATCTGAAAAATATATGCAATTACTTTCAGAAAACTCTTACTTAGTTGATCTTTTGAAAAAGCTTTATATAGGAAAATGCACTTTAGATCAAATGCTAAGTGTTCAAAAATATGCTGGAGATACTTCTGGTTTGGGTTACAAGTATGAAGCAAAACCTTTTGGAAAAACAAAGTTTGTATCACCAAAACAGAAGAATCATATAGACTTTTCAAAAACAAAGCATAATCAAATGACTCGTTTTGAAAGAGCATCAAAATCTGTAACTTGCAATTACTGCATGAAGAAGGGTCATACATCTCATAGGTACTATGCTAAAAGGTTCCTTGTGCCTAATGGAGATTGCATTTCAGTTCCAAAGAAAAGGAAGAAAATGACTAACCCATATGGACCCAATATAGAGAGGGTACCTTTCTTTGGTATTTGATTTGATTTCTACTGGCATGTCTAAGAACAAAATCATCATTATGGTACTAAGACAAAAGATGCTCTAGACACTTGACATGTGACTTGTCCATGTTTACAAGGTTGACTCTAAAAGATGGAAGACTTGTCACAATTGAAGATAACAATAAAGGAAAATGAGAAGGAAAGAGATGAATCAAATGCAGAGTTTGATCAGTCAATCATCTACTCAAAAGCCAATGGAGTGGACACAAGCACATAAACATTAGGCATCATTTCCTCAAAGATCACAACCTAAAGGGTATTTGTTCAATTAAGCTTATTAATCATTCATTGGCCAGTACATCAAACAAACCCTTATCTTAAAAGTGGTTCTATGATCTTAGGAACATGCTAGGTATTTCTAATGAGGCTAATATATGCTAGCATGCCTATGATGTGCCTGATTACATGATATATCACTTAGATTGGCTATGCATCTTATATGATTGAAATTTTGAAATCCTAATCAATTACACTATTCAATCTGCATAATTGACTGTAATAATCGATTACGGTGCGAAATAATCGATTATTTGATTCTTAAATTCCCTTTAGAAGCAAATTCTCACTAGAGAATCAATTACCTTGATGAATTAATCGATTACTTGAAGTTTTCATTGAATTTAGAAATATAGTTTCACTGGAGTAATCGATTACATCAACGAATTAATCGATTACTTGTCGTTCAAAGCTTGTTCAAAATTAAATTTTCACTGGAATAATCGATTACATCAACGAATTAATCGATTACAGTATGTTTGAAAATTGTTCCAGTTTACAAAACGCACTAGAGTAATCGATTACATTTCGAATTAATCGATTACTTAAAGCTGAGGTTTATTTCAAAATCCTCTCCTTCATGCTTTCTTCCTTTGCACCTATCATGATTCTCTTTTATGATGTTTATATCCTTCCTTTCTTATCTCATGTATCAATTGATTTTTTTTTACTTTAATAAGCCTAAAGGGAGAGAAAAATAAGAACACTTGAATATATTGAAAGGGAGTTGATATAAGAACATATTAAGGGGGAGAGAAATGAACTTAGGAAACAGATACACTTTGTATTGTTTATTGCTCTTATCTGCATTTAATATCAAATTACCTAAGATAGGGGGAGCAATATAATGCATATACAATGTTTTATGATGTTTAAATCTACGTACTGCATCTTTTCCTACATTGAAAAATATTCTGGTTTATGATGCATATCCTCCTTGCTTATAATTTCTACTTGATTATTTTTTGACTTTGATAAGCCAAATAGGGGGAGAAATAGAATGAACATATATGCTTTGTTTTTATTTGCTCTGAACCTTATGTAAAATTTACCCAAGTCAGGGGGAGCAAATTTAAGGAATGACTTTTGTTTATGCAAGCATACTTGACACTTGCACTTGGCAAAAAGGCTGATTTGATTTCAAGTTATCAAGTATAAGGCTCCTATCATTCATTCCTCAAAGCACTTAAAAGCTAACAGATGTTCAACTGATATTTGGCATGTTCAAAGCCAAAAAGGGGGAGATTGTTGGATATAGGAGGAGCAGTAAGAATATCAAGTCAAGGATGAAGCCTGTGCCTTAGAAGAAAGTTTTAGCTTTTCACATGCCAAGGCATTTGTAATTTTTTAAGTGTTTAAGAGGTTTATCTTATGATCCTTGCATTGTATAAACATGATCTTTGACATGCATACATGATTTTGTAAAGCATAAAAGCTTTCATGTTTACAAAATAAATTGATTTCTCATGGTTGAGTTTTGGAAAACACATTTTAACACTGCTTTAATCGATTACCAGCTTGTGTAATCTATTAAAAAGCCATGAAGAACACTTTAATCGATTACACACAAATTGTAATCGATTACACAGCACAAAACACAAAACATGCATGACTACCTTAATCGATTACTACTCAATCATAATCGATTACATAGGCTTGTTTCAAAACTGAGCATGGCTGCTTTAATTGATTACAAGCTCGATTTAATCGATTACATTGTTCGTAAATCTTTTCCAGAAAGCTGAAGAACATTTTAATCGATTAAGTTTGTATTTAATCAATTACATATGGCAATTTAATCGATTACTTTGGCGATTAATCAATTACATTCAGTTACAAATGTTTTCTATAAAAAGCTGTTGAGTCTTTTGTTTTAAAAAGAACTTGATTTTGCAAAATACCCATTCTTATAGAAGCTCTCACAGTCGGAGAAAAGATATTCTGAGTTACATTGATCTTGTTTCAAAACCCAGAACTCATACTTCATTAATCATGTTGGTTTGAACAAGATTTGTCAAGAGTTTTTCAAATAGAGCTGATTTAAAGAATTTCATTCATTCAACTTGAGATCATTTGGTAACATTCATTCATTCATCTTCTGAGGATCATGAGGTTGTATCTCTCTTAAACTCTTGCAGTGATTTGTTTGTTTACTTTTATTTCTTGTAAGTTCTTAGATCAAAGAGGGTATTTAAAGCTTTTTCTAGAGTAGGGTTCTCTAGAGGGAAGAACAGAGTAGTGTTATCTGGTTCTTGATCATTAGAAGTCTATAGGGTTTAGATTTTTGTTTCTTTATCTAGGGTTGATAAAGGTGATCAGTTGTAAAAGCTTATAAAGAACAAAATTTGATTTAGTGGAACCCTAACCTAGTGTTGGAGGAAACTGGATGTTGCCTCTATGTTGAGAGGTGAACCAATATAAAATCTTGTGTTGATCTCTATTCCTTAATCTCTTATTGTTATCTTAATTTGTGATTCTTTTGGTGAAATATTTTATTACTCAACAAGTGAAGTTTTTAATTTTGTAATTATATTCTTGAACTGAGTGGTTTGATTGATTGAAGCATTCTTATTGTGATAAAGATCCTAATTTCGATGCTTGCTTTAAAATAATTTTTAAAGACTCTATTTTAACCAATTCACCCCCATCTTGGTTATTGTGTGTGCTCCTATTGTGTTTTCAATTGTATCAACAATAATTTCAGAATCAAGATGTTTAGAAGAATTAGAAATAGACTCAGAAACAGAAGACACTATACTACTATCTAGAACTACACTATCAAATTCATCTAGACTAATATTATTTCTACTTAATCTGTGAAATGTCCTATCTATCTCAGGATCATATGAATGCAAATCATTTGGTGTGGACCTAGTCATGCACAGTTCAACTCATAAAGGACAAAAACATAGAAATGTCAAACAGCTACTCTACCAGGACATTATTCACAATATCTGCTGAAATGAAACAGAAAATGGAAAACTACCCCAAACAATTTTATAAAAATTCAAAAACACCACAATAAATATCTATAAATCATGCTTGATTTTTGTAATTTTTTTGGTGATTTTTAAAAATCATGAAAACACAAAATAAATTCAAAAGTGACCTAGCTCATCGAATTTAGGAATTTGGACCCTCACACTATCAATAATGATGTATTAATTTTCTCCACATTCTGGAAAAATTTCAGCCCATTCTGTGATAGTTTGCTGTGAAATGACCAGAATGCCTCTACGCTAATTTTCTCCTACTTAGAGGTCGAATTTGCCAATTTTGACCCACACCTAAGCCCTAAAGGGATTAGTTTTGCTTAGAATGGTGGATAAACTTTGGACACCAAGTTTCACAGCCAAACTCCACAAGATCAAAAAATTCTAGACAGCAAATTGCACAACAAACACAATTACACTACACCACTTCTCTCCATACTACTCCTCTATCTTTTTTCCTTTTGTTTTTCCCTGTTTTTTTTAGCTGTTTTGCACCACCACCTCACATACACTTCATAACAACCAACAAAAACAAGGAAAATATGTAACAAAGTGCAATTGTGTAGCAGGATGTAAATATGCAGTGACTGTAAATATTGTAACGCCCTGAAATTTCGATAAATTAAAAATAGATGTTTGATGTGATTATTGTGTTATTTGATTGTTTGATAAGTTTGGATTAGTTGAATGATTGTTGTGTAAATTATCCTTGTGCTATTGTTTGACGTAGATGTTAAGTTATGTGGAGTTTGTTCGAGCTGCGTTGTAATTGAGTGATTTCGAGTTTTACCCGACACCTGTTTTAGTAAAATCACAATTATCGGTTGGTTAAGCGTTGGATTGTCTTCAAAATAACATCTGTTTTAAAGGTGGGTTCCTAACCCACATATAAAACATTTAACTGTTGGGATTGGCAAAATAACATTTGTAGAGTGAGATAATAATTTTTCACTAAAACAAATATTTTAAAATTTGGCCAGCTCGACCAGGTGAATTTCTAAAGGCTTTTTGGCTCGCCTGGGCGAGTCAAGTTGGCGTTAAATACATCCAGCAGCCTCCAAATCACGAAAATGGCTTCCTTATTCCTCCAAAACAGCTCCTAACCTCCCTTCCCTTCCCTTCCTCCTCCACCACCCACAGCCATCGGAGACCACCACGAGGCACCGCCACTTGCTGTTGGACCACCGCACGAAGAGGAACACTTTAATCGGAGCAGAATCTTTGAAACTCTTATCAAAGTTTTGGTAGAGAATAGAGCTTCCAAATCCTTCTTTCTTGGTTTCTTTGAGGTAACATTGGTTTCTTTTGTCTTCTCCTAGCTAGTTTAAGCTTCTATTAGTGTCTCTTGTGTGTTGGGTATCGTTGTTGGGAGTTTTACACTTCCTTTGAAAAACCCTTTGAAAATGAGATGTTGTAAAAGTCTCCTTTTTATGAAATTGATGTCATTTCTGTAATCCTTGTTGAACCTCGGTCACATTGGTGTGATCAGAATTTCAAAATGATGTCTTTTGATCTAAACTCCCAAAACACCCTTTTAGCCCCTTTTTTATTTGAGTGGGTATTTGACCCCAAATGTTAATATTGATCTTACCTTGGAAATCTATATTAAATTGTCTTCGATTTGGTATATAGAGCTCTGCATTTGGACAAAAACACGTGTATTGAAGGATCTCCAAAACAACACTGTGAGGTTTTAACCGGAGAACTCCTAGTTAGGTAAGAGGAGTTTATTATTTAGTTATAGTTTTGGTATCATAGTTGGGGGCCAGGGAGTCCAACTATGAAGATAACTGTCTGTCCCTGCTGTGTGCTGGTTTTCAAGAAAAACACAGTTTTTCACTAATGGGATGCGATGTATTTATGATTGATGTATGATTGTTCCTATTGAGTGCTCGTTTTCAAGAAAAACTGTGTTTTTTAACTAATAGGATGAGATGAATTTGTTATTAATGGATAAAATTGTGAATGATGTTGTAATTGATTGGATTTTTAGGAAAAGTCTCAATTACAGAGGAGACTCTGCCCAAAATTTTATGATATGTTTTCCTATTTAATTCTTTATTAAATTTTTAAATGGGCATAAGAGTGTGTTTTCTATATTTTAGTCTTCATCTTTAATTTAGAATTTTCCTAAAATACTAGTCTCGTGGTAATATGGATTGTGGATGGATGGGTGATATTGATGTCATTGATAATGTTGAAATGAGATGTTATTGATGTGTTGGTGATGATTGAATGAGATAATGATGATGTATCAATGATATAATGATGATGTGGTTTATGATGTTTAAATGAGATGATGATGAATTGGTTGTTGATGTTGAAATGAGATGAGTTTAATATGTATGATGGTGATATTGAAATGTGTGATGTGGATACACATGAATACCATGAGGGGTTCTTGATTGGATAACCTTGCGAGGGTGGGTTTACGAATTTTAAGCATTCTAAGAGAGAATGGGATTGTTTAAAATTCTAGTCCCTAGCTATCCATAGTCAGTGCATTGATGGTGCCTATGATTGTATATTGTGTATGTCCACGTGGGGTACATTGACCGGTTGGATAACATTGCGAGGGTGGGTTTACGAATTTTAAGCATCCTAAGAGAGAATGAGATTGTTTAAAATTCTGGTCTCTATCTATCCATGGTCAGTGTATTGATGATGTTGTGTATGTACATGGGGGTGCATGACTGGATAACCTTGCGAGGGAGGGTTTACGAATTTTAAGCATCCCAAGAGAGAAAGGGATTGTTAAAATTCGGGTCCCTATCTATCCATGGTCATTGCATTGATGGTGTCCATGTTCATACTTCATATTTCATGGATGGAAATAGAATGGTGGCAGTAAGTACGGGGGTACTAGGGGGCATCACTCTATTTGGAACTCACTTGTGACTCAAGGCTGATCACCATAGGGGGGAGTGAACAGTGCACGACAGGGTGACCTCGATGAGCTACTGCATCATTTTCCTGAGAGAGGCTATTTTCATGAGGATGGTACCACATTGCATGCTAAGTGATGAGTCAGATGCATACATCATTCTGAACATGATTGTTTGAGTTGTGGAATGCATTGGATGATTGTTTTTGTTGAATGTGTAATGGAATGATGGGTTTGTCGAGTGTGTATTGGATTGATAGACTTTTGGTAATGATAGTGGTTGTTAATGTTGTTATCTGATGCTTGTTGGTTTTATATAATAAACTCACCCTTGCATTTGTTGTACCGTGTGGTTGGTACCTGTGATGATCGCGAACCCTCATTCATGTGAGTAGATGAACAACAGTAGGTGATCTTGGAGGGAGATCTTCTTTTTGTTGGAGTTGTCAAGCCAACGTGATGACGTTGGAATTTCTTTTGGAGAGAGTTGTGTTTTGTCAATCAACTTTTTCATAGTTAGTTCCTTGATTCTTTTTGTAAACATGTATATTTTGAAGTGTAAATATATGTAAAACTAAATTAAGTTCTAAACATATGCATGATGAGTACTAATTTAGTATATGTATGCATATGTATTCAATTATTGTAATTGTATCGTGTGTATGATGATTGTATTATTGCGAAAAAATTACTATCATTTTCATAATCAAATTAAGGGGATTTTCATTAAAATATGAATTTGCACGATTAAGAGTTAGTGATATCGTAGCGACGGGCCGGATCGTTACAAATATTTTTTTTCTTTTATATTTTACTAATGCTATTATCTAATTATGAGTGAATTAAAGTTAGCACACAATGAACCGTGTCCCTGGCAACAGCGCCAGTTTTGATAATTGATGTCGTATCACTTCAAAACAATTAAACTACGCTAAAATTATGTAGCACAGGATTAACCTAGGTCGACTTAGAGACACAATTAATATGGTTCTAACTTCAATTCACTAGTAAATAATAGGGGGAATTCTATCGAACAGTTTGCATGCGATAAACGAAAATTGCAGAAAAACGTAGCAAAATAGAAACTAGCAGAATTAATAATAGGTATTCTAAAACAAATTAAAAAGCATCAATCCAATTCACCAAACCAAGCAATGCGAATTATCATAGTTCTCAGATAATGATCTTGTTATGAAAGTTCATTCAATTTTATTAGAACCAGTTCAATCGAATTAACCCCTAAATTAATTGAAACCACAAACCTAATTGAAATATCATCCAAATAATCTGTGATTAAAAGTCAAAATTAGGAAATGAATCCATAACCTAATCCTTTTTCAATCCTAAACACATTCATAATCATGAAAATTGAATAGAGGATTGAAGAAGAAAGTGAACATTCATACAGAAATTGAAATACCAAACCAGAAATCAAATTCTCCTGGCTTGGGCTGGATTCTTGGATTGATTGATTGTTTAGCCTTTAATGATCATCATCAATGGAAGCCTCACGAAATTAGTGAAAGAAAATGAAAGAACAGACATGAAAATGAAGAACATTGAAGAACAATGAAAAATAGTTGAGAGATAAGAGAAAGAGTTTTAATTCTATAAACTAAAAGTCATTACAAAATATGTTTGTGCTAAAATGAAGTATGTACATCCAAATAACTAAAATCACTAAAATATAGTGACTGATTCAGTAGGAAAGGATGGGTCATAATTAAGCCCAACTAATCTAACTAATTACTAATTACACCAATTTCGTAGCCCAAAATTCAAGTGCAGTGGTTCTGACTTCCAAGCCTAAAATGACCCTCAAAATGATAGACTTAGTCTCGGCTTATCTCTGACAAACTTGTAGATATTTTCCTTATCTTTCCAGGGACTACTCATATGTGCCATTTGGAGTTCTGTAGAGCTCTCTAGGTCCTACACAAGGAATATAGGTCAAGTAAACAAAAACTCCGAAAATAAGCAACAATTATCAATTAAGCCCACTTGTTTGCCTAAGGCAAAAACTGAATTAGAATGGGAAAATAAAAGTCCAGGAGAAGTCAAATAAGCTAAGAAAAATAGAAAAATATTAAACTAAAAATACTCAATCATCACTCAAGCAAGTTGTATTGTGTATAGTGCTCAATAAGCACATGCAGGCTTAGCACCAAGGTCTTTTTGAAAAACATCATAGTGCATCATTTTTTAGGAGTTTAAAGGGCATTGTTCCATTAGACAAAGGGAGATCGCCTAGGTCATTTTTCTGGAGTCTGAAACCACTTTGGGAGCTCTTCTTCTTCCATGTTCCCAATTTTCTTTGTTTCTTCTTCTTGTTTTGGATCTCTCATAGACATGAGAGGCTAACTTCCCCATTTTTGGGGGCTTGGATACCAAAAACTCTGTGATATAATGATATTTGCTATCCATTTAATGTTATTTTAGTATTATTGCTTTGTTTCTACATTTATTGCTTTGTTTATGATTTGATCACCCATATACATGTATGTTATAGTATTTTTATCATTGGAAAATGTATTTACTCTAAGAATTTGAAGGAACTTCTAAGTAACCCATATCGAGGGATGGAATAGAGTAGGTTAGCCTTATTTATGCATCTTTATTCTTAAAGTAAGTTACTTGGTTTAGCTTTCTAAGGGATTAGGAGTGAAATCAAGTGACTTAGGCTCTTTCACATAAGGGGTCATGGTTAAAGTAGATTAGTTGGTGAATGTAATAGTTGGAATAACTCTAAATGGTGAAAAATTCTTAACATTACATCAAGATTATATTTGGTAGGTCAAGCACCAACACTTCTCCAAAATCTCTACCAAGTTGTCATTTTTACACCCAAAGTGTTTGTTTTGCCTCTCTTTTTGAACCTTGCTCTATTTTTCATGTCTTTTATTACTATTGAACTTTACATTTATCACTTTTATCTTAAAATATATCATATTTTCTTCATTCCATTGCTTAAAATTTCATATAGACAAACTACGAGCACAAACAAAGTCCCTGTGGACTTGACACTCGGTCTTACTATTTATTACTACTTGTATGAATTGGTATGCTTGTCAAGGTGTTAACAAAGTCAAATATAAGTTTTGTTGCTCCTTCAGCATTTGTGACTTTGTCTTCAATACGATGCCAGAATGTTGCAGATTGCCAAAGCTCTTTTGCACTTTCCCACCAAAAAATATATTTGTTTTCAAAATATGATGAACAAAAAACACACTCAATTGGTCATAAAATTAACTTCGAACAAAGTTTGAACCTTATGGGAAAGCAAACTCTTAAAACTCTCCACATAAAGTGCTTAATTTTTGGTGGAATGTGGAGCTTCCACATACACATTTAGTTACCAACTACTTTGAGATTTGTGGTATCCAAAATGTGCTCCATAAGACTATGATAAGCAACCTTGATTGTATAGTCACCCGTGGAGCTATACTTTCAAATCATTCAATTAGTTGCATTGATATTCAAAAGAGGCACTTTTTATTTTATTTCAAAGCCATATTTTTCATTAATAATATTATCAATAAGAAGTAACCTCCAAGATTAAGCTTCATGATCAATATAAGAACCTAATATAAGAAATATCCTTTGATCTAAGCCACGATTAACTCCAAATATTCATAAGTTCACCATTTGCCACTATACATACCATGCCTTGTTTAACCACAACCTATGAAGCATGGATGTAGTGCCAAACAAAACTAGAATTATGCCCCAGCTAATCATCCAAGAAATTCACTTTAGGAAAATATTTAGCTTTGAAAATCATAGAAACAATAGTATCTTGGTTGGTTAATAACTTCAACCTCTGCTTTCTTAGCATGACCAAATTAAAAGCATGAAGATTTCTAAAATCCAAATAACCAAATTCTATTTTCATGGTCAAGCCATCCTAATTAATCAAATTAATTCCTTTAAAAGATCTCCCACTAGAACCCCCTCCCCCTCCGCCCTCCCCCCCCCCCCCCCCCCCCCCCCCCCCCCCCCCCCCCCAC
>CM023954.1:17330056-17344233 GCA_013407115.1 Glycine latifolia
CCAAAAAAAAGTTCATCAAATTTTGAAGCTCAACTTCAAAGTTGAGGAGGTTTTGCAAAAACACTCATATAGTATATAGGTATGGCTTATGCAACTAATTCACAAGAATCTCTCTACCTGCCTTTGAGATGTTTCGTTGACCAATGATTTATTCTCTTCCAAATCTTGTCCTTCTAAAAACCAAAAATAGCATTTTTTTTCCTTCCAACAATAGATGGTAGTCCTAAAAATTTTCCTGTGTCAATGCTTAATGTCACTCCAATGGGAAAGATTGTTTGCCCCATTGGCTGATGAGTATTGGAACTAAAGAAAATCTCATACTTCTAATAGTTTATAAGGTGACTATATGTTTCCCCATACATATCTAGAATACTTTGATTTGTGGTTTTTCTCATCTATCATACAAAGCAAAAAATAGTCGTAAGCAAATAAAAGGTGTGTGAGGGTTGGAGTCTCTTGACACACCTTCATACCATGAATATATCCTCGACTCATATTTTTCAGAAGTGCAAAAAGTCCTTCAATGCAAAAGGTCACCTTTCTTAAGACATCTCCCTAGAAGAATAAGCCCAACAACATCTGCATTTATTAGAAATGAATATTGGACAGTTTGCAAACACAACTTCATCCAACCAACCCATTTGGGATGAAAACCCATTTTACTTATAAGGCGTAAGAGATAGTTCCAATAAACATGATTAAAAGCCAATAAATTTGTGCTTTATTTAGAGGGTTTATTACATAGCACGCCTTTAATTTAGTTATCGTGAAGGTAATAAACTTATATAACATGTTAGACTTGACTTAGAAATTTTAGTTAATGTATTTTCACCTGTATTTATACCATTTTGTCGCACAAAATTATATAGAAAAACATAGAGAAGGCAAACGATGCAAAAAGAGATGTTGATAAAATAAAGAAATATTAAAAAATTATTAAGAATAATTATTTATTTTATATTTTTCAATCTCCACTAACTCCATGAATTAAACAGCAGTACGAAATATTTTTATTTTTTTATGATTCTGTCTGGTACGAATTAATCTCATTAGAAATTTTAACCAACATTTGCCAGTAATCATGAGTATACATAAATATTTTTTAATATAATTTATTTTATTCTCAATGATTAATTAGAATTTAAATTTTAAATCATTTAATTAAAAGATATAATTATTTGTGTCAATTGTGTTAGGTGGTGTACGAAACAATCTAAAAACATGTTTTTAGAAAAACGATATGGAATTTGTTTTTGCAATGTGTCGAATTCACACGACCATTCCTTTACACGACGGATCAATCGGTCACGAGTCACGACCGCAATCACTGCCTAGAAGGGTCGAGTCGGCACTTCAAAATTTCACATAAACCTGATTTGTTGTTCACACATTGTGTGTTGTCCCTTACACCAAAACCTACCTTTATTATCGTTTTGTTAATACGGGTCAAAAAACTTGAATAGTCCCCAAAAATGCCAAAACCAAACCAACGAGAATCAAACCAAAATAAAAGAGCTAAAAAGAACTTCATACACTAGGATTGATACTAGACACCATATATTACACTCTCAAGTCTCAACAACCCCGATTATTAGGCAAAGGAAACATAAAATAGAATCTAAACAAAACTTTTCGTTCGACACCCGCTCCGTTCGGTACCAGAATTTCTCGATCAAATGAATAATAAAAACAAACTAATATTTAAACAAAATTATTAAAATATTAACTTTTTTTTTCTTGCTACGGGAACAAAAATTTGCATTCACTCACAGAGCCACCAGAGGATCTGACCCTAACAAAATGTCTTGGAAATAATCGTCCACTTGGCACAACGTCGGTGACGGCAAAAACTTTTCCTCACTGAAAACCTCACTACTCGAAAACGGCGTCGTATCGTCAAACAAGTGAGACACCGGCTCGTCGAACATAACCGGAAAATTAAACACATCATCCCACGGCATGTCTTGTAACATAAACTCACTACTTGCATGAAACGACACAGTTTGCCCTTGACACTCTTCCAGCGCGGTGTGGGCTTCGGTTAGACCAGAAAAAGGCTCGTCCTGATTCTCCGGTTCAGTTGATTCATTGAACCGGAGAACTGAAGTGGGTGACGAGAGGTTGACACAAAACTCGTCACTCGAGTCGTAGAAGCTGGAGATAGAAACAGTTTCAGTCTCCGGCTTCACGAACACCTTTATTTCCGGTTTTCCAGTTCTGATTTCTTCCTTTTCATCCAACTCTTTTCTTTCTTCTTTCTCCAGCGTTTCCTTCGACCACGGCATCCCGAAGTTCGTTAGGGCGTCAGGGCCGCGGAGCTTGATCGCAGCATTGTCGTAACACAAGGCAGCCTCCTCGGCGGTTTCAAAGGTTCCGAGCCAGATTCTCACGCGCTGCACAGGATCCCGTATCTCCGCCGCCCATTTCCCCCACGGCCGTTGCCTCACACCGCGGAATTTTTTCACGCTGCCGGAATTCGTCACCTTCGCCTGCGGCGGCCGGAGTTTCGCGGCGTCTCCGGCATGTCTCTTTCTGGTAGCGACGGATTTAAACGCCGGCTGAAGTTCGATTCTGTTAACGTAACGCTTCATGCGCGGGCAGCGCGTGACTCTTTCTTCATCGCTTGATGAGTCTGTAGCATATTGATCCGTCACGGATATGGTAATTACTTTAGGCGAACGAGAAGTGTTGTTTTTTGATTTCATGTGTTTTTTCGTAACGGTTTTGTGTTCAGTGTATTTGCATAGGATGCTATTGCTGCTGTTTTGTGGTTCCATGACTGTTTGTTAGGTATGAGAACACAATACAAATTGTGTGCTGTTGTGTTTTGCTTGAACAAATAGAGAGGATGTGTGATTGAGAAGATTGAGGAAAGGTGTGTGTAGAAACCTGCCAAAAAGGCATCAAAAGGATGTGAAAAAATGGAAAGAAAGTATTTAAAATGTGAAGGGGTCACTGTTTGAGTGAGTGAAGGATGAAACTGGGAGAGAAAGATGGTATGGGAATAAAGAGGAAAGGACTTTAAAGAGTGAAAAAGCAAAACATAGCACCATGTCTTGTGTGCTATGAAGAAAAAATTATGTAAAGGGTGATTCTCAGGGTGTTTGTTTGAGTGATTATAGTGGCTGAAGGAGACTTTCGTTGAAACTTCTTTTTGTGTCCTTCAAAAAGGAAAGGAAAATATGTGGATTCAAGAGAGGAGAAGGGAAGGAAAAGAGATGCAGATTCTGTGTGTGTGTGTGTGTTTTTTCCTTCTAGTGTTTGGTATGGAGTTTTGAGAAGAGAATGACGAAGTATTAGTAGTATTGAATGAGAAACAATATTTCAGTTGCAAAACTGAAACACCAAATCACATTTTTATAGGATCAGTCAGCCGAAATCGGAAAGGTAACCGGGTTTTTATTTCTTTTTCTGATACTATAAAAACTGAAATATAAAAATCTCATCAAATATTTTCTTTCCTTTTCTTCCAACAAATTATTTTACGTCATTTCAACGAATTTGCCCGAATGAAATTCACTCACCGCTTGTATCATAACGAAGCTAATGAGAGTAATTTCTTCATTCTTTTCTTAATCTAACATGAATTTTTTTATATGAAAAACTGCATTGTTGATGAAAATTCAAACACTATAAGTAAAAATCCAAACATACAATATTTACTTTAACCTAATGTATTACTGTATTAGCCGCCGCATATTTGTGATTTTATTGCGATTTCATTTGACTCTTTAAAACATCTAAAGTAACTAATGAGAAAGAAAAAAACATCAACGGTTGCGAGCAATGTGTGCGTTAAATCTCGAACACTGTGATGGCAGTCACGTGAGCCCAAGATACTCGCCTAATTAGCAATTAGTCAGTCAAATTGTTTTGACTAATCAAAAAGTATATTTTTTCTCTAAAAATTGTTTTGCCCCCTTATAGTTGTTGCACTTCAAAATTAACACAGAAAGAAACAATAAGATAAAGTGGAATATGAATGAAGTATGATATTATTAATAGATAATATCTTTTTCAAATAATTTAATATCTAATTATGGGTATGTAAAAATATTTGTTGTTAGACATCAATTTTATTTAAATGAATATTAGTATCTCAAAAGATTGACTTTTGATTTTTAGCTTAAGAATATCCTACTTAAAAAAATAAAGTGAAATTTTACGAGGGTACTAATTTGGTATAGTTAGTGATTAGAGAGTCTTAATTGGAAACATTTCACTCTGTTCTGGCCAGTGGCAACCGTGGGTTCCCAAGCTCTGCCATATGTGTGTGCGTCAATAATTATTTTTTAACATTTAAAAGGCTTTTAATCTTTTTTAATTTGGTTTAGCTTTTCAAAATGGATTTTTTATTAAACTTTTTTTACAGCTAGAGATAGAAAGAACATAACGTGGTGGACAACCTTGAATTCGCCGCCATTTACAATTGAGTTCTACTACTACAAGTCTACAATACTACTACTCTCTGGGTTCTTTCCTGTTTCAGAGTTACTAGAATCGAGGCTGAATCTCTCCACGCGTTAGACCCTAGTGTGCAAACACTCTTTTTAAGTCTTAACTGAAAACTCCCTTGAAAAATTACAGAAATATTAATAATGAATAATTAATGATAAAAATTATTCGTATGTTTCTGGTGGCACATTTAAATTTTGGATAAATAATTATCTCTGTCTTTAAATATATAGAATGTTAATAAATTTATTTACAAAAAATAAAAATTTAAATTTTAGTTTAAAAGTAAAAAAAGTAGGACAAATTTATTTATTCGCTAACTAATGTATGTTATAGTCAATAAAAGAGTTTACATGATACATTCAGGAATGAATTTGTCAGCGCTCTACACATCCAGAAACGAAAATGGTTATTAATCCAAAATATAATTTAATTCATTTTTTTTTCTTTTTTTAATCGTTGCAAGTATAACATTACAATAAACACTTAAAAAATAGAAAAGCAAGCATAAATTACAATAAACATAATAACAAGCATAATTTGTCTCAACTTGATTTTATCAATACCTAATATTGTCACAATAAAAATTTCATGGCAACATACAAATTATGTTTATTGTTATGTTTGTTCTAACTTATGTTTGTTTTCTTATTTTTGTATGTATTTATTGTAACGTTATGCTTGTAATGATTAAAAAGGAAAGAAAAGATGAAGATTACATTATATTTTGGATAAATAGTCATTTTCATCCCTGAACGTGTAACACACTACAAATTTATTCTTGAACATGTCACGTAGACTCTTTCATTAATGGTAATAGATGAAAGTTAATAAATAGATAAATTTGTCACACTTTTGGGGACTAAAATTTAAATTTCATCTTTCGAAAATGAATTTGTCAACGCTCTACATATTTAAGGACGAAAATGAATATTTATCTTTTAAATTTTATACTTTTAGAGGAATACACAATTAAATATAGACTGGTTGTTTAATTCAGGTAATATTTTGAAATTAATTAAAATTAATTGGCATGTAAATTACTTGTTTCAGTTTTAGCTTATCAATTAATGGCTTTATCATTAAAATGGGTTCAAAATGAAAATTAATAACTAGAATGAATTGATAAAAAAAGTATTTAAAAATTACCCATAAATCCTTTTTTAACTAACTTTTTCTAATTATTAATTTTCATTTTTAATCTATTTTGGTAAAAAAATTCTAATTAATTAATAAAGGCATAAAATATGAGATATTCCAGTATGCATAAAAAGTATTTACAATGGCTAATCCTTAATATCTAAGATGAGAACAGATAATGCTAAACTGGGAATTGGAGTAGATTCGGATTATTATTATACACACGCACAAAAAATAGTGTTTTGATTATTAGCATGACCATTGTTCAGTTTAGATATTAATAACTCGGATGAGTGACAATAAATATCTTTTCATCCATGTTGGATCAATCATTCTTGAATTTTTCATTAACATTAACATATGGGTGTTTGTTTTATGTACTAAATTATACTCTGAAAATAATATTCTTGAAAATACTATTTTTGAGAATATTATTTTTATCAACATTTTTTGTAACAATTTAATATTTCTTGGAATATTTTAAAATTTATTTCGATTAAAGATAAAAAATAAAATAAAGTGAAAATGGAAAATTATTTTACTATTCCCATCCTTTTACTTGGAAATAGAAAGAGAACAAATAATGTATATTATATAGACTATATTTAGATTTTCGTTTATAATAAGATGTATAAATTTCAAGATAAATCTAATTATCCATAAACTTAATTTATAAAAGGAAAAGTTTAAATATTTTTACAAACGTCATTTTATCCCAAAAATCTATTTGCAACGATAAAATAAACATGCAATTGACTTAGGAGAAAAACTCTGTTAGCAGACCGGAACACTACAATCACACTTTTATAGGACCAGTCAGCCAAAAATGCAACCCTCTTATAGGTTTGGTAAGAAAAATCAGACCAAGTAAAAAATGAATCCTTTAATATATAAGTAGATTTTAAACTCTAATGATGCACGAAATTATTTAAATTATATTTTTTATATTTATATTTATTTATTTTTAAAATATTTGTACATAAATAAAATTGTTAACTTTTAAAATATTTAGTAACATATTAAATATAATTACATTAAAACTAAAGAACATGACTAATTATGTTTTAAATTGATCGATGTTGTCTTAAAAAATATTAAACCTATTAAAAATTATTATGATTTACTCTTTCTACAAGTAATGGTAATATAATGTCTATATAAAATGTATAAATTTTTTAAAAATAATAAATATAAATTCACACGCACGCAATCATGTGCACGCACACACATGCACATTAATCACTGACAATGTAGTGGTGGCGTTAGATGTAATTCATTACCTTAAGTGATTGACATAAGCAAGGCTTATGATTAGGTTACTGGGGGGTTCAGGAAACTATGATGATTAAAATAGGCTTATCAGAAAAATGGATAAGCTCAATCAACATGTGCCTCAAATAAGTTTTTTACTCAATTTCTATCAATTAGGATTTGGTTGGACTAATTACTCTAGGTAGAGGACTAAGGCAAGGGGATCCATTGACCCCTACCTTTTCATTTTATGTGTCGAGGGGCTATTAGCCTTAGTCCAAAAAGTTGTGGCTAAAAGAGAGATGTATGGGGTCAAATTGCAAGAATGCACCCATCATTCTTCATATGCTTTTGCAGATGACTGCTTCTTGTTCTTCCAAACCAATGCACAAAAGAGCAATGATTAGTGAATGCATTGCAATAGAGAAATACTTGGGAGCATCGTAGTTGGTAGAAAGGAATAAAAGAGCAGTGTTTGGTTATATTAAAGATCGGGTTTGGAAGAAAATGAAATCATGAAGTGGTCGTTGGCTAGCTAGGGTTGGGAAAGAAATAATTGAAATGTCAAAGATCACACTAGAAATGGGAGTTGAATAGTGTGTTAGCAAATATGATAACTTTTTCACAAAGGAATGATTTCCACAAACAAATATGCAAAAACACAAATACTGACTATGTCGTCCAATGAGTGAAAAACATATTGATTGTTGTTCAATGCAAGATAAAATAGAGTTTTCACAAAGATTTTTTTAAATAAAACATGTGTAATCAAGTGTGTCAAGTAAGCTTAAGAAAATACTAGTCAATTAGGTTAAGAGACAAGTGGAAACACTTGGTTTATGCTGGTTCACTCAAACAAAACGATGTTCAGTTCTCTTTACACAGTTGTAAACGGTTTCGCTAATCAAAGTTGATTACAAACAAGTATTCTATCATGTCACTTCTGACTACAATAGTATTCTCTTGGCCACTACTGGCACACCCTTAGACCCACATGAATCTAAGACACTCAGATATTGTTTAACACTAAGTCACTGCTAGTTTTCATAAACAAATGTTTGAATTAAAACAAGGATTCAAATCACTCAATAGAATTGATTAACAATTAAACTCAAATACAAAGAATAACTTTGCTAGATAAATGATAAACTAATTAAGTCTTGTTTGTATTGTCCAATGACTTAACATTTTTTTTTTCAAATTGCTTTTGCTTGTTTTCTCTTGGTAAGGTTTGTTATTGAATAACATAGCTTGAGTAACTTTTTGTAGACTTGTGAAAAGCCCATTACAAGATTAACGTTGGTCTTTGATATGACCATTGTCTCACAGTTGGTGCTAGTGCAATGTGTTACGCTTTGGTTGGAGAAAGAAATGATAAAGTACAAACAACTGCATGTGCTTCTTATCTTTAGCAAAAATGACCCTTGAGGATTATTTTTTTCAATCCTTCTATTCCATTCTATTTTGTCCTTCCATACAAATTCAAATGTTAGTAATTCAAAATAAGAGAGGCAAAAATGATATCGCAGAAGATAAGTTCATGGACTTTCGTTTTTAGCTAACATGGATTTCAGTACAATGTTGTGAAACAAAAAAAAACTCATAAAAATGATTTCCTTGAATGCTATGAAAAAAAAAAAGATCTCCTTAAAGAATAGTTACTAAAAACCTTCATTCAATAGGCAATGCTAATTTATATAGATAATAAAAGATAAACATTAGAATAGTGCTAGTAACATAGTGTTTCTAATACATTTTTTCAATTCATTCAAATCAGTAAAATTATGAGTGAGCCCTACACAAATTTTGTGACTTGATACATTTCGATCAATAATGATAGATTTTTTTTATACAAAAAGTTTACTAGAAAATGTGTTTTTTTTAATCATTTTCAATTATAAATATCTACTATATATTTTCAATTATACAAAAAGTTTACTAGAAAGTGACTTGACACATTTGTTTTGCATTTTTAGTAATTTTCTGAACCTTTTATTTCTCTCCATCTAAAATATAATTCATATGTTTAAAATATTTAATTATTATAAATTTCAATTATATAAAATGATATTTATAATATGAATATTACACATGCTAAAATACTAGTTTTATTAGCTTAAAAAAACACTTACTTTATGATGGATTAAAGAGATAAAACATTTCAAATTAAGGAAGAAATAAAAAACATGATTTTTTTTGTACAATGAGAAGACTGAGATTCAAACTTAGGAACTAGGATTTCATGTATACTATCCCAAAGCTCCACCACTAGGCCTCATGCATATGCTTAAACTTAGGTCTTCTATGAGACTTCTTTTTTATGAGCTTTTGAGCCATGCCTCCCCCCAAATCCTGATAGGATCCAAGGAATCAAATCAAGATTTTTAATTTCTTTTTTCCATACTCAAATGTTCAATAAGTATTATATATAATGATATATTTGTATCATATAGTATAGTTTTCAAAGAAGACCTAAGTTTAAGCTTGATTTCATTTTTTACTTATAATTAATTCAGATTAAAAGTGAAATTGAGAAGGATAAATAGGAAGAAAAGATATATAAATAATAGAAATGGAAGAGAAATATAATAAAAAAAATGTATTTTCTATTGAATTAAAAATAGAGAAACCTTTATCTAGATTGTTTGGATGAGTGAAAAAGAGAATAGAAAAAAAATTATGTGAAAAGTTTTATGTTAATTATAAATTTATTTTTCTCTCTTTTTATAAAAATAAAAATATTTACTATATTATTCAAAAAAATTGTTATAAAAGTATTTAATTTTAATAAATTAAAACAAAAAATACAAAAAGAAAAGGAGAGCACCCCATTTCATGGTTGAGGAAAGTATAGGATGTTAATGTTATATTTTTCACCACATCATTAATTAGAACTGCAACTGCTAGTAGAAACTCTTCTATTGAAGTGAGAGAGACATAGCTAAATACTAGTATATGATAGGAATAAGGCTCTAGAATTTCCCATAATTTATTTTTGAATATCTTGGTATATATAAAACAAACTTTTGTTGGAAAACCTAACTTTTCTTACTCTTGTATATTTTTTTTGTCCAATATATGCAAAATTACAGAGTACTTAGATATTCATTTTATCGAATTTTTTCAAGGATTAAACTTTTCAAATTAGTTATATATGCATGTGTTCTTCATAATTTTAAATATTAAAGCAACCATAGACCAAGAAATATGTATAAAATAAATAAGAACCATAGCTTGCTCCTTTTTCAGTATGCTTTATTTGTTCAAACTTGTGAAAAGGCCAAAATAATTTTTCAGACTTCAAGATATTGGCTGATAATGGGAATTAAAACGAGTGGATGGTTGTGTCCAGAGTACTCTTGTATTTATTTTGGTTATGTGCTCAATGATGGCATGTTTTGTCCATACATTAGTTAGCACTTAGTAGTTAGTAGAATTCGAGTGGTATATATATGATGACTGCTTTAGCTTAACAAAGTAGAAGCTCTAGTTGTATGTATTTGTGTGTAGGCTCCAACAACTAGGGAACTAACTTTGCAAATTGCAACGTTAATACAATTTAAATTACTCATACAAGTTATCATGCTTTCTAAAACAAAATTCTTGCTAGAAGCTTACAAAATTAACTTTTGCCAAAGATATTATGCTGCCCAGAAAACTAAAAGACAATAATAGTTCACTAGTGAAATTTTGACCGTATTTTTGTCAAATTCGCAATATTTAATCTTTATTATATATTTATAAGACTTGGAATGTAGGTTTATGGGCCATGTCCGGCCTTAAGAAAAACCCAAGATACATGAAAGGCTAAAACAATATATAAAACAAAAGCCGACTTATTTCGTTGGATCTCAGGCTTAGATAAATAAAAATACTCAAAATATGTGTTGGAAAAAATAAATACAAAAAAAGGAGGAAAAGAAAAACAAAACGTTTATAGTCAAAACAGCCTTAATTAATGCTTTTGAACTATCTCATAAGTCCAGCTATGACATACGTCCTTATGTGTCACTCAATGATTGGTGGTTAGGCTTTCTTAATCGCAATTAGGCAATTTTTTTAAAAAATAAATAAATAAATAAAAGTTAGTTCTACTAAAAATGGAGAAAATGCTTTTGCCGCTTTGGAATAAAAGGCAGTTTTGGTTTATGCGGCAACCGTTTGTGGCAAGATACATGTAGTATTGAAAGAGATGGTAGACATATATTGCAATTAATTAGGGACTAACTTAATTATCTTAATTAAAATAACTCATTCTCATTATATTTGTTTCACAAAAAATTCATATGGGTATTCCTACCTAACAGATATACATTACAATAGAAGTTATGGCATGAATGTAGGTGGGGTCTCGCGAGAAGAGAAAAATGTATATGCATGCCTGCAAGTGAAAACTTCAACAAAAAAATATGGAGCTAATTGTGAAGCTTGTCTGTCACAAGCTGATGTGTTTGTTGCATTGTAATTTAATTTGTTTGGTGCTGAGTACTATATACGTGTGTGCCCGACGGTTTTTGTGCACAAGTTCATTTCATGTGAATTGTACTTAAAATTTCGTATACTACCGAATTAAATACGAAATTGGTGAAGATAACTATGAACTGATGTTTCATATACTACCGAATCAAATACTGAAGTCATTTATATCAATAAATCAAGAGTAAATCATATAAGTAAATTTGTAGAATAAATATTGATTAGTAATACCTATTAGATAACATAAGATCATTTTCACAGTTTTCAGATGTGATTCACGAGGATCATACTGAAACCTAACACACAAACATACATTAGAGGTCAGACATATAAGAGAGCCAATCATATCTCTATATATAGATCGCCTGATATATTGTTTTACCTTATTCATCTTTGCTCAAAGGATTGAAAACATGTATTGAAGTTTTCGTAGGCTTAGCATCTTCCATTTTAAACTTCTTAATAAGTTCCTTAGTATATTTCTATTGGTGGATATAGATACCCTTGTTGTCTTGCTTGATTTGAAGCCCTAGAAAGAACTTAAGTTCTCACATCATGCTTATTTCAAACTCACTCTTTATAAGATCATATAAGTCCTTTCATAGAGATTCATTAGTAGCTCCAAAGATAATATCATTAGCATATATTTGAACTATAATGAAATTCTTGCCAACTTCTTTTCAAAAAAGAGTTGTAGCTACCTTGCCTCTCATAAAACCATTTCCTAAAAGAAAATAGTTCAGTCTATCATACCAATCATGAAGGGCCTATTTCAGACCATACAAAGCCATTGAAGTTTGAAAACATGGTTTGGAAGTGTATGATCTTCAAAGTCAAGAAGTTGTTTAACATACACTTCTTCTTCAATAAAACTATTTAAAAAAAAACACTTTTGACATCTATTTGAAAAAACTTTATGTTTTTATGAGCAACAAAGGAAAGCATAATTCTTATAGCTTCAATCAAGTCTAGCAATATGAGCAATGGTTTCAGTGAAATCAATACCTTCTTGTTGGTTACAGCCTTGAGCTACTAACCTAGCTTTGTTTCTTACCACCTTTCCTTGTTCATCCAGTTTATTTCTGAATACCCATACCTATATTGTTCCAATGATGCTCTTATAGAGTTCTATTTTTCCTTTCAACTACTCCATCTTGTTGAGGTGTTCTCAGTGAAGAGTGTAACGACCTGCCACATCGCTACTGTATTACTAACTCATAACCATGATATAAATTCATTTTAACAAAAAGAACACCCCTTTGGTGACTTGTGAAAATGATAGTAAATTTTTCGCGAGCATATAACGACCATAATCATAGAAAATACACGTAATTAAAGGTACTCATAAGGCATCTCGAATATATGTTGCACGTATCAGACATAGTTCAATTACAAGTACAAAAGTTCATGTCTCAAAGTATACATCAAGTGTTTTACAATTAGAAAGAGAAATAGAAGTTAGGGGTGTAATTAGCAAAATAAGGAGTGCATCCATTAAAAACAAGGGGTGCAACTTCTACCCGGGATCATGTACAATGACATCCCGACAAAAACATGACGGCTCCAAACAACCCGGTCCTCTCCCAAAAGCACCTACTGCTGCCTATCTACTCACACGAACCCGGTTCGTGATCACCACAGGTACCAAACCACAAGGTATAGGAAAACAAATGGTGAGTTCATCATATTAAATAACAACAATAAATACAACAGAAAAGGGCACAACGTGGTCGAGCAGCAACACGGTCATCTACATATCAATGCAAACATTCCAAGCATCCATCAAACACTAACATACATGGACATCCACAAACATCCCATAAATCAACTTATAATATCTAGTATGATGCATGCTCCTGACTCAATTCTCATCATGCAATGTGATACCATCTCGGAAATAGGCCAAAGTCCATGTTACGAATGATTACTGCAATACATCAGGGTCACTCTGTTGTGCACAGGACTCACCCCCCATGGTGATCAGCCAAAATGGGTGCCATAAGGATCTCCTTACAGACATGGTCCCCTAGTACTTCTCGTACTATGCAGTCAACCATCATATTTTCGTCATGCAAATGTCGTATGTTACATAGGCACCATCAATGTATGACCCGGCTAGGAGCACAATCCTTCCTCGCAAGGGTAACCCGTCATACACCCTCTATGTAACATGCCGCCTACACAAGGGCCCAACGATGCACTGATCGTGGTCCTTGCAAGGTTTACCATCACCCAGTCCAGGCATCTCACGGCTACCGCCCACACAAGGGCCCGACAATGCACTGACCGTGGCGCTCGCAAGGTTTACCACCACCCAGTCCCGGCATCTCACGGCTAACGCCCACAAAAGGGTCTAAGGGAACCCAGTCTATTGAAGTTCGCCAATCAAGGACCAAGTTACGTCCTGCATGCATGCATGCATGTCACGTAACCCGCTCAACTCGGCTTACCCATCTTGGTAGCCGACATCAAAACACAGGGGTCAATACCTATGTGCAACACGGCCAACCCATCCCGATAGCCGACATCCAAACAAAGGTTTGACACATATATGTATAACTCGGCCAACCCATCTCGGCAGCCGACATCCCAAACAAGAGTTTGACATAAATATATAACTCGGCCAACCCATCTCGGCAGCCGACATCACAAACAAGGGTGACACATATATATGTAACTCGGTCAACCCATCTCGTCAGCCGACATCCCAAACAAAGGTGTCACATATATATATAACTCAGCCAACCCATCTCGGTAGTCGACATCACAAACAAGGGTGACGCATATATATGTAACTCGGCCAACCCATCTCATCAACTGACATCCTAAACAAAGGTGTCACATATATATATATA
>CM023954.1:17344333-17370338 GCA_013407115.1 Glycine latifolia
AACCCATCTCGGCAGTCGACATCACAAACAAGGGTGACACATATATATGTAACTCGGCCAACCCATCTCGTCAGTCGACATCCCAAACAAAGGTGTCATATATATATATATATAACTCAGCCAACTCATCTCGGTAGCCGACATCACAAACAAGGGTGACACATATATATATATATATATATATATATATATATATATATGTAACTTGGCCAATCCATCTCGTCAATCAACATCACAAACAAAGGTGTCACATATATATATAACTCAGCCAATCTATCTCGGCAGCCGACATCACAAACAAGGGTGACACATATATATGTAACTCGGCCAACCCATCTCGTCAGCTGACATACCAAACAAAGGTGTCACATATATATATAACTCAGCCAAACCATTCCATTCAATAAAACAAACATAGCTTACTAGAAAACAACACACACATGGGACATGCAATTATCATC
Organism: Glycine latifolia; assembly: GCA_013407115.1. Classification (NCBI taxonomy): domain Eukaryota; kingdom Viridiplantae; phylum Streptophyta; class Magnoliopsida; order Fabales; family Fabaceae; genus Glycine; species Glycine latifolia. The sequence goes on from CM023954.1 coordinate 17,344,795, forward strand.
ACGGCTGAACTCCCTAGCCCCCAAACCCTGGTACCTAAAGCTATTAAGAAACACGATAAAATCCCCTTACCTAACCAGGAGTTTGTTCATGAACTTCACAGTGTGTTTTTCCTAAGCTTCAGCTCCGACCACGAAGCTCCTCTCAACGTCGAGATTTTCACAGCAGCTATGGTGGCTCTCGTAGGTTAGAGATAACAAAGAAAGGGTTGGGAACAAGAGGTTTCTGGGTGAGTTTGAGAGAGAGAACAGAGGAAACGCAAGGGTAGAAGGAGGAAGAGTAAGCTTGTTGTTGTGCCAGCCTGCTGCTTATAAGCACAGCTAACACAACACATCCTCTTAATGTGCACAACCAGCAACCACTGCACAGCAAAGTTGACTTGCGTCCAATACCCATCAAGCACGCGTACCAAGACAAAAGCACTCAAACAACAAGTTATAAATCAAACAATTAATCAATCAACATAACACATGTAATTTAATTAATATAATACACACATCAAGCATCCATATTAGCAACTTATAATCTGGGTCGTTACAAAGAGAAGTTGTGGAAAATACCATTCTTTTCACATAATGATATGAACTTAGCATTTTCAAACTCAATTCCATGATCGCTTATGATAGAAGAGATACATAAGCCTTTTTCATTTTGAACTCTTTTACATAATATTTCAAAAGACATTGAAAGACTTGTGCTTATAAGAAAGGAAGTATACCCAGGTATATCTTGAATAGTCATCAACCATGACAAAGCCATACTTCTTTCCTTCTAGACTTAATGTTCTAGTTGGTCCAAATAGATCCATGTGCAACAACTATAAAAATCTAGAAGTGGAAACAACATTTTTAGATTTAAAAGAGGTTTTGATTTGTTTCCCTTTCTAACATGTTTCATAGAGAAGATGAGTTTTCCAACAGATCTTGGGAAGTCCTTTAACCAAATCCTTTTTGGATAGTTTTCAAATATGTTTTAAGTTGACATGCTTAAGTCTTTTATGCCAAATCCATATTTCATCTTCTCTGGATAGCAGACACATTACATTCTGTTAACTAAGATTTATCATATCAATCTCATAAGATTGTTGTGCCATCTAACAATAAAGAAAGACTTGTCATCTTTTGTCTTAACTATACAATTGACTATTGTTGAACGAAACAATATAACCACTATCATGAAATTAACTTATGCTAAGCTGGTTATACTTCAGACCTTCTTCAACATATAAGATGTTGTCTATAGAGGCTAGAACTACTCCCCCTCAGGTGGCTTTAGATATAGGAACATAAACCTTTCCCCCATCATGTGTTGTGAGGATCCACTTTCCAGGTACCAGCTTAAACCCCTGGTCTTTTCCTACCAAGGATATCTCAACCTTATTGTCTGTATCTTCCATAAGACAAATGTTGGCTTGTTCATCGTCTGAATTGTTACTCTTCTCATTGTCAGAGTCATCCTAGGCGACTATCAGACTTTTCTTTTTTGGCTAAGGACATTTAGCCTTCATGTGTCTAGGCTTTCTATACTTAAAACAGATTATCTCATTGCTTTCCTCTCTTTTTTTCTTTTTAAAATCTCGAGTCCTTGCATCTAGAGGAGTCTTGGAACTTTCTTTTCTTCTTCATCATCTGTTTAAACTTTCTAGACATGAGGGTCACTTCATCCTCTGTGGATCCATCAGATTCCTGCATCTGCACTTTTGGAGCTTTAGACAAGCTCTTGTTTTCTTCTCTTTTGAAGCTTGCCTCTTCATATTTAAGGGCAACAAAATTCTTGTTTTACAAATGCTCGTTGTTTTGAAGATGGACTTCATAGACTTTCACGATACCTAACAAATCATTCTATGCAAGATTTTTCATATATCTTGCTTCTTGGATGGTTGTGGTCTTAGGTTCTCGTACCTTGGGAAAGCAATCTAACACCTTCAAGTTTATCTGAGCCTTGGAGTACGTATGTCCAAGAGCTTCCAAATTGTTTAGAAGAACTTGAAGTCTTCCAAACATGTCATCCATAGACTCTCCATCCTTCATGGTGAAGCTTTCATAGTGTCTGGTTAGAGTCACGACCTTCATCAGTTTGACATCTTTAGTGCCTTCATAGTTTATGCTCAATGAGTCTCAAATCTCTTTAGCACTTGTCAATCTACAGATCTTGTTGTACTCATTTTTTGATTGGGCACATGTCAGAGTATATCTGGCTTTTGTGTTGAGCTCTATAATGGCCAAATCGTTATCTGTCCATTCAGCTTCAGGTCTAGGAATAAGGATATCTTTATCAGTGATGATAAGCCAGATTCTATACTAGGTGGACTTGATGTACATTTTCATTCTATCCTTCCTGCAGGGGTAGTCTTCTCCAACAAAGCACAATGGCCTTGTAAAAGATGCTCCCTCAGTGAAGAACCGACATTGGTAATCTGCCATTTGGATCTTTTCCTCTAAACACTATTAAGTGTTCAACCCTTAGAGCCTGAGCTTTGATATCAAACTTTAGAAGCAAATAACACAAGAAGGGAGACTAAATTGTATTTTTAGAAATATAAAAATTTTTCTAAGATTGAAAATACTTTATTGTCTGATGTAGATAAACCTAAAAATAGATAAAGAAGGTTTTAATACAAAATTTATCAAACGATGATAAAAAATAGTTTTCTTGGTAAATCAAAATATGATATATAAGATCTAAAAAATTTCAAACCCTTTTGTCAGTTAAAGCAATAAAAGGAAGCACGTAGAAAATTATATTGGTTCGTCTCGAACCCGAGACTACGTTTAGTTCTTGACAGCCCACCAAGTTTCTACAAACTTATCAAAGTCACAAGTATTTTCATTGTCAATTATGGCTCTTACATACCAAAGCTCTTCCACAAGCTTGACTTTAACGCAATATTCTTTGTCCTACCAAGCCACTGTTGGCTCTAAACAAATCAACAAGATTTGTTGGAAGCTTGCATAATGACTAACATGTGATAATCTTACAGACGAATATATCACTCAACACTTTAGTCTTTTATCTCAAGGTTTACAAGGTGTTTTGAGAGCTTAGTATCTATACAAAGATTTACAGAAAGCTTTACAAGAAATAATGAAAGAATATGTTTGTGCAAGACAATTTGTGTATTGTTTTTCGAAGCTTCTTTTATTTATAGTCTTCACTTTCAAGTATCCATTGTCTCACAATAGTTGGATTCTTCATTATGTTCTTTGTCTAAAGTCTTGAGCTTGTTGGAGCATTTAATACTTGCATTAAATGCACGTCCCTTCTTCATGTTGATAGGCTAGCGTGTCTTGTACTTCAGCAGGAAAATCACTTTTTTCATCATAGCAAGTATGTACCAGTAAAGCATGTCTTTTGATAAGGATCAACATTTTGAGATTGTGGACTCCATTTGTTCTTCAAAGGACTTTGACAGATCCTAGGAGAAGGTTTTTCACATGAAAGAATTTCAAACACAGAATATTAAATGAAAGTCTTAAATGCACTTCATAAATGTTATGTCAGATCATCTTATGGATGTATTGTCTAAAAATACAGATGCAGAGATACAAATCATGATTTGATAGCACATCAGAAACAACTTTTACCATTTGCATCTAATTAAAATAATTAGGAGTCATGATTCATTTTTAAGACATAAATGTCTTTTGACTTAACAATGACACTGTAGAGTTATGTGTCAATCTTTGTCCATTGGGCAGGCCAACAATGGTACAAAGTCAACGTTACTAGTAAGTTGAGATTTATAGTCCAACCTAGTAATCCATAGAGTGACGTCAGAGGCCCAAGTGGAGTAATTTGAATAATCTAATTCTCAATAGAAAGCAGAATGTTTGAGAAAAAATGAGGGTCTACCTTAGTTGTGGTAGAGGTATGGTTCCCAAAGTCAGCCATAGAAGTGAGCAGAGAAACAACAAAATAGTATCTGCACAAAAAAACAAAGGAACCAAAAAAGTAGAACAAAACAAGGCCCTAAAAAGGTCTGTCGTAAAACAAAAACTTCGATGGAGGCGAATTCTCGGGTTGAGGCCACACTAGGGGTGACCTTCACGCTAGGAGCATGGTCTGAAACGCTGGCCAAAAAATCATATAGAGGTTGCCAAGAAAGGAAACAATACAATGAAGGCAAACTAGAGATGGACGTGAATTGCAAAAAAAAAAAAAAAAATCTATAGGGACAATGGCTAATGGGTCCTCCAAGCAACATAATTATTAAGATGTCTCTTTCAAGATACCATGTTGAAGTGGAAGAAACAAAGACATGATTTGATTGAAACAATGTGTTACAAATATACCACACAATGCTTCTTTATATAGGCTTATTGCATTAAATACGCATAAATGAAGATGATATTTAGATTCATAAAAATGGTGATGATATTTAGATTCCTAAAAATGGAGATGATATTTAGTTTCCTAAAAATGAAGATAATGTGCCTATAAGCTATAATTAATACAATGAATACAAAAGATTAACAATGAATGTAGAATATTTGATTCTCAACAAACATAAATTTGAATATTCATTCTCAAATGTATGAATTTCTCAACTATTTAGCATTTAAAAAAATCAAGATACTAATTATTTTAAAAATTTATTATTGTTAAATCCCCTCCCCCCTAATTTTTAGTTTTAATTACTTTTAAATCTTCAAATTTTTAGCAAACTTTATTTTCTTCGAGTAAAATCTTATACCAATAAATTAATTCTTCTAACTATTTTAAAATTTAGTATTTTCTATATGTACCTAAACAAACTTATATATATTTATGGTTTAAATATTTTTTTACTCTTAATAAATTTACAAATTTTATTTTGGATCTTTTTTTTCATTGAGTTTCTAATAAAAGAATTTTTTTATCCTTGTTGTTTGTTTTAATCTTTCTAATATTTTTGTTTTTGATTTTGTCTCTAAAATATATACGTCATTTGTTTTTATCCAATATAAAATTTTGATAGATTAATTTTATGAATCCGAACTCAACCGATTAAAATCCAATAATAGTTGAAACAAAACTAGATCAACTTGACTTATTTGCATAATATATTAATCTTCACATTATTTATATAGTTAAATAGTAGAATTAAAAAAATATACAATTATAATTAAAGTATATTTCACATATATACTTTAAGAAAAATTATATTAATATAAATATAATATCATGTTAAAAAAATATTTATTAAATTAAAAAGTTTTATTATTATTAATAATAATAATTACATAAAAATTGCACTTTCTAAAGAAATATATGACATAAAACACTGTTAGTAAAATCTGAAATACATTTCATCCATCTCAAAAAAAATATATCGAATCTAATTTCTTAAATTTTAATTTCATTAAAAGTCCATTTGGTTGTATTAGTGATAGAGGAAGGATTATCAACTCCCCTAAAAATAACATACTCCCTCCATCATCCTTTATAAGACATTTCCTTGAAATTCTTTTATATCTTTTATAATATTCTCTTTTACTTGTTAATTGCATTAATTATTTTTTAATCAAAATATCTTTAATTAATTTAGTTCATAAATAATAAATGCTATGAGTTATCTTTTTTTCTCTCTCTTTGATGAGGATTGAAGAATGGAATAGTTTTAAAAATTAAAACTCCACTACTATTATTTTTTCTCCATGCATTAATTATTTACGGATAATTTTAGAAACATAATAAAATTACTAACAAATTTATTGTTAATAACTTAATTCATCAACTTTCTTTATAAGAATAAATTAGTTAATAATACAATTTTCATTCATATATATAAGAAACAAATACCCAATTCATCAATAAAAGTAAAAATAGTTAATTTGGTTAACTTTAATTAATAATATCATAAATTTGAATTTTATTCCAAAAATACTCATTGAATCAAATGGTTTAAGTTGTGGTTGCACAATGATATTCTTAATTAGAATATTTATAAAATAAATGTGTTAGTAAAGTATATTTGTAAATAGTGGTATAATTTAAATTAATTGACCATGTAAAAATAATAGTCCATTAGGTACTTAGCTAATGTAAGTTATTGATTTAATTATTCATTTATTTTAAATCAATGATTGCATAATTCTTGAATTGATTTTAATTTATAATTTAATGAAAATGCATATCATATGGAGAACATTAACATGTAGAATTTTTAGGCTCAACCCCATTGATATGACACATGGTATATAAGAGTCTATAGAAAAAAAATGTTTTGTATTTTCTCTATCCCTAATTATAAGATTCTTTTTAAAAATTTGTTTTTTCTTTTTTATAATATAATATTTAATTTCTAGATATATTAATTTTTTTTCTATATATCCTTACTTAATTATTCTCTCTCCAAACATTAATGAGAAATAAGTACGTGGATGGAGAGAAGGAAATGGTAATTTTGAAATTATAGTACAAATAATTGACAAATTTAATGCAATAACTACTTTTGTTAAGAAATGTGAATTAGTTGAAAGGATCTTATAATTAGAGATGAAGGAAATACTATAGAATATTAATTAATTGACCATGTAGAATTAATAGTCCATTAAATATTGGGCTAAAGTAAGTCATTGATTTAATTACTCATTTATTTTAAACTAATGATTGCATAATTCATGAATTGAGTTTAATTTATAATTTAATGAAAATGCATATCATAAGGAGAACATTTCATGTGTGATTTTTAGGCTCAACTCCATTAATATGATTTTTTTACATAAAACGCATGAATATGATGACATATGACATATAAGAGACTATAGAAAGAAAATGTTATGTATATAATATAGAAGATACTCTCTTTGATCCTATATATAAGAAATAAAATGGTGACTTTTTTCCTTTATATAAGAAGTATTGACATATTTTCAAACTTAGTTCTTGTTAAATTACTTTTATACCCTAGATTTAATATCAAGTTTATTTATGAGACACTCTTATGTTCCCTATGCATGGCACTGATGGCAAGTGCATCTCAACTTTATTTCTTAAATAAGGATAACATTCTTTTTGCGCTAGGATAGTAAACAGACTCTTGGTATATTGATCATTGGTTATCTTCAACCACAACAACAACAATGACTTCCATGCGTGAACAAGAGATCGAGGAAAACAAATTGAAAGATGAAAATTTCGATTTGAACAAGGATCCAAATGAAAACTTTGTAGAGGATTCACTGGACAAGGCTATTAAGAGTGAAGAGGATGAAGATTCCTTTGATAAGATTGTTGAAGACTCATTGGTGGCTAGCGAGGATGAAAATGAGGTTAGACAAACCCTTTTTAGGCCCAAGCAAAAATCATGGCTTGAGGAAGATTTAACAAAAAACAAAGAGGCTTGTTCAAATGGATGTGCTCCCTCGACTTCTAGTGGCATAATCAACAACAATCTTTTTTATCTTAAAAAATATACGGATGAAGCACATCATTTTGGAGTGCCAATGTTGAAGATTTATTTTGATAGATTTTACTAGGTTGCTTAAATATAAGTGTGTGCAATGAGGATCTGGCTTCAATTTTCTTTTTTTGGGCTAATATTTGTGTTTGCTTATTTGAATTATATTTCTTCTTTTTTTCTCTATGATGGAAATTTGGAGTAGATCTTGTTAAGTTAATGTTTGATTTTATTGGGCAGAATATTTATGTTTGCTTATTTGGAGTAGTTTTTTTTTTATGGAAATTTGAAGTAGATCTCTTTATGCATGTTGTGAAAAAGATTGTCATTCTAGATTTTCCACTTGAATGTCACGATAAAAAAAATAAGATTTCATTGAATGGGTCAGAAAAGTAAGAAATTAAATTGATTAAAATGATTTATTATCAAAATAATTAATGAATATTCTACTCAATTAAAAAGACTTATTTTTTGACTTATTTGAATTCACACACATTCACAATTCTTATTTTCAATTCATTAAGTTTTTTAGGTGGGCAAAAGCTAATACATTATGTGATGCTAATAGTCTTATCAAAATGGAGTGCCAATGACTTTTATCTTGAATTTTTATGAACATATAGCTGCCAAATTTTTTTATCACAAATTAAGCTAGCTACAGGCAAAGTATTTTATTCACTTTCAATTTTAAGTCTTTCAAAAGGAATTTTTTTTAATGCAAAGAATTTTATCAAAAGGCGAACACAAGAGTTTTGTTACTTGCCTTCTTAATGCCCTTGCCAACAACTTTTCCAACTTGAGTTAGCATAAGTTTAATTTAATGGTTCTTGCTCATATTCATTCATGCTCATTAAAGTGTATGGTATCGGTATCAAATTAATTGACACATTTCCACCACGTGGAACTTCAACCTATATATGCTTGGAAAAAACATCATTAGTAATGTGCCACAATTCTTTATCCTTTTTGTCACAAGACAAAATGGCAATCTTCTCCTATCATCAATAATGTGCCACAATTCAAACTCCATCCTCTAGCCCATTCCAATACCTATTTCACTTACATATAGCAAACCAAAATCATAAAAGGATAAAACAACTTTTGCTCATTAAAGGATAAAACTAAATTAAGTATATCATAACACAATTCAATAAATGTCATCACTAAAACAAGTTACAATGATAAAGCAAAAAATAAAGATAATTGTATTCTCATCACTAACACAGGTCAAGTAATGTTATCACTAATATATTGAGTGACTTCTTGAATCAATAAAGGATCACAACTCAACTAACTTGGTATTCCACCTTGGTTACATAGCATATATTTCTCCATATGAGGTATCTTGTACTTGTTTGATCCATTGATTTTCATTATTTCAACAATGCATGATTGAAGAGTGAGGGAAATCATATTCGATTGTGGGGTAGAAATTGCATCAAATGATTTTTCTGTTGCCACAATAAGTTTGCCAATTGTCTTTGTTTCTTCTTTATGTTGTAAAGACTGTATGACATTGAAAAATCTCAAATCCAACACATTTAAATTAGGAGAGTTTGGAGGTTGACAAGTTAACTGAATGTTAAATCCATCTTTTTTTCCTATTCGACAAAAGTCCACATCATTTGGATCAACATGACACCTTGCATTATCTTGTATGAAAATTGTCTTCCCTGCATCTTCGCTTGGCCATAGATTCTTGATAGCTAGCAAAACTTTATCAATTAAGAACCTTTTATTCATCTCCTTTGTCACAAAAGTCATAAGTTTTTTTCCATTGTGCCTACCACTCGATTCACATTGGTTCTCTTTGCTAGTTGATCAATTACAAAAGGAAAAACACCAATCTTCCCCGAAAATGTCTCATTTCCTTCATGGTCAAACCTGGGTCTAACCACTGCAACTAAAAACATAAGTTTGGCTATAAAAAAAATTTCTTCTACATGTCCTGTGTGGGTCATCCTCCTTTGCAAGCAAGTAAAAATTGGTGGAAGTTCTTGTAATGTAGAATCGTTTATCATCAATGAACACAATATTTTCCATGGACCTAAACTTTGGATCATAAGGCATGATCCTATAATCGAGCATTGACAATAAAATCTTTAAGCAAACAATCATGTTCTTAGACTTTAGATATGGCTTAAGTGCATTTGAATGACATTGTATAATTTTGAATGACAAGAAAAATGATGCTTTATTCAATTGTACAATTTTGCAACCCGCACTATTGTCCCAGATTTTAGTTTACCATGTTCAATTGACTACAATAATAAATGAGATATAGCCCTCCTTTGTTCATTTGTTAGAAATGAACGCTTTCTACAACTTGGCTCACCTGTCACAATGTGAGCACACAAAAAAACAATCAGAAATAAAAAAAAAAAAAAGAATTTGTGGTTGCATATATACAAGATTTCTCCATTTCCTTATGACTATTCATATACATGAAAGCTAAATATGAAATGTTATATAAAAATATGCAAGTTACTACACATCCCTACAATTAATATGATGAAACCAAATACCACAAATTAAGATAAAAGTTCAAGACTTTAAGGTGCTTGTAATATAATCCTTTTTTTTCTCAAGCATGTCAATATATTCCAAATGAAGCATGTGCTATTTTTGGGACAATTATCCATGAAAGGTGACAATGTTGGGATTTGAAATGTCAGATAACATATGGTTGCACTATTTAAATTGGACATAATATAAACAAGTAAACAAAGTTAATATTTATCATAGATTGAGCTTCACCTATTGTCAAAGTCAGTGTTAGCTCCTCCTCGACTTCCTCATGTGTTAAAGCTTCATCAACTTCCTCGAGGGTGAATGTTTCTTCTACTTCCTCATGTTCCCCCTGTCCCTATTGCTTCCTTGACTTTATGAAGTGCAGAGATAGTGTCAATGGTTCCTCATTTTCCTCAGGTGTAATGTTCAAGTCTATTTGCATTGGAATTTTTTGTGAAATGTGCTTTCTTTTTCTAGTGAGGTCTACTCTATTTATTTGGTGCAACTACTAAAAGAATTGGAGTCACACTTCAATTTTCCAGACTAATGAATTTTTAATTTTTGGTGGGGAATCATGATTTGCAAAAGTTTTGTCAATTTGTTTAATTTTAATTTAAGAGGGAAATCTTATTTTGAGTAATTTCGATAATATTAGCATTTTAAAAAATATGAGATTTATTACTGAAAAGTTTTGTTCATAAAATTAAGAGTAGCCTTATTTAAATATAACCATCACTTAATATATTTAATGCTAAAGGTACTTTCGGAATGAAATTTTAATTTGTACTATCATTAATTGAAAGTAACCAATTTAACTATTTTTATTAGTCTTGATAATTTAGTTATTTGTTTCTTATATATAGGAACAAAGATAATAGATAAATAAATAGATGCTACTAAGAGCTAATTAATTCATGTTAAGCTATGCATTAACAAAAAATTTCTTTGACTACGGTAGCTACAAACATAAATGCATAAAATACATGGGTGTGGCTTAAACCTTAGCTTTAGAGTTTGATTCCCAACAATTATCTCCAATCTTATTTTTTCTCCTATTTCTAATTATAATATATTTTTCACTTAATTTACGTTTTTTAAGAAAAACAATTAATTTAGTTAATCATATTAAATATATCAACTATTTATATTATCATTCTAAAATTACTACTTTTTTTTATCTTTCTATCCACTTGATTACTTCTCATTAATGTTTGAAGAAAGAATAATTAAGTAAGAATATATGATAAAAAAGTAATTAATATATCTAAAGATTAAAATATATACATACATATATATATATATATATATATAAAGATAAATAATTTTTTTAAAAATCTTATAATTAAAAATGAAATGAATATACATCATTATTTTGATGTCATTCCTATTGACTTGAGTGTTAGTATGTTTTGCATGGCAGGTATTCACGCATTTCTTATGACATATGTCATGATAGATATTCAACTAATAAATGGAGGAATTCTTAGGCCTTGATCCACTAATCACAAGTCAGACTTGTTCAAAATTAATTGTCCATGTCAAACCCACATAAATATTATCCATTTGATATAGATAAGTAATTTCTTCTTTATCTTTCATATGACATTTTTTATCATTTAGATGTACTTAATTATCCTCCTAATTTCAATATCTTAGTATTTTCGTAATTAACACAAACTCTATTTCCTTATTTCTAAGGCCATCTTTTTCCGACAATATAAACTCCTTTCCTTGATATATCTGTACTCTCTACAATTCTCCCTGTCTCTCTTCAACTGAATTTTTACTTCTTCATCTTTGATGTACTTGTGTGGTGTGAGGTATTGATGTGATTTTGTTAAACAAAAAATTACAATAACAAGGTATGTGTATTGATGTGGTTGTAAAGCAAAAAGACCTTTATTTTCTTCTTATATTGAAAATGCATGAAATATCAATCTAAAGGGTTGATGTAGTGATGTAACATTTCATTTTATTTACACGAGTGAGAACGATCTATTTAGTGGGAGAACTCATATTTGATTCTCACCGTATATACACTTCTCTTGGACCAACAACAGTCACAAATTGTAAGTGGAATTAATCTTTAACCTAAGAAAAAAATGCATGAAATATAAATTTAAAAAGGTATGCATGAAAATCACCAAGAATTAAAATTGATATCAGTCACCTTAAAATGTTTGTCACATGATATATGTCTCTACCCTATAATATACAAATCTACTTTGTGGGGGAATAGGTTATAGGATTCCCTTGATATTTTATGTGGTAATTTCTATTTGAATGTAACCTAATTTAGTTGCAATATATACTTCTTTTTATATAAGCAATTGCTTTATACTTTTCAACGCAAGTATGATTCATCCAAAGCTCATTTTGCCCACTTGAGTCAGAGACGCATAGTCCATTTTTTTGGTGGGTTAGGCCAGCCCAGCCTGTTTTGGGTGGGTTAGCCCACTTTGCCATCCCTAATAATGTGAGTTAAATAATTAATAGATTTTTTGTTGAGTGTAAAAAGGGAAGGATATCAGGTGAAATTTGAGCAAAATATAAGAGGTGTGAATGTAATTTACTCTTTAAAAAAAAAGAGAAATAAAGTAAATATAAAAATATATGTTATGTTTTTTAGTTTAAGAAAAATATGTGAGAAATAATATTTTTTCCTAAAAAATCAATTTTTTTTGTCTAAAAATCAAATAAAATCGATTTTTTAGACCAAAAGAAACGATTCTTTTGCCAAAAATATTGATTTTTTGGGCAAACAAAATCAATTTTTAGTGATTATGAAGACTGAATTTGCAAATTTAACACCCTTTTGTATGTTTGTATCAAACAACCGATCGTGAATTTAGTCCGCGGTGTATTATTTCGGTTCGCGAAACAAACACAGCCTTACTCTGTTAATGGAAATTGGAACCGCTATTTTAGTCAAGTCAAGGCCCAGCTGTTGGCCTCTCATGATTGGGCCGCCCCTACCTGCACCGTTAGTCAACGGAAATTGTTGTGTGCAACACTTAATATCTTCGTTTTTATACATAACACTCAATTACCTCATGATTAGGTATAAGTAATTAATATTAAAGTTAAAATTGAATATTATTGAGGTATTAGTTAAGTTTGATTATTAATAAAAATAATTTTTGATCAAATTATATTTATCTCTTAATTAAATTTTGGATAAATTAAGACTTATTTTTTCTCTGATAAATCAGATAATTAAAATAAAAAGATACTTCATTTATTAAGATTAACTATTGAATCTTATAAGAATAATAAACATCATCTTAATCTTGGATCTTACTTATAAATAGTTACAAACAGAGTATTTTTATTTCCATTTTTAATGTAATTAGAAAATATTTATAATATCAATATTTTTATATACATTATCCAATTTAAAATTTTATATAATTTAAAATTTATAATTTATAAAATAAACGTTAAAACAGTTTTAATTAATTAGTTTATGGTGTAAAGTTTTTCATACTGATAGTACTGTAGTACGTTAAAATTTATTTATTTTTTGTTATATGTTCCACCTTTCAAATCAGTGCCGTCCATAGTTTGACTTTGTGAATATTGAACCCCACAATGGCCGTTCATTTCCGACACAATCAATGCCGTCTCCACCTACTCACGCACAATTAGTGCAAACAACCAACTTGTTTCAAGTCCAATTCCAAACAGTGCCCTTCCTCGAATCTAGATTATGGGACAATGTTTGCCACGTGTCCCTTTGTACGGATTCCGTGCGACTCGCAATCCATGAGGACCCCCAAATCAGAACTGAGGTTTTCTACAAGGAAATAAAATCCTACTACTCTCTCTACCATGAATTGAAAGGAAAAAAATGTCCCCCACTCCCTCTTTTTTCTTTTCCTTCCTCTTGAGAAGCTGTTTAATTTTGTTTTTGTCTAAAAAATTATATAGTTATTAAATAAATATTTTTTAAAAATGATTATATAAATTAAGAAACTTTATAATATATAATAATTTAATTAAATAATATTGTAAAAAATATTACATCACAAGTAAATATACTATACTAATTTTACCTATATGTCAATAAATCAAGTTTCATAAGTAAGATATCAAATTCAAATTTTATAAAAAAAAGATTGGAAAAAATATATTATTATAATTGATTATCGGTGATCATAAATGATTAGTTAAATTTTTAATAAAAATTAATAATATATTTTTTTAGAGAAAAATACTTCGCGTATGTTATGGTTATAAAAAAATAATTTTACTATTACTTATTCTCATTTTTCTTTAATGATTTTGGGTGTTATCTTTGGCAAAGTGCAAAAGGCAAAGGTAAAGGTAAAGCCCAGAAAGAGTAAAGAAGGACAAGGAGGTGGGGGAAGCACGTGAAATGAATATGGCAAGCCTGCGATCCACATTTTATTGTCTCAAATTAATTAATTAACCATTAATCATTAATCATTAATCATTAATCGTAAAATAAAAAAAGAGATGTCAACGTGGGCAATAATGAGAGCGTGTCATCATGCTGATGAGGAAACACGTGGCATTGTGGGGTACATGAATGCATGGTGGTATTAATGGAAGTCATGTGTTATTGCTTAGAGCAAGAGCCAAAGGATGACAAGGGCAAAAGGGTCCACCCATAATGCTTCTCCTGTCCTAAGTTACCTACCGACAGGAGACAAGGTAGGGGGAAAGGTGACTGTGTTGGCAATAGCATGGACTCCAAATATTCATGAATCAAGGGAAGATGTATGTGAAGATTCATAGGTAACTTGATTCACTGAAATAATAACATTTAAAAAATATCAAGTGGAATTCTTTTTGTTGATATAATGATTAATAAATAACACATGTACTCCTTTACATAGGTATGTAATTATAATGTGTGGAACAGAACAACGATATTTGATACTCCATCAATATTAACATTTCGTTTAACACATTTTTTTCTTTCTTTTTGTCACATTAATTATGTTATTAATCACTTATATATCCTTGAGAGAGATGCAAAGAGAAAAGAGATAAATAATTGATATGATTTCCACATAGATTTTGCAAAACAAGGTGTATTTTCAAAATAAATTTAAATCCTAGTTAATCAAGGAATAGAGTAAGAAGATAATCAAACACAAGGAGTTTATGTTGATTCACCTTAATCATTGAGACAGTTCTTGATTAACTATCAAGTTTTATTAACTTTTCAAAGTTATAAGTATTATGCTACTGTCACTTCTAACTCTACAACTCAAGCTTTACACCACTGTTAGCTCTAAACAAATTAAGAGGTTTGTTCTTTGTTTGGATAATGATCAATTCTTAATCGTCTTATATATGGATATACAATCTCAACACTTAGTCTTTTCTCTCAAAATGTTCAAAGTATTTTAAGAGCTTTTTTGAACTACACAGAAATTTATAGTGCTTTTTTTTTATATAGAAATAATATGAATGTTTTTGTGTAGGTTTGTGTAACAGCTCATATGCATCCGGTTGTTAACATTACATTATGGTCGTTAAGCGCAGTACTAAATATAACAAAGCTAATAAGGAGCGACTAATAAAAAAAATGACGTTAACATACGTCCACAAAAGATAAAAGTTTTGCATTATATATGGTAATAGTTGACGAGTTTACAACTTATAAGACCCCGGGTATGATACCCTTCAGGGTCGGATTAAAAGCATGCGTAAATACATAACCAAAATTACAGAGCCACATGCTACAAAAATAGACTAAGGTTCACTAAGAACCGATCCCGGCTTGGCCCCCCGTCTGGAATCCCTCGGACTGCCTCGCTACCCAGGCCTCTTGCCCCGGGATCCGCGTCCACCCAGTGCTCGTCACCTGCAATAACATATAATTCCCCAACCAGGGTGAGATAATAATCTTAGTAAACTCTGGGTTCTTGAGGGCTTCTCCTTTTCCGGGTTCACTTCCACGATACAAAACATCAAAACGACATTACACAAGCTATATAGTGTAAATTATATACATGTTCTCAATCAGAGAGATCATCCAACTTAATGGGCACATTCCCTTGTATATATCCTTGCCTGAGGAAGATCATCCAACTTAATGGGCACATTCCCTCTGTGTTCCGCGCAGACGTCTATGGCTCTAAGTCCATATCTGTCCATTCTACTAGCCAGAGAATCTCACATATCACAACAAAGCAATATAGTGTAAATTATATACATGTTCTCAATCAGAAAGCAGTAACACCCAATTTTAACACATGCATCATGACATATAATAACCATCACTCCCTCAGAGTATGGTGGAACGCGGTCCAGAGAAGGACTCTCAAGAACAGGGAGCTTACATGTCCGGCGTTCCACACTGGTTCGTCCAACCTAGTGATTTCGAACACCACGATCTTCAACGTCGCGCCCTACATACATGCATGCAAGAAATCAATAATGGTTTTCATCTGTTGCATGTAGAGGAATGTTGCACATTCGGCAAGTATACCGATCGTTCCAAGTAATAAAGTGTGTAAGTAGAGTATCGTCTCCACGAGGATTGAGACAACTAATTTTATTGCGACTTGTTATCTTAAAGTTGGAAGAATAATAACAGGGTTTTTAAAGAGAATATGACCGTATTTTTAAATTACGAAAATTAAATAACTGAATCAAAGTTTTAACAAGAATTCAAAAGCAATTTTTAATGGAGAATTACGCAGTAGTGAGAAATAATTGTGGTCAGAGCACTTCCACTTTTGATCCCTACCAGCTATATTTGAATTAATTGTTGATTTCAATAATTATAATTGTTCAGAGAATGTATTTTGTATAATTTAGTTAAATCCTAACCCCTTAGTAATTTAACCTTTTAACTCATAAGAAACCCCAATTCCTTAGTAATTCCCTATTAAGTTAAGCATTAGAACAATACACCAATTGTTCTGCAATCATACATCCCTATCCCTAGGTAATGTAATAACTATTATTCTACCGCTTTCAGAAATTAAAGCTCAAATATTCCTATTGTAAACTTTAACCCTTAGAACCCTAACAGAGTGATCAAGTCTATTAAGGCAGAATCAATTCAAGAATTAGATAGAATAAAACAATCATAATCATTGAGCTCAACACTAACTCAAATACAGAGGAGTTCACATCAATTTTGGCCCTAACCACAATAATGGAATTTAGCCAGACATGCTCATATCTAACCTCAAGTGCAGAACTAGCATATAGCTAAACAAGAAATGCAAGAACAGCAAAAGAATTACACTTCTCAATCTTCCTTTGATCTCTTCTTAACTGACTCTAATCTTCTCTTCACCTTCTTCACTGCGTTTCTCTGTGTATTTTCTTCTGTCCCAAAAGCCTCTTCCTTTTGTTCTCCCCCTCCATATAATTAATTAGGGTAACTAAACCCTTTATGTGTTCTATTTTCGTGCCAAATCCTTTAAAACTGGAAACTACGTGTTTATGGCGCTACTAGCGTGGTACTGGCGCTATCAATGTGGTTCTCCAGAAGAAAATCAGATTTCTCAGATGAGTGGCGCTAGTGGCGTGAGATCTCACGCTAATAGCGTGAGATACCAGTGGAGAATGGGGTCTTCTAGCAGCCTGGCGCCAGTAGCGCGGGAATGGCGCGATCCGCGTGGGCATCCAGAGAGGATCAGGTGCTTCATTCTGCTTCTTTTCCTCTCTTCTTGATTCCTAAACAACAAAATATGAATAAAATAGATAATAAACCAATAATTGATGGAACTTAACTGATTCTAACCTTTATTGACAAATTATGATTGAATTATTGATCAATTTAGCCTAAAAACTATCATATGCTAGCAGCATATCAAGGAACTCGATACATTCCAGGTTCCTAGCATATGTCACCCACAGGCGATATGCAGAACCCCAAAAGGTTCATAATAACTAACCCAAAATCGATAACAGTTACATTCTAAGGTTGGACCGGCGCCTCTCTCGAGCGCCCTAAGAATCACCTTCTCTTTTCTAGGCTCGAAACTTTCCTTCTTTTGTTAATGGCGAAAACGAAGAAGGAAGAGAAAAGGAACACCTTTTGGGTGAAGGGACAGAGGAAGAAAATGAGTCGTGCATGCAATAACCCACACGCACGCTATTTAAATACTCTGGGAGTTAACGCACGTCACATACGTCACTAAGTTAACACGTGTTACTCTATTAACCTGACGGTCAGTGCGGGTCACGTGCATAGGTTAAGCTCGTGAAATCACCAGCAACCAGGTTGGCGAGGCAAGCACATATGACTTCGCATTGATACGTGTGGTCTAAACAACCCTGTCCGGGGTCCTGCCCTGGCCATCACTACCCGACCTCGTTCGGGTTCTTTTCTTTTTAGCGCTTTTTCCCAGGATACATACGCGATAACCCAGTCACACTCTCTAGCCCGATTTCCTTGTAAATACTAACACACTCAGTACGAACCCCGCTTACAAAAAGGTTCTATTTACACCCCTCCGTTATCCGAGTTCCAAATTTGCACCCCCTTATATGACACCCCTGTCACACGAATCCGGATTAGTCATAGGATCATTACCATAATAATTATTACTAGTGCGTAATTACAACATTAAAACGTTAAAGTGCCACATGGACACTCAAGACCTTACAGTTCATAAATCCTTTCTTTAAAGCTTTTGGTATTTATAGAACTTAATCTACAATTATCCGTTCAACTTAAAATATCTAATACATTTTACTTTCTTATTTTCTTGTATATAAGTGCTTATAGAAAAGTTTTATCTAAATACAACTATAACAAGTTTAGTTTAACTTTTCCTTTTTTCCATAAATATTAATTGTTAAAAAATATATCATAAAATTGCTATAAAGAAAGTAAATGTTTTATGTAGAAGTGTCAAAATGAGCAGTCTAATTCGGGTTTAAAATTTTAAGTCATATCATACAGGTTTGGACTGGCCTAATGCAGGTTGTGGGCTACAATGGGTCAAGTTAAAAAAGTTTGATTTCAATTTGGGCATAAAAAGTGAAGGTCAAGCCCTATAAAAAGCCCTTTTTGGGTTTTTGACAGATTTTTGCAAGCTAAGCCCGCATTGAAACATGATTGGCAATAATTAAATCATTGTTTCTACTTCAACCCTCTTTACTAAGTCATGCCTAGTAAATTCGCGAGAAACACTGATGCTAATGGCTAAGCGTCAATTATGCTGGGTGATTAAAATATTCAAACCAATTAGTTTCACTTTTCTAGTGACTAATTCCTTCATTAAAATATCCTAATAATATGTTCTTAACAAGTACGATAGCATTCTGTTAGACTTTTGGCAAGCGTACCAATTATCGTTGCAAGTTACAAAATTTATAAAAGATCGTCTCCACAGGGACTTGAGTTACTCAGTTAATCCAAATAAAACTTAATAGTTTAATAGTTATGTACAACAAGTGTGAGCGGAGTTTCATGTATTTGTGAAATAACAGAAATTATGAAATTTAAAGAAAAAGCGGAAATGATAAATTAAGTGCATTGGAATTATGGAAAATTACGGAAACTAATAAAACGAGTTTAATTAATTCAAGAAAAGTGTAGGATTGGATTTCATCATTCATACCCTTAGTATTAAATTAATATTACCCTTAGGATTGGATGTTCTGGATACAACTAGTATTTATCAAAACACCGGATTTGAGTGGATGAATCTTCCAAAATGTGAATAATACCCTACATATTTACACAAAACATAAAATAACTAGGTTTAGGACATTTTAATTAAAAAATTTACTAAAATTAAAAGATAAGTGTCAACATTAAAAATCTTAAATTAATTAAAATATGATATTTATCACATTCCTTGGTTAACGAATACTGTGAATGATTTTTCATGATTGGTTGGTTGTTACTTCTCAGTACCCACGTAGCCAATGTGAGAAGGCACTATATATATTTGCTTTCCCTTGATATGATATTGCTATTTTGTACATTTGGCTGGCAAGATATGATAGTGTTGGGTTTTCCATATCATTAAATGCTTAGGTACTTAACCAAACAATCTATAGCTGACCCCTATGTTTGGTTATACAACAGTAATTACATTTGAGTATAAACATTTATTAATATCTTTCACTTCATATTATATTACTTACTATTATATTATCATTTTTCTCTCCTTTATTTCTTTGTCTTTCACTCAAAATGTAGACTACGTTTGGTAGCGCAGCGCATAAGAGATGGGATGAAGTGAGGAAAAGTGAAGAAATGTGAACACCTCAAAAGAAACATAAACCATTTGGTTGCAAAGAAAAGTAAGAAAATATTTAAAAAAAGTGGGTGGATTCCACAGCCAAAACTTTTTCCTGTAAGATGTGTGGATTTATACAAAAATATATATTTTTTCAGTATTTTATTTGTTGAAACATTCCTACATAAAGTAACTTCTCCATAGTTTTTTTTACTTATCAAATTACTTTAATTTTAATATTTATTTTTATTTTTACGTTATTTCTCTATTATCTAGGAATTTTTATTTTTCACCTTTTTTTCTCCTCTCACTTATTTACTTCTTCTTCCCCTTCCAAACTTGGCCTTACTCACATTACGTGTCTACAAAGTATTAATTTTTTTCATATAGTCTTTCCTCCCTTTTCTTGTTTTCCTCTTGTAGTTATTACTATGTCCCTTTCAAGATCGTAAAAAGATTAGTTGACTAAAAACAAAGTCAATAAGAAAAAGGACGGAAAATAGAGAATGACAGCTAAAAGTTGGACAATATATATAGGAGGAATATTTTTCCACCTCTCTAATAATGTCTTTAATTTCTTAGTTCATCATTCCGTTAAAAGATTTTGATTCATACATATGATCCAATGGGAAGTCAAAAGAAGTTTCTAGGCAGGTGAATATCACGAGGCTAATAATGTGTTTCCATCAAATTTCTCTTTTTTGTGTGTTTTTCTTTTCTTTTCTCATCTTAATAATTAGAAAGCCAGAGTCAAAAAGTTTAAAAGAAAATTCCAAGGACTTGAAACCGGTTAGGTTTAACATTTGAATTTGATTAGGTTCTCTCTTCTTTTAATTTTTTTTTCACCTGAAGAAAGAAAAAAAAGGTTCCAAAAGATAAGTGAAAACAAAACGAGCTCTATTATATCTTAATATACATTGTTATAGTATTTTCTACATCGCATCCCTTTTCTCTTAACTTCCTTTATTTTATCTCACATTTTTTCTCTTATCTTTTTTACTTTCCTTTCAGCTAAAAAAAATATATAGACACAAATAGAATTGTCACACAAAATATGCCATCATTCCTTCCATCAGCAGGCTATTACACAGTTTTTTTTTTTTTTTTTTTTTTTAAAAAAAACTTTTTCCTTTTTTTCTTTTTTCCCCCTTTTTTTTTACTTTTTTTTTTTTTTTTTTTTTTGTCAACAGAAGCTATTGCATCGTTGACATTATGCTCCAATCGTATTGACTCTGTTAGTATGCTGTTTCCATTGATAATGTGGTTAGGGTTGTATCTCCAGTGAGGTCAGCAACTGAAGATCAAAATTGGCAATGACCAATTAGCCCAATATTATCATTATTATAATAATATAGGAATTTGTTGTAGGGCTTGAAGAACAGTTGCATTTCCTTTTTTTCGTATTCTCTTTACTTTTATATTTTTTTCAAAAATTAATATTCTACTTTTGAGAATTAATTTTCAGAATATGCTTTTGAATAACCTGTTAATTTTTCAAAATTTAACTTCCGGAATGTTTCAGAATTTAACAGTTTTTTTTGCCATTTATTTTGTCTTTCCTATTCATCTGTTGCATTTCTTTATAATACTGTTCTGGAAACTTATTTCTGGTCGCTCAAATGTGTTCCGAGAATAAGTTGAGGAAGTAAAAAGTTTTTTTTAAATCTAATTTCAGATAGTTTCAGAATTTATATAAAGAATACTAATAGAATCCAGCTATTCAAATTAAGCTTTAAGGAGGGCATTACTATTCTCACCCTCATGTTTTCTATTTTCACTCCGTGTGTTTTAATTTTGTAATTCCTAAAATACCTTTTCAACTGAAATAAATTTTTGTTGTATAAAATATACAATAAAATTGTATTTCTATCACGATATAGGAGGTTCAAAAAACTATCAAAAGAAATACATTTTTATTATTTGTTATTTGGAACCCATATACCATAACACAAATACAGTTTCATTGTATATTTCATATAACAAAAACATATTTTTGTTATAATTCCAATCTTCATCACATTATATGTAAAATCATGGTTTTGTTGTGTTGGAATACAACGAAATCTTAATTCTATTATGTTTATGAACCAAAATATAACAGAATCATGATTTCATTTTGTCCCCTAACAAAACATAATCATGATTATGTTGTATTCAAATTCATAAAAACACGTACCTCACTCCATGAATGAATTAAATGATGATCATGTTGTTGAATCCTTATCAAAGCATGAATATGTTGGTTGTTGGATGGGGTGTGATGAAAAATGAGGAAGGGAGAATAGGGTGGGGTGTCAGGCAAGATCTAAGGTGAGGGGTAAAAGGGAAAGAGAAGGAGGTGCAGAGAAATTGGGAGGTTAAAATTGTCAATTTACAAATATTTTGAAAAGGATAGAGGTGAAAATAAAAAAAATGATGAGAATAGAAATCTCCCTTTTTAGATAACAATGCTTCCACATAATTGATGGGCTAAGGTCTGTGTCTAAGTTGTACTTGCCCAATAAAATTAGGGTATTTCTATTGGAACTACTAGTTTTCCTAATGACACTACCTATGTGGGTGTACTTTAGCCATATCCTGAAATTGTCCCTTGAGAAATTCCACAATAGAATTGTGTTTCTATTATGTAATTGGAAAGTGAAAAAAAAAATAACAACGAAAGTACATTTCTGTTGTACAAATGTACAATAAAATCACATTTTCGTTGTTAATTTTTTCACCCTTAATTGCACAACAAAAACACGACTTCACTGTGCAACTTTTTTGTACCCCGGGTAACATAATATAATCATAATTTCGTTGTTTTATTTGATTCCACCCTTAAATAACATAATTTTTATTTCACTTTCACCTTACATAGTATAATGAAATCATGATTATGCTATGCTGATGTGTTGTTAAAAAAAACACAACGAAAATACGATTTTATTGTTCCATTGTATATATAAAAAAACTAAAAAAATTGCAGGGGGAAGGGGAAGAGGAAAGGCATGGGGAAGGGGAGAATTGAAGTGGAAGAGGCTCAAAGGAGTTGAAGGGGAAGTTGGAAAGGAAGGGGAAGGGTGAAATGAGAGGGAAGGGGAGAGAGTGGTGAGAAGAATAGAGGAACGGGTGGGGGTGGGGGTGGGAAAATGTACAAGAAACACTTTTGTCTATTCTTACTTTTTTTCAAAAAGTGATAGTGGGAATAACAAAAAGTAGTAGTGGGAATAGTTATTCCTTAAAATTAGGTTTATTCTTAATATGAAATATGTATTCCAGAGCTATATCTCTTCAACCAATTAAAAGAAAATAGATGAAATGTTTAGATAATTAAAAATTAAAAAAAAATCAAAATTTTTATTAAATTAGAACTTTATGATTGTATTGTCCAAAATGTGGAAAATACACGTGACCACTTATATGCGACCTTCTATATACATGTCAACCTTCCACGCCAGCCCTACTACAGGAGCACGGACGTCTATCCTTAGCAGTCGGGCCATTCAAGCCAACAGGTTAGGTATTACGCTTTATTATTAAAATATTGTAATCACCTTATCTCTTAACAGGTACCTAATTATCTATAAGCCTCAAGATTATCTATAAGCTATTACTTATCTATAAGCGATCAGCTTATCTGCAAGGTATGAATTATCTACAATTCGAATTATATACAACCTACAATTATCTGTTAACCTTATTTATAGGTTAATTATCTACAAAGGCCAAAGGTCCACACTTATTCTATAAATACAGATTTCATCTAACATCTCCATACATTCACACAATTCACTCACAGTGACACATTCATTCACACCCTTTATGTAACACCCCAAAATTTTGGAATCACAGTCAAATATTGGGGTAAATGTTAATTAAAGCAGTACAGAAGGATTTGGGGGAAAATGACGAAAATACCCCTAGACATTTTAGAAATGACCAAAATGCCCCTGGGTCAAAACTGACCAAGATGACTTTAGAAAATTATGGGAACCTGAGTATGGGATAGAACACCTTCAGAAAACACATTATTAACATGATTAGGGACAGAAAAAACCTAAACAGTAAGTTTTAGGAATTTTTATAGAAATTTTGAAAAGAGCTCAATTCAGGCTATCTTAAGCATCAGAAAAATGTATGGAAAAGATAGTCATAATCTTTGGAGTTTTCTCATAATTATGAGATAAATAGACTAATTTATTAAGTTAAATTAGTAATTTTAATAATTAAAAGTGAAACGGACCAATAAGAAAGTAATTAATGCGTAAAAGATAATTAAAGAAAAATCTTATGTTGTCTCTTGTGGTAAATACGTGGATAGCTAGGAATATTATTTCGACGATCCCAACGGTCAGAAGTTAGATATGTGGGTTAGGAGTATCCCTTTAAAATTTTAAGAAAATCCAACGGTGAACGAATTCGGAATAAGTATTTCATTAGTACGGGTTTTGAAGAAAAATCAAAAGGCAACATTATTGATGCAAAATAAGCATGCCACGGTGAAAAGCAAAATCAATACATGGCAGCCCTCATATTCCACGTGAAATGAGGAAAGAAGGAAGAAACAAAGCAAGTAAATAATTGGGGGACCAAAGGAATCTTCCATTAATGCAAGGGAATATGTAATAAATGCATATGGAAAAAATCTAATTGGGCTTATCCTCAAAGGAAGCAATCAGCCGTGCGATAAAGGTGTGGCTGCCTTGATGTTGTTAATTGCTATATAAGGGAATGAAAGAGAAAAAAAATGGGTCAGCCAAGGATGCAATCCGTGCAGGCTTTCCCTATTATTCCATTTGCCTTTGTTTTTAGTTAAGTGAATCCAAAAAGCCAAGGAAGTACACGAAGAAAAGGGAGCAAAGAAGCAAGCTTGTTCAATTTTAAGAAGCATTTAAGGTATGGGGGAGTTCTTGCTAAAAAAAAATTTAAGTATTAACTTACTTCTAATTAATTTATGGAAATTGGATGAAAGCCTTTAATGTTTCATTATTTAATTTGTTCCATGAATTAGGTAGTGATTATGATAATTCAAACCTCTACAAATTCTAGGATTTTAGACTATGTTTCATATAGATGGCTGTTGTATATTTTATTTCTTGTTTGTATTTTAAATTTAAATAACTTCTGTAGCTTAATTTAATTAGATTTGGAAAATTCTGTCAACGGAAAATTGGTGTTAGTTGCTGAAAAATAAAACTGTATGTTGTTGAAGAAATTAAATAATTTTGTATGGCTGTAGTAAATTTTGGTGGTAGTTGCTGTATATTTTGATTTGGTGGCTGCTGTATATTTAAAGTTTATATGGTTGTTGTATGATAAATTATTTGGGCACCTCTGGAATTAAAAATATTGTTGTAGGATAATTTCATTGGTTGCTGTAAGTTAATCCAGTAAAGCTGAATGCTGTTGACGTATTTATTAAAGCCGAAAACGTACTTAGTTAGTGCTGTATGCATGCTGTTACTGTATTTAAATTGTTGCA
>CM023954.1:17370348-17382634 GCA_013407115.1 Glycine latifolia
TGCTGTTGCTGTATTTAAATCATTGTTTGCTGTTGCTGTATTTAAATCATTGTTTGCTGTTGCTGTATTTAAATGGTTATGGTGACATGAGTACGTAGGTATAATAATTTCTAAGTACGTAACCAAGATTTAAGGAAAGAAGTATTAATTAGTGTGATATACTTGTGTGATCCTTGATATAGGCTTGAAGAAACTAAAGTTCACAACTTGATGTAAAGAGTACAAATAATGACGTTGTAGTAAACAATGGAGATATAATATGATGATAAAACTGTAAACTTGTGATGCTAAAATAAGATTGTGATGATGATATGTGATGTTGAACAAATTAAGATGATGAGATGTGATTTAAGGGGTAATCATGTGATAATATGAATTTGAGAATCATGTGATGATGATGATTTAAGAAAAAGAGATGAAAAAGAGTATCTATACATGATTCAAAATGATTGAAATCATTTGGAAAGTGTATCATGTGATGATCTGAGATGTTGTGATGAGACTGTGACGATATAATGATGACCTTGTGATGTTGTGATGAGACTGTGATGATAATCATGTGATGATGGGACATAATTTGAGATAAGAACTATGTGATGATAATCCTGTGATGTTGTGATGAGACGATAATGATAATTCTGTGATGATAATCCTATGATAATGACCCTGTGACAATATGGAGATGACTGTATAATGTTAAGTGATGATGAAAATAATTAAAAGATGAAAAGTAAATCATTTGTGCATCTTCATGTGCATGGGACGATCCTCGAAAGAGGTGTATGAGACGATCCTCGTAAGAGGTGTAAGAGGTGATCCTCGAAAGAGGTGTATGTGTCAGATAACTAACTGAGCTCCATATGTGTTTTAAACTTGGGGGGTAGTTGAGAACAGTGGGGAACCACACCACCATGATGATCACATGGATGGGAGTGAGGCTCCTACGCGACACTGGGCTACCCTGACGGGATGGATAGGTTTGTTCCACTAAGGTGAAGGTGGGGTTATCTGACAGTGGCCACAATTTTTTAGATGTTGCTGAGATCTCAGTCATGCATCATATAATAAGATGAGCATGCATTTCCTTGCATTTCATGGCAAGTGTTTGTGTGAAGAAAAGATGATTTAATTCGTGGGTTAAAAAAAATATTAGACTTCAAGGAAAATGTTTTATTTAAAATTTCTGTATTATTATTTATATGTAGTGTTGATATTTAAATTTTGTTTATCAAGACTGACCCCATTTTGTGTCTTGTGGTTGACACCTGTGATGACCCCAATTAATTTGGGTGAGCAGAGGAACAGTGATATGGATGTCGTACTAGAGGACATGAGGAAGCTGCTGTAATGATTCTCTGCTTTTGATGATCTATACTTTGATCTGTATTTGATGATAAATTATGTGGAACTGTACTTGGACTGTTTATGAATTTCATCTGTAGTAAAGGATTATTAATTCTATGAATCGTGGTGAGGGAAAGTCGCGGTTGTTATAAATAAATTACACCAGACTTGCAAGCAAGGGGAAAAGGAATTTTCGTGAAAAATTTATAACTAATTTGATTCTAATATAAAGCAAACACAATATTTGATCTAAAATAAACCAAAGCACGAGAGGGTAAAGAGAGGCGTTACACTTTACATGAGTATTCACTCGTACTTACACATCCCACTCACACTTGGATACATACTTTCTCATCTTGGCCGACACTCTCAGCTACATTATTCTCTTTATAATTGATGTACTTACTCAAGTATTAGAGTCTTTTCCTTTGTTTTGCATGTTCTCCTTCTTAACAAAGTTGACTCATCGTCTGATGTGCAGAGTCTGAAACCCACTTGGACTATGTCCATCCTTATGCGTGATTCTTCCCGATTTTGGTAAGAACAATGACCAACATTGTGTGCTACAGAAACAATAGTTAATCATTATTTGCAGCATGGGGGGATTATGTGTGGGAAAGAAGTATCGAAAGGTGAGGTTCTTGGTGTGGCACACGGTTTGCTGGTGTTTATGGTTTCGTAGGAATCGCATTATTTTTCAAGACGGAGCTGCTGATTTTGAGAAGGTGCTTCGGCATATCCAAACTTTGTCTTGGACTTGGTTCAAGTGGTTTATCTTTTGTTAGTTGGACCATTTCTCCTATGAATGCTTTCTTGATTATTTTTTATTCCTTTTTTTCTTCAATCTTGATTATTGTATTTTCTCTTTGGGCCACATTTCGTGGCTGTATTAATATGAGTTTGATGTTTGCCTTTTAAAAAAAAAATACGGCATAATGAAGACGTGGCTAATGATAACTTAATGTTAGATTATGCCCACAATAATAGTTACATAAAAACACAGATAAAGAAATAAAAATATTAATTCTGATTAATGTATTACTTTGAAAAAGAAAATGATATTAAAAACGAAACATGTAGTATCCACGTGAAATAGACTTAAACTACTTTAAGTTGACGAATACTTAAATTTTATTATTGACTTTGATTAGCTATAATCAAATTTAGTTGACCTATTATATTTATCAAATTTAATTATATCAACAAATACATCTTTGTTCTAATTCGATTTAACAAATTTAATTATATTAAATTATTTTTAATAGTATTAGTGGGGGCGGGGGGGTTGCTTATGCATAAAAAGATACTTTCCAAGTTAAATTGCTTTAAAAAAATATGAAATTAAATTAAACACTTGCTTTTGGAGCCAACATTTGGTTAAATTTTTATATAGAATTCTTAAATCTATATGTCACTATAGAACCTATAAATTTAAGTAATATGCATTATAGATCATAAACTTGAAATTATAAATTTTAAGGTCTAAATTGTAAATAAAATATAACAAACTACTTAGTTTTAAGCTCCATGGAATTGATCTCTAAATTCCAATTGCAGCGTATATTTTATAATCAATTTCAATTTTAAGGCTCAATCAAAGTCCAATTCCATTCTCCATCAGTTAGTGAAGTTACCTTGTTCACGGGTATATATATCAATACAAATTGCTACTCAATCAACATGGTCAAGACCAGAGAAAACAATTTGTTGGATAAATGCGAAGGAAAACACCAAAATATTTCCTACATTGCAACATAAATAGATTGTAGTTTAAAATATATATTTGGTCTCCTAACTTATTTTTCGATTCTAAATTCATCTCTTATCTTTTAAAAGTTCTAAAATGATTCCTTAAAGAATATTTTTGGTAACATCTTGCATCATTAACAACGTCAAACATGCTTCACATGTGGCTCCTCTGCTGTGGAATGCACCAGTGGTAATGTCATCCTGACAGCCACATTGTTGGAGTTCAACCTGAACGATGCCCATAAATTCAATTTCTTCTACGTGAATCTCGTTGACAGTTACAACGTCTCCATAATCATGAAACCATAGGGTGAAACTGGTGCTAAAAACTGCATCTTCATGGGAGTCAGAGGAGCCATAAGTTGTCGATTACACAAGTTTAATGCAGCTGTTTGGGTTAAAACTAATGGAAGGACAAAGGTGTTACTAAAAAAATCTTTAGGGGATCATTTTAGAACTTTTAAAACATAGGGAACCAATATAGAACCGAAAAATAAGTTAGGGAATCAAACATATATTTTAACCTAAATTGTAACAAGAAAATGAAGGTATAAGACATTCACATTCCATCAACAAAAGTTGACAAAAATTGCACAGGAATCTACCACAGATGACACTACCTAGAAGAGAAAGAAGAAACATTTGTCTTAATTTTCAACTAACTAATACTTCAAGCATCTGCACCTCAACAAGGAATCCAGCAAACACAACCTACATCTTGCACCTTTTCAGAACTATAATGCCACTTTCAAAAATTTTGGTGGCAAAAAAACCAAGCAGACGAGCTAAAGAGCCTTAGCACAAGTGATTTAGCTTATCCTCCCTTCACAACACCAGGTTTCATGCCTTCTTTGTAACCGAGTTAAAAAAAAAAAAAAAACCAAGAACCAAAAAAAAGGAGAAAAAAAGAGAACACACTGAAAACATAACCCACTCATCATTTCATCATGAGATAGAGGTTTAATCCTAACCTCTGGCTAACAATACATCCAAATTACTGGAATGGGCTTCGGATGAAGAGCCAACCAATCTTGTTCTTCCCACGGTACTGTTTCTGTGAACAGTATTTTCTTGTCCAAATGGCTGCTCATGATTAGTTACCTGGTGTAAATGAAGCAAAGCTATCATGCTAACTGCAACCAATGCAGCATTTCCCACTATTCCACCCATATGATCCAAACCAAGAGATCTCTTCACAAAATTGAAACTTGAGACAAAAATATTGATTAGAATATTAGATCTCTTCGCTTTCTCAGTCGCTAAATTTTCAGCAGAATAGTTTGGTTGTCCATAGAAAATATCAGGTGCAACAAGGCTGCCTGCATCATGTACATCTCCAATAAAATCAAGAGCTTCTTCAATGACTTTATACTTTTTACCACGGTGTTCTGCCAGCCTCATTGCAAGAACAATTCTGCTCTGTTCTAAACGTGCAATTGCAGCATCTCTCTCAACACGCTGCTGGGTTTGAATAGTCTGCAGCCATACAAAAATAAGATCCAAATTAGAACAGACTCCCATTAAAAAATATCATGACATAAAGCAAGAAAAAAAACTCTTGAGAAAAAAAAAGTAAGCCTGAAATTAACTGATTAATAAAAAACTTCTTAATTTCCTAAAGAAACAAGAGGAAAGACAATGCCTATTGCATGTTCCTGTATTGTTGGTTTAGTTTAGGCATTAAATTTCAGCCCATTAACCAAACCATAAGCCTTTTCATTACCCAAAAAAAAAAAAAACATAAGCCTTTTAATTAGTCAACCTTATAACTGTTCCTCTCCATGAAACAATGATTTCTTTTTATTATCTTGTCCTGCATTTGGATAAACTTTTATAATATGAGGGTTCTATCTCATCTTGACTGATATCGTATTAGCGTCAGTTATTCAAGTAGTTCAAGTCATATCATGCTAGTTAGTTATGTTAGGAGTGTTTATGCCAGGCCTTTTTGTCCACATCATCCCTATTTGATCTTCCCAAATCTCAACAGGCCAAAATGATTCATTTTCTCACCTAAATCTTGCGAGTTTCATAGCCAGATAGTCTTCCTGCATTTCACCATTTTCTAGTTCCTTGTTAAGGAAAGGAAAATTGCCATCAGGTTCAGAGGGCACCTATTAAGCTTAACAGGTGAAACATAATCACTACCAAGACCCCACCCCCAAAAGCTGCACACATCTCTACACTCACTAGTGCAACCCTTGACCAAGCGGCCACCCTTTGTAAGGTATATCCCAGTTTTCATTTTCTGGTTTTCACCATGTTTGATTTTACTCCTGGCTGTGTGGGATGCTTGCTCCTATTACTGTTTGAGTTTTATTCCTAAATGGGGTATACTGTATTCTGGCTACAGTTAAATTAGATCTGTTTGGTGATTTCTATGTGGATTGCTTCATTTTGGCTCTTCTTCCATCTATTTTGGATGTTTATCTTTGCTTGATTGAGTTCTTTACTTCCCTTACAGCCACAGGCTGCTTTTAGAGCTGATTGGGGACATGTTCTAGCTCTATTCAACTTTATATATTCCCAGCAAGTTTTCAAAGATTTTGGGTTTGTGAAATTCAAAATTGATGATACACTTGCTTGTGTGTGCGCGCTTGCACACATGCATGCGCGCACACACATACACGCGCATATACACAAACACTTATATAGTTAGAGGTTTGGGCCTTGTGGATGATTGTATGAGGATTTTTTCCAATTGTCATTCATCCTATCATGCCTTTTTTCACAGTTTCACCTTGATTACACTACACAACATCCTAACTAGCTCTTTAGCATATGACTATTTTCCATTTAATCCATCTTCTCATTGTGTTACCTTAAATTTTCCAATAATGACGTTATCATTTGTTTCTTTTAGGATGCCTAATTTTTCAGAATTGTATGTCCAGCTATGGTTTACGTAGTCTACATTATATTATTCTCTTTAGAGGTGTTCATTTGTAACAAGCCAATTCATTCAGCTTAATGCGAAGTGTTAGAATATTAGTGTTTTTTAAGTGTTATGTGGTGTTAGTTGTCTTACTGGGCTAAGATTTTTCCTTAGACCAAGATTAGTAATATAAATAGGAGCATTTGTGATTTATAACATTGCCATTTTCCTATTATCACTTAACACTTATTAATATATCCCTTATTATACAACCAACTTATTTTTCGCTATTACGTTGAATTGATTTGTTGAATGCGACAGAAGCAACAATTCGACACTATGAATTCATAACATGGAAGATAACCCATAAATATGCTCCATATACCATTGGATCTGAATTCAGGACTTAATCCTACAGTGCCCTTGTCTAACAAGTATGATATGACATAGATTATACAAGGTCCATTATTCAACCTCAATACATTAACATCAGTGAAAGGATGATACTTATGATGCATAATTCAAACATACTAATGTAACAATTATATTATATTATTCATGTAACAATTTCTTCAAGCAAAAATATCATACTGCAACAAACCTTAATTACGTAACAATATGTAATTTATGATTACAATAATAAACAAGGCAGACTTCATCTTGGCTTAACCCTCCAAGACTACAACCAAATGAAAACCACCACTCAACTAATTAGTATTTTTCACAATGAAAATCTTTTACTTTTCCAGAACTCGTTAGATTGTGGAGAAAATGAAGATGCAATAAGGTTGGAGATTAAAAACAAAAAATTGAACACGTGCATACTCACATGAAAATCCAACCACCATATGGTATAATTTAAGGATAAACTATCTTTTTAGTCCTTAAACTTTTTAGAATTTCTATTTTTAGCCCCTAAACCTTTTATTTCTGTTTTTAGTCCTTTATCTTTTTTTCATCCTTATTTTGAGTCCTTTAACTTTTTTTCCATCCTTATATTTAATCCTTTTAAGGAACTAAAAGTAAGGATGAAAACAAAGTTAAGGGATTAAAAGTCAAGACGGAAAAAAAGTCAAGGGACTAAAAACAGAAGTAGAAGTTTCATGGACTAAAAACAAAAATTCTAAAAAGTTTAGGGACTAAAAAGATAGATTACCCATAATTTAATTTTCCAACAGCTCATTTGACCTATCGGAAAAGATTTTCAAATTCATTTTATGTTATTTTCTAACACTTGGATAGCATAAACATAAAGTACAAGTAAGGACAGAAAAAAGGGGACGGGTATAGAAAATTCATGGGCCAAAAGAAAGATTGGTAGTTAACATTAACAGAAAGAAAGTTTGAAATTGCAAAGAGGCAAATAACAGATGAAACACTTAAGTAAATGGTCAGAACTGGGAAACCATGACAAGAGATTTCACAGAAGACCCAATCTGTTACAAGGTTCTAACGCTTGAAATTTGAATGAAAACATGACTTTTGAGTTCTCTTCCTTTCTTGCAACAAAATGAAGTGACTTTCAGTCAACTTAAAAATGATTTCCACTCAGAAGAAGATAAATATCCATAAACACTATCATTGCAGTCAGAAGAACTAAAAGTCCCTAAACAATTTCATTAAAACACATAAATGTAGGACATAATTTTCATCAAATGGAAACTCACCAATCAAATCTGATTCTAAACATGATTCTTCCTGTTGTTTCCTCAGGTTACATCTTGGGGTCATGTTCATATGAGTCATAATGTCCAACTCACAACTAAACTGACTCAATAAAGGTACAATAATACACAAACAGTGTATTTCAAAATACAAATCAAAACTGACACAATTGAAAGGAAAGGCTCAAAGATACAGTTTAACAAAGTTAATTCCCTATACAATGAACGCTATTTAACAAAAGATCATTGGTGTATGTACTATGTATTGATATAAATTTATTTAAAAAGGTGAAACAGTCCAGCACACATTCACACCCCCACACCTATCTCCCAACTAACAACCCACTAAAGAGCTCAGCTCCCTTAACATCGAATAAAATGAAACAACTGGTCGGAGAGCTTAGCTCAATCACCATCTTTACTTGAACCAGACGAAGTCCAAAAATTGGCTTCTGAATACCAAATGTACGTAAACTAATAATCACGCTCGATTTTTTGGGTGAACTCAAGGTATACCTAGCCCGAGTGTCAGAGACTAATCTCTTGTACTAAAAAATTCATTTAGGAGACTGACATCTTTCAACATACGTTTTTGTTCTTGTTCTTGCACACACATGAGCCTGAGATCGAACTCTAACACATGCTTAAGGGACACGTCTCGTGCATCTGTATTTATAAACTAGTAATAATCACACACTCATCTTGTGCATCTGTGTTTTCCGGGGCTCAAACGAAACACTAAAACTCAATCTTAAGTTCCATAAAATAAAATAAAAATTGTACATACCTAATCGTTACAAAATGCGAGAACCAAAAGGTCAAGAACCGGAAACACGAATTAACATCCAAAATTTCATAAGTTTAACACAACAATCATTAAATTAAAACAGTCTCAAGCCTAATTGGCAGCAAACCGCAAAGAAAATTGTAAGCAAAAAAACCGAAAAGCAACACGGACAAAGGAAATTCGAGAAAAGAGGAAGAGAAACAAAACCAGTGATTAACATCCAAAATTTCACCAAATTTTACAACCTTTAACACAACAAGAATTCAATTAAAACAGACTCAAGCCTAATTAACAGCAAACCGCAAAGAAAATTATAAGCAAAAAATCGAAAAGCAACACGGATAAAGGAAATTCAAGAAAAGAGAAAGAAAAAAAAACTCACATGGAAGAACTCGAGCTGGTCTTCGAGGTTCTCGAGGGCTGTTCGGATGGCGTTGAGGCTCTTGGCTTCGCGGACGGTGGAGTCATCGTCATCGTTGTCATTGTCGGCGACGGTGGGCTGTCTAAAGTCCTTGACGAAAACGAAACCGGAGGAGCGGTCATCGGCGGCGTTGGGAAGGTACGGTGGAGAGTTGTTGTGTTTGAGGGTTTTGACGGAAGTGAGAAAGTGGGATCTGGAGACGGAGTGAATGGCGTCGCTGAGCTTGTCGTGGAGGTCCCAAATTTTCTCCATAATCGCTTCGATTTCCTCCATCCGCATATCCCATTTCATCTTCTCCTTTTCGTTTTCTACACAACACACAGAAAGTGATACAATACAGAGAGAACAGATTTAAATACCCCGCATTTTTTTTAATGCGCCTCCACTGCCACGAAAGGAATTTTCAAGGGAAAAAAACTTAAATATTACTTTTTTATTTAATATTTATCAAAAGAGTACAGTTTCAAATTTATTTACAAAAATGGTGCACTCCAACATGCCTAAACCAGACGTGTTTAAACACGCCTGGTTTAGGCCTGTTGCAGTGCACCAGCCCCTATAAATAACCCCCAAAAAGTCACTATTTATCATTCATTACTATTTTACATTCTCACTAAAAGTTGTTCTGCCTTCTCTCTAAAGCTTGGGAGTTGATATTTACCAAAAGAGTACAGTTTCAAATTTATTTACAAAAATGGTGCACTCCAACACGCCTAAACTAGGCGTGTTTAAACACGCCTGGTTTAGGCCTGTTGCAGTGCATCAGCCCCTATAAATAACCCCCAAAAAGTCACTATTTATCATTCCTTACTATTTCACATTCTCACTAAAAGTTGCTCTGCCTTCTCTCTAAAGGTTGGGAGTTGATATTTTCTGAAGCGAAACTCTGCCGACAAGTAAGTTGATTTAAAAATTTTGCACGGTATTTAATTTGTTATATTTTTTAATTAGAAAATTGTTAGGACCATATGAACTTGTTAGCGACGTAGATGTTAGGTTCATAGGAAATTGTTAGTGTGTATGTTGGTTTAATGTGATGTGTTTAGGGTTTATGACTTGGTTTAATGATTTAGGGTTTACGGTTTAGGGATTGTGGTTTAGGGTTTAGCGTGCGTCGATGATGGATTAGTATTTGGTGTGTGTTAATTAGGGATTAGGGTTTAGGGTTGATGGGATTTAGGTTAATGGTTTTTCGTGTGTGTTTGTGGTTTCATGGTTGAGTAGGTTAGGGTTTGGGGGGTTTAGGTTCATGGTTAATGGTTGAGTAGGCTAGGGTTTGGGGGTGTAGGTTAATGGTTAATGGTTTAGTGGGTTAGGGTTTGGGGGGGTTTAGGTTAATGGTTAATGGTTGAGTAGGTTAGGGTTTGGGGGTATAGGTTAATGGTTAATGGTTCAGTGGGTTAGTGTTTGGTGGGTTTAGGTGAATGGTTAATGGTTAATGGTTGAGTAGGCTAGGGTTTGGGGGTGTAGGTTAATGGTTCAGTGGGTTAGGGTTTGGTGGGTTTAGGTTAATGGTTTAGTGTTGTAGGGTGTTATTGTTTAGTGGGTTAGTGTTGGGGGGTTGGGCTTGAAGGGGTTAGGTTAATTGGACATTTGGGGGTTAGGGTGTATGGTTTAGGGTGTGTTTTGTAGGGTTTACGGTTTATGTTTTGGAGTTTAAGGGTGAAGGGTGTTTGTGTTAGGGCTTAGGATTTAGGGGTTGGGGAGTGTTTTGTTCTGTTTAGGGTTTAAGGTTAATGTTTCGATGGGTATGGGTTTTAAGGGTGTTTGTCTTATGGATTTAAGGCTAATGTTTTGTTCTGTTTAGGGTTTAGGGTTTTTTGCCAGTGTATATTATTTTTTGTCGGTGTTTATTTAATTTAAACTTTTTGCCTATAAGATAATTTTTTTTGAATGTTTTATGAGTCGAACATATTATTTTTTAACATGAATTTTTTTTGTTATTAAGATACTACTGATTACATGGCTGATTCATCTTCCTCTGATTCTCCACGATCTGGATCCGATGGTGAGGGTGGGTCCATGGACCCGACGGCCTATGTTGTCCCTACCTCGTATAAGTGGGGTGCCCGTAGGCGAACTCAGCGCACCCACGTTTCACAAGCTGTGTGGAATGAGGGCACAGCTCGAGTGTTGAAGACTCGACGTGGTAAAGTGATGGGGGGGGCCACATCACGACGATATACCTGACGTTGTTTGTGATATGTTAAGTCATGTTGGCTTTCTACATGTCGCACGTATGCGACATATTCAGGTATGCAAGTATGAAATTAGTAAAGAATTTTTAATTTTATAACTGTACTTATTACTTGATTAATGATTTTTTTTAGATGGATGCTGAGCTTATTAGTGCTCTGGTCGAGTGATGGAGACCAGAGACTCATACCTTCCATATGCCGCAGGGAGAGATGACCATCACGTTGGAAGACGTGGCTGGTATTTTAGGATTGCCCACTGAGGGCAATGTCGTTTCTGGAGTGACGGTAGCCGAATGGGAGACCGTCATAGAGGACATTTTTGGTCACCAACCAGAGGAGGACACCGAGCTGAAAGGTGGATATTTGCGCCTGTCTTTCTTTGACAGACATTTTGCGCACTGGGGTGAGGTGGTTCCCGAGTTGGAAGCCGTGACGCGCTTTACGAAGGCGCACATTGCTCGACTTATTGGATCATGGCTGCTTAGTGACAGATCCGGAGGGAGCATGGTGGCAGCACGTTACGTCCCGTTGCTTGCTGGTGTAACGCCCCCTCAGCTGGAAGGGTCATTACTAACCACAGAATCACATAAAAGCAGATAATCAATCAGAGTTTAAGCAGTTTGGAAGCATAACTAAAAAGTGACATAATCAAGGGTCACTATCATAACACTGTACACTATAATATGGTGAATATACATCAAAGTTCCTCTGTACAGTACAAAACTATACAAAATCCCATCAGGGTACATCAAAACAAACCAAAGGCTAAGTACAAAACATCTGAGCCACAAGCTCATGTCATCTAAGCCTAAGGTTTATCAGTAGCAACTATCCCTGCATAGGCTTCTTGCCTTGGGATCTATCTGCTCCTCCTCCTGATGAATCACCTGAAATATAAGTCCCACAAACGGGGTGAGATATAAAATCTCAGTAAACTCAGGGCCCTTGAAGGTATTTCCTTCCCCTGGTTCACTGACAACAGATACACAGATAAAACATCACAATTATCATGGTTATCATCAATTTATTTCATTCAATCAACACATAGGCAGTCAATGTACAACCATCTGTCAATATCTATGTGATTCCGATAGTCATCCCCATCTATCACATATCCTCATCATCTACTGCCTATCATCATCATCCTGCATATACTTTCATCTAAATATATATGCCGATCCCCACTCACAGAGGATCCAATATATACTAGGATATCTCATGGCAGGAAATCACTATCTATCGGAAGCA
>CM023954.1:17401010-17415409 GCA_013407115.1 Glycine latifolia
CTCAATCAAGGGACTAAGATAAACATCAATGTCATTTCTTGGCTGTCTTGGGCCCGATATCATCATAGACAACATCATGTATTTTCACTTCATGCACAACCAAGGAGGCAGGTTGTAGATGACTAGCAAAACAGGCCACGAACTGTGCTGAGTACTTAAACTGTTGTAGGGATTCATTCCATCACTGGCAAGTGCAAGCCTGAGATTTCTTGGATCTTTGCTAAATTCCGAATACAAACAGCCAATCTTCTTCCACTGAACTGAATCTGCCGGATGTCGGAGCATTCCATCACAGTGTCTTCCCTCTGCATGCCATGTAAGGTCTTTTGCGTCATCTTCATTAGCAAAAAGACGCTTAAACCTTGGAATGATTGGAAGATACCACAACACCTTCGCGGGAGGGCCTTTCTTTGAACTCTGATCACTGCCACAGTCGTCATCGTCCTTCACTTTGTACCGTGATACCCCACACGTGGGGCATTTATCCATATGTTCAAATTCATTTCTGTACAATATGCAGTCATTAGGACAGACATGAATTTTGTTATACTCTATACCCATCAGACAAAGTATCTTCTTCGCCTGATAGTAACTGCTTGGCAACGTGTTTTCCTCTGGAAGCATGTCCTTAACTACCTCAAGTAGTGAACTGAAGCTTTTGTCACTCCACCCATATCTGTCCTTGACATTAACCATATTTAACACCGTGGACAATAGTGTCAATGACTCTTTGCACCCCGGATACAACGACTTCTTCGAATCACTTTCCAATGTATCATACATAGGGGCATGTGCTTGCTTAAAAGACTCATGTCCCAGATCACGAATCATATCATCTAATCAATCTCTGATGTCAACATCAAGCGTTTCAGTTTGCGAGACCCTCTACGTGTCTGTCAATTCACCATGCCATATCCATGTCGTATAAGTCTTCTTAATCCCATCGCACAGAAGATGCTCCTGTATGTCGTCTAGTGCTTGGCGTCTTCCATTCAAACAATTGATACAGGGACATAAATATTTTCCATCCCCATCCGGTCGACTTCTTTCGGATGCAAATTCTAAGAAATGTTCAATGCCTTCCTCATACTCAACCGTGATGCGACTTGCATTCATCCAACTTTGATCCATGTAATTAATAACTCTGTGATACTCACAAAGTTATTCCATGCATGAAAACCTCTCTTTTTTCCATTCAAGGTGTGACCCTATCCCATTCAGGAAGACATATTTTTATAGTATATTCATATGTATAGGTTGCGTTTCTTATCTTAAATTTGACGAAATTTCGGCAACATTTTGCTTTGGTCTCCGAGTACATGACATGAAGCGGTGACATGAGTTCCACCACAGTCAAGTATGCACCCGGAGAACAAAGTGAAATGCATTGTACCGAAATTTCATCAAATTTAAGAAAATAAACTCAACATATACATATTAATATACTATAAAAAATTGAGTCTTCCCAAACTGTCCAAACAGACAATTCAAGAATCAATACAATGATTAATCCAAACTATCCGGAAGAATCAGTGTAATGAATCTCAAACGGGAAACTAAGGTTCACTCATAATGAACATTAATTGTATAGAAAAAGCAACATGCATACTTGACATACAAAATATTTTAAAAATAGTCATAAGACAAATTGTACGCGACAATATGAAACATATTCACACCTGTGCTGATGATCTGTGTGAAATGTCGAACAATGAAACTCGTGATGACGAGGCAAACAGGAAAAAGGTTCGCTCTCCTACAACCTACAATGAACATATAACATTATCTGATCATGTTGATGGAATGCAAGTGATTTACATAAAGTAAGGGTTAAAAGGGATGTGGACAAAACAAGTTACACAAGCACGCATTACATATTATCTTATAAAAAAAATATGAAACACTTTTGTAATTACCTAAGATGATGGTCAATGAAAATCTCCAACAATGAATCTGGTGATGACAATGCAAAGAGGCAAATGAAAACTGTATACAAATGATACATGTGGTGTCAGATTACAAAAGTTGGTTTGAATCAAGACAAACAAAAGAGCACACACCGTAGTCTATGAAAGTATGTCAACCTTCATTGTTACTTCTGGAAATAACCTATCCCTTTCAGCAAAAGAACTCATAGAGATACAGATACACAAAGAGAAACTCTGTAAGCGAGTGTTGTGTGTGTGTGTCTATGTTTTTAGAGCTGAGACAAATAGCATATATTTGAGTTTGGGTGATTGGAGAAGAAATTGAAGAAGAGAGATTGCCAAATGAGAGTGTGCTGTTTTGGAGTTGTTATCTTGATTGGTTGAGCATTTTTGTCAAATGAGGTATGTGTTTTCGAATCTTCTAATTCCTTTGAATCTTCTACAAAACCAAAACCCCTTTCTCCTCAAATTAAATTCAACTAATAGGTCAATCTCATGCCAAAAGCAGGACTATTAGAAGAATAAGACCAAATATTTATTGTATAGTAATTGCCCAAAAAAAACAACTCTGCTTGATTTAGTTATTACTTCATGTATACAATATATGAAGTATTGCCATTTAGACACACATGGATGTACACACAAACACTAGAATCCATTATTTTTGTTCATTTTCTCATTAAATATGTTATATTAGGTTGACCTTCTAAAGAACAAGCTTGGATTCGATGAAGCTTTTAATTACAAGGAAGAATTAGACTTGAATGCAGCTCTACAAAGGTGTGTGACAAGCTCGAAAAGAATACAAGTTTGAATTATTGGCTATTGTCTAAGGAAAGGGACTAAAAAGGACCACTACTAAGGTGTGTAACATGCATGGCAATGCCGTGTTCCAATTTCAGCCACCAAACCAACTACAATCTTTGAAGGACCACTACCATATTTACCAAAAAAGGAAGTAAGCTTACAAGGCTTGATTCCAACGCATAAGAAAACAAAAAGAGATTTACCAAAAAAGGAACTAATTCAGCATATCTCAAGCCAAAACCAAAGTAACATGATGGATGTGGTTCATCTTAATTACAATATTGGGTGTTCAATTAAAGTTATGATGAGGCTAATGCGAAAAG
This sequence comes from Glycine latifolia, assembly GCA_013407115.1. Taxonomy (NCBI): domain Eukaryota; kingdom Viridiplantae; phylum Streptophyta; class Magnoliopsida; order Fabales; family Fabaceae; genus Glycine; species Glycine latifolia. Next base: position 17,404,069 of record CM023954.1, read on the forward strand.
GCCAAAAAACATAAGCTGTAAATTAATGATATGGACTTCCTAGGATGTTTTGTGTTGTAAAATGATCATTTAAGTCAATTGAGATTTGGAATGTAGTGACTCTTTCTTCAATACAACTAAACAATGAATGATTTGCCATAGAAGTTGTATTTTGCTTCAATTTGGAGCCTAGCAAGAGTACCATTCCTCATCGACCACATTTTGTCATAATGAAAAACTCACCCAAATGGGATTTCATAGCACATTACACCACTACTCTACTAGAATCAATCAATCAATGAATTAATGAATTGACTCTCATTCAAATGAAACTAAGTACAATCCATTAATTCACCTTCTAGGATGCAATCAAGTTAAGCAACTACAATGTTTATTTCATTCCCATCTTAGGACTAATTTTGGTCGTTGAAATGAATACAAAAGGGTAATAAAAATGAGAGGATAAATATTTAACTTTTTTCTGTCATATACTTGGCTATTTCATAGATGTTTATTAGTCAAGAACCTCAAGTTAGAGAATTCATCCAAAACTTTGTCACACTCCATGATGTTAACTTTAGTCTAAACAATGAATGATTTATTCCAAGTTAACACCAAAAGTAAAATGAAAGAACAAAAATTCATAACTGTAAGTAAATAAGAATAGGCACAAACACAATGAAAATCAGAAAATCAAACATAAACGAAACTTGCTTATGAAAGGTAGAGAGCATGGAACAAGAGTTGAGTATATAAAACATTCAGCTTATGGATTAGGCATTTTATCAAGCACTTAGTGGGCAACTTCATTCTATTCACAGCAATAACACATTGAACCCATACATCACACGCAAAATTGGTAATGCAAAACCATACCCAACACAACAGCGACAACAAAATACAACATTAGCATTATTGGGCAACAATGAAAACACGAGAAATGCGTTGACACTAACCTCGGACAGAGACATGAGGTTTGCTTTAACAATGAAAAAGAAAAGCGCAAGGTAGACAACAACAAGCATGAGCTGAGGTAGGCGACAACAAGCACTGAGAATGAGAGCTGAGGTTGAGGGAGATGCAAAAGAAAAGCACACGTCAGTGAAGGGAAATGATTTCGGGCCCCATATTTGTTTTATAATAACAAGAACAACATCGATTTTCATTCAAAAATCGATGTTAACTTTTTTATGTGTTTTTAGGAAAACTGATGTTAACGAGGACTAGTTAACATCGGTTTTCATGTGTTTTTAAGAAAACCAATGTTAACTTTCTCCACATAATTACAAAATTGCCACCGTGTTTTCGTTAACATCAATTTTTTAGAAAATCGATGTTAACGTGCCGATGTTAAAACTCCTTTTTCTAGTAGTGTTTATTTTTGTTTCTATTCTTTATCGACATCCAACATTATTTAATTATAGTTTTGATAATATAAGTATCAACATCAACAACATCTTTAACCAAAGTTAATTGTCATCAATGGTAGATGAATCAAATGATAGATCAGAAATAAGACAAAAGAGAAAAAGGGAGAGGGGAAGAAAAAAGGCGAAATAAGACAAAAGAAAGGGAAAAAAAAGAAGCTAAAATAAAATAAGGGTGAAAAGAGGAGGGAAGAAATGAAGAGCAAAAGAACTAAAAAAAAGGGAACGAATGGAACATATAGATACTAATGAGTTTAACCCTCCACCAAGCTTATAGCTTTTCTCCACTCCGTCTTAAGACACATTATCCGCCAATCTATTTCCCACTCCATTAGGTCATGTTTAACTACCTTTTCCTAGGTGAGTTTCGGTCGACCTCTACCTTTCTTTGTGTCGAGCTCTTGGTAACAAACTCTTATTTTTACGGGAGCATCCAATGAACGTCTCATAACGTGCCCAAATTACCTCAATCTATGCTTTCTCATCTTTTCACACACTGATACTATTGCTACCTTTCGTCAAATGTCTTCATTTCTTATCTTATCCATCTTCATATAACCACACATCCACCTTAACATCCTCATTTCATTTATGATACCCCTATTTTATGCTCATGTTGCCTATGTGTTGGCTAGCATTTCGCTCCATATAACATTGTTAGTCTTACAACTACTCTATAGAATTTTCCTTTTAGCTTAAGGGAAATTTTTCGGTCACACAAAAACTCAGGTGCACTCTGCCATTTCATCCACCCTGCTCTGGTTCTATGATTTACATCCTCATCAATCTCACCACCATTTTGCAAAATTGATCCCAAGTATCTAAAAACATCTTTCTTGGGCACCTCTTTACCAAGTAGATACACTGTGTCTTGATCACCATCTCGTATCTGCAAAAACTCACACTTCATATACTCTGTCTTGCTCTTGCTTATCGTGAATCCTTTAGACTCCAAAGTGTTTCTTCACAATTCTAGTCTCCTATTAACACCATCTTTGGTCTCATTAATAAGCATGATATCATCTGCAAAAAGCATACACCACGACACTTCCTCTAGAATATCTTTCGTTAGTTCATCCATCACTAAGGCAAAGAGATAAGGACTAAGAGCCAAACCTTGGTGAACACCTATCGTGATAGGGAAATACCTTGATGATTCATTACAAGCTTTCACACATGTGTTAGCCCCATCATGAAAATACAATGAATATTTATGTAAATAAACCAAGGGGGGGTGAATTGGTTTTGCCTCCAAATTTAAAATTTTCTTTCAAACAATGTAACAGCGGAAGAATTTAAATGAATCGTATCTTATACAAAACCAATTTATAAAACAATTACCTTCTCCAATCAATTAACTCTTGTACAGAATCAAAGTGTAAATGATGAGCAAATGGAATGCTAAAAGAATTCAACCAAACACAAACTGAAACTTAAATGCACAAGAGATTTATACTGGTTCACCTCTCAACCCCGGAGGCTACATCCAGTTTCACTTCCAACCCAAACAAGGTTAGAGTTCCACTATAACAAATCTTAGTTCTTTACAAGCAATCAACAAGGTCTCTTTTACCTGCCCTAGGCAAACATCAAAATCTACTTCCTAGATTTTTCAAAAGACCAAGAACCAGAGATCCCCTCTCTGTTCTTCCCCTAGAAAACCTTTTCTAGACAAGCTTTAAAGAACCCCAAATGTTATATGGAAAATCAACAAAGTTTATACAACAAGTAATAACAAAAACACAAGCTTAAGATTCAAGAAAGGTATCACCTTATTTTCCTCTACAACTAAAATGATATGTACGAATTAATCAACCTGAGATGATGTCTATCATGCTTTCTTGAAACTTCTTTTATCACTAGCTTGCATGGATGTTCAATCACAATGAGAATCTTGACTCAACACACATGTAGATTGTAACACCCCAAAATTTTGGGAATTACAGTCAAATACTAGGGTAAAATGTTAATGGGAAGCAGCACAAAAGATTTGGGGGAAATGACGAAAATACCCCTGGACATTTCCAAAAATGACCAAATTACCCCTAGGTATTTTAGCAAAATATCTTAAGGAGGAAATTTTATAAATACCCTGAACATCTTTGGAAATGACGATTTTACCCCTAGGGGAGTGGCAAAATTACCAAAATACCCTTTAGGTTAAAAAATGACCAAGATGACTTTAGAAATTTATGGGAACCTGAATATTGGATAAAATACTTTTAGATAACAAATAATAAGCAAGGTTGATGGCAGAGAACCCTGAACTAGAATTTCTAGGAATTTTGGAAGATAAATTGAAAAGAGTTTAATATAGACTACCTCAGGTATCAAGAAAACCCCAGGAAAATAATAGATACAATCTATGGAGTTTCTCTTAATTATGAGAGGAATAGGGTTCCTAAATGAGTTAGTTTAGTAATTTTAATCATTCAAGGCAAAATGGACCAATAAGAAATTAGAATCTAGCTATTATAGGTAATAAAGGAAAATTGGATTTATTTGGATTTCTAAATAAAGCCTTGACCGTATGATGCAAGATCAATGGAGAAAAGCTTTAGGAACATTCAAGAATGAACACATGGAGAGTTAAGGAGACTAGCCATTTCCATTGGTACATTTGTAAAGTAAGATAATAATGAACTAAGAAGATTTTTTTGAAGTAAACTTCCTCTTGTTTTCCTTGAACACGTGGATAGTTCTAGGCATTATTTTAAAAATCTCAACGGTCAAAAGTTATATATGAGAGATAGGAGTATGCCTCTAAAATGTTAAAGAGATCCAACGGTTAACAAATCCAGAATGAGTATTTTAATAAAATGGGCTTTGGAAGAGATTTTGTGACTAAGCTAGCAATCCACATAAGAAAGCAATTGAAGACTTGACCTACAAGTCTTGAACTCCACGTGCAAATGGAAAAGAATGTAGAAAACTCAAGAACTAGGACACTTGGAGGGTGCAAAATGCCTAGCCAATGAGGTGAAACCTAGTGGAAGTAAGTTATGATGACTTAGGAAGATTTTGTAGCATAAGCAAGCTATTCCACGTGAACAAGCAAGGAGTGCTCTCCAAGAAATGAAGTTCCACGTACAAGGGAGAAGGAGAAGAGTAGTATAGAAGAATCAAGACACAAGCCACTTGGACGGTGCAAATTAACTAGCCAATAAGGTGGAACCACAAGGAAAGCTAGTCATCATGACCTTGGATGATATTTGTAGTAAAAATCAAGATTTACCACCTTATATAAAAGATGTAGGGACCGAAATTTGGGCTGTCCTAAAGGGAAAGAAACATGCACATCCACTTCCAAAATACTCCTATTTCATCCCTTTCTAATTCTATCATTCACCTAGAACAAAAAATAAAAGCTTATGCCTTGGAAGTTCACGTGAAGAATTAAGGAGGAAGGCTGTCCAAAAGCTTAAGGAAAGCAAGGTATGGGGAAGTTTATGATAACCCAAGTTTGAATGTGAATTATGTTAAGAGTTCTAGTTGGTTTCATAAGAAAGTAAGCCTTGTATACTAGGTGTTTGATGAATTACCTCAAAGAACTAAGATAGTTACATGAATGATTATTAGACTAAGTGACTTGATTTTAGGTTAAGGAATGATTGTTATATAAATAATTAGAACTTAACTTAATGAATGAATGTAAGGTACTTAAGATTATAGGTAATATGGCTATCATAAAAGAAAACAATTGTCTAATGGAATATTTTACTCAAATCAAAGTATCTTATGTTTTTACTAAAGTTTATAAGTGGTTCATGTTTATAAGGGTTAATAAAAGTTTTGAACATGTTTATTTATTATTAGAATTATGTAGAACCTTATAAAGATTAATGTTTAAGTAGCTTTCTTTAAAGTATTCTATGAATCCAAGCTTGCACACCATGGGTTTGATAATTGGTTACAATGAATGAAATATGTTTAAGAGTTGTTGGTTTGAATCTTTATTGTTGAATTTGAATTATTGAATGCTTTAAGCAAAGGTTATGTATTATTCCATGTGTTGTGAAGTTGAAATACACAAAGCTTATGTGTTGTTGAGTAATTCTATATACTTTGATAAAGTTAACATGTTGCTTAGTGTCTTATGAATTTACATGAATTTAAAGTGGTTTTATGATTTTGATGATGAGAAATGAGTCAAGATGTATATTATGTTGATAATGAAGTGTTGGAATCCTTGTGTTGTTAAGTGTGTTGTGATTATGTATAGATTCCAAAGAGTTTTGTTGAAACTTTGTGATTAAATAAGTGGTTGAGTTGTATGACTTATCTTTGAAGAATTATGGAGTGGAACTATGGCTGTATGCTTAGATTGTTGTGTAAAGCTTTATGTGATGGTTGAAAGAAGCTTTACGTATTGTTTTAAAAGCATATGCCATGAGTTTTCAAAGATGTTGAGCTTTGAGGTGCATGAGACATAAAAGAAGAATAATATTAGTGAGAAAAGATGTGATAAAAGTGAATCATTCATGCATTTTCATATGCATATGCCCGGCGGGGGTTAAGCCGTGAAGTTGTTTGTCAGATAGCTAAACTGAGTCCATGCGTTCAGAGGAGTCTGAGCTAGGGGGTAGTTGAGACAGTGAGGACCACACCACCATGATGATCACATAGGTGGAGGTGACATTCCTACGCGCCACTGGGCTACCCTGACTTAATGGATAAGTTCGTTCCACTGAGAGAGGGTGGGGCTATCTTGACTATGGCCATTTGATGATGAGATGTTGAGACAATCATGCATCATATAAAGAAGATGAGCATGCATTACATGCATCACATGATGAGTATGAGGAAGGAATATCTGTTGATGAGTATGATGTATATTTGTGTATGGATGATATGATTTAATCTGTGTGCTGCATAGATGGTGTGATTTAATCTGTGGGTAAATCATGCGTGTTTGTTAATTTATAAATATCATTATAACTATGTGTGTATATATTCTTTTATGTATGTTTTATTCAAACTGTGTTTGTCATAAACTTACCCTATGTTTTGTGTCTATGGTTGACACCTGTGATGACCCCAATCTATTTGGACGAGCAGAGAAACAGTAAAGCAGTGGATGACTATGAAGAGAAGATGATGAAGATGTATTGATGAGTTGTACTAGATTTAAATTGGTTGTATTTTATGTTGGCATGTATTTGGGACTGTATAATGAACTATACTTTGGACTGTATTGCTGGACTGTGCTTTATTCTTATTATAAATAAACCGTGGTGAGTGAGTATCGTTTATGTTACGAATGAATTGTAAAAACCGTAGAGAGAGAGAATTCGTTTATGATAGGGACGACTAGAAGAACTTGCAAGCAAAGCGAAAAGAATTTTCCATGAAATTTATAACTAAGATAATTCTAATACAAAGAGAAAACGAGATTTTATCTAAAATCAATCGAACATGAGAGAGTAAAAGGAGGCGTTACATAGATTCTAACACATTTGAATAACTCTGTAATTTCTGACTTTTAACCCTTTGAAGACTCTTAGAGAATGTAAAACACAAGGTATGTACGAGTACCCTCTTTCTGATGTGTTATTTTTCAAAGACACAACTTTCCTATTTATAAAAAAACAGATTTAACTACCTGTAATCGATTATTTCGTTATAATAATCGATTATTTTAACTTCAGTAATCGATTATCTCGTCCATATAATCGATTAATTTGTTCATCATAAATCTGGAAATCTTGAACGAACAAAATAATTGATTATTTGCCAATTTAATCGATTAAGCCAGTACATGACTAAAACTTGACAATGCAGGTTTAATCGATTACAGTTATCTGGTAATCGATTATACCAGTTGATCATGTTGTGCTACATTATGCAGATTGCTTATGTAATCGATTATTTACCCAGATAATCGATTATTCCAGTGAGTTCCCAAATCTGTGCCAAGCTTATTTAATCGATTACAAAACAATGGTAATCGATTAAACTGTTCTTAAGGCTTTTTCCAGAAAACACAAACAAGCTTGTAATCGATTAAAGCAGTGAAAAACTCTTTTACACTTATCTAAATGCCTTTAGGAAATCCTATTACTTTGCACATACTAACATGATTAATAACCTATTAGTGAATGTATGAATGCATGATTTACTTAAGAGTTACAGAGGATTATAAGGATTTAACTCATGAACCAAGCTTTAACCAAAATTACAAATGCCATCATATTGAGTGGGCATGCAAAACACCAAAAACACACTTGCTTCCATTATCCTTGAATCTCTGCTTTTGCTGCTTGATCCTAACACATCATACATATCCTTGATTGCATTAACATACTTTAATGCTACCTTTTTCTTCTCAAGAGTCCACCATAAGACTTTTCTTGAGACCCTATCGTATGTTTTCTAAAGATCTATGAACACCATATGTAAATCTTTCTTCTCTTCTCGATACCTTTCCATTAATTGTCGCATCAAGAAAATAGCTTCCACGGTACATCTTCTTGACATAAATCCAAATTGAATTACGAAAACCTTTGTCTCCCTCCTTAGGCGATGTTTAGTAACTCTCTCTCACAACTTCCTAGTATGGCTCATGAGCTTGATGCCTCTATAGTTAGTGGTAATATAAGTATACATGATTAAATAAACTAAGATTATACACATAACTAATAAATGATGTTTTTCCCACTTAATAAGAATACAATAAGATCTTGCTATAAACAAAGAATTTTTGTTTCCTTTATAACTTCAAAAATCATATTTTTCTTTAAATGCATCACGACAACATATATTATGTTTGTCTTCCTCATCATGGAGTAAAAAAAATAGAAGATGTAGCAAGGGATTCATAAATGAAAAAAACTTTTAATTGATTAAATTGGCCATCCAATTAATCTTCAAGCTTCCTTTCTTCATTTTCCTTAGCTAGAGGCCTCTCATCATCCAAATTATTTCAGTTTCATTCACCACTTCTTAAGTCATCCCTAAGCACATTAACATCAATAGTAAGGAACATATAATGAATGTATACTACCAATTGAAAACATAATTAAGACTCTATGAGAATTAAGATTTGCACTCTTTTTTTATTTTATTATTATACAATAAATTGTTTACTAAGTTTGTACCCCAATTCCCATGTCCAACACCTTCACACTTTTGATTTCATTTTTGCAAATAGAATAATTGATATCATTATTTATAGACCTAGAAGTTGAAACAAATAAATGTGTAACATTTTTTTACAATTTGTAAAATCTGTTACTCAAAAGATGTCTCACATCATCTTTATCATTGCATAACATTTTCTTTTCCGATTTTGTAACATCTTGACATTAGGAGAAGCAACAAAGTTTATCATATTTACAAACTATATAAAATATTTTTACTTGCATTAAGGATGTTACCTTAGAAGTGCAATAAGGAAGGAAGGAGGGATATTTTGTGATACGTCATGTACAAAAAGGGGTTGTGTAGTAAGAGACTGAAAATGAACAGAAGAATAAAGATACATAGTATGGTGCACTGAGTTGGATGATATCCACACACTACAGAGAGAAAAGGAAGGCAAGGAATGAAAAAGGGAGAGAGAAAGGAAGGTTGTGATAGAAAAGTCTAGAGGAGGAACAATGAGAAGGGTGGAGGAAAAAATAGGAATGGTGTGAGGATAAAGAAGAGTGAGAGAAGTTATTACTATGTTAGTGGAAGGTGGAACGAAATTTGAAGCATATTTGTTAACAAGTATGTGCGGTTACTTTTTGTATCAATTTCACTTTGTGTCTTTTTTCCATTTTACCTTCTAATTAATACACATATTATTATTGCAATTGAAAAAGAGTAAGAGATAGAAATAAAATTGAGGGGCATAAATGTATAGGAAAATGTGGAGACGAAAAAGAAGTTATAAAATTGTATCCCCTTTATTTATTATTACCAAATTGTTGGGGTATAAGTCAAGATGACCTATTCCAATTCATTTTGTCCTCATACTTTTCAAAATCAGTTGTTTTAGTCCCCCTATTTTAAAATAGACACATTTGATCCTTCCATCATATTCGAAAGGTGTTGATTGGTATGAAATTAACCTAATGTGGCCCAAATTTAGTGGTTTAACACAAGATTATTTGCTTAATCTATGTAATAGTCAATGTTAATCTCTTAACCATCACACTTTCAATTTGACAAAATGATAAAAATTGCGGATTCTACAAAAGTTGGGGGATTAAACGTCTCTATTTTAAAATAAAGGAACTAAAATTGCAGATTTTAAAAAAATAAGAGGATCAAATATTTTTATTTAAAAATAAGGAAACCAAAATTGTGGATTTTGAAAAACAGGAGAACCAAAATTGCATTTAATTCCTTTTAAAAATAAAAATGAAATATTTTTTTAAGAGAGAAATTCAAACTCAAATACTACATGCTAAAAGCATAGATGATTTGATCACCAAAAATAACGCTTAGATGAGTTTTTTTATTCGTAGGAATCAGAGATAGTACATTATTTTTATATTAAAAAGTAAAAATTACATTTTTAAAGTCTTTTCTAATATCTTTTTTATAAGAACCAAATTAGAATTATTTTTTGTTTATTTTATACAAATTAATTTAGAATTTTTTTTGTGAATTTTGATAATGTATGATAAGTGATTTAACTATAATACAAGAGAAATTAAATCTATATTTTAGTGTTTGAATAAAGATTAATGAAAGAATAGGGAAAATTAATTATATTTGTTTATTTGTTATTATGGGTTTGATGGTTTTCGAGGTTTAGGCCTTTATGGGTGGTTTTTGTAACACCCTTCCAATTACTATATTATGCCTAGGTCATAATACGTAACTAGAAGATGTTAACTTTTCTAACATAATTTTTTTAACCAAATCCGATTAAGAAAAACTTGTCTAAATATTTGAAATTTAACTATGTTATGAAAATTACGCTTATATAGAGCCTGTAGAGACTTTTTGGTCTCTTTAATAAATTATAAACTTAGTAATAACTTGTAATTAATATTTCATACAATAATATTAATGTCCATATACTACAAAACATATAGGAAAATACTACAAATCTGCAACATTAAAAGAAATCTTCTAGTTTGTCCCCAATTTGAAGCTGCTCCTCCCGATTTACCCATCTGGAATGACACGGGAACACACTAAAACAGTGAGAATTCCAAAGAATTCCCAGTAGGTGAAAAATGACTCATCATAAAGTGTCATTGTCATCATTCCAGCTACTTCGGTTTATTAAGAAAACATGTGAACAATCATAGTTGATTTTAATTTCATAAACGTATAACTCGAAGTAGTTTCATTTTATTCACAAACACTTAAAAATAATCCCATACTTCATCAATAATGCAAGCATAAATCATGACAATGCATAGTTTTTCTTTATTAATCTATTCTTTAATACCCTAAACTAGACAATGAACTCATTACTAGACTTAGGTTACTCCCACAGGGTCGTGCTCAGCTTAACTATATCACACTTTGGGGTCCCATAGGGTCGTGCTTAGCTTAACTGTATCACCCTTGGGTCAATATGTCTTTCCCGCAAGGTCGTGCTCGGCTTAACCGTATCACCCGTTGGGTACCATCAGGGTCGTGCTTAGCTTAATTGTATCACTCTTTAGATATTATCTTTCTTTAGTCTTTCCCTCAGGGTTGTGCTCGGCTTAACCGTATCACCCTTTGGGCACCATCAGGGTCTTACTCAGCTTAACTGTATGATGGACTCCAAAATTGAATCAAGTCCTGTTTGCCCTGATCTTCCTTGCAATGGAACTCAATCTTCAATTCACTTCAAAATAGAGCATGTAACCCTTCCCTAGAATGGGGCTGTTTATGTTTTATGATTTAAGAATTGGAATAATGGAAGAAGAATAGAAATGGATTTGGATTGACACCATGGAATAGGAATTCCAATAAGTCTTGCAAGAATCACCACAATAGCTCAG
>CM023954.1:17450409-17493199 GCA_013407115.1 Glycine latifolia
CTCCTATTCTTCTTTGAAGACTCTTGCCCAAGAAATCATTCAATACCTATGAAGATTAAAGAGTGGGTCAAGAAGTAGCTTAACCTAGAAAATCACTTTCTAACTTTGTGATGGCTTGTATATATTCAGAAAATTCAAAGTATTCAGATGGAAAACCAAACCAAGCCTCACTTCTATTTATAACATATTTTTTCAACTAACTGTAATTGATTAAACGCGCCAAATAATCGATTAAAAAGTCTTGTGTAATTGATTAAAGTGTCACTTAATCGATTAAAGTGTTCATGCTGATTTCTGGGTTTGAACAACGAGCAAAATAATCGATTAAAATGAGTTATAATCGATTAAAGTAGTGATACATGTATTCCTGAAAAGCCTTGTGTAATCGATTACAAGAAATGGTAATCGATTAAATCAGTGTAACAAGTTTTTCTAAGAATCTTATGTAATCGATTACAGGAAATGAGAATCGATTAAACCAATGAAGCATGATTTTCTTTTAACACTATGTAATCGATTACAAGCAATGGTAATCGATTAAATTGTTCTTCAAAGCTTTTCCAGATTTAAAAAATGAAGCAAATAATTGATTAATTCGTAGTGTAATCGATTAAACCAGTGATAATTGTATTTTTCCAAAAACATTGCCTATTGAGTTCTTTTTCAAAAATTGCTTTAATTCTTTGATGAAAACATTTAAGCATATAAATGATTAAGTGCATGCAATGCAAGGATCAATAGATTGGCCTCTTTATACACTTCATTACATTCTTCAAGGCATGTGAAAAGCTCAAAACAATCTTCCATTGCCTAAGCTTCAAGCTTCAAGTTGCTCCCCGTATATCCAACAAATAGAACCTACGAATATTGATCAAGCCTTAATTGATGAACATTGGATGCATGCCATGCATGATGAATTGAATCAATTCAAGAGAAATGAAGTTTGGGAACTTGTCCCTAGACCTCCTTCTCTCAAACCTATTGGCACAAATGGGTTTTTAGAAACGAACTTGATGAGAGTGGAATAATAGTCAGAAACAAAGCTAGATTGGTTGCAAAAGGTTACAACCAAGAGGAAGACATTGACTATGAGGAAACCTATGCACCAGTTGCAAGATTGGATGCCATTAGGTTATTGCTTGCATATGCATGTTTAATGAATTTTAAACTTTTTCAAATGGATGTTAAAAGTGCTTTCTTAAATGGATATATTGAGGAGGAAATATATGTGGAGCAACCTCCTGATTTTACTGATTTCAAGTATCCAAATCATGTTTATAAACTTAAGAAAGCTCTTTATCACAAGGTCCAAGATCTTGGTATAAAAGATTAAACAAATTTCTGCTTATGCATCTTTCACAAGAGGACCTGTTGATAAAACTTTGTTCATCAAAAGGCAAAGAAATGATATATTATTGGTTCAAGTGTATGTTGATGATATAATTTTTGGTTCAACTAATCAACTATTGTGCAAAGAATTCTCTATCTCTATGCAACAAGAATTTGAAATGTCAGTGATGGGAGAATTAACATTCTTTCTTGGACTTCAAGTAAAGCAAATGAAGAATGAAACATTTCTAAATCAAACCAAGTATTGCCTTGAAGTGATCAAAAAGTTTGAAATGGAGAAAAGCAAAGATGCTGCTACTCCAATGGCAACATCAACTTATCTTGATTCAGATGAAAATGGAAAAAAGGTTGATGAGTCAAAGTTTAGAGGAATGATTGGATCATTGATGTACTTGATAGCTAGTAGACCAGATATTATGTTGAGTGTGTGGTTGTGTGCAAGATATCAAGCAAATCCCAAAGAATCACACCTCATTGTAGTCAAAAGAATCCTCAAATATCTCAAATCAACACCAAAAGTTGGTCTTTGGTATCCTAAAGGTGCATCAATTAATTTAGTTGGTTTTCTGATTCTGACTTTACAGGGTGCAAGTTGGATAGAAAAAGCACTAGTGGAACTTGTCATCTACTTGGAAGTTCACTGATCTCATGGAATTGCAAGAAACAATCTTGTGTTGCTTTATCAATAGCTGAAGCTGAGTACATCTATATTGGAAGTTGTTGTGCTCAAAACCTTTGGCTAAAGCAACAATTACATGATTTTGGTGTTGAATTAAAGCAAATACCTCTGCTATGTGACAACACAAGTGCTATCAACATTTCCAAAAATCCAATAATGCACTCAAGGACCAAACACATTGAGATAAGACATCATTTCCTTAGAGATCACATCCAAAAAGGTAACATCAAAATTGACTTCATTGATACACATAATCAATTGGCTGATATATTCACTAAACCATTGGCTAGAGATAGATTCTATACTCTTAGAAACATGCTAGGTATCCTTTATGAGTTTAACATTTGCTAGCATGCTTGCTATGTGTAAATCTATGTGAAATAGCATCTTACTTGATTGATTATCACTTGTGCTTGGAAAATTCGAAATTGTGCTGCATAAATACTGTTCATTCTGATATCTCCACTGTAATAATCGAATAAGGCATGGATTAATCGATTAAATGAACTTTAAAAGCTGTTGGGAATGAAATTTGTGCTTCTGTAATCGATTGCATAACAAAGATAATCGATTATTCCTTCATAGAAAATATTTTCAGCAAATGAAATTCTCTGGAATAATCGATTAAGCTATCGGATTAATCGATTAAATTGATTTGAAAACTTTGAAACTTGAAATTCTTTCTGTAATAATCAATTACATAAGTAGAATAATCGATTACATTTCATCTTCATTAACTGAATTGTTCTGAAATAATCGATTACTTGATGAATTCATCGATTACTGCCTATACAAAAACTGATTTTCATTAAGAATTAATTGATTACATAAGCATATAATCGATTATTCATGGAGTTACTGCAGAATCTGCAAGTTTTTCTTGGAATTTGTAACTGCCCAACTGCCACCTAATTCAAAATTTGAATCTTCTGTGCTTTAAATTGATTGGGTTAATTCAAAGTAACTATTCCTCATTTCAAATTTGAACTTTGGAGCCTAAAATCTTCTATAAATATAGCCTATGTTAAAGGAAGAAATCACACCATTCTCATCTTCTGTCTTAAGCACTACTGTGTTTTTCTTTCCTCTGAGTTTAGAAACTCTGCTTTAGTAGCCTTTCCTCACATTAGCCATGTCTGCCCCTAAGAGAACCAAATCATCTAAGAGAAAAGGCTGAAACTTCTAACCCAGCAGTAAGTAGATTAAACCACTGGTTTTCAAATGAGAGAGACAAAATGACATACCTCCAGTTCAATGCCACCAAACTAATTTGTCCTCCCAAACACCTTGACCTTGACTGGTTTATAGGATAAGGTTTTCAATTCCCTGCTTTCATTGAAGCTCAAGGTTTGAAGAAATTTATGGAGATGAAGGGTACCTTTTACCCTGAACTAGTGAAGGTGTTTTACACCTGCTCTAAGTTTTTGATGGACTCCAAAATTGAATCAAGTCTTGTTTGCCCTGATCTTCCTTGCAATGGAACTCAATCTTCAATTCACTTCAAAACAGAGCATGTAACCCTTCCCTAGAATGGGGCTGTTTATGTTTTTTCTAAATTCAGAAATGGATTATGGAAGAAGAATAGAAATGGATTTGGATTGACACCATGGAATAGGAATTCCAATAAGTCTTGCAAGAATCACCACAATAGCTCAGAAGCCATTGATAAGAAACAAGAAGTTCTTGACTAAGAACTAAGGGAGAAAACTCTCACCAACAATTCAGCAATTGTATTAATCATCCAAAGATGGAATTTACATTCAGTTTGGGACCTTATATAGGCCACGAATTATTAAGCTAATTAACCCTAAATGACATGTAAATGTAAGCTAAAATGAAGCCCAAAACGTAGCTTGTAGGACAAGCTTTACATAAGTGTCCGCTGGCTTCCAAAACTGTGCAGTAACCATCTGATACTGATATAATCGATTATTTCGTTATGGTAATCGATTAAATCAGGCAAAAACTGAAATAATCGATTACGACAGAAAGGCTATGATTCCTGCTCTCAACTGGTTGCGTGGTAATCGATTATTTCGATGAAATAATCGATTACGGCAGAAAGGCTATGTTTCCTGATTGCTTCTAAACATCTTGTAATCGATTACCAAGCCCAAATAATCGATTAAAGCAGTAACTACTTATTTACAAATGTTTTATTGAATTTCTCTTAACAAGTACTGGAATTTATTGAATTAAAGTGGACTTGAGACACCAAAATCCAGCTCTTGTCGTCCTTGATAAGGTTTGTAACTTCATGCTTGCCCAAGTTGGCTTGAATATGGTCTTGAAGTGCTTGAGTCCTAGCTCTTGTCATTGGTCCTATGAAGCTCACCAAAGGAAGTGTTTCAAGCTCCCCTTCTAGACCCTTGGCTTGACTTGGACCTCCATCAGTTTTCTATGGATGGGACAATCTTGTCTCAAGTCAATGGAGTGGCCATGGAAATCACTCTAGAAGTATGGGAAGAAGTGGCTGGAATTTTCTTTGATGGTGAAAGGAAATTTGAAGAAGAGGCTGGTGGGTACAGTAGGATAGACACATATAGGGGGATGCTTCTTGATCCTCAAATGAGGTTGAAGCTTAGGCTGAGCACTGGACCCATGACACATGAAGATAGACTTCTTCATTACATCATCACATATATCCTGACTCCTAGAGCCACCAATCATGCTCAAGCCACTGATGATGACATACAACTTGTGTATGCCATGAAAAATGGAATTCAGATGAATTGGATTCTCATAATTCAGGAAATAATGCTTAAGTCCAAAAGATTAATGAACTATCCCTTTCCATATGCTATTCTTGTGTCCAGGTTCATTGATTACTTCCATATAGATGTCTCTAATGAGGTTGTTGACAACACTAATGCAAACAATAGCCTCATCAAAGAGTAACATCTTACCAAGCTGGGGATGGTCAAGACCCCTTATGGATGGCATATGGCTGGACAACAACTCCCTGCTGCTGGAGATGAAGAGGAAACTGATGAAGAAGCTGAAGATGAAGGCACTGCTGAACCATCTTATAGTCCATTTGAATCTCTTATGATTCAAAAGATGGATGCCTTGTTGTCACTGCATCATGAGCATAGGGTTGAGACTAATTCATCTTTGGAGGAGATGAAATCTAGGCTGGAAAACATAGAAGCTAGGCTTGTCCTTGATGACTTTGACAAACAAGTCTAGGTTTCTTGTACTTCATGTTATTTCTTTCCTCTGTTTTCTATTATTTTTTTATTTTTTTCTGATTAATGTTCTACATTTCCCCTTTCAATCAATAAAACTTGCATTTCCCTTCTCAGTTTTTGCTGTGCTATTATCTTTTGTCTTTGATAAGCCAAATAGGGGGAGAAAAATTGATTGATAATTAACAAAAGTGGAACTCTGTTTTGCTCGTTGTTGTGCTCTGTTTTTCGGTTGGTTTTTGCAAATTAATGATTCAAGAAATTATCTAAGTCAAAAGAAGCAAACTAAGTCAGGGGGAGCTAATCTAATGAAAGTAAATGATTAATGTTTATGCAAGCATATCTCTTAACACTTGTTCTTGGCAAAGAGGCTGATTTGTTTTCAGGTTAACAAAGTTCAAGACTTTTATCTTGCTCATTCCTCAGAGTAATTCCAAACTTAAACATATGGTCAATCAATATTTGGCATGTTCAAAGCCAAAAAGGGAGGGATTGTTGGATATACTAGGAGTAACTTGAAGTTTGAAGCTTAGGACTTGGAAGAATGTTTTGAGCTTTTCACATGTCTTGAAGAAGGTAATTCAAATTGAAGTGTATAAAGAGGTCAATCTGTTGATCCTTGCATTGCATGCACTTAATTATTTACATGCTTAAATATCTTCATCAAAGAATTAAAGCATTTTTTTGAAAAGAACTAAATAGGCATTGTTTTTGGAAAAATGCAAGACTTACTATTTTAATCGATTATACTACGATTTAATCAATTATTTGCTTTGATTTTAAATCTGGAAAAGCATTGAAGAACAATTTAATCGATTACCATTTATTGTAATCGATTACATAGTGTTAAAAGAAAAAATATGCATTGCTGTTTTAATCGATTACCATTTCCTATAATCGATTACATAAGGTTTTAGAAAAGCTTGTTTTACTAATTTAATCGATTACCAGTTCTTGTAATCATTACACAAGGCTTTTTAGAAAAACATGGTTTCTTGCTTTAATCGATTACCATGATTTGTAATCGATTACACAAGCTGCTTCTGTAACAATTCTTCATTGCTTTAATCAATTACAACTCGGTTTAATCGATTATTCTGTTCGTTGTTCAAACCAGAAATCAGCATGAACACTTTAATCAATTAAGTGGCAATTAATCGATTACACAAGGCTTTTTAATCGATTATTTGGCACGTTTAATCGATTAGAGTTAGTTACAAAAAGCTGTTATAAATAGGAGTGAGGCTTAAAAACTTGAAAACTTCAAATTTTCTGAATACACATAAGCCTTCACAAAGTTGGAAAGTGTTTTTCTGGGTTAACTAACTTCTTGTCCCACTCTTTAATCTTCATGGGTATTGAATGATTTCTTGGGCTAGAGTTTTCAAAGAAGAATAGGAGAGCATGTTCTGAAATGCATTTTGTTCATTCAACTCTGATTGATAAACCACATGCATTAATATTCATTGGATCATCAGGTTGTTTCTCTCCATTCTCTTTGGTTGTAAATTTGTTTTTGCAATTTTTGTTATTTGGTGCTATTGTAAATTGTTCTTTGAAGCTTGTACTAGAGTAGTGTTCTTTGGTTCTTGTTCACTAGAAGTCTAATAGGGTTTTAGATTTCTTTTCTTTATCTGGAGTTGATAAAGAGTGTTTGTAATAAAGCTTGTAAGAACTGAAATTTATAATAGTGGAACTCTAATCTAGTGTTGATTAGAAGAAACTGGATGTAACTTCTCTTGAGAAGTGAACCAGTATAAATTCTAGTGTTATTTCTCTCACTCTAAATCTCTATTAGTCATCTTGTTCATTTGTTCTTGGTATTTTTATCATTACTCAACAAGTTCTATCTTGAGCTATTGATTTCTTAAGTTGAGTGATTTGATTGATTAAAAGCATTCTTGGATTAAAAATGATTAAGATCCTTACTCTGATTTTATAAAGAAATTTTAAAAGACCAAGTTTTAACCAATTCACCGCCCCTCTTGGTTATTGTGGGTATTCCTATTGTTTTTCATAATGAGCCTATGATTCAAAATGAACCTATTTCGAATGACTATGTTGTATATCTACATTAGTCAAAAACTTATTTTATTGATGATAATGATCCAATTTTGTTTTCATAAGTCTTAAGTAGTGATAATTTTGGAAAGTGGTTAGATGCCATGAAAGAAGAGTTGAATCCATGAAGTAGAATGATGTTTGGGACCTTGTAGAATTGCTGGAAGGTTGCAAGAGAGTTTTTGTAAATGAATCTTTAAGACTAAATTTGATTCTCATGGCAAACTTGAACGTTGCAAGGCCAAACTTGTTGCTAAGTGTTTTACTCAAAAACATGACATTGATAATAAAAAGACAATTTCATGAGGATAAGAAGTTTCTCTCTAGTATATTTGAAGATAAGAAGTTTCTCTCTAGTGACTTTGAGGATAAGAAGTTTCTCTTTAGTAACTTTGAAATGAAGGATATGGGTGAGGCAAGTTATGTGATAGGAATAGAAATATCCGAAACAAATGATAGGAATTGTTAGGCATATCTTAGAAAGCATATATCAATAAAGTAATAGAGAGGTTCAAGATTGAAAAGTACTCAACATCACTTGTTCCAATTCAGAAAAGAGTCGAGTTTAGTCTCACTCAATGTCCTAAGAATGATTTGGAATGTAAATAATGGAGGCAATTTCGTATGCATCTGTTGTTGGGAATACTATGTATGCTCAGATTTGTACTCGACCATACATAAGCTTTACACCTGTAATGTTTGGAAGATATCAAAGTAACATAGGAGTGAAACATTGGAAAGCTACAAAGAAGGTTCAGAGATACTTACAGGGAGTGAAGGATCACATTCTTACATATAGGAGGTCTGGTCACCTTGAGGTGATTAAGTTTTCAGACTCAGACTTTGTTGGATGCGTTGATACAAGGAAATCCACCCTCGACTATGTATTTCTTTTAGTGGGAGGAGCAATATCATGGAAGCGTGCAAATCAATATGTTTTTGTTGCATCCACTAATTTGTAACATGTTTTGAGTCTACAATTTAGACTAATTGGCTACGAGACTTTATTTTCATTTGCTACTTTTGCTGAACTATATATTCCTTATCATCATAATCCACTTTCTCTTTTACAAAATATATATACAATTTAATATTTTCATTCAATTGAGTTATCTCAATCTTGGTTTATTTTCTGGAAATCTCTTTATAACTCAATTTATATGACCAAACTCAACATTAATTGGTTGAATTAGCATATATGAAAAAGACTAGGAGTGGATGGAAATCATTTTAAACAATGACAATGTTCACAAATTATTTATAATATATTAATCAATAGTCAATTCTAATACGTTAAAATTAGGATGCATGAGGATATTGAGTGTATTGGCTTTACCTTTTAGTTAGTTTAACCTCTGTAGTCTCATCTCATCTTTGAACTGTTGAATATTGATGCAATCATTGTCTTGTCCTCCCAACGTGCATCACCTTCCTAAGCTACTATGCCCACAACATTTGGCACGTGTGGTCATTTTGAGGGGCGCAGGTTAGGGCATGCTACAGGGACCTTCCCTGGAGATCTTGTCCGACTCGTAAAGTTGAAGTTTCACGTCACTTGACATCTTCCATGAGAGTCGATCGGCATTGGTAGCCACAGATGCCTCACCCAATTCAATGCTCTCCAAGTCTTCCAAGTCACTGTCGTAGTTATTGTTGCCATCATTATCAGTCCCCATGTTGTTGTGTTCGCCCTCCACAGACTCTTCCTTGAATCATCATCATCATCATCATTGAACTTGGGAGAATCCTCAGGCGATTATGCATGCGTGGTTGTGGTGGTGGTTTTGGCAGTGGTAGTGTGTGTGATTGTGAGGTTATCATCTTTGAAGCCTGTGGTCGTTGGTGTAGCCTTTGAGGTTTATCACACACTTCAAGATATTGTTTGGGAAAAAAGTCTCAATACAAAAATTTCAACAAAAATGTAAAATTTCAAAAATTGCAACAAGTGTCCAAGTTTGCCGGTGTCAAAAATGTATCCAACACGATGACATTTCAAACAAGAGAGGTGTCCATCTTTCATAGGTCACAACCAAGTGTGTAGAATTTGTTCCTGGTTGAGATGTAAAATTGATTTAATCTGAGGAAGGGATGTGTGTTGAGAATACTTTTGTTCAAGTCGTAGCAATCGCATGCTACATGAAATAAAGTGACGATTTCCCTGTCAAGGGAAATGTAGAGCACAGTGAAGTTGTTGCATCGCAAGAATGGAAAGGGAAACTTGTTAAGAGTGCTAGAGTTGTGGGTGCAATTGATGAAAAAAGAGTCATCTAAATAACATCCATCACTTGTGCTGAAAGGGTAAGGAATATTGAGAGTGCCACAATTTCTTGGGCATCCTAGCTTGGGTTCGCATGTTGCTCTTGCTAGTAATAGTAGGAAAATGAACACTTAAATTTTCCTGAAATTCTTTATATTTCCTTTACGTTTGTTCATTTGCTTAACCTTTTTAGGTTTAATGTCACTTTTGGTCCATTATGTTTTAGTGTTATTTTATTTTGGTACATTAAGTTTTAAAAGTTTTATTTTAGTCTTTTATATTTTTGAATATTTCAAATTTTGACCCTTTATGTTTTCAAAAGTTTCATTTTGGTACATTAAATTTTAAAAGTTTCGTATTGGTCCTTTATGATTTCGAAAGTTTCATTTTCATCATTTCTTCTGATTTCTATCAGCAAACGTTAGTGTTCTTTTAATTTTAAAATTTTAAAATAGTGATGGCTAACATGATCTTATAGAATATGTTTGAATGGACAATATAAATCTCTAATTAAGTTATAAAAATACTTGACAACAATTTTGTTGCTTGTTTCATTTTCAATATCATAGATGTACAATTGAGCAAACTTTGGTTAGTTACTAGGAAGTGGTAGCAAACTTCCTATTTGATAATAATTCTCTCCATTAATTACGAAAAATTGGTGGAGCTTTACCATCATTCATTGATTTACTTAGTTCCCACCCATTGAAGCAAAAACAAACATACTATTGAATGATCTTATATTGTCGAGGAAAAAATTGTTTTTTGCATCATGCTTGTGAAATAAATCCTTCAATGGTTGAGGAATATCAATATATTGAGGAATTACAATCCACCCTTGCATGCAACACAAAAAAATTTGGACATTTTGCTTTGTAATGTTTTCAACTCTTTTTTCATACCATATGTTTACGCCAAAGTGTTGACAAATAAAATTTGGTTCGCCATTGTCCAAGTATCAAAAATTTGTTTCTGTTGCAAAAATTAAATAACACTCTTCATGCAAATTCATGAAATATGATAAGTTACAAGAACACTACTTTAATATAAAATTACATATGGAAATAAATATACTTTGATACGAAGACATTGTATAGGGCAGGTTGTTATCCTCTTCAACTTTAGTTGCATTGCCATCATGAGAATCAAAGTTTATTATGAAATCTTTAAATGAATATGCACAAAAAGGATTAGAATCATAGTTATTTAATTTTTCTAAGATACTTTATCAAGCTTTAAAGACGTCGTCAAACTTATATAGACTACTTACATGTATGATGAATTTGAGTAATTTTGTTCAACCTATTCCACATTTTTCACTGGCCACTTTGTCATGTATGTTTTCTTCATCTTAATCATCTTAAAAAAAGATATTAACATGAAGTTTTATGGAGATTTTATATAAATTTGAAGGAATAAAACTATAATATTAATATCTTAATAAATTAAAAACTTCTTTTACTGAACAAATTAATAATGTTGGATTGCTAAGTAATTTCATTCATATTCATTCAAAGTGGAGTTGTTTTAAGAGCCTTACATGGTGTACTATTCTTGATAATATATTTACCAAGACTCACGGTTTTTCTCTTAGGCAAATACAAGGTTGGATGTAGTTGTCTGATTATGTAATAGGGAACTGCAAAACAAATTTGAACTTTATAATACTATTTACTATAATTAATGGTTCCTATAAAGTTATAAAATGATTACCATTTGTAATATTAGATAAAGGGGTTTTGTTGAGGTCTACTTGCTCAAACACATTTTGCCCACATTCACTAGTGTGACCTATATTAAAATTCAATGCATTAGATGTGTTTTTAAGCTCATAAACATTAACTTATCACAAATCCTAATAATAAAGGAATACTATATATTGATAACATTACTTACCATTCGACCAAATTGGAGAAGGTTGTGTTTGTTTCTTGTTTAGCTGGGTACTCTTTCTCACATTAATTTTCGATCTCTTCACTGGATTTTTTTTTAGACTTTTTTTTGTTTGGAATTGGGGGGTAGACCAAAACTTGCTTCATCCATATTTGTAATATTCATGTAAGGGTGCTTGCCTTAATAGGATTATAAGCATTTTACTAAAAAATATTGTATTATACAAAGATGTAAAAGACAAACAAAAAAGAAGTTAATACGTGGGTGAATTTGCTATGTCTTTTTGTTTTAACAAAGCAAGCAAAGCTTCTTGGTATATCTCTATTTGTTATGAGCAGCTTATTGTATCTCCATTTACAAAGATCGAGGCACTGAGCAAGTAAAACATGAAGAAACCATTAAATGTATATTCTATTATTAAATATTGACTGCTAACACAAATTTTAATTTACTGCATAATATGGTGCTTTTTATAGTAACGAAGCAACAAGTACATATTTATATTCTTACATTATTTGTGTAGTATGAGCAATTACACTTTGGTGGATGTAGTTTTAAGTTTGAGCATTTAGTTTGTATTAGTCATAAGCAAATGTATTATCTCAAATTCACTTAGTTACTAATAAATTAAGCAAAAGTTTTAAGACAATTATTTAAGAGGTATTAGCTTTAGACAAACCAGAATTTGACCCGAGCGATGCATGATTATGGTTGTGGGTAGTCAGATTATGAATATATATTGCTGCATCATTTATTTTATTTTATTTTTTGCAAAATTTTGAACACAAATAAAAGACTTTCTCTAAAAGTAATTTGTAATAAATAATTTGCATTACAATTATTTGTAATGAATAATTTGACTTTCCCAAAACTAATTTGTACAACTAATATCCTATATAGTGTTTCACTATTTCAAGGTGATTTATGGGCAATGTGTGGGAATTTTTAAATAATTCTAGAGAAAAACTTGACAATAAAATGTAGCAGTAATATGTGCTTATAAAGCACTTGACTTAAGATTGGTAGTCTCTAAGCATGGATATGTGGTGAGGAAACTAAATTGTTCTTAATGGGTCCAAATTTGAAACTTTTCCACCCACCAAAAGTTCAATTTTGTTTCCCCAACATGCTTTAAGCATTCTGATTTATTGAAACAAACAAAAGTAGGATATGGAACTTGATACATATCTCTTCTTGTTTACATTAATCAAATGATTGAGATAAGCCATATTGTTATATGTCTATCTTTGAAATAATTCGAACATGAAAAAGACCATAAGGCTAAAAAAAGCATGAAAAACTTGATTTCATTGTTTTCCATACAATATAAGCTTTTGGTCTGATGTAGGAAAAAACCACATTTAGGAGTGATAAAACAAGGTCTTTAGCAATAGTTGATGCAATAATTTTTCAAACAAAATAAAAAAATTAGTATCTCATCGTCTTTATTTTATCTTCATCATCTTTATTTTATCCTTATCAAAGAAAGAAGACATCAATGAATTCTTTCACTTCTCTATTTAGTCCTAGCAATAATAACATCATGGAACCTTCAAACAGATGATGATACCTCCCAACATCCTATTCAAATAAGATTGGGAAAAAAAGGAATATATTGAGTGACTTATCATCACACATTGAATCCCAAATCAGCACATATAAGAAGAACAATAAACTTACTTGTCTAGTTAGTCAATGAGTGTGGCAGATTACCAAAATAGATAATGAAATCTCAACCCTTACTCGTGTGTTTCAGAATTTGAATTCCCAAATTGGATCAGTCACTAATGTCCCAAGTCTCTAAAATTAATTTCATAAATCATTGGGGTAAATCATATTACACATTTTTTTATAAAGGTATAATCTATAAAAAAAAAAAAAAAAAAAAACTACTTAGGCCACCACTGTCATCAACATCAGTTCTACATTTTGAAAAAAATATAAACTTTTTAATTAAAAGGAAAAATAATATCTTCCTTTTTAATACACAAATTTCCTTACCTTTTTCATAGTGACAAAGAACATCACCATCTATATGTTGTAACTCCTTGAATCAATTTCTTGAGTTTGTTCTACCTATTTGATACCACTTGATTCACATAAATATAATATAAAAACATGCAAAGAAAAGCTATTTATTTGAATTATCTTACTTAGTTTTCCAAAATAAGTAATCTACCTTATAGTCAAGTGATATCTGTATCTAGAGAAGACATATATACATTTTCACAATTATAGTTTAGGTGAGCTTGTTTTAATTTTCTAGAATTTAACACAAACCTTTCATCTTTAGATAGTTTTGTACACACACACAAGCACACAATAAAGATGACAATTAAAACTGAAATGTACTAGTAAAGAAGACATGCTGCTAACTTTTATTTTTTATCCTTATGAATTAATTTTATTATCCTTTTGAATTAAAATTCTAATTTATAAAACAACATATTTCTCATTTTTTTCATATCCTACATCAATATTTTATAAAATAGATTACAAAGTTAATAGCAAATATATATGTAGATAGTGAAGTATCTTAAAAATTAATAGCAAATAGAATCTTTCATTCATCCCATCTCTTTTAAAAAAAGAAATTCTTCTGTGTCCCTAAAAGTTGATATGGGTTTATAGTCATGACACTTAATTTTCTTTTTCCACTTATAAAGGTAGCAAATCCAAGAGTAGCCGTTATACTTATAAAACAACAACAAAAGCCTTTTCCCACTAATCTTTGCATGGATGAAAATATAGTTAATCTTGAAATTGAGTTACCTTTTATGTTTTCAAATTTATTTTGCTATATAGAAAATTCACTTTCACTTGAAAATAATTATGTATTTTTATTCTTATATATGTGATGATGCAAGTGAAAACTAACTGCAGGTTATGAATCAATTAGATTATAAAACATCACAAAGTGTATCTCTCAGAGGTTTTATGTAACACCCCAAAATTTTGGAAGCATAGTCAACTATCAGGATAAAATGTTGATCAGAGGCAGTATAAAGATTTGGGAGAAATGACGCAAATACCCCTGGATATTTTGATAAATGACCAAAATACCCCTAGGTAGTTTAGCCAGATATTTTTTTAAAAAAAAGGAAATCTTATAAATACCCTTGGATGTTTTGAAAACGACCAAGAATACCTCCAGGGTAACAATTTCAGAGATATCTTGAACATTTTTGGAAATGACGATTTTACCCTTAGGGTGAAAAGTAAAATTACCAAAATGCCCCTAGGTCAAAACTGACCAAGATGACTTTAGAAATTTGTGGGAACCTGAGTATAGAATAAAATACTCTTTGATAACAAATTATCAGCAAGGTCGGAGGTGGAGAACCTTAAAATAGAATTTCTACGAATTTTAGAAAATAGGTTGAAAAGAGCTTAATCTAGACTATCTCGAGTATCAGAAAATTATAGGAAAAGGATGGATGTAATCTATGAAGTTTTTCTTAATTATGGGAGGAATAGGTTGCCTAAATAAGTTAGTTTAGTAATTTTAATAATTCAAGACAAATTGGACCAATAAGAACTTAGAAAATTGCTATTACATGGAATAAAAGGAAAATCTGCGGAATAGGTTATCTGAGATCAAGCCTTGGCTGTATGATACAATATCAAGGGAGGAAAGCTTTAGGAACATTCAGGAATGGACACATGGATGTTTAAGAGGCTTGGAAATTTGCTATTGGTCCACTTGTAGGGTGAAAATTTAATTTTAAGTAGATTTTTATCTTGTTTCCTTAGAAAAACACGTAGACAGTTATAAGCATTATTTCAAAAATCCCAACGGTCAAAAGTTAGATATGTGAGATAGGAGTATACCTTTAAAATTTTAAGGAAATCCAACGGTTAACGAACCCAGAATAATTATTTTACAGAAACGGGTTTTTGGAAAAAATCAAGAATGAAGAAAAGCACAAAGCATCTTTAACATCTAGCTATACCACGAAAATTACTCTCCATGCGGAGCAAATCCATGTACAAACGAACTAGGAGTAAGGAAAAGTGTAGAAGAATCAAGAATTAATCCATATGTAAGGTTGAAAATAAATAGCCAATAGGAAGAAAGTGAGTGGAAAGTAGTTATAATGATTTAGAGATATTTTAAATATCTCTTAAAGCTCTAGCATTCCATGTAAACTGAAGCAACAGCCAGCATTCCACGTAAAAGAGTGCACTCCAAGGAAGAAGAATAAAGAAATTAGCCACATGGAAGCTTAGGAATAGCTAGCCAATAAAATTAAAACAAGTATAAAGCAAGGCAATTATGAACTTTGGAGATATTTCTACTTAAAGCCAATTCATTTAACCTATAAATAGGGATGCAAACTGAAATTTTGGGCTGTCCAAGAGGAGGTTTAGCCGTGCAAAAACACCATCCCAAAGCCTTCATTCTATTCTTTTTCTAAGGCACTTTTTACCAAAACACAAAGCCAAAAGCCTAAACCTTGAAGATCACGTGAAGACTAGCCACTTTAGGAGCAAGGATTCTTCAACTCCAAATAAGGAAAAGCTGTCCAAAAACCTAAGGAAGGCAAAGGTATGGGGAAGTTTATGATGAGCTAGGTTTGAATATTAATTCTTGTGTGGTTTCATTAAGTTTTGTAGACTAGGTGTTTGTTGAATTGTCTTACAAAGCTTGAATGGTTATTTGGCTAAGTAACTTAGTTTTAGTTAATAAATAATTATGAGATAAATATCTTGAACCTAATTTAATGAATGGAAATAGGACTAACCAAAAATAGAGAAAGTATGGTTATCTTTAAGGAAATAATTGTTTAAAACTATAGTTGTTCAATAAAATATGTTGTCATAAGTTTGATGTTGGACAAAATTCTCCTATACTTCCTAAATATATATATTTTTTGATGTTAGAAATTGGTTGGAAATATGTCTATAATGTGGAACTTTATAAAGAATGATGTTAAGTGAATTTCTTTTAAACATATTCTATATTGCACACCATGTGTTTGATAATTTGTCACAATAAAAGAAATATGTTTAAGAGAGAGTTGGCTTGATTCTTTATTGTTGGATTTAAATTGTATTTGCATGATTGAATGCCTTGAGCAAAGGTTATGTATGAGTTCATGTGTTGTTGAGTGATACTTTGAGTAACATGTTGCTTGGTGGTTTTATGATTTTGATGATGAAAAAATGAGTTAAGATGTGTACTATGATGAAGTAATGGAATCCTTGTGTTGATAAATATGTTGTGATTATTTATGGATTCCAAGAGTTTTGTTGAACTATGGCTGTATGCTTAGACTGTGGAGTAAAGCTTTCTGTGATGTTTGAAAGAAGCTTTACGTATTGTTTTAAAAAGCATATGCCATGAGTTGTGAAAGATGTTGAGCTTTAAGATATATGAGAAAAAGAATAATTAAATAATAAAAGTGGATCATTCATACATTTCATATGCATATGCCCTGCGGGGGTTAAGCCGTGAAGTTGTTGCCCTGCGGGTGTAACACCCTCAAATTTCAATATATATGTGCATTATCTGGTAAATATACATTTCTAAAATAACTGACAAAAATACCCTTAGATTCTCTTGAAAATGACTAAAATGTCCTTGAACAATTCCACAAATGACAAATAGGTCCCTAGGACAAATGACTAAAATGCCCTAAACAATTGCCTAAACGACCAACATATCCTTACAGCTTTGATAAGGTCATATAAGCCCTAGTAGAATCTTGAAAGCCTGATAAAATATAGAATAAGTTTAGATAAGAGATTATTAATGTTACTTGCTAAGAAAAACCATAAGATAGAATTATTAGAAATTTTGAAAGATGGTTCAAGAAAAATTGAATTTAAAATAATCTAAGTTCGGTTAAAACACAGAAGAAAGACAAAAATAATCTAGAGAATTTTCTCTTCATTATAGTAAGGGTGGATCATTTTAATAGGCGATCTAAACATTTTACTAATTAAAAGCAAGAATGAACCAATAGGAATTTAGAAAAATCATTAAAAGAAAGCAAGGAAACATTTCAAAAATTGTTACTAAAACTTAAGATAGTTTCTAACTAAATTTAGAAAATTTTGGTTCTAAGAAAACAATTGAAATTAGACTTCCATAAATTTTAGAAATACTTGAAACTAATATAAGAAAAATGCTAAGTAAAAAAAATAAAACATTAAGAACCTAAAAACCAAGCTATTCCACGGTTTAGGCTAGCAAAATTGAAACATATGGCTTTAAAAATCTAGCATAACCGTGCACTTTGGAGAAGGATGGAGAAAATGATAGAACCTTGTGGAATTAGGCCACTTGGATGGTCACAAAGCAAGAAGTTCTCTTATTGGTCCACCTAGAAAGCAAGCCATCATGAAAGATTAAGAGATTTTTTCCTAAAAAGGCAATGAAACATGGCATATAAAAAGCTTTGTGGGGACCAAATGGGAGCTGAATTCCCACGGTCCCAACCTCACTTTCAACATATCCTTTCACCTAAAAAACAAAGCAAAACCAAGTAGCCATTCCTTGGAGGTTCACGTGCAAAAGCTTGAAGTTGTTGGAGAAAAATTAGCTTAGTTACAAACCAAAAAAAGCTAAGGTAAGGGAAGTTATTTAATAGACATAGATTGGATGGTTGATAGGGTGATTCCATCTCTTTTTCTTTGAATAAGAATGATGCTTTTCTTTATCTTGGTAAAGAATAGAATTTAGAACACCAATTGTTTGTACAAATGCTACCATGAAGCAAGATAGTGCCCAAGTTATAATTTAGCAAGTAATTGGTGCTTAGTAATCTTAATTAACTAAAACACTAACTCATTTAAATTACCAAGGAGGTAGGCAAATATATTAGGCCTTGCTGTATGCTGTAATTTATTTTTAGCTAATTGTTGTTTGATAATAGATGTTAAATAATAGGTTGCTGTCCACAAATTTAATCAAAGCTGTATTTAATTTGTATAGGATGTTAGAAACTTTATTTGGATGATGGATGATTTATTTTGTGGCTGGAACTACTAATGAATTGCTGTATTTAAATAATAGGTTGCTATCTGTATGAAATTGTTGCTGTCTGTATGAAATTGTTGCTGTCTGTATGGAAACATAAGTGCTGTCTGTATGGAAATTATTGCTGTCTGTATGAAAATATGAATTGCTGTCTGTATAAAATTATTTTGCTGTTTGATGTTATATACTTTATGTTGAACTAGGTTGTTGTATAAATAATATATTTAGGTTGTTGTATGATGTATTAGATTGCTGTATAATAATTTATGTTGCTATTGGGCATTTTAACACTCAATGTTGAGTTATAAAGAAGATCCTAGGCCTCTTTTATTTAAGAATGAAGTGATGAATATATGATTAAAGACTTGTAACATCTATGATTAAAGTTTATTTCTTATGAAAATGGTGACCACTTATATATATTTGATCATTGAAAATAATGGTACCCTTTGTTGTAAATTTGGATATGATGGATGAATAAAGACTGTGGTGCCAAGATGGGAAACTTGAGAAATAAAATGAATCCATGCATCATTTGCACTATTTCCCTCAGAGTGGAGGAGGTTTCACTAGAGTGGGTGAAACTTTGGTACCTTATTACCCCTCAGAGTGGAGGGAGGTTCCACTAGAGTGGGTGGAACTATTTGATTATGCCCCTCAGAGTGGAGGGAGGTTTCACTAGAGTGGGTGAAACTATTTGAATTATGGTACCTTTTTGATAATTAGCTGAGATCTCAGTCATGCATCATTTAATAAAGAGAGCATGCATTACTCATCATATATCTGTCTACAAGAATTATTTATGTTTCTGTATATTTATTATACTTGTTTCACTTTCTATCAATTATTTAATCATGTTTATTAAATACTTACCCTGTTTGTGTCTGTGGTTGACACCTGTGATGACCCCAATTTAATTGGGCGAGCAGAGGAACAGTGATATGCTCAAGTATGAAGAAGTCTGATGAATTATATGCTGTGTTTTGGCTTGTTATCTGGATGATATCATTTGCTGTTGCTGTTTTTGGAGCTATGTAATTCGTATGGGACTATGGTGTTAGTAGTCTGTATTTTATTTTGGATGACTGTACACGGACTGTTATATTTAACTATACTTCTCGTTATAAATGAATCGTGATGAGGATAATCATTTACGTTACTTACGAATCATAAAATTAGCAAGCAAAGCGAAAAGAATTTTCGTAAAAAAAAAAAAATTTATACTAATCTAATTTTAAAACAAAATGGACACGGAATTTTATATAAAATCAATCAAGCACGAGTGAGTAAAGAGAGGCGTTACAGCGGGGGTTAAGCCGCGAAGTTGTTTGTCAGATAGCTAAGAGTTGAGATTCAGACGTTCTAAGGTGATGAGCTGGGGGATAGCACAGTGGGGAGATCACCTAGCCATGATGATCACATGTTGTAGGTGTGAGTCCTTTTGCAACACTGACCTATCCCGACTAGCCAATCCAACTCACGAGGTGTTAAGCTATCTTGACTGTGGCCACTGATAATGAGATGTTGAGGACCTGAGATCTCAGTCATGCATCATATAAAGAAGATGAGCATGCATTATACGCATCACATGATGAGTATGTTGTAAGATGATATGACTTAATTCGTGTGCTGCGTAGATGATTTAAATTAATCTGTGAATAAATAATCTGTGCTTGTTATTTTATAAATATTATGATAACCATCTGCATATATATTCTTTATGAACGTTTTATTCAAACTGTGTTTGTCATAAACTTACCCTATTTTGTGTCTGTGGTTAACACCTGTGATGACCCCAATTTATTTGGGTGAGCAGAGGAACAGGAAAGCATAAGTTGTAGATGATATTGAAGAAGGTGTGATGATGAAGATGTGTTGATGACTTGTAACTAGATTTAAATTAGTTGTATTTTACGTTGGCATGTATTTGGGACTGTATAATGAACTATACTTTGGACTGTATTGTTAAACTGTACTTTTTATAATTAAACCATGGAGAGAGAAAGAATTCATTTAGATATAAACGACTAGTAACATTACAAGCAAAGCGAAATAAATTTTCGTGAAAAAATTTTACTAATCTAATTTTAATACAAAGTGGACACAAGATTTCATCTAAAATTAATCAAACACGAGAGAGCAAAGAGAGGCGTTACATTTTAACTCAAACAAAGTTTCCAATGTAAAGAATTGCAATTTCATTGCCACAATATGAAACACAAGAGTTATAATATATGACACAAACAACATTAATTCACTACAAGAAAAATGACCTATTCCTAGAGTAAAAAATTGTCATTATAAGTAAAAAAGTTGTAGGTAAATGTATATTAGACTTTGTCATATGGACATTTTTTTTGTCAACTTTGAGGGGGTATATAATGACAGTTAATAATCTATCATTATAGGTTATACCTACCGAGAAAAAAGTCATTAACCTATACCTACAACCTTCAACCGTAGGTAAAAGCCAATAACTTGTACGTACGGTCTCCAACTGTAGGTAAAAGTTATGTAATTATAATAAAATTTTCTAGCTACACTCTCTAGTGCAACCTATTTAGATTTTTCCCCCAACTTAATTTACACCAAACAACATTTATATTTTAAATTGTTACTATTCTACTGCAACCTATTCAATTTTTTTTGTTCCCAAATTAGCTTGCACCAAACAACATTTGAACTTTTACTATGATGAAAGATAAAATTTATAAACAAAACCAAAAACAATGTCCTTAGAATTTCAAATCATAAAAGTGTATATTATAATAATTCACTATAATATCTAAATACCAAACAATAAAAGTGGATTATAAGTTGAACTTTCCCCATATGGAATTGGAGAGCATATGGAGAACATGTGAGAGACAACATTTTCACTCTACCTCCCTAATTTGGAATTTTTTGAATAAGAATGTCTTTTCCTTGCGAAGATTCTTGACTTAATCTATTAAATAAATTCTCTATGCTTGTCATTCTTGATTGGATCATAGAAAGAACATCCATTATGCCATTTATAAACATCTAAAAATGATTTGACAGTATAATAAATAAAAGGTGTCACATAAACTTAAGAAACCACCACACAAAGGAAAAATACTAAGTACTTCCTTATATTAAACATATCCTTAAATTTATGTTTCTTCATATATATTAAACAAATAGCTGAGTGTTTTACTTAATGGTCATTCAAACATGCTAATAAGAAATATGATATAAATAGGAAGGCAAGGTAGTCCACGAGATTATAGGCAATTCACATTTTTTATGTTTGGTATGAAAACTAAATGTGATTCAAGAGTAGCAAAGTGATAAACTTCAAACATAAGAGCATTTCTATATTTCAAATATATAAGTCAACAAAAATAGAGCTTTTCCTAGACAGCTAAAATCCACAAGTAGACTTTAACAGCTAAATATGTAGCTTTGGGACAACCAACCACTAGTTCATTTGATATCCTTGTACTGTTGAGGGCAAAAATATAAAATATATAAAGTGCACTTACAAGTTAAAACTGTTGATTAGAAGATCAGTTATTTAAATTTATTGTATTTTAATTCTTAGTATAGGTTTTAATTTTAAGTTTGGAGAAAAAAATAAAATAAAAAATTTGTCTTAAAAACAACAAGCTCTAATGGGCTATGAAGTGGAGATGCACAACATGAGGGTAGCCATAGTTACCAACATCTGTGCCATTAACTTGGTGATGGATTCTCTTTGTGGTTTCTCCTTACATGTAACCACCGGAGCTACTAGACCCTATCATTGCCCATCCTAAGAGGATTATGTAGCCTATGTGGCATGGCCAACTGGCTTTGAGGGGCAATGCCAATGCTACCCAAGGAGGTGGTTAGGCTACATAAGAAGAAACTATTGAGGAAGACGTGGCACATGATGGTGGTGGAGATGAGTACCATTGAGTCCTAGTGAAGTTTTTCTATCCTCCTTCTCTTTTATTGCTTTTATTTTTGTTTATTTTGTTTTGATTTTTAATTGGTTGTTTGTTTAAGTAGAATAATTTAGGATTTATGTTTAGGAAAATATGAAAATTAATATAAAGAGAAAAACAAAGTAAAGAAAAAAAATCAAAAGTTGAGGACCAATAAAGTATGAATCTAATTGAAAAATTAGGGATACCAAGGATTGGTAGGAAGTGAATGAAAATCAAATGAATAGACTAAATGCTTTCCTTCCTTTGACTTACTTTTGAATATCTAGAAAAACCAATTTTCCTTGTTAGCCAAGCCCTATTACAAGCCAAGAAAGTCCTTAGTGATCATTGCATGCATTTGATGTGTTGATTAATTTGAGATGAAAGTCAAAGTTGAATTGTGGTGTCTTGAGTTGTAAATTGAGTGAAACATTTACCCAAAGCTAAGTCAAAAGCTTAAGAGTGAAACACTTATTGTGAGGACAAGTTATTATGCTATTAAATTTGATTGCGCTTCTTGTAGCATATTTCTAACCTTGCATTTAATTTGGTTGAACTGAAAAGTTGAATGTGGGCAGCATACTTAATTGATTGAAGCACATGAACAAAACATTTGTTGAATAAAGGGAAATGCAAGAAGAGTGTGTATGTAACTTGTCATTATGTATCCTTAGTCTTAGTTTTAATTTGTCTTTTGTTATAGAGTCTTAGTTTAAATTTTGTTCAAGTCCTTACTTTTTTTAAGTAGTTTTTATTGTTTTAGTAGTTTTAGTTAGTCTTGCTTGAGGACAAGCTAGGTTCTATGTTTGGAATGTTGATAAACATCAAATTTTTTTGGATTTTCATATGTATTGTGTGACATTTATTTGTCATTTTAGTTAACTTTAGGCCTTGTTTTGAATCAAATTAGCTTTAAATTCATTTTTACTTTGTCTTAGGTAGAATTTTATGTTTTAGTTATTTCTAATGAATATTTTGATAGTTTTTTTTTCTGGCAGGAGTTCGCTTACGCGTCAGAGCTCGAGAGGCCCAAAATTAGCAGAAAGTTCTAAAGGAGAAATTGCGAAAATTGAAGATAAAATCTAGGAAAATAAAAAAACAAGATATTTTTCAAGGATAAATCAATTGAAGAATAAGATAATTACTTGAATTAATTAGAGATATTATTAGTCAATGGTGAGCAACAACCCCCAAAATGTTGAAGGTGCACATGGTGAACAACAAGTTGATGGCAATGGTGCCAATGGTGACCAAAATGCAATGCTTGTTGGGACTGCACTACCTCTTGTCCAACAAAAGCCTCCCATTTTGGAGGAACCTCATGTACAATAGCCAATTATTTAGCCATACCCCAAACCTACCTGCAGATACAATAGGGTGAGTTTTTAATACATTGGTTATTTTCTTTTTTTTTTTTAGTTGAATTCTGACAATTGTTTTGGTGTAGGGAAAAGTTGTGGAAAAGAAAATGATAGTACCAAAAGTTAATGAACCGCAACACCCTACTCCACAACAACAATCTAGACCTGTAATGGTTAAGGAACCACAACACCCTACTGCACCGCAACAGACTAAACTTGAAAATAGACATGCAATGGTAAGACTAAGATCAAGTTAAGTTCAATTTTTTATGTTTCATTATTATGTTACATGTTGAACAATTTTTGTAGGGAACTTTTATGATTAGTAAATTTTTCAAAGGACTGGGTCAGATTGATACCTCAAGCAAAAAAAGTAAGTGGAGCCATGCCACTAACAAGGACAATACAAAAATACTGGTAAGCCAAATCCCAAAATTTTACTTGAGAGAATATAACCATTATTGTAACTTGAGCAAATTGTGTAATGCAGAAACAATTATGTCAACATAGCAGCCAACTGTTTCCCAAAGAAGCAACAAAGAATTTAGGATATGATGGCATCAATATTGGAAAACCAGAAAAAAGACAATGTGAAGCTTGGCATACATAACAAGGCAAAATGAGGTTGAAGGAAATAGTGGAGATAAATAGGGTTTTGTGTTATTGTATTGTATTGGGATTTTGGGAATTTGTTGTGTGAGAAGCTTGCTTTTATGTTACTTTATTCAAACCATGTTCATATGTCTACACCTTTTGGAAATTTGTTTTAGACAATGGGAATCTTAAGTACATTTAAGACTTTATGTTACAATGTAAACTTGATGAATTGCTTTGTTGATTTTGGAATTAATTAGTGTTATTACATGTGTTTAATTTACTGTGACTCATTTGTCTAATACAAAAAAAATTTAGGTACCAAATAAAAAAAAGATAATGGTACCTAAAAGCTTTGTTCATTTTTTAGGTGGAACTTAAAGATAAAGACCAACACATCACAAATGTATAAATAATCATGCACAAAACTTTAACTCATATCATTAAATGTACCCAACTACATCTCATACATCATTGTCACTTGTACATCTGACCCTAACAAATTTAAGACCAAAACCAATCTAACTTAAAACGAACACCAACCATCTAACTTTTACAGTCCTACAAATTAAATCACTTCCTTGTAACACTACCAATATTCATTACAATTACAATGGCCAATAAGGTTATGAAGACCCAAAGGACTATAACTACAAAATCTAACAGCTTCACCCTATTCCTTTCAACAGCTAGCTTCTTCTATTTCCTTCGAATTTTGGTCTGCTACGTCAAAGCTTCTTCATGATATCCACAACATTCTTCTTCTTCTTTTGCCAATTTTTTGCTCAAATATGCTATTTCTTCTACATTTGCTTGTGTTTCTTCAAGTAATGAAGCAACTCTCTACTTTAGCTCTTCATTCTCCTCAATGCACCAGACCAAATCACTCCCTTTTACAAAAACACTGTTCCTATCATCAGAAAGAATCTTCTCAATAGAGTTTGGAATCCACTTAGAAAATCTGTAAGACTTCGTATCCTGCAACACAATGCAAAATAAAGTGCGACCCAATAAGATTAAAGCCAAAAAAAATTGAAAGAATTAAAAGAAGACATTTGTTTACGTTCCAATATGGGAATCTGCAAAAACTTTTTCCTGAGTTCTTGTTAGTGTGTGATGTGTATAAAATAGCTAGTTTTTTACATTTGCATTCCACCAATCCAGATACCGAAGACGTGGATGACGACCCACCCGTTGCACTCTTTTGACCAACCATCAATGGACGAAAGGTAGATCTACTCCCTTAGGGCATGAACGCAAGAATGACACAATAATGGTTGTTTGTTCCTCTTAGCACGATGCCCCTTGGTTGCATGTGGTGTATCACTATAAAAAAATTTATTTTATTTTTAATATGACAATAATTATTCATTTAAAAATTAATTAATACATGGAAATAAAATGGGGTGATGTGGAAGTGATGACATGACAAACAATTAGCAGTCTCATACTAACGACAGGTACCAAATCCATAAAAATGAAAATGTCAGGTAGGAAAATAAAATAAAAATTGAATAACTATCTAAAAAAGGGATATATATATATATATATATATATATATCAAGTAGAAAAAACATAACTAAGCCATTATATAATGGTAAGAGGTGCAAATTCAACTGAAGATAGTAAGAAATTCTTATTTCTTCAATTTAATGAGAGGATAGTCTTACTAGTTTTAAATATATTTAGGCATATGCAAAACAGGAGAGCAAAGTGAAGTCAATTAAACCCAATAAATAAAAGTTTGTAGTTAACTTCACTTTATTTACCCATTTTCAAAGATTTGTAAAGGAAATGACAATACTTTTTGTTCTCTTCCCCCTTTTGTAAAGGAAATGGTACCTAGCATTTATTTTCCTTAATAGGGATTTCCTGTGAATAAAAGAATAACATATCCACATAGCTTAATTTAACAATGACACCTACCATTTATTTTCCTTGATAGCAAAGGGAAAGAGGATTAAGTGGATTGATAATTTTTTTCTTAATAAGAATATTGCACCCATGTTTATCTTTTGCAATACCTTTGAGCATTAGGGTTAGAGGAAGTGAGATACGACATTACTAGAAATATTAGTTTTAACATTGTTACGTTAACATCGATTATTGAAAAAATTGATGTTAACGAAAATGCAGTGACAAATTCGTAAATAATAGGTTCTCATTAACATTGATTTTTAATAAAATCGATGATAATTAATCTCTGTTAACATCAATTTTATTAAAATTGATGTTAACAAGGATATGTTAACATCAATTTTATTAAAATCAATAAAACTGATGTTAATGAGGACCTGTTAACATCGATTTTAGATAAAATCGATGTTAACGAGAACCTTCTAACATCAGTTTTTAAATAAAAACTGATGTTAATGAAGACCTGTTAACATTGGTTTTTATTACTTAAAAATTGATGTTAATAGGTCTTCGTTATCAACGTTTTTAAGTAAAAACCGATGTTAACGATGACCTATTAACATCAGTTTTTAGATAAAAATCGATGTTAACGATGACCTTCTAACATCAGTTTTTAAATAAAAATCAATACTAATGAAGACCTTTTAAAATTGGTTTTTATATTTATAATCATTTTATTTTATTTATAAGACTCAATTTAGAATTTAGATTTAGTTTTTTTTTACAATATCCAATCTAAATTATTTTTCTTAAATTATTTTTTTACAAAATTAAATTTAAATTTTCTTGAAAAACTGGTCTTTCACTTTCGACAAAAGGATAAATTTATCTATAAATTAAGTTTATGCATAAGTTAAAAACTATTTTTTAGAGAAATTAATATGAGTAAACTTTTACAAGTTAGTTTATGAATTTTTCTATAATTTCTTTTCCTAAAAATGTTCTTAGAGAAATTTATCCAAATAAAATAAATTGTAAGAATTAAATTGTATAAAAATATTTTAAAAGGCTAAATAAAGTGAATAAGATATTCAAAAACCAAACTATACGATTCATAAAAAAGAATACTAAATTATACAAAGGCATACATTAATAGGGATTCAAAAAAAAAAAATTGTCACTTTCAAAAACTAAATCGTGGGTTAACTTTTTTTTATTTATTGATTTTATATATTTTTTAAAACTTTACAAGAAAGTTTGTAGTAACTTTTCTTTCATTAGAAATTTGTCTTTCATACTTCATATCACTCACATTATTAAATCAGGGAAAATTTTGTTAATATATATTATTAATAATAAATCAATGATTTATTAATATATATTTTTTTAGACTACAGATAAAAAATAATAATATATCAAAAAATAAGTAAAAAAATAAAAAATGAATAATTGTGATTTTATATATATTATTATTTATTAATAATTGATTATATTTCACAATATAATAAATATATTAATAAATCACAAAATAAATAATTCATAAAAAACAAAGGCCGGCTAACCTATTAATATAATCATTTTTGCACAAGTTTTTTTTTTTTGGTCTAAGTAAGTTTGTAATTTTCTAATTTTAATTCCTAAAGAACGAAAACAAATTAAACTCTCAAATAAACTAAAATTAAAAAACATAAACTTACATTGATTAAAAAATACTACGTGAACTAAATTCACATTCAAGTCTGAATAATTTCAAAGGTATTTTTGTATGAATATTGAATGTCAGGTTTATTTTTTTATGCAATTTTATCTACAACTTAATGGGTCAAACTATTCATTTTTTCCCACAACACCATCACCTATCTGCAATTTTATCCCTAAGAGAAAGACTGGTCGTTGTTGTGTCGTCTACTATCCCAACTTGCAAGGTGACTATATATTTTCAAGGCCAAAACGCATGCGCATCACAAGATATATTTTCATTATTAAATCAGGGAAGAATTTGTCTTTCATTTCGTGTTTTGTTTTTCTCTGTTTTCCCCCTTTCGTGTTAATCGCATAATTGCTCTCATTATTTCAGCTACCTGCACTCTGTTTTGAATCCCTACATTGTTCACTCTGAGTGAGCTCCGCCGCCTTCAACCTCGGTATTCCGCCGCTTCAACCTTCTCTGGCCACTTCAGGTACCTATATGTGTGATTTAGGGTTTTATTCGAAGTTCATTTTGTGTATATTATTTTTACTCGAACGACTTGAGTCTTCTTCGTTTTATGCATTCCATTCTTATATGCTTTTGAAAAGTTTCATATTACTTACGCGAAGCTATTTGAATTTTCAGATTCTTAAGGTAGTTAGTTATTAATTTGGTTTACATGACTAACGAAGGGGGAAACATTGTTTACGCCCTGGCTGACACATATTGTTGGATTTCAGTGCTAATTAGGATTGTTATCAGGGTTTTCTATGTGGTGGCTTGGTGTCTTGCTCATGTGTTTTGAAAACCTCTCGTGCTTTTTGTAAGCAGAATCATTGTGTCCTGTGGTAAAATAGTTTTCTAATAACTTTGTCTAAGTTAATTTTTTCCTTGATTGAATTATGCGGTTGGTGATTCTTAGTAATGCCTAG
This sequence comes from Glycine latifolia, assembly GCA_013407115.1. Taxonomy (NCBI): domain Eukaryota; kingdom Viridiplantae; phylum Streptophyta; class Magnoliopsida; order Fabales; family Fabaceae; genus Glycine; species Glycine latifolia. The sequence goes on from CM023954.1 coordinate 17,479,189, forward strand.
TAATGTAAGGAATACTGAAAGCCATGCCATATCTTAAGCTAAATTATAATTTTTTTTGTTTTTATAATGATTATTTAATTAAAAATTAAACTAAGATCTTCAGAAAAGGAAATATAAATTAAATTATCAAAGTTATGCATATACACACACAATGATTGTGAACTTTGGCATAACTATAAAATTATGTCTGAAATTATGTTTTCTTGACTTGTTGGTCTTGAGTTCGAATTTGAAAATAGTCTTTTTGTATATGCAAGAGTATATGCATACAATTTTTATTATTATTATTATTATTATTATTATTATTATTATTATTTATCTTCATATCTTAAGTCATATCTTTTTTTTTTGTTTTTATAATGATTATTTAATTAAAAATTAAACTAACAGTGATTTTTAATTAAAGAATTTTCCACGGGTTATGAGAAAAATCTCCTCTTCAAAAAAAGATATATAAATTAAATTATCAAAGTTATGCGTAAATGCACACAATTTTTATTATTATTATTATTATTATCATTATTATTATTATTATTATTATTATTTATCTTTTGCTGATTGAGCCTATATTATTATTATATAGATTAAGGAGAGTTTGAAGGAAATAAAGGAGAAGGATATAGAAGAAAAAAGACTCAAAAGCGGTCAAAAGATTTTTTTTCTTTTGTTTTTTTAACCTTTTCTCGGATTACATGCAAATATATGTATTTATACATGCATAATTTATTTTCTGGTAGTAAGTTAGACTAAGTCAAATTTTCCTAAGCATTTGACTTGCTTTATTCTTACCATTTAAATGTCACATCTTATTCTATCATCACAAGCATTTTATTTTAGGTTTTTGACTTGATCTTTATAAATATATAGAATAAAACTTTGTTGTTGTAGTATTTTACATTTAAGCCTTTAATATATAGACGAATGGTCTTGTTCTTAAACAGACCAGTAGATTTTCAAGATAATAAGCCTTTCATTTTTTTTGAAGAGATAATAAGCCATTCACCGAGTATTAGCTAGATTTATGAACTAACATGGCTTACTAACTAGACTGACAGACTATTCAATAGGTGTAGGTTCAATACACAGTGAATTTGGATATTTCACCTTGACCTGCAAGTTAAACTTAACTGTACCATGCCAATTAAGTTTGTGATTACATGATCCGCTATATGTGCATGTTAGTAGCACTATTTCTGGGCTCAAGCCCATATAACTATCTATATTTATAAAAGGCATTCTCATAATTTTTTTTTTCTCATATCTCTTTTGTTTTAGATTCTTGCATCTTCACACGATCCTTTTTGGGGGCTGTGTCTGTTTTTTGTACAAATGACCCCATTTTCATAGTGGGTATAGTGTGACTTCATCCATGAAGTTGATTGATACTAGTTTTTCTTTTTTGGGTGAAATGTTGATATTAGTTGTTCTACCTTTGCATGAGTCCCTCAAATTGCTATTTCTTTTATCCAAAGATGAATATTGTCAGTCAAAGATTTAGTTCCAACTACTTATAATGCATTGGAATTTCCTAATTCAATTTATGTTATTAAATTAAAATTATTTTTCCCAGCAATATTTAAAACAAAGAATGTGTGTGTTTGGATTAGTATATTTTATTTAAATAAAACAAAAATACTTAATTTTATCTTCAAAACAATTTATATTTGAAAAGTTAGAGGGAGGAGTTTATGAAAAGGGAGAAAAATGACTTTCCCTCAAAACCTAATATAATCCAAACACGCTACTACCATTGGTTTAGCTTGTGTTTTTAAAAAAGTCATATGATTATCAAGTGATTATTTAATCACAAATAATATTTAAAAAATATTCTTTTATTTAAATATTTATATATATTTGAATTATTTTTATATTTAAAAATTACATAGAGTTTATGAATTATTATATTATTTGACCATTTTTTATCAACTTAAGAAATATTATTTAAATAATATAAGTTTTTATCATTTTTTTATCACACCCTAAAATGAAATGAACGTATAGGTTTATCCTTTAATTATACAAGACAAACATTAAGAAGGATTGGAATGGCCGGGAGAAAAAAGTCCCCAAACTAGTACACATAAGAAAGATTCTGCACAGTCCAAAATAATAAAATGACACGTAATCTTTATCATGGACGTGTATACCTTCCACATCAGTACTGCCACATTAAATCGTGTTTATTCATCATTCAAGTGTTAACCTGGACACACGTGTCCGGGTTCCTTGTTAGCCCTGCTACAGGAGCGCGGACACGAACCTGCTACAGGAGCGTGAACATCTACAGTATTTATCTTCTTATTAACAGCATATCAACTATGCTTGGATATTCAAATAGGTGTAACCACCTTATCATATCATATCTTCACAAGTTATCTATAAGTTGTTACTTATCTACAAGTAACAATATATCAATAAGGTACACATTATCTTATATTTATATTAGATAACTGTCTGTTATTATTTGTTATTATCTTATCTAGAGATTACTAACAAACAAAGGTCCAAAGCCCACACTCCACACTATAAATATAGCCTTACAGGTTTCTCTAAACACATCCCATTGAAACTTGAATGCATTATTCAAGTTACTCATTCTCTACATCTTATGCTGAGTTTTTACACTCAGTTATTCTCTTATAAATTGATGTACTTACTTGAGCGTCAGAGTGTTTTTCCTTTATTTTGCAGGTTCTTCCTCTAAGCAAAGTCTACACATCCAGATTTTGGTAAGAACATTTGACGCCTAACTGATAAGTGTCATATTTTAGTTAAATACAGGGGACAATGCTAGCACTTATCTTTTTGACTTCAGTAAATTTGTTTGTAAACTTGCCCTAAAGCTAGTTGATTTGTATTTAGTACTTATATAAAGGTTGTTTTTCATTTTGGAAGATTATTCCAATCATATTTTGTATTTTGATAGGTTCCGATGCTATTCAAAGCATCAAAGCAAGCGAAAAGGGCATAAAAATCAAATTTGGGAGGTGTTAGAAGCAAAAATAGCCCAGAACTCGTTCAGGCCCACTTATTGATGCTTTAATTTGCCTAGGCGAGTGACTCATGTGTATTTTGGTCGCCTGAGCGAGTGGAGGTTATAGCAAGAAGCAATAAATTTGTCCAGGCGAGTTTAACAAGGCAAAATTGGTCGCCTGGGCGAGTGAACACAAGCAGCATCCCAAAATCTATAAATAGCCATGCAGGGGTGAAGGAAAGGCATCCCTTGAAAGCCACCTTGAGTGGAAACACGAATTAGCTAGCCTTAGGTGCTTAGAGAGAGTGAGAGAAAGTGAAAAATTGATGAGGAAACTCTGTCGGAGTGATTTGGAGATCGCCCCTTCATCATATATTCAGTTGATCTTGTGCTCTCTACAATGATCGGCTAATTTCTATAAGGATTGGATGTAATCTTCTTATCCTTAAGTATCTCTTTTAATATTTATTTATACATAAGTCTTTTTTATTTATTATTGGTAATTTCATTCTGTTTTTAATGCTTGATTCTAATTGATCACTGGTTTCATGAAATAAGGTTTTAAGTTTAACTGGAAAGTACTCTTAAAACTTGAACTGAATAATTTTACTTTTTATGTTACGTTGCTAGGAATAGAGCATCATGTTTAGATTGCAAATAACACGTGATTATGATTGTAATGCTGGGGTATTTATTTCATATGTGAGAGATCGATATTTGATAAATATTCTTAGGATTCTCAAATTCGAGGGATCGATTTGGGGTGATTTTATGTGTGTATCAATAATAAAAGAAAATAATTTATGCATGGTAATATTAATTGAATATTAAGGGTATGAATGATAAAATCCAATCCTACGCTTTTCTTGAATTAATTAAACTCGTTTTATTAGTTTTCGTAATTTTTCGTAATTCTAACGCACTTAATTTATCATTTCTGTTTTTTCTTTAAAAATTTGTAATTTCTGTTATTTCACAAATACATGAAACTCCTCTCACACTCGTTGTACATAACTATTAAACGGTTAAATTTTATTTGGATTAACTGAGTAACTCAAGTCCTTGTGGAGACGATCCTTTATAAATTTTGTAACCTGCAACAATAATTGGTACGCTTGCCAAAAGTCTAACAAGTTTCTGGCGTCGTTGCCGGGGACTTGAGTCACTTACTCAGTTCTTTTAGATTTAATTTTTTAGTTTAGTAGAACTTTTTTATTTACTTTCGTTATTTGCTTTATTTTGGTTTTGTATAAATTCTCTTTTATTTTCACTAACCTCGGTACTTATGAGTTATTGCAAGTTTGTTCTTTTTCCTTTTTGAGGTAAATTTCTTGCAGATAAATTGTTATTTAAATTCAGAAATTACCAAGATCATAAAAGAAGAACATAAAGGAAAAGAAACAAACTAAAAAGTCACTAAGTGAATCTTCTTCTATTTTTATTCTCCTTCACCAGTAAAGCTACCTGTAATTTATATTATGGCTAATAAAGGAGGGAGAGAAGGAAATAGACCACCAAGGAGGACTCTTGGTGACTATACTTACCAACAAGGACCAAAGCATTACAATAGCATAGTCATTCCTCCTTTTAGCAACAAGGTTGTGGAGTTGAAGCCATCATTGCTCAGTTTGATTGGCTCACATCCCTTTGCAGGGATGGACCATGAAGATCCATACACTTATTTGTCTACTTTCATAGAGTTGTGCAATACTATGAGAGCTTCTGATAAAGATGTTGAAGCTGTCTACCTTAGAGCTTTTCCATTCTCTTTGATAGGTAAGGCAAAACATGGCTCCAATCCCAACCAAACAAAAGTCTTAGCACTTGGGAAGAAGTGGAGGACAAATTTATTGCCAGATTCTTTCCTCCATCTAGATTCATAAGCGCAAAATCAGCAATTGATACTTTTTCCCAAGGGTTTAATGAACCTCTCTGTGAGACATGGGAGAGATTCAAATCCTTATTGCGGAGGTGCCTAAACCATAATTTTGATGATGCTGCACAACTACATATTTTCTACAGTGGTTTGAAACCTTAAACAAAGATGATTCTTGATGCCTCAGCTGGAGGTACCATGATGTCAAAGAGCCCGGAGGAAGCAATTGTAATCATTGACTCCATAGCAGCTAGTGATTACCAATCTCATCATGATAGATCTCCGATTCAAAGAAAAGGCATAATTGAGCTGGATACTCAGAATGCAATTCTAGCTCAAAATAAACTCCTGACTCAACAATTAGAGGCCTTAACAAAATAGATAGGCCAACTTCCTCAACAATTTCAGCAAGCACCTAATGAATGCCACAAGAGGAGGCTCATTATTTGCAAAATCAGACCAGACCTCAACAGAACTTTCAAGGAAATTACCAAGGCTACATAGGTGGTCCAGGTTCAAATCAGCCTTATGGCTGGAGGTAGCAAAATGATAATGCATATTATGGTCCCACTAACTCTTCTTTTGCAGGTCCCTCTAACAATTCTTATGTAGGTTCTTCAAATATGAGTCCACTACAACAACTACAAGAAGCTCAACTTGATAGAATTTCAAAAATGAAAGATACTCTGACTAAGTTTATGTAGATGTCCATCACAAATCAAAAGAACACTGAGGCTTCCATTAAAAATCTTGAAGTTCAGGTTGGACAGCTTGCAAAACAACTGTCTGAGCATAGAAGTGGACCTTTTTCAACAAACAATCCAAAGGAACCAAATGAGTGTTTTAGAATGGATGTTATGAATGAAGTAATTTCTGATTCCAAGAGGTCAATTCAAAGAAAAGATTGTTCAGAGAAAACATTGACTAAAGCATTTAAGGAGATGAATGAATGTGAAGAAAATGAGAATTTAGATTGTCTCCAACAACTAGATGCTTTCAAGGAAATTCCTTACCAGCAATCTCTCTTTGAAGAATTGCCAGAGGAAAAAAAGAATCAAGAATCAATAAAGGAGGTAAATGCAGTACCTCAACATTTGAATTATGTTTTTCTTGCAGGTGATTCAAAGACACCAGTTACCAATGGTTTAAGTCTTTCTGAAAAAGAAAAGAAACTAGTAAAAATTATGAAGGAAAACATAGAAGCCATTGGCTCTCCATTATTGTCCAATTGCTAGAAGCTTGAACCATAACAAAGGCGTCCAGCTAATAAGATGTTAAAGAAGCGCTTCTGGGAGGCAACCCAGTGTTTTTAAGCTTTGTTTTAAATATTGTGACTTATGTTTTTGAATTATATTTCTTAACTTTACTTTTGAATTTTATGTCTTATGTTTTTGAACATATCATCTGTTTTGTTAGAGCTACCATTGCATGGCCTTGAGATAGGTCTATTTTTAGAAGGAGGCAGAACATATAAGGACATAGTGAGTGATAGAGACACAAAGTTCCTTAGCCACTTTGGAAGACATTGTGGGGTAAGCTTGGTACAAAACTCTTGTTTTCATCAACTTGTCACCCACAAACAGATGGTCAAACCGAGGTAGTTAATAGAACATTGAGACAACTCCTTAGATGCTACATCAAGGGTAATTTGAGAACTTGGGAGAAGTGTCTACCTCACATTGAGTTTGCTTACAATAGAGTAGTTCACAAGACTACTTCTTTATCTCCTTTTGAAATTGTTTATGGCTTTAATCCTTTAACTCCTCTTGATTTATTGCCATTACCTAACACTTCTTCTATGATTTTGTTTAAAGCTTCTTATGTTAGGAAATTACATGAACAAGTAAAAGGCCATGTGGAGAAGGAATTGGCACAATATGCTACACAAGCCAATAAGTATAAGTGGAATATAATAACCAAGGTTAAATAGATAAAAGAAAAAGAAAGAAAAGTTTAAATTTACTAAATTTCTGTCGCAAAAGCATTAGTGACGAAATTAGCGACAGAATTAGCGACGGATTTAGCGACGGCTGTATGCCACGCTAGTAGCATGGGATCCACGCTGATAGCGTGAGAAGTGCTCCAGAAAGTCATTTTCCACTGGAATGCCACGCTGGTAGTGTGAGAGCACGGGCTGGGGGCCTATAAAAGGCCATTTTCGCGTTTTTGGACTGCAGAACCGCTTCTTCTTCTTCCTCCTTGTGTTTTCCTCCATTAATGAAGTAAAAAGTTTCATATCTTCTCCATTATTCATCTAAACACTTCTTACCCAACTAGAAACTTGATTAGAACTCCTCTATGAGCTAGATTTCAGCTTCAATTTCTCGAGAGAATCATCAATCGGAGAAATCCCGTTCTCTAGGGAACTTCGGAAAAACTGAGTTTGAGAGGGAAAGAAAGCGATTCAAGGACGTAAAGCTTGGAGAAGTGATCCTCCAGCCTTCCTCGACTGTTTAGAGGTAAGAAACTCAAGTTTTACCGATTGATTGGGAATTTGTTCTTGGGATGAATAGTGATCCATTTGTGATAGGGCTGGAATTAGGCTTAGGTCCTTTAGAAAAGTATGCTCAGGAGGTTGTTCTGATGAATAATAAGCTTTGAATCATGACTATTGATGAAGTTTGGTTTTGACTCTGATATATGTATAAGTAGGAAGAATGATGATTAAATGGAGGGTATCATGACATGTAGGAGCATGTGTGCTTTTACTAAAAATGTTCATGAGACTGTATAGAAGGTGATTGTATGTTGAATTGATTATTTTGAATAACTTGGTTATTCTTGAGATACAGAGGGATTAAGCAATTGTATGCTTTGAATTAGCTTATGCAGAGTCTTAGAGGGACTCTAGTGCCTTGGTTAGGCCGAGTTAGATCCTGTTGAGGGTCTGTGAACCACCAATAAGGTGGTTAGCTCTGATAACCCTAAGATAGAGAACAAAATGGTTTTAATGGAAAGGAATAGAGTTTCCTTTCATTCTAACGGTTGAGGACCGTTATTGATTGATTGTTTGTATGCCTTGTGTAGGGCGTGATACAGACATTACTGGTGGTTGTGACCACGAAGCCGGGAGAGCCGGTGTAGCACTGAGAGTAGGTAAGCTCTTTGTTCTTGGGAGTGTTTCCCCTTGATTGTGTTGCACCATACTTCAGAGAGAGTGATGGTCATTGTATGAGTTGATGCATGTATATTGAAATTATGTGTTACTGTTTTGTTTGAAAACATGTACTTGATATACATGGATTGAGGCTATGGGTGTGATTGATGAGATTTCTCTGGCCAGTGGAATAGAATAGAATATATATATGTTTAAGTAAGTCCTGATGAGAAATGTGCCCATATAGATGGATGTAGCTTCCTCAGGCATTGATAAATGATATATATATATATATATATATATATATACAGATGTGCCATGTACATGTGATATATATATATATATATATACAGATGTGCCATGTACATGTGATGTGTTTTAATAGTCTGATGGCTAATTGATAATGATGTATGTTACAGAAAGGGTGATGATGAACCCTTGAGACATATGTATACATTGATGATATGGCTTGAGAGCTGTGATGGCTAACTTATAATGCCAATTTTGATATTATATGCATAGAAGTAAACCAGGGGGAGGAAAGACCTCCAAGGACCCTGAGTTTACTGAGATTGTTATCTCACCCCTGTTGGGGTTTATGTTTTGCAGGTGATACTCAGGGAGCTGCTAAGAGATCCCAGGGCAAGAGGCCCGAGCAGGGACAGGTTCTGTGAGAACCTTAGGCATAGGGTTGAGAGCATGTTAGCTCTACTTTTGTTTTATGCCTATTGTTGCGTGTTCGGCAAGTATACCGATCGTTCCAAGTAATATAATGATAAGAAAGATATCGTTCCCACGAGGATTGTTTGACCAATTAAATTATAAATTGTATCGATAGGTTGGAGGACAATTAATTTTGAGAAATTGATGTAGTATGTGAGACAATTAAATTAAACCTAGTTATGAACATGAAGTATTATAAACAAGAAATTAAGATTGTACGATATGTAAAGTAATGTAGCTAGGGCAACCCACACTAAATGCTTCCTACCTCCTTACATGAATTGTCTACTACCTTCATTTATTACAAGAGACCCAAAGCATGCATCATCATACAGTAATAGTTAAATCCTAATCCCTTAGTGACCTTAACCCTTTAACCCATTTCAACACCCTAAGTCCTTAGTAGCATTTATTAGGCTAAGCATTAAGTAATGCATGAAATGTTTGCAAGCATACATTTCTATCCCTAGATAATGTAAAGCTTGTCACTTTACCCAAGTCCAAGCGTAGAATCCCAACATTCCTATTGTAAACCCTAGCTTTCAATACCTAACTAGAGTGATCAGTTCCAGCAAGATAGAAACGTACATGCAATCAAAGTAAAGTGAAATAACTTGATATAAATGAAGAATAGCATCCAATACAATCCAAAGGAGGTTACATTCAGTGCTTGGTCCTAACTACAATATGAAATCAGCCAAACCTCATTGTGGTTGGCTGTGATACAAAAAATGGCATACCCAGCTGAAGTGCAAGGAGAAGAAGATGGAGAAAAACCTCCACTTGAGCCTCCAACTCCCTTAAACCCTAGCTAAGGCACCCAAGCTCTTAAAACCCTATTCTTGTGATTTTCTCCCTCCAAAAAGTCGTGCATTCAATGCTGAGGGATTAGTATTTATAACCCAGCTTGTGAAGTCCCTATTTTGCCCTTGACAGCTTTAATTACAGAGCTTCTGTCGACCTGTGGCGCTGATGGCTCGAGCATGGCGCTAATCGTGCCAACATGCAGAACGAATGGCGCTCATAGCGCGGCTTTGGCGCGGATGGCGCCAATTTCCAGTGATGATGACGCCAATGGCACCACTTTGGCGCGGATGGCGCCAGCTTCCAGTGTTCTTGGCACTGTTGGCGCCATGCATGGCGCTGGTCGCGCAAAGATTCTTCTTCACAGCTTGGTTTTCTCTGCTGATTCTTGCCTTAATTTGATACATTTGATTGATTCCCTGGCAATTTTAATATCAGCATAATCTCACATAAAATGGGCAATTATCAATGCTTAATGTTCAAATTCTTGCTTCTAAAAGCTTAGGGAACCTTATATGCTAGGTGCATATCACCTATTGTTTTGTACCCTGAGAGGGATTTGTATAGTTTTGTTATATATATACACATTGTATATTATGAGAATTCACCATATATGATGTATAATTGTTGTGAATGACGGTTGATGACGTCATTTTGTTTATCGCTTCCAATTTAATTATCTGTGATAATTGTTGCGCTTAACGACCATAAATCAATGTTAATGCACCAGATGCATATGGGGGGTTACATGGAAGGATAAATTCCCTAAAGAGAATCTTAAGTTGCTAAGTACAAGTGAGGAGGCAAACTTGAGGTCAAGTTTCTCTCAAGAAGGAGGGGATGATGGAGGTCCATTCCAAGCCAAAGGTCTAGAAGGAGAGCTTGAAACACTTCCTTTGGTGAGATTTAAAGGATCAATGACAAGAGCTAGGTCTCAAGCACTTCAAGATCACATTCAAGCTAACTTGGGCAAGCATAAAGATGCACATCAACTCAAGGATGACAAGAGCTGGATTTTGATGTCTAAAGTCCAATTTAATTCAATAAATTCTAGCAATTGTTAGAAGAAATTCAATTCAAGCACTTGTAAATAGTTTTCCACTGTTTTAATCGATTACCCTTGGTCTGTAATCGATTACCAGCATTTCAGTTGCAAACAAAAGCATGTCTAGACTATTTTAATTGATTAAATAGCATATGTAATCGATTATTTCAAGCCTTGACTGCTTTAATCGATTACAAGACATCTGTAATCGATTACATAAGTCTGGAAATGGTAAATAACTCTGTTTTAATCGATTAAAAGTGCAAATTAATCACTTTGGGAAGCCAAGAGTCACTTTGGGAAAGCTTGCACTTCAAGCTTTATTTCGGCTTCATTTCAATTTATATTTTTCTTACATTTAGTGACATTTAGCTTGTAATTTCATGGCCTATATAAGGTGACAAAATTGAATGTAACAGAACTTTGGTTCATTAATACAATTCTGAAAATTGTTGTGAGAGTTTCTCTATTGTTTTTGTTCAAGAACTTCTTGAGTCTTATCAATGACTTCCCAATGCTATTGTGGTGATTCTTTTTAGACCTTTTGGAGAGCTTCTCCATGGTATCTTCACCTTCATCCCTAACCTTTCTTCCATCTTCCATTTCTGCAATTATAAGCTTTTAAAATAGCCTCAATTTCAATGAGTGCTGGAAACTTGTGTTGTTCTTGAAGTTTGCTTGAAGAGTGGGTTCTATTGCAAGGTAGATTTGGGAAAGCTAATGGCTATGGGTTCAGCCATTTACATCACTTTGCGTACATCTTCTTTCTTAGCAGCAGTAGCAAATTTTTCCTCTTCAACCTTTTTCTTTTGCAGAGTTTCATGGAGTCATGTCACATGAGATAACATCTGATCTTGAGTCATCTTCTTTAGATTATAGGTTCCTTCATATTGAAAAGTTGGAAGTTTGAGAAAATTTTGAATGAATGAATAGATATCAGCATCCTTTGTGAAGCATACACAAGCATCATCAAAGTGGTACTTCCTAACCGGATGTAGCATTTGAACAATGTCGCGAAGCACAACATTGTCACTTCCATCATAACCAAAAGTGGAGGCTTTTTGAGAGTCCATCCACACAATATGATTCGAGAAGGTCCTGGCTTCATAAGCATCAAGAATGTGAATCAACTTCTGCCCACTAAACAATGAGCTATAGTTGCAAGGAAAATTAACAATCTCCACCTTTATCTTTCTTGTGGGCATCTCTTCATTGTAGTAAAGCTTAAATCCTTTCTTTTTGGTAGAATCCAAAATTGGTAGGCGTGGAATCACTTTATCAACAACCATCTTGATATTAGTGGCCCTTGAGATGTTTAAACCAGAAGGGTAGGCAATGGCTTGGTCTTTTAGGTAAATTTGTTCATGTGATTTTCCAAGGGATAAGTGATATTCTTGGGAGAGATTGAGATCAGTTGGATGCACTGGTAAAGGTTTAGTGATGGGCGTCCATAAATGCACCTTCCGAAACTTGATTTTTGGGGGTTCCACTTCTTGCAAAGGGTCCCTTATGTGTTTTTCAAACAGATCCCGAGAAATGTTGCTTTGTGAGCTCTTTTTATCCTTGAACTTCTGAAGACTGCAACATGCTTATGTGGGGGACACCTCGATTGATGGACGAAGTCATTGCTGAGTTCCAGGTGCAAGCCAGTAAGGAGACATCTTGATTTTGTTATGCTGCACTGGATGAGTCCATTGAGGAGGAGGAAGATGAATTATGGCATCTGTTGGTAGAGCCTTAAAGGCCTTAGATGGAGTATGCTTATAGTCACGCTTTTTCCATATAGGATTACCATTAATGAATGCCATAGGAAACCTCTGAGCATATGTTAAAAGTTCCCTTAGAGAAGCCCTTTTGAATTTATCCAGATGAATAGGTGATGGAGGTGGACGCGATTGAGTAGATGGAGCATGCTTAAGGAGGGGAGAGATAGAAGTGTCATACGTGGACTCATTATCGGCTGACAATGAAAAGGTTGGGTCCTCTTTGTTCTGAGTAAATGAAGTTGCCCATTCCTTGTCACCAATCTTAGGGTTTACCTTGATCATCCTCATCTTCATACGTCTTGGAATAGCAGAGGGGATGACAGACGCCCATGGTTCAAAGACTGGTTGGACTTTCTTAACCCTTTTTGGGGCAGGAGCAACCAGGGTAATTGATTTCCTCTTCTGCAAGGCTACTTGTACAAGACCTTCATCCTTTTTATTAGTCTCACTTAGGTCTTTCAACCTTTGTTGGACTGAGGTTATGGCCAGTGGACACATAGGAGTGGACATAATAGTCTCATGTATTATCTTCGTCCTATGCTCTGTGGCAAGTAGCTCTTCTTCTTCCTTTTGGGACTGCTTTCTTGTCTTCTTTCTCTTCTGTTGCTTATCCATAATCTTCTAAATCTTTCTGGAGATATCAAAGTTGTTCAGACCTTGGTCTTCATCAGCAATGGCTTTGGCTAGCCTCTTTTGCTTCCTTTTATTGATAACGTCCAGGTCCACCAAATCAGCCTCCTTTAGACTTTGTTCTAAGGCGACCTTCATAGCTTTTAGGTTAGTCTTGCTAAACTTGTGTTGTTTAGCAACAACTAAGCCCTTCGCTACTAGGGTGTGCTTAGAGTCTTCTTCCATCTTGTTGAATATGCGGTACACTCCTTGATCCCATAGAGCTTGTTGATGAGAGCTGTAACGACCCCCCACGTCGCTACTGTATTACCAACTCACAACCATGCACAGAAATCCATTTTAATAAAAGAATACCCCTTTGGTTACTTATGAAAACTGAGATGAGTTTTCGCGAGCATATAATGGCTATCGTTATAGAATACCCACGTAGATCAACGTGCTTATAAAACATAATTTAATTATAAGTACAAAGATTATGTCTCAAAAAGAATACACATCAAGTGTTTTACAAATGAAAAGGAAGAAAAAGAAAATAGAAATCAGGGGTGTAATTAGCAAAACAAGGAGTGCATCCATTAAATCCAGGGGTGCATCTAGTAAAATGCAGCTCCTGCCCGGGATCATGTCCATTGACATCCCGACAAAACACGGCAGCTCCAACCAACCCGGTCTTCTCCCCAAAAGCACTTACTGCTGCCCATCTGCTCCCACGAACTCGGTTCGCGATCATCACAGGTACCAAACCACAAGGTACAACAAAATAAGGGTGAGTTCATCATATTAAACAACGAGTACAACAGGGAATAAGCACAACCCGGTCAAGAAACAACACGGTCATTAACATATCAATACAACATTCCAAGCATTCATCATATACCATCACATACGATCATCCACAACCAACTCACAAAATCTAGCATGATGCATGCTCTTGCTCGATTCTCATTATACAATGTGGTACCATCCCGGAAATGGGCCATCCCTGTGGTCAGATGATGCAGTAACTTGTCAGGGTCACTCTGTCGTGCACAGTAATCACCCTCATGGTGATCAGCCAATGGGTGTCAGAAGGAGTTCCCAACAGGCGTGGCCCCCC
>CM023954.1:17493299-17519154 GCA_013407115.1 Glycine latifolia
GGGGGGAAAGGTTGTGCAACTGAAACTGGAATCCTTTTTTTACAAATATGTAATGTACTGTACAAAATGATAAAATTACACGTGACCATGACTGTGGGGTCATTGTACATGTATCCACCCTCCGTGTCAACTATGCTACAGTAATAGTGACATTTTCACTCTCCATGTCAACCCTACAATAGGAACAACACATATGTTCGCCCTTCCTGTCAGCCCTGCTACAGGAGTGCGGACATCAACCCTCAGCAGCCGAGTCTCCCTGGCCTAGCCAGCAACTTATCTGTTATGCTTATTTATTCAAATAAGTGTAACCACTTTATCTCCTAGAATATCTCCATTTATCTCCAAGGGATTATCTACAAGTTGTTACTTATCTACAAGTAACAGTCTATCTATAGTGAAATTTATAATTTTTAAACCAAATTCCCTTCCCTCTCCAGGGATATTTAGACGGACACCGCACCCTTATGTACAAACAAAACATTCAATCATCTCAATGACATCATCAACATCAACATCATCTTATCTCAATGTCATCATCATCATAAACATCATCTAATCTCAATGTCATCACCAACATCAACATCATCTCATCTCAATGTCATCAACATCACAAGAAATCGCATTCCATATACATACATATAAACTCATGCCTGGGATTCACATTTCCCAAGTCTTTAGACAACATAAATTACATATAATAACAATTCGTAATATAACGGACCAATATTTTAGGGAAATTCTAAATTAAAGAGATTAACTATAGTATACAAAACAAACTCTTAAGCCCATTTAAATTTTAATAAACAAAGTAACAAGAGAACAAATATAAAATTTTTGGCAGAGTCTCCTCCATAATTAAGACTTTTTCCCAAAATATCAATAAATACAACAACAACATTATTCATAGTTTTATTCATCAATAACAAATATATTGCATCCCATTAATTTAAAACACAACCTTTCTTGAAAACCAACATGCAACAGGGACAAGTATACAACCCTAGAATTGGGTTCCTAGACCCCAACTATGGTGTCAAAAACTATGAACAAGCCATAAACTCCCTTCACCTATCTATATCTCCCTGATAGCTCCTCTTAGTGCCATTTAGAGATCTCTTTAGGTTCATGTTCGTTGGTCCAAACACATAGCTCTATATACCAAATCAAAGAAAATTTAGTATATATTTCAAAGATATGGTCAATTTTAACATTCGAGGTCAAATACCCGTTCAAATTTAAAAAGAGTTAAAATGGTGTTTTTGGGTCCACATCAAAGAAACATCATTTTGAAATTTTGATCATGCCAATGTGATCCAGGTTCACCAAAGGTCACAAAAATGAAATCAATTTTATATAAAGGCAATTTTTATAACGTCGCATTTTCAAAGGAAACGCAAAAACATCCAATAATGGTAACCAAATCATAAGGGATACAAGGATAGGCTCAAACTAACTAGGGAAGGCATAGATATCATGGTTCCCTCAAAGAAACCATGAAGGAAGGGTTGAGAACTTCTTTCTCTATTGATTTTTCGAGTTGGATTTTGAAGATTTTGCTCTGATTAAAGGATTCCACTCCATGTGGTGGTTTGGCAACAAACGGTGGTGGCTCATTGCGGTCACCAACAGTCGTGGGTGGAGGAGGAACATGTTTTGGGGGAGGGTGAGGGTTTGGGGGAGAAGGGGGTAAAAATGCGCCTTTTCATGTTGTTGTCATTTTTATAATCCTGCAAGACTCACTTAGCGAGATGACTTTTGATGCTAAGCGAGACATTTTGCATTAAGTAAAATTTCTCTTATGGCTGGAATTGCACTCAGCAAGCTGGTGTCGCTAAGTAGATTACTTCCTCTGAAAGAATTGCGCTTAGTGAGTAGTTGTCGTTGAATTATTTCCTCTGGATGGATTTGTGCTTAGCGAGCTAATGTCGCTAAGTGAGCTATTCAAATGTAGATCAAACAAACTCTACATAATCTTGTAAGAAAGGGCCATGAAGCCCAAAGGCATGTGAGAAAAACAAAAAAAAAAATTCAAGCGGAACCACACATACCACACAAGAATCATTCTTTAGGACATAGATGTTACCTTGTTTATATTCATAACTTGATGATCAAGGATAGGCTTGAAGATACAAGCCCTCTAATGTTGATCCACACCACTTCTTATCAAGACTTAAGAACACTTCTTGAAGACCACCAACAAACACCAAAGGAGGCAGGCTAGGCACACCAATGGAGAGGAAGAAGGTTAGGTTTCAAAGTGTTTTTACTTATCTAAGAGACTCACTAATAGATGATACTGGTGGCTGAATTTTCTGACAAAACTCACAAAAGGGCACGTGAAAGTGGAGGAAGGTAGATAGGTTTTTTTTTTCAAAAAAACAATTTAGAGAACTATGATCACAATAGCACACTTTATAGAAGACTTTGAGTCAGATTTTTTTAACCAAAAAATATGATTATGAAGCATCCCACACGTGAAGAAAAGATACAGTTGTTGTATTTCAAAAATTGCCAAATAATAATTAAATATCAGCCGTATGTAAGCCTCATAATCAGCCCTCAAACTTCTTCCTAAAATCTAGGACATGATCATGATAAGATGCTAGTTGAATTCAAATTCAAATCTAGCTCTTATCTTCTCCTTTTGATATGAAACTAACTACTATAGTTAATTCAAATATTTAAATTCAAATATTTAAATTCAAAATTTAAATTATCAAATTTAAATATTAGATAATTAATTTAACTATTTAAATTAATTAATAATGTCTTGGACTATCCAAGCCCATTAACTCCATTCATGCGCCCCTCTCTCTTTAAGATAGGTATCCAAACTCTTTCTTGGACCAACAACCATTATTAGGCCCAAAACCTTTAATGCTATAATGTCATGACAATAAAGTGTTAGTGTGTGACCCATTAGGCCCAACATAGCTACTGGCATAAATGAGTTTGGGCCCAACAAGGCCACTACCCATTTAATGACAACACAGAGCACTAGCAATGCTTTGTTGCCCCAGAACTAGTTAGGTAAATGATAAGATCATCCTATTAAATCTATTTGGTTTCCGTATGTATTTCCTTTCATCTCGGTTACCTTTCCATAAAGCCTAGGGTAAGGAAACGTATCTGCCCTTGCGGTCTAAGGTAAGCTTTAATACGAAATAGGGAGTCTCCAATTTTACTGACTCTAAAGGCAAATCATCTCATGATTTCTTTTACTATGCATAGATTCCCGAGTCCCGTAAATTTTATCCCAATTTCTCTGATTTACAGATAACCTAATCTCTCACAGAGATTTGATGAATTCCTTCAGCTAGTCACCCTAGACTCGTGTTCTTTCAGGACATGCCCAAAGGTATACCTACGTGTCTCCATGTTTCAGGCAGACGAGGTATACAATCAAAGCATGTCTTCTAGAACACAGTCTAGGTGAAAACTTCTGGTCTAAGGAAAGACACACCCAAATAATAAGAGACTACTTCTAATGATACTATCTGTGAGATTTCCTCATAGAGTCTCTTTGTGGGTCCGTTCAGTGCGAGCTATACCCTTATAGGTCCACCCACGACTTTAGCTAAGACATCTCCATGTCTTTAGCTCATGAGGTCTTTACCTTGTATCTGCATACAAGTAGATAAGTCGTGCTAGTCTTATCCGAGATCACTGATCCCCATTCTCAGTGTCTCTAGACTAGGAACTTAAAATTTAGGAGTAGACATCTGGTATCCTTGAATCCTCATGATCGTGATTCCATCATTGATACTCAAGAGATACCTATTCTATTCCAAGGGTTTTATCTAGTTACTCATATATTAATAATGATATCGAGATAGAATATGAAACAAGATAAAGAGCGCTTATAATTTATTTATGACAATATTGAAAAGTACATGTATGTCCTAATCTAATGAAAAGATTGTCTCTAGGACATCCATATACTAACAAATCTAACATCTACACCAAGTAGTTGCACAAGGGTAATTCACACAACACTTCAACAAATCCAAATTAATCAAGTAATTAAACAATACAAGCAATACATCAATCCCTATTTTTAGTTATCAAAATTTTAGGGTGTTACATGATGTGCTTCAAGAAATCTTATGAGTTTATAACTCACTAATAGTTATTCTGAACAAACCTTTCTGAGCACCTCAAAATGAACATATTTGTTTTTTAATAATTTTTTCACTGAAACACTTGAACAAAATGATAGTCATCTCATAAACCCATCTTCTTATTAATTCGCTTAACTAATGATTTGTCATAGTTAAAACCAGAGATATGGATTCAACATTATGTTTGCCATGGTGGGCACAAGGCTAGATCTAGCACAAGTAGTCAGTGTGGTATATAGATACATGGGTAAACTTGGGAAGGAACATTGGCAAGCAATGAAATGAATATTCAGGTACCTTAAGGGTGCAATTGATGTTGGACTCATCTATGAAGGTGACACATCTTGTACACTTGTTGGATATTTAGATTTTGACTATGCTATAGATTTAGATGCAAAAGGATCTATGATAGTTTATGCTTTCATAATTGACAATTCTCTTGTTAGTTGGAAGGATACACTTAAGCCTATTGTCAACAATAGAGGCAGAAGATATGGCTCTGGTAGAAGTAGCAAAGGAAGGTATCTGAATAAAGGTCTTATCAGCAATCATGGGTTTCCTTAGGTCAAAGCTATCATTTTATGGGACAGTCTAAGTGTAACTACTCGATGAATCACACCAGAAAGAGAGGGATCTAGAGGTTGTGCAGGTATAGGACTGTACAATTAAGAATGACTTAAAGGAATTAATTGGTACTATCTATACCAACAAAATGCATATACTTTTTGGTAGCCTATTACATAAGAACTCTGCAGTTAAGTATGCTTAGCTTGGACTAGTTATGGGATGGGTGACCTTCTAGGAAGTTTCCCGAGAAGAGTGTGAGTGGGAGAAAAACACACTGAAAAGTCTCATGTTGGTTTGTGGGGACAATCATTGATCCTGGAAGCAGGAAAAATAGACTATCGAGGTCTTGGAAAGGGCTACCTATGGAGGATTCTGACCGGTGAAGGTTCTAACCAACAAGGATGTTGAGTGAAGTGTCACGATGTGAAGTATCATAGAGTGCAAGCCATTGAGAAGTTGACAAACATTCTCAATTTTTTACTTCTCAGCGGCTCTAACACTACGACACTTCACGAAGTGGCACTTTACTCAACATCCTTGTTGGTCAGAACCCTTTGTAGGTAGCCCTTTCCAAGACCTTGAAAATTAATTATTCTTGCTGCCATGATCAATGACTGACCTATAAAACAACACAAGACTTTTCAATGTGCTTTGTCCTCACTCACACGACAAGTAGATGCATCTTATTGGTATAAGTAGTACCAATTAATTCATTTAACTCATCCTTAATTGCATAGTACAACCTCTGAATCCTTCTCAATCTAGTTTAATTCTATCGAGGTGTTACATGCCCACCAACTTCCCTCTGGTGCGTCCTCGAACCACATTGTACTTGGAGAGAGGTATGCTCTGATACAATTTGTAACATTCCTGATTTTTGTCTTCTCAACGGCTCTCACACTACGACACTTTACTCAACATCCTTGTTGGTCAGAACCAATTATGCTACATGAGAGGTTTAGGTCTCCACTTTATATTACTATTAATTTTAGGGTTATGGATGCTCTAAAACAATGTAACATTAAGACACAGGTTTTATTCATTTATCTAAAGATTAAATTAATAAGTACTTTTTCACCATGTTTTATTTAATATGGTTTGTATGGACTTTGAATCACCAAGATTTTTTTAACAGAGTTATGTTATTTATTGATTTCTTTTCTTTAAGTTTACAAGCATTTGGCATTGTAATACTCTTATCGCAAAATAAGTATTTTTTTTAAAAGTCGATACATCCTTTTAATTAAATTCCGCTATGAACGTATTTAGAAAATATTACATATAGTGGTATTAGAGCAAATCTCTCTCCTACTATAGTGTGGTTTTAGGACGAACCAGGCTAAAGATGGTGAGCATGTAACATCCCTTTGAATCACACCAGAAAGAGAAGGATTAAGAGATTGTGCAGGTATAAGATTGGACTGTTGAGGATGACTTAAAGGAATTATTTGGTACTAACTATACCAAAAAGATGTATCTTGTTTTTGATAGACTATTACATATGAACTCTACAGTTAAGCATGCTTGACTTGGACTAGTTATGGGATGGGTGATCTTCTAGGCAATTTCCCAAAAAGTGTATTAGTGAGGACAAACTACGCTCAAAAGTCTTGTGTTGGTTTGTAGGGATAATCATTGATCATGGAAGTAGGAGAAGTAGACTGTCGAGGTCTTAGAAAGGATACCTACGAAGGGGGTCTAACCAACAAGGATGTTGAGTGAAGTGCCACGTTGTGAAGTACCGTAGAGTCCGAGCTGTCGAGAAGTCAACAATTAGGGATGTTACACATAATGCAATCTATTTACCCAAGGATCAAAATCATCATGAAAGGACTAAGCACATTGACGTGAAATATGACTTCATTTGTATTGAGAAATGATCACAATCTAGAAATTTGATACAAAAGAAAACCCAGCTGACATGTTCACAAAGCTTGTTCCCAGAAGAAACTTTGAATATCTAATTCAGAATTGTTACTGTACCAAGGTGGAGATTGTTCGATGAAAGATATGTTTGGATGACACTACTTGGATCGTCCAGTCTAGTGCTTTTTGGTATGGTTTTCCAATTTCTATTGGTGGAGCTCATTCAACTGGCTATAGGAGGAGTGTCAAGTCCTTTTAGTTAGTTGTTAAATGGTTTAGATAAAAAGTTTGTTTAGTTCTATTTTGAAACCAATTTCCATTGTTACTATTTTTTGTTAGTTTTACCTCCTGTAACTACCACACAACAACATCTAACACACAAGGTATTTACATGCCATGATTGCCAATTGTATCACACACAATTGCATGCATTTTGGTGTCCAGGTCACACTTCCTAGTGTCCAAATAAAAATAGTGCATGCAACAATAATAATTTCCCAAGATTCACACTTCCCAAGTCTTTCAATCATTCAAAATAGATCACAAGTGCATATATCAATCATTAAATTCAGCAAGCCAACACTTAGTAAAAAATAAGCAATTTATCACAAAAAATGCACAATGCACCAAAACCCTTAGCCCTAGAAAACAAAATAAATTCAAGGAACAGTGAATTTTAGCTAAATATTTTATACACATAAACTTTTTACATACACCTGTAAACAATTTTCTCATATTTCTAACAAGGTATCCCAAATCATTAGCAAACATCTACAAAAAATCCTAAAATTTTCACAAGGTAGCATGACTAAGGTTTCTAGTTTTTACATAGTTCAAAGATGTGTAATTTTTTTCCTCTTCCACAATCAAATTGGATGGTACTTTTTCTAGTTTAAAGCTAATAAAAATATCTTTTCAAGAAGATAAAAATTGTACCAAAATTTGCTCCCTATAATTACCAATAAAATTTTCATTCAACACCATTTTCCTAACTTGCAAAAATAGGATTCTAGCACCCACTTTATTTTGCTTTGCCCTTTAAAATTTGAAGGTAACCTCTATTATTTTTTAATATACATGGATAAAAAAAATTCTCTAATTTAAGGAATTGTAAACACCTTTTTAAGATAATCACCACAAAAGTAAAGAACTTAGAAAAACCACACTTTGTTAGACTTAAAAATTTATTTGTGTTCTAATCAATGATAGATTAAAAAATCTTAAAAGCTTGAGCAAGGTAATTAATAGTAAATTTTCAGGCCCAGACTAAAAATAATATAAGAATTAAGGAAATTAAGAAAAGATAAATTTAATATCTAATTTTAGAATTAATTATTCTGAGTACTAAAATAGGTAAATAATTTATATTACTAAAAAATTTATACATTTTTTCAGTAAAAAAAATTTATTTTTTACAAGTGTTTCTACAAGAACATATAAAATATAAAAATATATATTTTGGAGGTATTTAAAGTTTTAGTTTATTGATTATGGAGATATATTGTTTTAAATATAATATCCATTAATTCAAAACTGTTAATTTTTAATGTTTTAAAATTACTTAGATGACATATGTTTATTTATTAAACACATAGTAGATGTCTATGGTACACGGATGACATCATATTCTTGTGTGATGCTACGTTGAAGAATGTCCTTATAATTAAGAGCATGTTGAGATGCTTCGAACTCATGTGAGGCCTTTAAGTTAATTTCCATAAAAGCAAATTTGGGGTCTTAGGGGTGGAGGGTGAGGTATGTTTCAGGTATGCTCAACTTCTTATTTGTAGATTGTTATCTTTGCCATTCACATATCTTCACGTTCCCATCAAAGCTAATCCTAGGAGGGAGGAGACTTGGAGTTGAGAGGACGAGTGGGTGGGAGACACTTGTTTAGCGTCTTTGTATCCTAGACTTTTTGTTAATTCCTTGAAAAGTCAGTGTTGGTATGTCATGCGGGGAAGTGGGTCGATGGAGCTTGGTGTTGGGATCTTAGGTTGGGGCGTGAGAGGTTTATGTGGGGGAGAAAATATGGTACATGAATTCTCCCAACTTGTTTCTCGATGGCTGTTCAAAAGGAAGCATGTGATAGCTGGTTATGGAAAGCAAGTTCGGATGGATATTACAAGGTTCACTCAGCTTACACGGAGCTTCTTGCGGATTCGATTGGTAGTCAATATATCCAACTCTTCATCTCTCTTTGGCAGTTGGATATCCCTCTGACATTCTTGTTGTGGAGGCTATTCTTGGATAGGCTGCCGACTCTCGATAATTTGAGGAAAAGGAATGGGGCATTGCTTCAAACACTTGGTTGTGCCCTTTTTGCAATGAAGCGGAAGAGTCATCAGCTTATGTTATATTTTCTTTCAGGATGACTGACCGTGCTTGGAAATATATATACTCACTGGGTAATTTCGTAACAGAACTTGGAGCTGGTTGAAAGAGGGATCACAAAACTTTGATTATCCTTTCTCTGTTTGATCGATGAAAACTAGTCTATGCTTGGATTTTTAATGCTCTTTGTTGCGTATATGCATGATACTTAGATGATGGTCTTTGAAGGGAGGAATATATAATCCGCAACAGGGTGGAGCTCTTTATCGAGAAGGTGTGTGTTTGATGGTGGAGGTTGCGGTAAGAGTGTAGCAAAGTATACATTTTATCAACTAACTGCATGATATTTTGGCATTGGTGTACGTGGGTATCAACAATTTTGTTGGGATTGGTTACTGATCATTCATTGTGTGTAACTGCATTCAAACTATATGGGTTACTACTACTTCTCTGTATGTATTTGTGATTGGATGCATATTGCTTGTACCTAATCCTATTACTCTTAATGTTTTCTCCAACTTCTCATGCACAAAACCATTTTCATGTTTTATGAAAGCATTCATACTTTGATGCATATGATTGAACTGGTCTAAGAAAAATCTTAATATCACAAACATGATTTAGTTTAGATATGTCATTTTGAAAAATAGTTAAGGTTGTTAGGAAAACATTCTTATGTATGCATTCTGATGTAGATGCAGAATATATGACAACAAATAACATATTCAAAGAGGAAAGGAAGAAAGGATTCAACATAGAGATTTTTATACTGGTTCACCCCAACCTTGGACTCTGTCCAGTCCTCACACTTGAAGAAGAGATTTTCGACTAACACAACCAATAACTTATTGGATTTTTACAACTACCAACCACTTGTTGTGCTTCATAACATCTCTCTCACCATAGCACTAAACTTAGTCTTGGCTTAGAGATAACTCGTCTCAACCACAACACCGTGGGAGAGACAATCCAAGTATTCTTCACCTCTTCAGGTGGGCTTAACCCACATAATTTAACCACAACACTCACTTGGTCATAGAAGAGACAATAGAAGTATTTATTTCACTTCTTCAAGCTACTCATGCATTATTTGACTCTAGTCTCTTCAGGCTGCCATCTTATAGACTCTCTTTAAGCTACCCACCTTTCATGGGTTCTCCCTATCACTTCTCTCACAACCAAACT
This sequence comes from Glycine latifolia, assembly GCA_013407115.1. Classification (NCBI taxonomy): domain Eukaryota; kingdom Viridiplantae; phylum Streptophyta; class Magnoliopsida; order Fabales; family Fabaceae; genus Glycine; species Glycine latifolia. The sequence continues at coordinate 17,503,376 of CM023954.1, forward strand.
TAACCCACATGGTTGATTTGGGATACATACATATTACAAACTAGGAGAATCTATTTGAGGGGATTTTACAGCAAAACAACACTCATGGGTTGGATCTTCATTGATGTTTTGGTGTACTTCTCTCACAACCAAACTTAACCCACATGGTTAATTTGGGATACATACATATTACAAACTAGGAGAATATGTTTGATGGATTTTATAGCAAAACAACACTCATGGGTTGGACCTTCATTGATGCTTTGGTGTACTTCACTCCATTTTCTTCCTTTCAACACATAGAAGGATCATGGATGGTGGAGAAGATATGATTTTCATTTCTGCACTATGTAGGTGGTCTCCTACCTTTTATCACAAATTTTGCAATTGTGCTCTATTAGTTTTATAGACCCAGATGTCAAACTAACCATTATGATGGTTGGGTCTATAACACCCTAAAAATTTACAAGTTCATAGATATTTCGTGATGCTTAATTATTTAAAATAATTCTTGCAAATGGATGTGCATTGGTATTTGTGCTTGAAGGATGTTATAATTCTTGCAAATGGCTGTGCATTGGTATTTGTGCTTGAAAGATGTTGTAATTCTTGCAAATTTCCTGTAAAGTGTTTTGCATCGGTAATTGTGCTTGAGGAACGTAAGTCAAAATTTGTTGCTAAGATAGTTGTCCATACACGCAAGTTGGCAACTATGGTGGCTATGGTAGTTGTCCGTTCACGCATGTTGGCAACTTGCCTTAATATCTCTGCCTTAGTATCAATTACGTTGAAGTCGGCCTATGTGGTGGCTTGAGATATTAAATACATTGATGGTGCCGTGGTGATATTCTATGTATAGATGTGAGAAGCCGGGATCGGGTTGTTAACCTTACAAGGACCACGGTCAGTGCATCAGTAGGCCCGAGAATGGGTCAGCATATATATACATGGGGGGTGTATGGCATTATCCTAGCCAGGACGAGTTGATTCTGAGCCGAGTCATGCATTGATGGTGCCCATGAGACATGTGTATATACATAGGGGGTGTATGACATTATCCTAGCCAGGACGAGTTGATACCGGGCCGAGTCATACATTGATGGTGCCTATGTAACATATTTCATTTGCATGACGAAAATAGGATGATTGACTATAATAGTACAAGAAATACTGGGGGGCAACGTCTGTAGGGATATCCTTATGACACCCATTATTAGCTGATCACCATAGGGGGGATGAGTCCTATGCACAACAGAGTGACCCCAACGTCAACTGCAGCTATCATTTGGACCATGGATTTGGCCTATTTTCGGAGATGGTACCACATTGCATGCTGAGAGAAAAGTCAGGGGCATGCATCATGACTAGTTCTTATAAGATGTACTGTGATATGTTGTTGGATGGGTTGTCCATGATGGATTGTGTGTAGAAATACTTGAATATTGTTCTATTATTGCAATGATCGTATTGTCTTTTCGTAATTGATGTTATCTATTGTTATTTTACATGATGAACTCACCTTTGCTTTCTTGTGCCATGTGTTTTTGGTACCTGTGATGATCATGAACTGTGTTTGTGTGAGTAGATGGGCAGTAGCAGGCAGAGATACTTTCTTTTGTTGGAGCCTCCAAGTAGTCGGGATAATGTTAGATTAGATCCCGCCCTATAGATGTATTTTGATGCCAGAATGGCATCGAACCAGATCCCGGCCACAAGTTCTACCACGAAAATTCATTCTTAGTTAATCATTTGTTCCTTTTGGGAATTTTGTACCCTTCAGACATGGTTATTTGTAATCACCACCAAGTTATGTTCTTATTTAAATATATTACGTGGTATTTCATCATTAAATATTCGTGTTTTAATTCTGGATAGTGATTATGTTCACGCGAAAAATTTACTACTATTTTTATAATTAACTTAAAGATCTTCAATTATAAATTGTAATTATAAAAAAAACATGATTAAGAGTATGATACAGTAGCGACAAGGCGGGTCGTTACATTAGTGGTATCATAGCCGGTCGGACCTTTCGGTCAGTAAGTTGTGAGCTTGCTATGTTTCTCTGTGCATATTGTGTTGATTAGTATCTGATTGTTAAAGTGACTAGCTGTGATGTGCTGAATTATGATTAAGCTTGTGAAAGGCATTGTTTTTAGTATAGGGATAGTATATTTGGATTTCTCATGTCTGCTATACCATAAGTTTCTATGCTTTCTTATGAGTTATCAGACTGGCCATCTATATAATTCGGGACAATACAAGGAAACATTATGGCAAGTAGACCGGGAATACAAAGTATAGAAGGATGGTGTAAGCATAGTTCTATGTTGCTTGAATTCTTTTTGGGTCTTCACTTCTTGTTATGCGTAGGAAGTGATGGCCGGTAGGAATGATCGTGCAATAGCTGATGCTTTCCAAGCCTTAGCCCAGGCATTGGGGAACCAGAATAAGGGGGAAGCCCCAGGAGCAGTGGAGTACCATGGGTTGGACCGCTTTCAGTGCAATAATCCTCCTTCTTTCCGTGGAGGATACAACCCGGATGGTGCTCAGACTTGGATATGAGAATCGAGAAGATTTTCCGGGTTATGGCATGCCCGGAGGAGTAGAAGGTTGCCTTCAGTACCTATACCCTGGCAGAAGAAGCCGAGTATTGGTGGGATAATACCTGCCAATGCATGGAGGCAGAAGACCGGGTAATGACTTTTGAGACTTTCAAGGAGGCATTCCTGGAGAAATACTTCCCAAAAGACGTGCAAACTAAGAAGGAGATGGAATTTCTAGAGCTTAAACAAGGGAACCGGACGGTAGCCGAGTATGCAGCTAAGTTTGAGGAGTTGGTGAAGTACTTCCCTCACTATCAAGGATGGGATGGTGAAAGCTCAAAATGTGTAAAGTTTCTGAATGGTCTACAGCCCGAGGTAAAACAAGCCGTAAACTATCAAGGGATTCATTAGTTCCCGGTCTTGGTCAACATGTGTCGGATATGGGACGAGGATTCCTGGGACAAAGCGACTTATTACCGGAATGCTGGACCAATAAAGGATAAGAAAGCTGGGTTACGACATCACGGGAAACCTTACACCATCACTCGTAAGCTATACGGTAACAACCTCAGCCATCCAAGAATTGCTGCTCCGAGTTGTTTTGGTGGAAATGGTAGTAGACCTTCTACCTTTCCAACCCGGGTTACCTGTTTCAGGTGTGGTAAGCCCAGGCATATCTCTACTGAATGCAAGCAAGGTTAGATTTGCTTTAATTGTAAAGAGAGAGGTCACTTTCAAGTAAACTGTCCACAACCTAAGAGAGAGTGGAATAGAGGTGGTCAGCAGGACCAACAAGGACAACCGATGACCACAGGAAGAGTATTTACTCTTAGTGGTGCTAAAGCCTCAAATTCCCGAGATCTAATTCAAGGTAAATGGTTCATAAATGGGATTCCTTTACTTGTGCTTTTTGATTCTGGTGCAACCCATTCTTTTATATCCTGGTTATGTGTAGAAAGACTTAAATTTTCCATGTCTCCTTTGAATGATAAATTGTAGTCGAGACCCTGGCTAGTGAGTCTGTGGTGACTTCCGAGGTATGCTTAAATTTTCTTGTGGAAATTTCTGAAAGGAAATTTCGTGTTAATCTGATTTGTTTGCCTCTTAGTCAAATCGATGTTATTTTGGGAATGGACTGGTTATCTTTCAACCAGGTTTTACTTAATTGTTTTGATCAAACAATCATGTTTGGCAACCCGGACGTGAGAAATAAAGGAATGTTTATCGGCCAACCGGGTTATGTCCTCTTTAAAAGAAAATGCTCAAGTATACATGATACTGTCAAACCTGGGCGTGGAAACCAAGGTTTCCTTGGACGACCTTCCTGTTGTTAGAGAGTTCCCCAGAGTATTTCCTAAAGATATATTCGGATTACCCCCAGACAGAGACGTAGAGTTTTCCATAGATTTGGTGCCTGGTGCTGGACCTATATCTGTAGCTCCTTATAGGATGCCTCTTATAGAACTAGCCGAGCTTAAGAAACAGTTAGAAGAACTGTTGGCTAAGCAGTTTGTGCGGCCTAGTGTGTCTCAATGGGGAGCACCCGTGCTGTTAGTGAAGAAAAAGGATGGAACCATGAGGCTAGTATAGATTATCATCAGTTGAACAAGGTGACGATTAAGAATAAGTATCCTTTGCCTAGGATAGAAGATCTTATGGACCAACTAGTAGGAGCATGCGTGTTTAGCAAGATAGATCTTAGGTCGGGTTATCATCAAATCCAGGTAAAGCCTGAGGATATTCCAAAGACTGCTTTTAGAACCTGTTATGGTCATTATGAGTATATGGTTATGTCTTTCAGTGTGACCAATGCTCCTGGTGTGTTCATGGATTACATGAATAGGATCTTTCACCCTTACCTTGATAGCTTTGTAGTAGTTTTCATAGACGATATCCTAGTATATTCTAAGACTCGAGAAGAGCATGAGGAGCACTTACGGATTATGTTGCAAACCCTTAAAGATCGACAACTGTATGCTAAGTTGTCTAAGTGTGAATTCTGGTTGGAGAAGGTAAGTTTTCTTGGGCATGTGATATCCCAATGGGGTATAGCAGTAGATCCTTCTAAAGTAGAGGTTGTCCTTGAGTGGGAATGCCCCAAGTCTGTGTTTGAGATTAGAAGTTTTCTAGGCTTGGCTGGGTATTATAGGAGATTTATAGAAGGTTTCTCTAAGCTAGCATTACATTTGACCAAGTTAACTCGTAAGGGTCAGGTGTTTGTATGGGATGATCGATGTGAACATAGTTTCCAAACCCTCAAAGAAAACTAACAATCGCTCCTGTGTTAGTTTTGCCTAACCCAAAGGAACCCTTTGAGGTGTATTATGATGCATCAAAGGTGGGCTTAGGAGTAGTGTTTATGCAGAATGGCCGGGTTATGGCCTATGCTTCCAGGCAGCTTAAGATGCATGAAAGGAACTACCCTACTCATGATTTGGAGTTAGCTGTCGTGGTGTTTGCCCTTAAGATTTGGAGACATTATCTTTTTGGCTCCAAGTTCGACGTGTTTAGTGACCATAAAAGCCTTAAGTATTTGTTCAGCCAAAAAGAATTAAACATGCGTCAAAGGAGATGGTTAAAATTTCTTAAGGATTATGATTTTGAGCTAAGTTATCATCCTGGCAAGGCCAATGTGGTAGCCGATGCGTTAAGTAGAAAATCCCTACATGTGTCTGCATTAATGGTTAGGGAGTTGGATCTTTTGGAATAGTTCAGTGACCTTAGTCTAGCATGTGAGTTCACCCCTAATAGCATGAGACTAGGAGCCCTACAGATTACAAGAGGGCTGCTAGAAAAGATCTGAGATGGGCAGAAGTTCGATCCTTTCCTGAAAACTCAGTTAGAATCCATAGCGTCAGGAAGTGCTAGTAGTTTTCATGTAGGACTGGATGGAGACTTCAAGGAAGAATCTGTGTTCCCGACATATCTGGGCTTAGGAAGGTGATTCTAGAAGAGGGGCATAAAAGTAACTTAAGTATTCACCCCAGCACCACCAAGATGTATTATGATCTTAAGACTATGTTTTGGTGGCCAAACATGAAGAAAGAAGTTAGTGAGTTCGTATATGCATGTTTAACTTGTCAGAAAGCTAAGGTAGAAAACCAAAGACCATCAGGTAAGTTACAACCCTTAGAGATATCCCAATGGAAATGGGACAGTATTTCCATGGATTTTGTTGTGGGTTTGCCTAGGACCGGGCTGGGTTAGATTCTATTTGGGTTATTGTGGACAGATTGACTAAGTCTGCTCACTTTATCCCCATTAATATTCAGTTTTCCTTAGAGAATTTGACTTCCCTGTACATTAGTGAGATTATCCAGTTGCACGGTGACTCTCTAGTATAGTATCTGACCAGGATCCAAGGTTCACTTCCAGATTTTGGGAAAGTTTGAACAAAGCCTTAGGAACTCAGCTTTGGCTAAGTTTGGCCTATCATCCTCAAACTGATGGTCTGACAGAGCAAACCATCCAGTCTCTAGAAGACCTTTTGAGGGTGTGTGTTTTAGAACAAGAGGGTAGCTAGGATAGTTTCCTACCCTTGATAAAGTTCACCTACAACAATATTCGGCTTTGTTTGCAGAAAGTAATTTCGGGGACGAAATTCCAAAAAGGGTAGGAGAGTTGTAACACCCTGAAAATTTACAAGTTAATAGATATTTCGTGTTGCTTAATTATTTAAAATAATTCTTGCAAATGGTTGTGCATTGATATTTGTGCTTGAAGGATGTTGTAATTCTTACAAATTTGCTGTAAAGTGTTTTGCATTGGTAATTATGCTTGAGGAACGTAAGTCAAAGTTTGTTGCTAAGATAGCTGTCCGTACACGCAAGTTGGGAACTATGGTGGCTATGGTAGTTGTCCATTCACGCATGTTGGCAACTTGCCTTAGTATCTCCGCCTATATATAGCAGCGTATGAAGCATGTTCGTTCTCACCTCTGTGTGTGTTTCTCTTCTTTTCTCTCTAAACTCTCTTGCACCCAGAAACCTTTCTTTATTAACCTTTTATACCACCTTTAACTCTCAATAACCATCGTAGTTGCAGCGGATAAAACCTCTACGCTAAGAGGAACTCATGAACGGAGCTTAATTCCTTTCATTCTTGGTTGCTGTGAGAACTTGTGTTCGAACAAAACTCAAGTTAGTTTGAAAGAAAGGAATTCTTGTCCAGGTAAGGGGAGTTTTATTTTGTTAATAATGGTTTTAGATATCATGGTTGAGATGCACTACGTATATGTGTTCTGATGTTTGGCGTGAAATAAATTGATGAAGATTTTATGTGATGTGTTTGTGAAGAAGACGACTACCGGATTGGGTAAGTCAGGCTGGGCATGCTGCATATATGTGTAAAATCTTTGTTTGTGATGTCGGCTACTGGGAAGGGTTGGCCGAGTTGCACATATGTGTCAAACCTTTTTTGTGATGTCGGCTACCGGGAAGGGTTGGCCGAGTTGGATATATGTGCCAAACCTATGTTTGCGATGTTAGCTATTAGGAAGGGTTGGCCAAGTTGCATATATGTGTCAAACCTTTGTTTCGAGATGAGTTAGCCGAGTTAAGTGGTTTACATAGCATGCATATATGCATGCAAGACGTAACTTAGTCCTTATTGGCGGACGTCAGTATACCGGGTTCCTTACCCGGGGATGTACTTTGGAGCTATTAAGCTCAAGTTATTTCTCGAAAATAGAGCTATTGGGTTACTTACTCGGAAGAGCTCGAACCTTCTCAGGAATAGAGTTACCGGGTTACTTACTCGGCAGAGCTCGTACCGTCTCAGGAATAGAGCTATCGGGTTACTTACTCGGCAGAGCTCGTATCGTCTCGGGAATAGAGCTATTAGGTTCCTTACTCGGCAGAGCTCGTACCTTCTCAGGAATAGAGCTATCGGGTTCGTTACTTGGTAGAGCTCGTACCTTTTCTTTGAGAACTTCCAAGTTCCCTTACCCGGAGACCTAATACTTCACACCTATTCACTTGTTTGTAGTGTTTGTTAATAACGTATGTGATTACGTTGAAGTCAGCCTATATGATGGTTTGAGATATTAAATACATTGATGGTGCCATGGTGATATTATATGTATAGATGTGAGATGTCAGGACCGGGTTGTTAACCTTACAAGGACAATAGTCAGTGTATCAGTAGGCCCGAGAATGGGTCAGCATATCTGTACATGGGGGTGTATGGCATTATCCTAGCCAGGACGAGTTGATCCCGGGCCGGGCCATACATTGATGGTGCCTATGAGACATATGTATATACATAGGGGGTGTATGACATTATCCTAGCCAGGACGAGTTGATCCCGGGCCGGGTCATACATTGATGGTTCTTATGTAACATATTTCATTTACATGACGGAAATAGGATGATTGACTGAAATAGTACGAGATGTACTAGGGGGCCACGTCTGTAGGGATATCCTTATGACATCCATTATTGGCTGATCACCATGGGGGGAGAGTCCTGTACAGAATAGAGTGACCCCAACGTCAACTGCAGCTATCATTTGGAACATGGATTTGGCCTATTTCTGGAGATGGTACCACATTGCATGCTGAGAGAAAAGTCAGGGGCATGCATCATGACTAGTTCTTATAAGATGTACTGTGATATGTTGTTGGACAGGTTGTCCATGATTGATTATGTGTAGAAATACCTGAATATTGTTGTATTATTGCAATGACCGTATTGTTTTTTCTTAACTGATTTTATCTATTGTTATTTTACATGATGAACTCACCTTTGCTTTCTTGTGTCATGTAGTTTTTGGTACCTGTGATGATCGCGAACCGTGTTCATGTGAACAGACGAGCAGTAGCAGGCAGAGATAATTTCTTTTGTTGGAGCCGCCAAGTAGCTGGGATAATGTTAGATTAGATCCTGACCTATAGATGTATTTTGATGCCGGGATGAGATCGGATCAGATCCCAGCCACAAGTTGTACCGTGACAACTCATTCTTAGTTAATCATTTGTTTCTTTTGGGAAATATGTACCCTTCAGACATGGTTATTTGTAATCACCACCAAGTTATGTCCTTATATAAATATATTACATGGTATTTCATCATTAAATATTCGTGTTTTAATTCTTGATATTGATTATGTTCACGCGAAAAATTTACTACTATTTTTATAATTAACTTAAAGATCTTCAATTATAAATTGTAATTAAAAAAACATGATTAAGAGTATGATATAGTAGCGACAAGGTGGATCGTTACAGGTTCTCTTCTCTCTCTTCAAAAGCTTGCTTCAAGTCTAAACTACAGCAAGAAAATAGCTGGTTGAAGTGAGGTCTTACTCTACAACAACTTAAAGAAGTTGAAAGTGTGCCAATTGCACTTGACTTGACAGGTTTGAGTTGGTTCTAAATTTCTTGATTTTGAAGAATTCTTATTAGCTTCTAATGGTATATTAGAATTGCATTGTAAAGTTGCTGAGAAAGGACCCATTCTAATGTAGGTTCCTTTAGATGAAGATAACATGATATGACATTGTCAATAGCTCAATTCCATCAATACAAACGCTTCATCACAACACTTTATTTTGAAGTAGTATACTTCAACATAGGTAACATGTGAAGGTTGTCGTTGTTGTTGTGTTAGTTTTTTGTCCTTGGTTCAAACTTCATTATGATCTTACATGTAATGACCTGCCTCGTCGCTACGATATCATAACTCTAAACATGTAATTTCAATTTTAAATGAAAACTTCATTAATTTGATTATAAAAATGAGGGTAAATTTTTTTGCGATAATGCACTCATCAAACAACGCACAAATATGTAATAAATACACATGTATGTATATTTTAAACCATTACATATCATTCACATGTCAGAACATAATTTAGTTTTTACATAAATCTAAGCCTAAGATTTACATGCGCGATCAAAGAAAATCAATGAACCAACTAAGAAAGATTTGATAATAGAATATAACTCTTTTCCAAAATAAATTCCAACGTTATCACACTGACTTGGCGGCTCCAACAAAAGAATCTTCCTCCAACATCACCTATTGCTATTCATCTGCTCCCACGAACGCGTTTGTGATCATCACAGGTACCAACCACATGGTACAAAATTGCAAGGGTGAGTTTAGTATACAAGATCAACAAACACCAGATGACAATGATTACCACAAAAACAAAAACAAAAACAACAACATTCTCAATAATCCATTAGTTCAACATACACTCAACAAACTAGTCATCAATGTTTTCCACAATTCAAATCAATTATGCTCAGAATGATGCATACACCTGACTCAACTCTCAAATGCAATGTAGTACAATTCTTTAGGAAATAGCCTAAGCGTGCCCACATGAAACTCTCACATAGGAACATGATGCAATAGCTTGTCGAGGTCACCCTGTCATGCACAGGCAACTGCCCTCCCCCCACAATGGTTATTAGCCTGAGTCACAAGAGAGTTCAAAACCGAGTGATATGCCCCCAAGTACCCACATTTTTTTCCTCATGAAAAAGCACAGGTACTTACTACCACCATTCATACTATTTTCATGCAATTATGAAGTATGAAACATGGGCACCATCAATGCACTGACCGTGCATAGTTAAAAATTCTAAGCAATCCCTTGCCCTCTTCAGGGATGCTTAAAATTCTTAAACCAATCATCTTCCCTCCCAGAGATATCTAACAGGTCTTTGCACCCCCATGTACATACACAACATACATCCATCACAAAAACATCATCAACATCAACATTGTCTCTCATCATCAACATCAATATCATCTCATCTCAATGTCACCATCAACATCATCTCATATCAATGTCATCATCAACATCAACATCAATATCATCTCATATTAATATAATCATCAACATAATTTCATTTCAATATCATCGACATCACAAGCAATCACATTCCACATATATACATATAACACATGTTTGTGAAACACAAATCTCATACATTCACAATCCATAATACCACGAGAATGATATTTTAGGAAAATTCTAAATTAAAGAGGAGAACTATAATATACAAAACAAACTTTTATGCCTATTTAAAATTTAATAAAGAAGTAAATAGGAGAACAAATTATAAAAATTTTGGGCAGAGTCTCCTCTATAATTAAGAATTTTCCTAAAAAATCTAATCATCACAATAAAAACATCATTCACAATTTCATTCATCAATAAAAAATATATCACATCCCATTAGTTTAAAACACAGTTTTGCTTGAAAACCAGCACGCAACAGGGACAAACATACATCCCCATAATTGGGTTCCCTAACCCCAACTATGGTATCAAAAGTTGTAAACAAACAATAAACTCCCCTCACCTATCTATATTTATTTGTTAGCTCCTTGTAGCATTGTTTTGAGATCTCTCAAGTTCATGTGCTTTGGTCTAAATGCAGAGCTCTATATACCAAGTCGAAGAAAATTTAGTATAGATTTCAAAGACAAGGTTAGCCTTAACATTCGGGTTCAAATACTCATTCAAATTTAAAAGGAGCTAAAATGATGTTTTTGGAGTCTACATCAAAGAAACGTTATTTTGAAATTCTGATCACACCAATGTGATCGGGGTTCAATGAAGGTCATGAAAAATTATAAAAAGGTAGCTTTTACAATGTCTCATTTTGAAAGGTTTTTCAAAGGAAGTGTAAAAACATCCAATAACGATACCCAGGTCACAAAAGATACTAAGAGATGTTCAAATTATCTAAGAGAAGGCATAGAAAACATGGTTACCTCAAAGAAACCACAAAAGGAGGATTGGAGTTTACGTTATCTACCAAATTCTTGAGTTGATTTTTAAAGATTTCACTCCGATTAAAGTGTTCCTCTCTGTACGATGGTCCGACGGCAAGCAACGACAGCTCGTGGCAGACATCAGTGGTCGTGGGTGGTGGAGGAGGAGGATAAGAGCTTGGGTGAAGGTTTTAGGGAAGAAGTAGGATGAAATGTGGGCTTTCATGCTGCTTCACGTTTTTGTAGTTGACTTTACTCATCCAAGTGAGTAGAATTCTCCTGGGTGACCTAACCAATTTTAAGAAATTTCACTTCTTCTATGTAAAGCTTATATCTCACGCTCTTGATGTTATTACGTAAATCCCAACGGTAAAAAGTTTAATACATTAGTTATGAGCCTACCTTTCAAATTTGAAAGCGATCACACCAAGCAATTGCACAAGGATAATTTACACAACACTTCAATTGATCTAAACTAATCAAATAATTAAATAACACAAGAAATACATTAAACATCTATTTTCAAGAATCAAAATTTTAGGGTGTTACATTGCACACCAAATCTTCTTAAGGACATTCTTAGCTTTCCACTTATGCATCTTCTAATGTAGTTAGCATTCACTTTCTGATTTGCCCTCAATGTGTGTGGCAACATATGGAAAGGGAGATTCTTCCAACCTCAGTCTTCTAATGTTCCCTTTGTATGTGTGTCAGTGTATGGAAGAACTAATGTTTTCTTTGAGGAGCATTATGAGCCATTTTAAACTCCATTCTGAAGTTTAGTCTTTCTGATGTCAAGATCTTCATCATTTTGATGTAGACCCTGATGCAATTTCATTTTGATCTTGACTTCAATACATCATTTTGATGTAGTCATCTCAGAATATATCTTGTCTTGATTTTGGTCTATCATCAAACTATCATTATGATGTTCTCATTCTCAGAGTCATCAAGTACACCATTTTGATGTTGACTCTGAAACAACTTCATTTAATGTTGTCTGCTGAATGTAGCCTTTGATAGATCTTCTGAGTAAGGCTTTCTTGATGTCTTTTCAACATGGAAAGATTAAAATCTTCAAATGAAAGCACTGACTTCATCAACAGATGGGCTTCTTTCAAATCTTATGAAACTTCTCACTTGAAAGAATAGTTGAGACATCTATTCTAAACTTATTCTCAACTCATCAAAACACTTGTTATGTTCTGCTCTTTCTATATTTTTCATTTGCAGATATGTTGGTTTGCATAGCTTTCCTGCATTTGATGTTATGTTTTGAGATAGTTCTCTGTTTTAGATGGAAAGCCACTGGATGTTCTTCTTATCTGAACACTTTGATGAGATGACATGACAAATTTGAATTCCAAACATTCTGGTGTGAGCATGTTGTATTATGTTATGCTTGCTACTATTTTTGATTTATTTGACCATTTGAATGGACAAACTAGCTTTTGATTTCTTCATGAAAGTTTTATGGAATCCTATCCTTGACATTCAGGAACTGGTCTTATATCATTTGGACAAATACAACATAAGCAATCTTCAAAGCATTGTAGTTGTGTTATATTATAAGGACAAAATGATTAGTTTCTTCCAAGATCTGATATGCTTCCAGCATACATTAGTTTTTAGGAGTAATTAATTAATATTTTGTTTAATAATTAGTAATATAAATTAGGATTAGGTTAGTTTATTACTTAATTGCATATTACTTTAATTTCTTATTTGTTTTGTGAATTAGGAACCATCAAGAGAGGAAAAGAAGCAAAAGGAGCAATCTAGTGCTCTCGACCAAGCTGCACGAATCGCGCCAATTCCCAAGCGATCAGTGTTAGAGGGTCAAGATCAAATACTCAGTTCGAAGACCCCGCGCTAGTAGCGCCACCCACCGCGCCAATCTCGCTAGATGCTTAAAACCAACCTTCCAACTCAAATAAGCCACACTATCAGCGTGGCCATCCACGCGAGTAGCGTGGGACTACCAAAGGTTAACTCCACAGCTCGAACAAGCCACGCCATTAGCGCCATATTCCAAGCGAGTAGCGCCAAGATATCAAAAAACAACCCTTCAGTTTGTATATCCAAGGCGATCAGCATGGGACACCGCGTGGTTAGCACCAGAGTTCCAGAATAGCTTAATCAATTCGAGCATCCCACGCAATCAGTGTGGGACTCCGTGCTAGTCACGCCACAAGCACAATATTGCCTGATTTAAATGATCTGATACTGATTTAGCTTGGGGAACAGTTCCTTGTTACCTAAATTAAATCTAGAACATAGGGGTGATAAAAGAGGACCTCTGAGACACAGAGAATGACCTTCTTCTGGACTCTTGGAAGACTTTTTGCAGGAGAAGACCATGAAGAAACCTTGGAGAAGATTGGATTCATTAGGGTTGTTACAGAATAGCAACTTTGCTTGTAACTTCTTCTTTTCCTCTGGTAATTCTTCTCTAGGAACATGCTAGTTGTGAGATTAATGTCAGTTGAGTATGCTTGGCTAAGTTCTTGTATTGTGGTTAGAGCAAGAACCTATGTGAACTCCTCTATGTCTTGATTGGTTTTAATAAGAATTATCATAATTGCTTTGTTTTATTCTGTTCTTCATGTATTGTTCTTAATTGGGACTGGTCATTCTATTAAGATGCTTAGGGATAGGATTCACAATGGGATATTGGGATTCTAGTTTCTGAAATGAGTAAAATTACAATTTATACATTACCTAGGGATAGGATGTGTAGTTGCAGCAATTCAGGATGTATCTACTGAATGCTTGGTTTAAGAGGGAATCACTAAGGGATTAGGGTTTCTAATTTCACCAAAGGGTTAAATTGCTAAGGGATTATGATTTAGCTAATTATGTGGGAATACATCAGCTGAGCAATTAGAAATAATTCAAGTTAATAATCAATCTAAGTATAGAAGGTAGGGATCATAGGGGAATGTGCTTTAACCACAATTGTTTCTCATCACTGCATAACAATCAAATTAAGTTTAGTTTATGTTCTCGTTAATTTTCTGTTATTTAATTTCAGTTACGTAATCACACAAACTCAACCAACTCTCTCAATTTATTATTTGTCTTCCAATTTCTAAGACGTTAAGTTACAATAAAATTGCATTCAATCCCTGTAGAGACGATACTTTACTTGCTCACTTTATTACTTAAAACGAACAGTACACTTGTCGAGTTCGCAACAAGTTTTTGGCGCCGTTGTTGGGGATTGCAATAGCCAATTTTATATTAACTTTAAATCTTGATATTGGAATTTCTTTTGTTACTAAACTGCCTTTCTTAGTTTATGCGAGGTATAGTTAATCCTGATCATCTACAGTACGATCCTGAAATAGAAAGAACTATTAGAAGAAACAGGAGACTAGCCAGAGAAAGAGAAAGAGAAGCAGAAGACTCTGATTGTGATTCAATCTCTGAATTAGAATCAGAAATGGCTGACCGAGGAAATAATCAGCCAAGACCGGAAGATGAACTAATGGAGGATATTCCGGCTCCATTGTTCACTAGACCAAACTCTAGTATTGTAAGACCACCAATTGAAGCAAATCACTTTGATATCCATCCTTCATTGATTACATTGGTGGAACACAGTCAGTTTGGAGAGGAAGATAATGAAGATCCCCATGATTTCATTGACAGATTTTTGAGAATCTGTGATACCATTAGACACCAAGGGGTGTCAGATGATGCTATAAGATTGAGGTTATTTCCTTTTGCTGTTAAAGAAAAAGCACTTAGATGGTTGGATAGACAGACCTCAAATAGCATAACCACTTGGGAAGAATTAGTTGCAAAAATTTTCTCTCAATACTTTTCAATGGATAAATACAATCGGCCGGTGAATGAGATCACCAATTTCACTCAACATGAGAGGGAAACTTTATGTGCAGCATGGAATAGATTTCAAGATCTGATTCGGAGGTGTCCACAATATGACATGACTTTGGGTAAAAAGGTACGTATTTTCTTTAATGGAATGATACCTGAATCACGCCTTATTGTTAATGTTGCAGTTGGTGGTTCCATAAGATCGAAAACTGCAGTCTAGATGTATGAATTAATTGACTCTCTAGCCCGTGATGAGAATGAACGTACTCCAGTTCAGCCCAAGAGAGAAGTTATCCAGTTGGGGAGTAATGATGCAATGTTAGCTGAACAGAAAATATTGGCTCAGCAATTAGCTAAATTAAATGCAAAGATTGACAAACTCCAAGTCTCTGCAGCTCAAGTTTCATCCAGAAGAATGCAACCTGCCATATGTGAGTATTGCCTGTTAGTATATGGATGTCTTAGAGACAATCTTTTCATTAGATTAGGACATACATGTACTTTTCAATATTGTCATAAATAAATTATAAGCACTCTTTATCTTGTTTCATATTCTGTCTCGATATCATTATTAATATATGAGTAACTAGATAAAACCCTTGGAATAGAATAGGTATCTCTTGAGTATCAGTGATGGGATCATGATCATGAGGATTCAAGGATACCAGATGTCTACTCC
>CM023954.1:17524154-17553565 GCA_013407115.1 Glycine latifolia
TGCAAGATGGCCCAGAAGTATAAATCAATGAGTATTTTCCTGATGAATGAGTGATGGAAATCCAAGTCAGCCCATGGTTTGCAGATATGGCTAACTACAAAGCTGTAGGTGTAATACCTGAAGAATTAAATTGGCAACAGAAAAAGAAGTTTCTCCATGATTCAAAGAGGTATTTGTGGGACAACCCTTTTCTTTATTTTCAATGTACTGATGGGGTAATTCCCAAATGTGTAACTGAGTCAGAGGCACCTAAAATCCTTTGGCATTTCCATGCTTGGAATTATGGAGGACACTTTGGAGGGAATAGAACAGCACAAAAAGTCTTGCAGTGCGGTTATTATTGGCCAACATTATTCAAGGATGCAAGGGATTTTGTGGAAAAATGTGATAATTGTCAGAGGACAGGGAATATCTCTCGTAAAGATGAGATGCCACTAAACAACATCCAGGAAGTTGAGCTATTTGATGTATGGGGGATTGATTTTATGGGACCCTTCCCTAAATCATATTCCAATCAATATATCTTGGTCGTAGTAGATTATGAGTCTAAAATGGGTTGAGGCTGTGGCCTTACCAACCAATGATGAGAAGGTGGTGGTCTCATTCCTGCGGAAGAATATCTTCACCCGCTTTGGAGTGCCGGGAGCTATAATCAGTGATGGAGGTACCCATTTTTGCAATAAACAGTTTGATAGCTTACTTTCCAAATATGGAGTCAACCACAGAGTTGCCACACCGTATCATCCTCAAACAAGTGGACAAGTAGAAATTTCTAACCGAGAAATTAAAAGAATTTTAGAAAAGACTGTTGGAAATTCTAGGAAAGATTGGGCCAAGAAGCTAGATGATGCATTGTGGGCATATCGGACTGCATTTAAAACACCTATAGGTATGTCTCCATTTCAACTTGTATACGGTAAGTCTTGCCATCTTCCAATTGAGTTAAAACATAAAGCTTTGTGGGCCACCAAATTCTTAAACTTTGAACTCTCTAAATCTAATGAAAAATGATTATTTAAATGAGCTAGATGAGTTCAGGTTAGTTGCATATGAGAATGCCAGGATTTATAAAGAGAAGACCAAGAAGTGGCATGATCATAAAATTCGTCCTAAAGAATTTGAGCCGGGACAACAGGTATTGCTTTATAATTCTCGCCTGAGACTTTTCCCAGGTAAGTTAAAATCCCGTTGGTCTGGCCCATTTTTAGTACGAAAGGTTTATCCTTACGGAATAGTTGAAATTTCTCCCTTAGACACTGACAGGTCTTTTAAAGTGAGTGGGTGCAGGGTGAAACACTATTTTGGTGGTCAAGTTGATAGGAATTCAGTTTCTATTCCACTGAATCCACCCGATGATTGAAGGGTGGTACGTCAAGCTTGTGACGTTAACCAAGCGCTACTTGGAAGGCAATCCAAGCATTTTATTTGGTTAATTTGAATTTTTGCAAGTTGTTAATTCAGTTAAAGGTTTTATGCTTAGTTTTAATCATTTACTTTTAATTAATTTTGGTGGATGTTATTTGTTTCTAATTAGCTAGGTGCATAGTTTATTTCAGTGTTAATTTGCATTATAGTTTATTTCAGTGTTAATTTGCATTTTAGTTCTTCTATTATAGGTTATCCTGTATCTAATTAGTTTAACTTAGAATTTAAATTAATAAAAAGCATTGAAAAACACTAAAGAGCATTCGCATAACTCACGCGACTCGCGTGGTATCTGGCGCGAGTAGTGCCACCAAGTCGAATCAAACTAGTCTTAATTGCATTATCCACGCTAACAACGTGAAACTTGATGCTAATCGCGCCAGTTGTGCAAATCCAAAGGTCACAGCTCCATGTGTGGCGCTGATCGCGTGGAATTCCATGCTAGTCGTGCCACTTATTCGAACTCAGGGAACATAATTACTGATTCCACGCGATTAGCGTGACCTGTGGCGCTACTAGCGCCATTAATTTGAACCTAGGGGCTTTAATTCAAGTCTCCACGCTAATTGCATGAGACCTGGCACTAATCGCGCCAGTTGTTCGAACATCAAGCCTCATGTGCATCATTTCACACGAATCGCGTGGTTGACCGCGTCACTAGTGCGAAGGATTCAAACCCTGAGTAACCTTTGAGCTTTCTCACGCTAATCGCGTGAAGTATGGCGCTAGTCACGCCAAATGTTCAAAACATTAAGCCATTCTTTCCACCCCCACGCGGATCGCGCCGGACCTGGCGCGAGTAGCACGAGGGCGTCGTTTTAGTTTTTTTAAATAGGGAAACTGTTCCATAAATCGCGCCTCTTATCAACAAATCCCTCAAATCTCGCAGTCCCCTAATTCAAATTAACCCACATTCAAATCCTCGACCCCAATTACGCTTGAACCATCAAAACCCCTTTCTTATAAAACCAAGTCCACATTCATTGCATTCATCATCATCTTCATTCCACCATTGTTGCAAAGCTTGAAGTTCCTGGTGAATCCAACTTTCCTTCACTCTATTCGCATTCAAATGGCTGGAGACAAGGTAAATTTTCTATCCCTAAGCATGTACATTGCAGAAAAAGGCAACAAGGTTGAGGTTAGGAATAGGAAGTTGCAGAGCAACAATGGTGGAATCGCGATTTCACGCGATTCACGTGGATATGGGCGCGAGTCGTGCCAGCTCTGTGTTGTGCTTTTTAATTTTAGTTGATTAACATTTTGGTTGGTTTTTGGGTAGTTTTCTTTGTAAAGCATGGTTCAGTAACAAGATAACCAATTCTTATTGTCTTTAGTTTACTTGGATTTAGATTATCATTGCTGGAATTGTAGGTTGTTCAATTTGTTAAAATTAATTCCTTTATGCATGATAATTGAGATTATAATGTTGAGTAATCGAGCTCCTTTATTGATGGGATAAAATCCATGAGTTATGAATCATTGAGCATGCAACCCAAAGTTGAGTTATTGAACTGAGCATTATTGAAACATAAGGTTGATTTGAGTCCTTAGTGTCTGCACTCTGCTTTTGACTGTAATGTATTATTATTTTGACTAGCACACACAACATTGGCTTTGCCCATGTGATCATGATAGTGAGATTGTAGCCCTGGGGTTGGGTTTTAGCTAGTATTGAGTTGTGAGGATCAGGAAATGTTATGACTAGGATTGGACAGGGCATGTTCTGATTAAGTCCTGTTTCTGGATTGCCAGAGGGTTCATTTAGATTGGATATGGAATTGGATTAGCATTGTGTTTAGTTCATGACAATTGAGATTGTATTTTAATCATGACGATCAACTATGATTTATATTGACACTCCACATGAATACATGTTATCCTGTTCTGAACTTAAATAAGGGAATCTGCATGGACCTAGACCTTAAATGCTTGTGTTGAATATTTACTTGGGTTTCATTTTTCAAAGTTAGATTTAGGTTGCCTGAATTACTTGAGATTACTGTTGACAGATTATTATGGATTATATATATGTATCTTTCTTGAAATTAGTAATCCCCCAATGGTAAGGAATAGTGGTGACAAGCATTGTGACCAAACATAGCTTAGGAATTGGAGACAGACAACTTAGATATAGTAACTAAGCCAAATCTAAGAATGTTAATTGAGCTAAACATGTTCTTTCTAATTTTGCACTTGCTAATTTGAGATAAACCATGATGATGATAGGTTCATTATTGGATGTGTTTGATTGCGGCTTGAGCTCATTTGGTTGATATCATTGTTGATGTGTTTTGGAAGATTAATTGTACAATTGCAAGTCTGGAATTGAGACTGAAATGATTTTGTTTATGATTGTTTGATATTGAATATGCATCACCATATTAGAATTGCATGTGAAATCTGATTCCCTGGATATGAGTGAATTGTGTATACAATCACGCTAAGCATATTGAGCATGATGAGAATTGCAGGTCTGCCATAGTTAAATTGCTGACAATTTTGAGAACAGGTTCTAAGCTAAATCTGGGAATCATTTTTTTTAACTAATTGCATTTATATGACAGTATGGTCTGAAATTAAATTTGGGAATTGTTGTTTTGGTAATTATATCTGTTTGTATGCAAATTTCAGTTGAATCATATTTTGTATTGGATATTTTCTGAGTTTCAGGGTAAACAAATTGCGAAAGGGAAGAAGAATAGCACTGCTACATCTGGCAGTAAACGAGCTCCAGTTTCTAAGTTCAACGAAGCCCGTTTCCGCTCTGCCGAGTGTCAAGAGCGATTTGATTCTTGGTATCTACCCAAGAAGATTATACAAGAGAATAAGATTTTATGGGAGTCCCTACCGGAGAACTCCCCTATTCTTGAGGTGATTACCAGGAGGCAGTGGCAGAGATTAGTCAGCTTTCCCCAGTCGAGCTCTAGTTCCATTCTGAAGGAGTTCTTGGCGAACGTTGATCGAGAGACGGTCTCCGAGGGAAGGACCAGCTGGGTACAGGGAGTCTGAGTTCCTTTTGACGAGAAGACTATCGAGGAATTCCTCAATACCAGCTACTCCCCCTTCTCTCGCCGTGAGTTCGCTCACCTTTTCCTCAGCATGCAGCCTGACGTCTTCACTAAGATGTACAGGGATGAGATGCCCCAGCTAGCCGACCAGATCAGGCATGGGATTACAGGGTCATACATTGCCTAGAAGACAAAGGCAAATTTATATTACGTGCCTAAGAAGCTGAGGAAGCACGATTTGGTAGGCGATGCAACATTTTGGCATCAGTTCATGAACCACACAGTTATTCCATCTACTAACATGACTGATGTGAACCTGGAGCGAGCCGCCCTCCTATATACTTTACGAGGTGAAGGTAACCTCTTTATCTCTTATCTTTTGTCCAGCAGGATCCTGCATATGATCCAGGACGCCAGCAGCAAATCCTGGCTGGCTCATTCTTCGCTTATCCTACACTTGTGTCGTCGAGCTGGCGTGGAGATTCTAGATGACGAGCCGATGGACGTCCGGATCGCCTCCGTCATGACTCACATGATGTATACGGATGCGATGGAGAGCGCCACAGAGGAGCAGCTGATCCGAGCATCAAAGCTATCTCCAGAGGAACTCGTAGCTCACAGTCCTTATGGAGCACCAGTTCATAAGCACCCTCTGCCACCAGCTCCAGCTCCACCCCCACCTCCAGCACAGCCTGCTCCTCCTTCTTCTTCTTCTACCCAGAGGCCACCCCGACATAAGCTGTCTACAAGGACTCTCCCAGCTACCTGCTCATTCAGAGAGAGTAGGCATATCAGACCAGGCTTCAAGAGTATCAGCTTAGGCTCCTCGAGGACCTAGCGAGAGAGCGGGGTATCGATTTCACTGCATACCGGCCTTCAGACCTGTGCACATCTTCATCTTCCAGCCACCAGTGGGTCCCAGATCACCGCCACCAACAACTCCGACTCCTCCAGGACCCTCCAGCCCTGCAGAGCCAGCAGCAGACCACCCTGGTCCATCTCAGGCTGCTGAGGACGAGATGATAGAGGGCGAGGAGTGATTTACATGATTATTTTTTATTTTACTGTTTTTGATTTTCTTTTTTTGTCTTTAGTTTTCCGTACATTTACATTTACATTACTACAGTACACATTTAAATACTTGATGAATTCTTGATAATTGTTACATGAATAATTTGATTATGATTGCATTCTGATTGGATTAATGTTTCGTTTGGTTGTAATTTCTCAAATAATGCATGCGTGACGAAAAGTTCTAGTAACACATAATCCTTGTTAGTTGTTGCTGTGGACAACAATTTTCTAAATCTAGGAATAGGTGCGCACACGCATTATTTGAAGAATCGCATTCAAGAGACAAAGGATGTCTAACAGAAAATTTTGTTTTAGTTGTTAAGTTTTAGTCGTATGTTTGAATAAAGTGTCAAAAGTATATTTTATGCATCTTAGAATTAGAATTGTCGAATCAGTGATGAATGAGAAATCTCTGTTAGGAAGCTTGAGTGAGATGAAATATGGCATGGATTGCATGAATCATGATTGAATTGTAATTGTTGGTATATTGATGTTCATGTTGAAGTTGAAATGATGCTTGATATGAAGTTAACAGAGGCTAACTTGAGTCCATAACATGTGAGGATTGAGCCACACAGTACTAAATTCTTTCAGAGAGGCCTCACTTTGGTAAGTACTCTAGAACTTGATTTGTTAAGGCAGTTTATTCTTTTAAGCAGGGGCCAAATTGACTCACCTTCAATTTTCCATTGTCACCCCTTTTGAGCCTAAACCTTTTTATTCATATACCTGACATTTGAAACATATACCTTGACTACCCTACTTGAGATTGGAGGAAGAAAGAATTAGAACCAAGACCATTGAATATTGGCGAATAGGAAAAGAAAGAAAAGGTAAGAGGAAACACAAAGTTACCCAAGAAGACAATTCTGGTTTGAGAGTGAAATGCCAATAGAACAGATCTGGCAAAAACCAAATCTAGTGAAGAATCCAGTTAAGAAAAAACAAGTCTGAAATACCAGCTGTCCAGTAAGGGAAATAACAAGTCTGAAATACCAGCTGGTGGATCTAAATATATTTTCTTACTATCCTACTCTCTCTGTTACAGTGTTTTGCAGAGGAAAAATCAGAGAATAAAGAGTGATAGACTGGCTAAGTGGACTTGACTAATTCTAACAAAATCCAATCTCAATTTTAGCCACTGTCCAAAACTTTCCTACCTTTAAACCAGGCCAAGTTACAACCTTATAAAGACCTTTTGATCAGTTGTGCATGCATTTATGTTTCTTATTTTCAAGAACTTGAGGATATCAAACTTATGGTAGTGCTATCACTGTGTTGGATTGAGTGAGTATAATAACCCTTATACACTTGAGTGTTGAGTGAAATACACACGTCTTGGTAAGGAAGACTCAAGTGAAACTCTTGCAGTTGATGGAATTGAAGGTGTTATTGAAACTTTGATTGGAAATTGATTATACTCAGCATTGTGATTCTAAGAGTGTTAAATGTGAATTTATGCTTGATTGTTGAGCCTTGCTTCCCATTTAAAATTCTGTTTATTGTTGAGGACAACAATATATAAATCTGGAAATTATTTGATATGCTTCCAACATACATTAGTTTTTAGGAGTAATTAATTAATATTTTGTTTAATAATTAGTAATATAAATTAGGATTAGGTAAGTTTATTACTTAATTGCATATTACTTTAATTTCTTATTTGTTTCGTTAATTAGGAACCATCAAGAGAGGAAAAGAAGCAAAAAGAGCAATCTAGTGCTCTCAACCAAGCCACGCGAATCGCGCCAATTCCCACGCGATCAGCGTCAGAGTGTCAAGATCAAATACTCAGTTCGAAGACCCCGCGCTAGTAGCGCCACCCACCACGCCAATCGCTCCAGATGCTTAAAACCAACCTTCGAACTCGAATAAGCCACACTATCAGCATGGCCATCCACGCGAGTAGCGTGGGACTACCAAAGGTTAACTCCTCAGCTCGAACAAGTCATGCCATCAGCGCCACATTCCAAGCGAGTAGCGCCAAGATATCAAAAAACAAGCCTTCAGTTCATATATCCCACGCAATCAGCGTGGGACACCGCACGGTTAGCGCCAGAGTTCCAGAATAGCTTAATCAATTCGAGCATCCCACGTGATCAGCGTAGGACTCTGCGTTAGTCATGCCACAAGCACGATATTGCCTGATTTAAAAGATCTAATACTGATTTAGCTTGGGGAACAGTTCCTTGTTACCTAAATTAAATCTAGAACGTATGGGTGATAAAAGAGGATCTCTGGGACACAGAGAAGGACCTTCTTCTGGACTCTTGGAAGACCTTTTGCAGGAGAAGACCTTGAAGAAACCTTCGAGAAGATTGGATTCATTAGGGTTGCTACAGAATAGCAACTTTGCTTGTAACTTCTTCTTTTCCTCTGGTAATTCTTCTCTAGGAACATGCTAGTTGTGAGATTAATGTCAGTTCTGAGCATGCTTGGCTAAGTTCTTGTATTGTGGTTAGAGCAAGAACCTATGTGAACTCCTCTATGTCTTGATTGGTTTTAATGAGAATTATCATAATTGCTTTGTTTTATTCTGTTCTTCATGTATTGTTCTTAATTGGGACTGGTCATTCTATTAAGATGCTTAGAGTTAGGATTCACAATAGGGATATTGGGATTCTAGTTTCTGAAATGAGTAAAATTACAATTTATACATTACCTAGGGATAGGAATGTGTAGTTGAAGCAATTCAGGATTTATCTGCTGAATGCTTGGTTTAAGAGGGAATCACTAAGGGATTAGGGTTTCTAATTTCACCAAAGGGTTAAATTGCTAAGGGATTAGGATTTAACTAATTATGTGAGAATACATCAGCTGAGCAATTAGAAATAATTCAAGTTAATAATCAATCTAAGTATAGAAGGTAGGGATCATAGGGGAATGCGCTTTAACCACAATTGTTTCTCATCACTGCATAACAATCGAATTAAGTTTAGTTTACGTTCTCGTTAATTTTCTGTTATTTAATTTTAGTTACGTAATCAAACAATCTTAACTAACTCTCTCAATTTATTATTTGTCTTCCAATTTCTAAGACGTTAAGTTACATTAAAACTGCATTCAATCCCTGTGGAGACGATACTTTACTTACTCACTTTATTACTTGAAACGAACGGTACACTTGCCGAGTTCACAACAAGATCCAAGCGTTATTAGCCCACTACTCCTTCATGAAAGATATATATATATATATTCTTATCTTTCCACATCCACTAAGATCATCTCAAATTCATTTTTCTAGCTTAGGTAGTATTCAAATTACTACACATATATCAAGTTGTCCAGGCAGACCAACGTCTGCAACTTTAGGCTCAATTTTGTCCATGATCTAGGTTGTATCATACCATGACTTGCTCATGAAAGTTAAAGAGGTTTCTTCAAGCTTTCCATAACCACCAAGAACAACTCAATTTCATTGCTAGAACTCCAGATACAATGTCCAGAATAAACTTATTCTCTATTGATGAACTTTCATTCTAAGTGTGTTGAAGCAATATTGTTCTTCAAGTTATGTTCATTGTGCAGATTTTCATGTCTGCAACATTTTTCTTGTCATTTAGTTTTTTATTACTTCTCATAGCTTGAAGTTTTTCTCTTCATCCAATAAGGATGTTGACTTCTTCATTGCAGTACATAGCCAAAGACACCGAGTCTTCTTTTAAGCTTCCAGGCTTATCATTCTTTCTGCGTGACTCATGACAGCTTTGAGTTTACTTCAATTGTTGTTATTTATACAACATGTCTTTTTTTGAATACACTTAAACAAACTCATGAGTAGGCATAAACTTAGAAGGCTTGTCATAATTTGTATTCAGAAGGTTTGTCCTAATTAAAACACCAAGGATTTCGGACTCAACATGACTTAAATTTAAAATATAACTATCCATATTTAAAAATAAAATAACTTTTATATTATATTATTGTTTACTTTAAAGCAGATAATTTCACTACAAATTAAAAATTTATTTTGAATTTAAATTTATGTTATATTTTAATTGTTAATATGGATAGACAAATAATATCATTATAAATCCTTAACAAAATTTTAATCAAAATACTTGGACAAAAACATTAGTCTTTTGAGTATTTGTTTTAACTTATATATTTTTATAATTCGTTAATAAGACATGATTATATTAGTTAAGGAGAGAAAAATACTTGTATTAGATAATTTAATAATTAGTAAATTAGTACATTTTATTATAACGAGATGAAAATAATACTAAACACTTGTAACAACACATCCTACAAAAAGTATTGATAAAATATATATAGTCTGGTTTTTAAAATTAAAATAATAAGTTATTTTAAGATATATTGATTTTGTAACACCCTTAATATAGTCTTTCAAAAATAACCTGTTGAGTTACTTAATGAAAAGATAATCCTTAGTTCTCAATAAGGTTAACTCAAAAGATTAGAAAAGATAACAATAATTTTTGGCAAAAAATAAAAACACTTTCCATTCCAATTTCGTAGTATTCGCTTAACATGTTTAAACTTTGAGTCGACGAGTAAGAATAGACATAAATAAACCATACATGCTCAAATGATAGATAATGATAAATAGGCGCACCTCCAAATATAGATAAATAAGTGTCATAAAGAGTAGCAAAACATAACGTGTTTTTGTGAAACCAGTGAATAACATATACAATCCCAAATAAGTAAAGTAATGTAAAACAGTAATGATTGATTAAGTACAAAAGGTTTGAACCTAGGTCTACCATCCCAAAATACACCTAAGGGTAAAAACCTAAGACTAGAGGAGTCACCTATACCCAAGCCCAAAGTCAGTTGTATTCACACAAAAAAAAAAAGTATAGTCAAATGTAAGAAGCATCCTACTAAGACTTGTTAGAGGAATCCTATGAAGAAACCTCATCTATAAGCTCTAGCTCTATGACGAGGTCCTCCTCATCCATCGATGAATCTTCCCAAAAGACATGTCCTCCTCCAAAGTCTCTCCCTCGTCCTCTAACACAAGATCCAACAAGTCTACCCCAAGTGATACTGAGACTTAGGAAACTCTGATCAAGTGGACATCAAGTAGGAGAAATGGTCTTAGTATCCTCAAATGAAGAGTTGGATCTAGAAGAGGACATCATATCGTCCGTAGAAGGTGAATGCAACTCAGAAGGAATAACAACATCTGGCACAGGCACTACAAAGAGGTCAGACAATGGTGTGCGCTTGGTCTACCAAACATAGAAGTCAACTATGCAGAGTCTATATCGTGGTATGTCTATCAGTATTAACCGCAGAGGAACCCTTAGAAATGGTCCACATGGAGTGTATAATTGTGTTTCCACCATGTCTTGATGGCATCAATGAAGAATGGGAGATTCAACAGTACGCTCAAAATCAAATCCAGAAAATGGTAATAAAGGAGTGAGTAATTCATCCCTTTGAAAACCACACACATGAACATCAAGTCCCACCATGACCTAGACAACCACCACATGTGGTATTTTAACATACATCACTCACAACATCTTAATCCGCAATTCTACTCTCACGCAGTCCTTATTCTTGAGCCCAACACTACCACTAAGCCTCCCAGGCCTTCATGGTCTTACTTAACATATGGATGACGATTAGGAAGACATGTCACATGCCGATACAGGACATGGTGTTCTCACCAACAATGGACACAACTTTGCTATAGTAAAAAATGTCAAGATTCACCCTTCACTTCAAGAAATTGCAGAAAATATATCAGTTGATCTTGAAAGAGATTAACCACAAGATAAGAAAGATTAAGATAGTAAGATAAGAAATCAAGAGAACACCAAATCTATAATGGCTCACCTTTCAAAAGAGAAGCTACATCCAATGTCTTCTAACCAAAACCAGATTAGAGTTCCACTAAATAAAAATTTGCTCTTTATAAGTTTTTACAACTGATCACCTTTACCAAACCTAGATAAAGAAACTGAAATCTAACACCCTATTAGACTTCTAATGACCAAGAACCAGAGAACACTACTCTGTTCTTTCCTCCAGAGAACACTACTCCAAAAAACTCTCTAAAGAAACTCTTTGATCTTAGAGATTACAAGAATTAAACGTAACCAATTAATTCACAATAAGAGTTCAAGAAAGATACAACCTTATGATCCTTTGACGATGAGTGAATGAATTTTACCAAACAAACTCAGGTTGAATGAATGCTTTTGTTGAAAACAGCTCTCTTGAAAACTCTTATTGAATCTTCTTCAAAACAGCATGATCATTGATGCATGGATTCTGATTTTTGAAGCAAGATGTAGAAAACCTTTTTCTCAGACTTTGAAAGCTTTGGGAGTGAATGAAAATTCGCAAAAGACAAGTTATCAGATTCTATGATACGTATTGAGATTTTTTTTTTTGAAATCTCAGACCCAACAACTTTATATAAGAAACAAAAATAACTGCATGTAATCGATTAAATTGTCATTGTAATCAATTATTTTAACTAATATAATCGATTAATATCCAAAATAATCGATTAAAATGTTCTAAGCTCTTTTTGGAAAAGACATATGATCAATTTAATCGATTCAACAGATGTATAATCAATTAAATCAGTCAGACTAGTTTCAGAGATAAGCTTATGTAATCAATTACCATTGGATGGTAGTCGATTAAAGCAATCAAACATGATTTGAGCTTTTGTACTATGTAATCGATTACTAGTGAATGGTAATTGATTAAAGCAGTCATACATGTGTTGAGCTTTTGTACTGTGTAATTGATTAAGAGTGAATGGTAATCGATTACTATATTCTTCATGACTTAAGTAATAGATTATTAATCCTGATAATCAATTAAATCAGTGCACAAATAGATTTTCAAAATCTTAAACCATGAGAAATTTCTTTCTATATGCAATCATGAAACCTTTTATGTTTTTATCAAATAATGTATGCATGTTTATGATTAAGTTTATGCAATGCAAGGATCATAAGGTAAGCCTCTTAAACAACTTAACAAATTACAAATGTCTTCAATTGAATGACATGTATAAAGTTAAAATCTATTAAGCAATGGGCTTCATCCTTGTCTTGATCTTCTTTTCAGCTCCCCCTGTATCCAACACTTGTGAATAGATATTAGAGTGTATTCCCATTGAGTATATGGTCATGTTGAAACTCCTGATACAACAATCTCTCTAATTTTAACACAATCTCGCTACCTCGTTCATTTGTTCCTTCCTTGAAATGTGTGTCAATCCTCATGTAGCTCTCGACCGCAAATATCCTGCATTGTGCACACATAGAGAAACATATCAAGAGAGGAGGTAAATAAATCCTCGTCCCTCTATAGGGTTATCATCAACATGGCCCTTTAAGTGGAAAAGACCACTTTACAAAATCACTCATCACCATATATCAAAACATTTAAAAAAAATCATTGCAAGACATTCAAAGTAAATTGTGCCGAGGGTCGAACACCCCTAAACCCAACCCCAAAGCACAATAGTTCATAATCAAAATCATTAATAACTCCTATCCATAACATGCAACATTCGTTGCCAAGTGGTCACTCACCTGGTCTTACAACATACAACAAAGAATTTTCCACAATTCACATCATAAAGTCTCAATCAAAGTAAGAAAAACTCATTTCATACTTCACATCATAAGGCCCTAATCAAAGTAAACAACCCATTCTATAATTCACATCATTGGTTCCATGCATTTCTACATATTCAAGACACATTCTCACTTGGAATTGTACATAATTGTCCACTTTAAAATCAACTTTCCCATTGATGTAGAAATCCATTTAGGAAAAACCATACATGCTTTTCAAGGTTTTTAAATGCAAAGAAATCAATTTTGAACTCAAAATTCCATAATTCCACTCCCATTTGACCCTAATATCAAACTTCCCTGCACTTAATTCTCAAAGTTCACAAAACTTATTTTCTAATTTTCAAGAGTTGTAGAAATCCTTTTCATGCAAATTTTATATCAAACCCTATTTTTTCAACATGATAAACTCATTTCCATGATCAAAATCTACAGAAACAAATCCCATAGGTACAGTTCATGCAAACACAAAGTTGGATTTACTGAAAAGAGCAAAACTTGAAATTGTGATTCCAAGAGCTATACTAACTCAAATGGAGTGTATTTTAAGTCTAACCCTAGGTTTTTGGACCTAATGAGTTCAATTTTGAGGTCCATAATCACATATTCCAGTCCCAATTTCGAAAATTTCGAAAACAAAGCAATATGCATATATATCTTGGCCTAACTTCAAATTTTAATTCCAAATGCTATACAACTCCATATGAGACATATTATATATGCTTTCCTAGGTTTCTGGGGTCAAGAATTTGTGAACCCAAAGTTCAAAAATACAGCATGTATAAACCACAGGGTCACATAAGAGACTTTGAATTTACATCAAACACACAACATAAATGAAGTTTAACTTCTCATAATCAAACCATGGGTTCAAAATGATCAAGTACTCCTCCCTTACCTCTTGGTTGATACAAAGAAGCAAAGGGATGAGTGCGGGTTGAGTTGAAACCTTGAGCTCTTCCTAGAACATGAACATGAAAATGAAGCATGAGGGGAAAATAAGAATCTAAGTGAGATGATGAGAAAAGAATGAAGATGAGCATGGAAAAAGACTAT
Source organism: Glycine latifolia (assembly GCA_013407115.1). NCBI lineage: Eukaryota > Viridiplantae > Streptophyta > Magnoliopsida > Fabales > Fabaceae > Glycine > Glycine latifolia. The sequence goes on from CM023954.1 coordinate 17,538,301, forward strand.
AAACTCACCTAAAACCTCCTCAAAAACCTTCAAAGCACCACAACAATGGAGGAGAAGAGAGAAAAGAAAGAGAAGGCACCCTCTCTCTCCAAACTAGGGGTAAAAGCTAGGGGGGTGGGGAGGTAAGCTTCTCTCTTATATAGAGAGTCCTAAGTCATGAGGGGGACCCACATGTAGGTCCCCTAGGTTTTTCCCTTTTTATTTTTGTTCTCCTAACCTCTCTTAGTCACTTAATTCTGTACTTAGTTTCTAATTAAACTCTAACTTGTAAATTGATTCTAGAGTAATGATTTATTTATTGATCCCTTTTATTAGACTTAACTAAAATTAATTAAAGTGAGTGAGAAATCAATTATCCTCTTCCTTAATTAATTAAACTAATAGTTTCACACATCTAGACACACTAATGTTCTAAACTTTTATCAATGAGTCTAAATCTCTCATATTAGCCTAAAAGTCCTTAATTACTAAATTGTCATTAGTGAGAGATTCCCTTACTTTGACTTTCTAAACTATAGTTGACTTTTGTTGACTGAAGGTTTGACCAATACTTCTAAACCACTTTTTCTTAGACACAGTACTTAAAATCTAGGTCACTTGACTGTCTACTGATGGTTCTACCTCTTATATGAATTGTTTCACTATGTATAATACTACCAATTTGTATATCAAACAAACACAAGATATTTCTACATTGAACTTTCCAATCTAGCAAATTTGGATGTTACATATTTCAATAGTTTGCATCTAATTTAATTAACTTTTACATTTTAAATTGTTAAAATATTTCTTATAAACTATAATATATTGCAATATAGTTGTAAAATAATTGAATTATTTTTATCATTTCATTTTTAAATTAAAAAATATTTAAATCTAACAAAATTTAATTTCTTTTTAAAATTTTATGCATAGTAAATTTCTCATAATTTTATAACTATTTTAAATAAAAGTACACATATATGTTAGACAATATCTAAATATTTTTTTCTTTTTGAATACTTTCTCAATCTCTCTAGCATTTTGAAAAACTTAATTAGCTAATTATATTCATCTCAATAAAATATTTAATTTCAAACAAATGTATTTTAAGATGTGTTAGAATGATAAGAACCTACATGAATGAATGCATGAATACTGTACTAGTTATATAAAAAATATTCTCTCCAAATATTTTTTTTCTAATTCCATCCTAATCATATCAATTTCCTATAAGTGGTTTTAGTGATTACTATTTTAGGGTAACGTTATTGTGATTCCACATATTTCACCTTTCATCTACACACACCAAAGTACTCAAAAATTATTTTATTTATAAGATTACATTCATCAAAGAGTTGATAGTAAATATTATTTTCGACATGGATATGTGTATAACTTACACTTAATTCAAGAAGATTTGATGCTTAGGAACTAATATCCTAATATTCAGGTTTACAATTTTTAATTTTTGTATTTATTATTAATGTAGAGTATTGAAGGCTTCGTTGCATGTGTTATGAACACCACCTTATAATTATCAGCAGGTTCGAGTCTTGTGAATAAAGGAAAAATGTTGAAACGAAAGAACTACAAAAGATGATTTGTCAAGTTTATCGATGGAGATCAGTCATCAACAAAGTCAATGGATACTTTCTGATAAAAAAAACTAATTTTAAGTTGTTTTGCTAATTTCAAAACCTAATCACAATTATTATTTGACTTTAGAGAAAGCCACTGCCAATCAGAAAATAATAAAGAAGATCCCTGCCAAGGCTTGATGGCAACTTGTGTAGCAAAGTACTATTCTTATAATTCATGCTCAATTCGGGCAAGTTATTTGACTTTAGAGGAAAGGAAGCCATTGTAAATTAGCAAACATCCCCTGCCAAAGCTTTATGGCAACATGTGTAGTTTTTCCTACTGGTGGTTAATATATTTTAATTTATTGTGACGCTTCTAAGATTATTGGTGGGAAAAGAAGGTGGCCAGATTATGACAATACCACCATTAAAAAACTGTTCTGGCTAACCTTTGATCTTTTCATAATCAGTTAGTTAATTATGTAAGCAAATAAGCTTTTATTCAACCACTCACAGATCACAAATTCACAATCCACTAGAGGAATGACGATTAGCCTTTCAGATAGGCTGATTTGGACTTAAAACTTAGGGGGAAAAAATAACCATGTCACATACGTTATCACAATATGTAAAATATTTATTCACAATATTAATAGTAATCTTAATTTTCACTTTTCGTAGATCCTAGATTACTTTTCTCAGCACCATTCAGATTCTGTTGACACAACTGCTTTTGAGACAAGGTATCCTAAAGAGGATGGTGCAATAATGTGGGTTTCGGATTTGAGTCCAAACTTTGTGTGAATTTACAGAGAAGGGGCACAAAATAAACTGACATTGTTATCTATTTATTTCTGTACATTTTGCAGGCAAGAAAAAATTATATAAATGCAATCAAATAAGTCAAAATACGAAGTCCTGAAATACTGACCAATGATTGGTCCCTTGTGGAAGGGTGCTCCTAACAACAACAATGTTGAACCCCCTTCTTTCGGTGGAGCAACATCATCATTTTATGATGTTGATGCTGTCCTAAACCACCCCCAAATTAGTCAACGTATTAAACTTTTTTATTTTTTATTTTTTTTCTTAATGCATGTAAACAAAGACATAACAGCTGTGTTACCTAATCTATGTATACCACTTTCCATGCACTATTTACTATTTAGATTAGCCTAAATGAAACAAATCAAGAGCGTTCATTCCATTAATGTCAAACATACACTATATTCAAAGCTGAATAATAGTTTTTTAGACTGAAGCTGTTTTCAAGATAGAATTTAACGAAATTCGCTATATGCTATGCAATGTAGCGGTCACCTATGCATGTGTAAATGAAGTTCAAGACAAAAAGCTCATGAGGTCACCACCCCTCGTCCTATCTCTCAACCTACACTTTGCTTTATTATTGTATCTCCACTCTTTCCGCATTCACTCACATCTCCACAAGCAAAGCCTTAGAAATTAAGTGTTCTATGGCCTTTTGGCACAAAAAATCTTTAACTCTTGGCCCCTCAATGATGTGTTGTTGCTGCTGTTGTTCACCAAGCATATACATGTACTACAACATAGTCTTCCATCACTGCTGATAGCACCATCATTTGCAATGACACGAGTTTCGATTTTCATCTTATTCTGAAACCAGATGAACATATATGTGAAAATGTTCCTGGTCTTTTGGACCTAACAGTTTTCTTGCTACCCCCTCACCCCCAAATTCACCACTTTTCCTGCTCTTGTGCATTCATGATATGGTTATGTGGGACACTGTGGGCTGTCTCTGCACTTTCAATTAACTAGTTGATGAATATTGGAATCCAGAAGAGTGGTGTAAGTATCTCTTCTCTCTCTCTACGAATGTGCTATGTGCTCTGACTTTTAGCTTTATGCCTCTATTAGAAAAGATAATTGCATTATTTCCAAAACCACGGAAAGAATAGACCTAATTATCTCTATGTTCATACTTTTCTTGTGTATATACTTAAGGAAAATATTTCTTGTCTTTCTGTTTCCAAAATCCACAAAATGAAATTTTCTCTTCTTTCTTATGTCTTCTGCTGACTCGGTCTTGGTCACCAGATTATTTGACTACTAAAAACTAGTTCATTCACTATTAGTTTCAAAGTTTTGGTTTACACATCTTTATTTTTGCACTTTGGTAGGGAACCAAACAAAGTAGGTGAACAGAAAAAAGCTAATAAGGTGATTTCTCAGGTCAAACAGGAGCTGCTTATTTTGACGCAAAAAGACACTTTAATAAGGTGTCGTTTAGTCTTTTAGATCAGAATCATAGAAAATAACTCCAATTTATCTAATAGAATACAAACCGTACACTCTAACACTTAACATGTCTAGAAAATAGCCCCAAATTGTCTTTGTTGTTTTAGCTTTGCAAAGATATCACATACTAGTGTTCAATCATCTAATCATTTGTTTGTTCTCCAGTTTAGTGGTGTCTTGAGGGAGTCCTTATTTGGAGCCAGAAAATGGCCAAGATGCTGGGCCTCTTGTTCATGATTGGAGCAATGTTATTTGGTGTTGGAGCTGAGCCAGTTGAAGATAAACAAGCATTGCTTGATTTCCTTCACAGCATTAACCACTCTCATTATCTCAACTGGAATAAGAGCACTTCTGTATGCAAAAGGTGGATAGGAGTGATCTGCAACAATGACCAATCACAAGTAATAGCTCTTCATTTGACCAGAACTGGATTGAGTGGTCCAATTCCTCCCAACACTCTTAGCCGTCTCTTGGCAATTGAAACTGTGAGTCTTGCATCAAATAGCATAACTGGTTCTTTCCCTTCTGGTTTCTCTCAGCTAAAGAATTTAACCTATCTCTATCTCCAATCCAACAATTTTTCTGGTCCATTGCCATCAGACTTTTCGGTTTGGAAGAATCTTAGTATTGTCAATTTATCCAACAATTCTTTCAATGGGAGCATCCCATTCTCACTCTCAAATTTGACTCATCTCACTTCTTTAGTCCTGGTCAACAACTCTCTTTCTGGTGAAGTTCCTGATCTCAATATCCCTACCCTGCAAGAGCTGAATTTTGCCAACAATAACCTTAGTGGGGTTGTGCCTAAATCCCTTGAGAGATTTCCTAGTGGGGCATTTTATGGTAACAATCTTGTTTCTTCACATGCACTTCCTCCTTCTTTTGCTGTTCAAACCCCAAATCCTCATCCAACAAGGAAAAAATCCAAAGGGCTTAGAGAACCAGCATTGTTGGGAATCATCATTGGTGGTTGTGTGCTGGGAGTTGCAGTGATAGCAGCTTTTGTGATTGTGTGCTGCTATGAAAAAGGTGGTACAGATGGAGTGAAGTCTCAGAAAAGAGAAGTATCTAGGAAAAAAGAAGGCTCCGAAAGCCGAGACAAGAACAAAATTGTTTTCTTTGAGGGTTGCAATCTTGCATTTGACTTGGAGGACTTGCTGAGAGCATCTGCTGAGGTGCTTGGAAAGGGCACCTTTGGGACAGTTTATAAGGCTGCTCTAGAAGATGCAACAACGGTGGCGGTGAAGAGGTTGAAGGATGTCACGGTCGGAAAACGCGAGTTTGAACAGCAGATGGAGATGGTGGGGTGGATTAGGCACAACAATGTGGCTGGACTGAGGGCATATTACTATTCAAAGGAGGAGAAACTTATGGTATATGATTACTACGAACAGGGCAGTGTCTCTTCAATGTTGCATGGTATGTTATCTGGTTAATATCTTCTCCTTCCTTAAATTATTTTCAGATAATCTAATTCATCATCACAGACCTATACCATTAAAATTTGTTTTCTGTAATGGTCTAATTCAAATAGTCTTTTAAGCATACCAAGGCAAAGTAGTGATACTTTCATTCATACAGATATTGGTTAGGTGAAAAGATGAGCAATGAAAAAGTAAAAAATTGAAATTTGTTTCCCAAATCCATGTAAATGTAATTTCCTTCTCTTCTTAATTTGTGATTTTCATTTAATACTAAAAGCAAGAGCAGGATTTTGGCTGAAATATTCATTTGTTGCAGCAAGTCATAAGACTTAAAATATGTATCAAAGTTAAGTCAAATTATGTGGCTTCATAAACATTATTTTCTGAGGGCATTGCTAATGTTCACTATGCTTTGGCAACTTTATCCACAATGCAGGCAAAAGAGGGGGAGGCAGAATTTCACTAGACTGGGACAGCCGTTTGAAAATAGCAATTGGTGTAGCAAGAGGCATTGCTCACATCCATGCTCAACATGGAGGGAAACTAGTCCATGGAAACATAAAGGCATCAAACATCTTCCTCAACTCCCAAGGATACGGTTGTCTATCCGACATTGGTCTTGCAACATTGATGAACCCAGCATTGAGGGCAACAGGATACCGTGCACCAGAAGCAACCGACACGCGAAAAGCATTGCCAGCATCCGATGTCTACAGCTTTGGGGTGCTTCTGCTTGAACTTCTAACAGGGAGGTCTCCCTTACATGCCAAGGGAGGAGATGAAGTTGTCCACTTGGTTAGGTGGGTGAATTCTGTGGTTAGAGAGGAGTGGACTGCAGAGGTGTTTGATGTGGATTTACTAAGGTATCCAAATATTGAGGAGGAAATGGTTGAGATGCTACAAATTGGAATGGCATGTGTTGTGAGAACACCAGATCAGAGGCCAAAAATTGGTGAGGTGGTGAGAATGGTTGAAGAAATTAGTAGAGTAATAAACACAGAAAATAGATCATCCACTGAGTCTAGATCAGAAGGTTCCACTCCAACCCCTCATGCAATTGAGACACCTACATCTTTTGCACATTGAGATTCTCTTTTGGATTATTATCAAAAGTTGTTAAAAGATGTAATTTGGTGATCACGGTTTCAATTTCAATTTTGACCATAACATGGAGCATAGAAGTTGGTAAAAGAAAATTGGTGCTAAGTAGTTAACCTACCAGACTTAGGTTATGTTAAAGTTTCATGTTGGGTCCCTCGATTTGGTGTTGTATGGTGCTAATTATTTGGTCAGGGAATCTTGTTTTGCCATGATTTTGGGGTTGGGCTCCACATTTGTCCTCTCCTTCTCTTTCCCCGCAAAATTGAAAGGTGCATGGGATTTGATCACAAAATTAAATATTATTCACGTAATAAAAGGGAGGATAAAGAATGTAAAGTTGTTTCCATTTATTCCATTTTCATTGGCGCATTCTATGCCAAAGTTGTCATCTTATCTTATATTCGTAATTCAGACTTCTGGTTTTATAATTATCGAGATTTTTACTAGTTTTGTAGTTGCGAAGGAATTGTCATGCCTAAAGACATTAACGAACGGCAGCAAGAAGCCAAGAAGCGATTCATTTCTTTCGGATAACATACTCATCAGCAATGTTTTAAAATTCGGACCGGTGGTGACGGACTCAGCGAAAATATTGGTTTAGTGGGTTATTGGTCCCATATGTAACTCATTGTACTGCATAAATTGGTATAATAATATCATAAATAACTATTTATATATCAACTAATTAACTTAGCACAGTGGTTAAACTTGCTTGAGTCTTGTCTAAGATGATTAGAGATGACAACGTGTATATAGATCCTACGGATACTCGTAAAAATATCTTTCAATGGACTGATGCTTACCGGAAATGATAGGGACAAATATTTATTCACAAATTTTAATGAGAATGAGTGCAGGTATCTGTCGCACCTATTATATATACATGTTAATTAATTAAAATATATTTCATATATAAATAGCTGTATATTATATTTTATTAATTACTATCTTTGTATTAAATATGATTTTTTTTTTTAAAACTTGTTTGTTTCCTTTTATAAAAAAATATTTCAACTTGTGTTCTGTATTATTAATTTTTAACCAAAATGTATTTTTTTTTAACAAAAGAGAATTATTACTTTTTTCATTTCTATAATATTATAAATAAAAAAGGAACATTATGATAAATATAATCCTCAGAATTCCCAATAGACACAGTCTAGCTAAAGAGTGTGCCACAATATTGGCATTCCTACCCACAAACCGAACTTGGAAACCCCCCATTTATTCTAAGTAATTGACGAACATGGGATAGGATAACACTCGTTTCAGTAAGACTATTCTTTGCACATTACAATTCATCTATCAAGCATTTACAATCAATTTTGAACACCACCAGTTGATAAGGAAATTAGCAAGCCGACCAAATAGCTTGAAGCAATGGAAACGCTTCACCTTCTTGTGCAGCAAACCGAGAGTTTCATAAGCATAATGTTACTCTCGTGTATTTTTTTGGTTCATCATACAAGAAATTACACTACAAAATTTTAGATAATATAATTCTCACATCTATTATACTCTTAGTTTCTATGAGAAAGATTAAAACACTTGCCTAGATCCACAATGTTGTTTAGAAACTATTACTAGTGTTTCTCCCTTTTCAAACTTCATTTACTTGGTCTCTCTGATGGTATAAAAACCTCTTGAACTTGTCTTTGGCCTTTTCTATGTTCTCCACTTTTCTTTAGTGAGAAAACAAATGTTTAAGAATGTATTTTAAAAAAAGAGAGAGAAGTTATCTTCTATTTCTTTTCTAATAACTTCCATAACCTCTTTTTTCAACTCTCTTTTTCTTTAATGTCAAAATTAGCCTTAATGAAGTGAGATAAGAGGGACTTATTTTAATAACTTAAAAATAACCCCCTGCCCAATGACTTTAATATAATTTCAAGTCTAACAACCATCACATTAAACATCTTTTCATTAAAATCATTCTATAATTACATAAGTCAATATTAGATTAAATAATCTAACATTCTTCCACTTGGCTCATGTGATGACTTGAAGATTCAACATTAAACTTTAAGTGTGCAACATATATTGAAATTACATCATCATCCATAATTGAATTGAAATGATTGAATCATGGAGGTTGCAAGTTATCTACACAACTTAGTCCCTTCCATGTATCACAAATCATTCAATTCAACTCAACTTTAATTAATATTACAATATGTCTCTTTAATATCATTTCTAAAGCACATTTTTGTCACCTCACTAAAACCATAATGTATACCATATAATGTGAATGACATAATAAACAAAAACACATATGTAATTAAATTCACAAGTATCGTATAATACAAGCATTACAACTATAATGTATATATATACATCACATTACATTGTTAACAAAGACTTATCGATAATAACATCCTTTCAACATGACCAATGAATGTCTTGGGTGGTAAACCTTTAGTCAACGGATTCACTATCATTAAGTTTGTACGAATATGCTCAATTGACACTTTATGTTTCTGCACTTCTTCTTCAACTGACAAATACTTCATATCCATTTGTTTTGCTCTTTTCGAGTATTTGTCATTCTTAGAGAAGAAGACAGTTGTGAGGTTATCACAATAAATCCTTAGCAGTTTGGCTATATTGTTAACAATTCCAAACCCTAAAGTAAAGTTCCACAACCGCAATGCTTGAATTGTAGCCTCGAAGCATGCTACAAACTCAGCCTCCATGGTAGAAGTGGCAATCACGAATTGTTTTGCACTTTTCGTTGATACCACTCCTCTAGTAAAAAAAAATCTACCCAAATGTAGACTTCCTTGAGTCCACACATCCAACATAGTATGAATCCAAGTAGCCAATCACTTCAAGGTGATCTTACCTCCTGTATGTTAGCATGTAATCCTTAGTGTCTTGTAAATACCTAAGAAATTTCTTTGTAGCTTTCTGGTGTTCTATCCCAATATTGCTTTGATATCGACCCAACATTCCTACGACAAAACTAATATTCGGCCTTGTACATGTCTAGGCATACATCAAACTCCCAACCACTGATGCATAGGGAATAGACTCCATTTCCTTTCATTCCAAATCATTTCTAGGACATTGCATTTAACTAAACTTGTCCCTTTCTAAATTGGAACAATCCCTGCAGAGCACTTTTCCATTCTAAATCTCTATAGTACTTTATTTATATATCCTTTCTAAGACAATCCCAACAATCCTTGTGACCTATCATGCAATATTTCTATTCCTATCATATAGGATGTGATGGAGGTCTATTCCAAGCTCAAGGCCAAGAAGGAGAACTTGAAGAACTTCCTTTGGTTAGCTTTAGAGGACCCATGACAAGAGGTAGAACTCAAGCCCTTCAAGAGCACATCAAAGCTAACTTGCACCTTTTAGACAAGTATGAAGAAGCACACCAACTCAAGAAGAACAAGAGCTGGATTTTGTACTCTCAAGTTGAATTTAATTCCAGCACCTTTTAGTAGCAATAGTAGTGGCAATAAATAGGTCTTTAGTGGCAATAAAAAGGCCTTTAGTGGTAATTGTGTAAATAAGTGTAGGTGCACTTGTATGTAATTTTTTTAGCACCTATGTAAGCTTGTAAAATGCACATGACTGACATTGGCACGTGGCTGAGTCATCATATGAGAAGTTTGCACCTCAAGCTTCATTAGCTTGCACCACAAGCTTCCTTAGCTTGCACCTCAAGTTTCCTTAGCTTGCACCTTAATCTTCATTAGCTTGCACCTCAAGCTTCATTTCATTTTCCATTTCACTTGCATTTAGCTTACATTTTTGTGGCTATATAAGGTCAGTCCAAACATATTGTACACACTTTTGGTTAAATCAATAAGAAAGATGAATTTTCTTGTGAGAGTTTCTCTCTTGTTCTTGTTCAACAACTTCTTAAATCTTATCAATGACTTCTTAATGCTATTATGGCGATTCTTCCTAGACTCATTGGAGAGCGTCTCCATGGCGTCATCCATCTTCATTCCTTGTCTCAATCCATCAGCTATTACTTAATTCCTTGAAGCTCATTCATGCCATTTTTGCTCCAAATTCACGAGTAAGGGTTGAGTTCTTGAAGAGTTCTTAAAGATTGAGTTTCATTGCAAGGTAAACTGGGAAAATCAATGTCTAATGAGGTTAGACATACATCAAGATGTCTCACCCATATCTTTCATTTCAAATTTATTAGAGGGACATTGTTTTACATCATGTAACATAGCAACATCATTAGCAGCAAGCAAAATGTCATCAACATACAAGACTAAAATCACAAATCTACTCCCACTGACCTTATGTAGATACATCGATCAACTACATTCTCCGCAAAACCATACAACGTGATGGTATCATTGAACTTGACACCATTGTCTGGAAGCCTATTTTATTCCATATATTGACTTCTTTAATTTACACACTAGATTTTCCTTTCCTGTAGAAACAAACCCATAGGTTGATCCATATAAACATCTTCCTCTAAGTCACCATTCAGAAAGGTGGTCTTTACATCCATTTGGTAAAGCACTAAATCATAATGAGCCACCGAAGCCAACTAAATCCTCAAAGATTCCTTCCTAGAAATAGGAGAAAATGTCACTTTGTAGTCAATGTTATCATTTTAAGTGAAACCTTCGGTAACAAGTCTAGCTTTGTACCTTTCGATATTGCCCATTGAGTCATGTTTGGTCTTAAAGACTCATTTACAACCAACTCATTTTGAACCTTCAAGCAACTCAACTAAATCCCAAACTTTATTGTCATTCATTGATTTCAACTCTACTTTCATAGCATTGAGCCACTTTTCAAAATTGTCACTTTCAATGGCTTCTCTAAAAGAATCTGGATCTTCATCAATGCTTAAGTAAGATTCATGTTCAAGTGAATATACAACATAATCGCTTGAAACAGTTGTCCTTCTTTTCCTTTCAGACCTTCTTGGTGCTATTTCGTGCGCCTCTTCTGTCACTTGTTCATTTATGACTTGCATACTGTCTGTTGGTTCATCATCCTATGGGTTTTGAATATTATTTTGCCTCTAAGTGTTAATTGATTGTAATACAACCAGAGGAACAACATCTTGATGAGGGACTTTAGGTAAAGAAGATTCACCATGAGTCTCTACAATATCCACCTTTCGTGGTTCTCACTCCCACTAAAATTACGATTTTCAATGAACTAACATTACCAAACTCAACTATTCTTTTACTGTGGTTATAATCTATAACCTTTGGACTTTTCAGGATACCCAATGAAAAAACCATTAATGGTTCTTTCATCAAGCTTCTTTTCATGTGGATAATACATCTTTATTTCTACTGGACAACCCCAAACAATGAGATTCCTTAAACTGGATTTCCTTCCTACCCACAGTTCATAAGGAGTCTTAGGAACTGCCTAACTAAGAACCTTGCTAAGAAGATATGCAACGTTCTTTAATGCGTGCATCCACAAAGATAAAGGTACAATACTACAATTCAACATATACCTAACCATATCCATTAGAGTACGATCTAACTTTTAGCCGCACCATTATGTTGCAGTGTGCCAGGCATAGTATATTGTGCATCTATACCTCTACTTTTAAGGAACTTTGCAAATGGATCTGGACATTGTCCACTTTCAATGTATTTTTCATAAAATTCACCACCTCTATTAGGGGTGGAAATAGGCTAGACAGTCTGTCAGGGGCCCATGGCTTGACCTAGTTAAGGCCCTGCTTGGCCTGGCCTGTTTATTAAAAAGGTCAAATTTGAACTTTTTAAAAAGCCTTTTTAATTAAAAAGGTCAGGCCATAGGCTTTAAAAAAGCCAACGAAACCGAAATAATGAGCCTATATAAACTAAATACAGTCTTGGACTCTTGGTCTGTCAGTTCACTTCTCACTTTTCACATCTTAAGTTCTTAGCCTCATTCCTTACTTCCACTTTGCATCATCAGTCTGTCACTTCCTTTCTAAATTGTAAACCCTAACAAAGAGCAACACAGTCCTCATTCCTCACTTTTACTTCTCAGCTACCTGCACTCGTGCACCGTCATCGTTCAATATTGGCTGACGATACTAGTATACCACATCCCATCAACGGCAAGAAGGAGAACCTCCATCCTCCGTTATCTGTTATGTCTCTCTGTGATTTGTGAGTATTTTTATTTTCTACATACTTATGCTGTGAATATTGAGTGAAGTATTGAGGTTTATGTTGTGAATATCCTTTAAGGGTGGTCTTTCCGGGCAACATATTCTTTCTTTTTCTCTATCTTTACATGCTTTTTGGGGAAAAGTTGGTGAAAGTTTGATGCTTCTTCCATTTTGTGATGTTGTAGAGATATGATTTCCTTTCAACTAACATTTTATATTGTTGAGTTTGTGTCCTTTGAAAAAAATGTGGGAATTACAAAGTTATCGTATAAAAGAAAATAGTGCAAGTTTTCTCTTCTTAATACCCTTGACAGTTGGTAAAAATAACTAATTGATGCCTCTCTTTGCTTCTTATAATGTAGTAATAATATAAAATGTTGAAATCCCTTGCTTCAATCTTTTTTACGATCAATGTTACTCCATAAAAATGTAAAATATGAGTGAGTCATAATAAAATTGGTCCCGGGTCTGTGCTCCTTCATTCTGGTGTTTTCTTAGGACTGATTTCGTGGACCATAAATCTGCCAGAGAGGTCCAGGCCCTTTTTTCTCTAGGAATGCAATTTGTCTTATAACTTTCACCATAATTCCTGAGAATGGAAGGAGAAAGATCGATGGGTGGGATTATTAAACAACAACAAAATTATGAGCTCTCATTTGATTCCTTAAGCTGGACCTCACTTGACCAACTTCGTAAAAAATCTGAATTTGTTTACACTTTACATTTTAATTTTATTATCTTAATTATAACCATGGCAATGAGATTGACTCAAATTTTATTCAAAGCTTATTTGATTGTAATATATATATGTACACACACACACACACATATACACACACACACACACATATATATATACACACACACACATATGTGTGTGTGTGTGTAATTGGAATCTTTGATATATTCACGTTCATTAATTGTGAAACTATTTTCATGACTATATATCAGTTAAAGTTCATTTTTTTATCACATGAAAGTTCAAACTAGTTTTAAGATTACCAAATATATAGGTGTCTTGGTAGAAATAGAATAGTGCAACAATTTGAAATGGATCATGGATAAGGATTCTAATATATATCAAAAATCCAATCAGGGTCATATACCTGAGTACCCCACACATAATCAGGGTCATCAACCCAGAATCCTCAATCACAATCTAGGTAATTGACCAAAAAGACCAAACCCCAATCCCAAACAAAGGTTGATTATGCCATGCTAATCCAAAACACTTTTGACCCTTCAGGAAATAGGACTATCCCACACACACACACACACACACACACACACACATAATCTGACCATCATCTTGTCACATCTGAATTTGTTTTGTCTAAATTTATATATACTATACTAGAGACAATATGTTTTTATCATAATTTTTATTGTACTTGATCTCTTTTCTAATGTTAATTGTGCATAATTTGTTTTCTATTATCTTAACTATTTTTGCATAATCTGAACTTATAATAAACTTTACCAAAGGCTTATGATTGTGTTTTGTCTATTATTATTTGAATTGCAAGAGTATTGAGGAAAGATAACCTTGATGGCTTCCCAATTTGAGAGTGCTGAAACGACTCCTACTATTAATGTGCCTCTTGATGATACTACTCAACCCACACCAGAAGCAAATGGACATGACAAGGACAACTCCAAAGATGATGATGAAGAAGAATGTGTCATCAAGAAGAAGCAGTTGTTTGGCATGACTTTAACGAAGTTAAGAATTCTAAAGGTGAAACAAAGGCTGCATGCAAGTATTGCAAAGTCCTTTTATCAATTGGTAGGAAGGGAGGCAACACAAGTCATCTTAAGAGGCATAGTGAAATTTTCTTGCCAAGAAGGTTACAGTTGGCCAAAGAAAAGAAACAACCATGCATTCTATTTCTCCCTTCCAATTCAACTAACCCATTTCTTAATCCATGTAGTAAGTACTCTAATGAAAAGATGAGAGAAATTATTGCACCTGTTGTTATGGTACATGAGTTGCCTTTTCGCATTGTTGAGGAAGAAGTTTGGATGTGGGCTTTCCAATATGCGAATTCTGATTTTCAAAAAGTAAGTCGCAAAATAGTAAGAATTGATTGTTTAGCAATATATGAGGTAGACAAGAAAGTATTGAAGGAAGAATTGAAAAGTATAGCCAAGGTTAGCTTAACTATATATATGTGGAAATCAAGTTATCAAGTAGTTGAGTACATGGTTATAACTAGCCATTTCATTGATGCGGGGTGAAAACTTCAGAATAGGGTTTTGAGCTTTGTAAAAGTACATGGGGGATTGAAGATAAAGTTTTTTTGGTGTCCATTGATAATGCTTCCTATAATGATTCTTGCTTGAAAAATATAAAGGAGATTTTGTCATTAAGCACAAAGCTAGTTCTTCATGGTAGCCTATTTCATGTTAGATGTTGTGCACACATACTAAATTTGTTGGTGCAAGATGGTCTTAATAAGATCAAAACCATAATTCACAACATTCGTGAAAGTGTGAAATGTGAAATACATCAATCATAATGATTCAAGGTTAAAGTCATTTTGTGATGTTGTTGAACATAAGCACCTAAAAGAAAATAAGCTTATTATTGATTGTCCTACAAGGTAGTAAAATTTATTTATATTTTAAATTCTTTTTAGCAAATTTGTTGTTGTCTATTTTACATGGTACTAACAATTCCATATATTCTGGTGGAATTCTATGTAAAAGATAGGAACACTTCACACTTAACCAAGAGGGGGGTGAATTGGTTAGGCTTGGTAAATTAAAAATTCTTTTAACAA
>CM023954.1:17563540-17585334 GCA_013407115.1 Glycine latifolia
AGTTGATGAGAGCATGTTGGCTCCATTCTTTTGTTATTTATGCCTATTGTTTTGTGGTTTTGTACCCTGAGGGGATTATATGTACATTTGTGTACAGAGGATGTGTATTTTGATATTTCACCATGTATAATGTACCACTGATGTTATAATGACGTCATATTTTGTTTTGCTTCCAAATCAAATTGTTTATTTTGAAAATTGCTGCGTAAATGGATATAATGGAATGTTAACAAACCGGACGCGTACGGGGCGTTACAAAAAGTATTTGCATTCAATTTTTGGGCAGTTTATATAGCCCACGAAATTACACTCAAATGCAAGCCAATGGTCATGCAAATGAAGTTTGAAATGGAAACTAAATGAAGCCTAAATGCAAGCTAATGAAACTTGAATTGCAAGCTTCATCCTAAGTGACTTCTTGGCTGAACTAACATGCCTAAAGGTGCATTATTTTAGCTTCTAAGTGCAGCATTTTAAGCCTTAAGGTGCAGCCAAAAAGCTTACAATGGTGCTACACAATTTACACACAAGTGCACCCACACCTCTTTACACAATTGCACTAAATACCTTTTCATTTTTAACTAGTTTTGCTACTAACAAGTGCTAGAATTTATTGAATTAAATTGAACTTGAGACATCAAAATCCAGCCCTTGTCATTCTTGAGTTGGTGTACTTTTTCATGCTTGTCCAAGTTAGCTTGGATGTGGTCTTGAAGTGCTTGAATCCTAACTCTTGTCATTGGTCCTTTAAAGCTCACCAAAGGAAGTGTTTCAAGCTTTGCTTCTAGACCTTTAGCTTGCAATGGACCTCCATCAATATTAATAGCTTCCTAAGGATAATTACCCAAATTTGATGTACTATGGTCATGCTAAAATCCACCATGGCTATGATCGGAAACTATGACATTGAAGCTTCAGGACATCTTGGAATGACTATGACAATCATGGTGTAGACTATGGCTATAGTGAATCCATCATGGTCTTCGGTGGAAGGCTAATGCTGTTCAAAATGGTAGTCATCATATTACCATGGTGGTACTGGTTACAACAACCATGTTGAATGTACCATGGTCATCGCCAAGTGATAAAATCTTCAAATCTTCAAATACAAATGCAATTTTCAACTCTTTTCACTCAATTAAGTGGCTACACTTCTCCATGACAAAACTGGCATCCAAACACAAGTTTTACCAAGAAAATGCATGAAAATGACATAAAAACTCACACAAAATGTCACTCTAAAAGTGGTTTATCAATTGGAATCTGCTTTGGAAAATTCAAACCCCGAAGAGATGTAGATTATTCCTATGGAGAGCTTGTATAGAGTGTCTTCCAAATTGCATGAACTTGAGCACTAGATCAATTGAGTGTCCATCTATTTGCATGAGATGTGACGAGGGGTTAGAAAATAGTTGGCACACTTTTTTCTCTTGTAAACATAGTAAAGAATTTTAGCAGGAAGTCTCCCTATGGCATATTATTAATAGAATAATGAATATTGTAGATGGTTTTGCCGATGCTTGTTTCAGGATCCTACAAGGGCTTGATCGGAGTAATTGGGTTATGTTTACCATGGTGACGTGAGCATTTAGAGAGAGCCACAATACTAAGTTGTGGGAAGATAAAACAGTGACAACTTCCCAATAAGTTAGACTGCATCACAATTCTTGAAGGAATGGAATGTGGCCAACAAGAGAAATATCAATACTGCATATTCGCTAGGAGTTGATACTGTAGAAATCGGATGGAAAGCTCTTGATGTGGGACATGTGAAGTGTAATTTAGTTTCTACCTTCCATAAATTGCAAGTTGGGACTAATCTCATGGGGAGCTGTTATTAGAGATGATAAGGGACAATTTATGATTGCTTGGAGTGGATGGTCTCAATCCTAGATGACCATTTCTAAGGGTGAGGCAGCAGGCTTTCTACAAGTTCTTCAATGGATTCGGTCTCTTGACATTTCTCAATCCTACATGACCATTGCAGAGGTAGTAGATAGAATCTACAAAGGCACTCAAGACAACTCTGAGACTGGATCTATTAATTAAAAATGTAGAAGAATTCTTGAATCTTTCCCAAACTTTTCACTTGAGTTTGTCACGTTATATATCACTTCTTAGTACTTTGATTCTCATCCTGAATGTATTTGTCATTTGATAATGAAATGGATTAAGCCTTCTTCTATATAAAAAAAAAAAAGACTCAGTTATAAAAATAATCAAGACTTATTATATATTTCCTTTTTTTACTCATATTCTCAACAACTATTTTAATTCCGGCCCCTTTGATAGTCAATTAAAAGCTTCACAATATTGCTTATCACACCTGAAAATAGCTGAAAATATGTTTGTCGTTATTATATATATATAAAAGGAGATATCAAATTATACCGGTATAACTTTGACTATATTACACCATTTTTATAAATTGATATATAATATGATTTTTATTAATCAACCCATTGAATTATATCTATATATTACCAAGATCATCTATGTCAAATTTTGTCAAAATTGAATAATAAAAAGGTAATCAAATAATTTATATTATAGTATATTTTGAAATGTTTATATTGAGTCGATTTTACTTTATATGAACGAGATAATAAATGATTTTGGATTAATATAAATTTTTGTATATATAATTTATGTAAAAAAAAAAAATTTTAATCTAATAGTTGGCTTTAAGAAAATATATCCAATTGAAAGTTATAAAATGATATAAAAGTTATCAAAACTATACCGATGTAATTTGATTTCTCCAATAAATATATATATATATATGACTAAAATATATATTTTATCTTGATAAAATTCATAAATTATAAATTTTGTTCTTACAAATTTTTTTGTCTATTTTTTATCCTCACATAATTATCATAGGTCACTCTTTTAGTTCAAAATTAATCCATATTTATCTTAACTTTGGTGATAATTTTTTTAATTTAAAATTTAAAATATAATATATGAGAATTAAAAACCGACACAAATTATAAAAAATTACAAATCCACAAAACTCGAATCCCATGTTGCAATTGTGAGGAAGTGAAAAAGCCAACCAGAGAGTGCGAACCAAATGAAGAAAAGTGTCTGGCAGCCAGCGACAACGAATTAAAATTAAGTCATAGGATAGATACATAAATTACAATTACAAATCAAAATCGATGAATAAATTGAAATCTTTCTTTCATCAAAAGAGAAACAAACAGACCTTGGGCCAGTTTCTTAGGAAATCGATGATGAAAGCACAGTAACATTGCCCAATCTCAAATTCATGATCAATCTGGCTGGCTCGGGCAGCGGACGCCCTCGCCAAGGAGGAGAGACACATAGCGGCGGTCGATGCACTCCGCACTCTTCTTGACTTCTAAGAAGAAGCGCTCAAACCCATTGTTAGCAATTTGCTACGCCTCCCTCCAAACCACCGGACCTCCACAAATTGTATGCTTTAATTTTTTTTAATTTTTCTGTATGACAATATTTAATCCCAGAAATTATATTTGAAAACTTAGATTAAAAAAATGTCATGTAGATTGAAATAGTTTTAGACGAATCCAACTTTAACTCTAAATAAAAAAGTTACACTTTTAAATTTTGCGAGTAGACAAATTTTTTTACAGAAATAAAAAACAAACTTTGATAATTTTAACTATAAAGACAAAAAAAATATTTTGACAAGAAAAATATATTTTAGCATATATATATATATAAATACATAAAATATTATCTTTTTAACATATTTGCTTCTTGTTTTTGAATACAATGCGTGTAGTTTCAATACTTTTATTTACTCTCGTTTTTAAACTACTTATTTTTTTAATTTACATATATCTTAGATAACCATATCTTTTTCTGTAATTTCAATTATTTATCATTATTTTTTATTTTGGTTATTTTGTTATGGGTACGAATTATCTATCAATTTTAATTTGTCAATGATTAATCTCCATAAAAAAATTGATGGACCAGAAATTAATACATTACTCTTCCTTTAGTCAAATAGCATAGTGTTTTAATCAAATACATTTATAAGAGGCACATCATTCTTTGTTATTGAATTTTCTTTTTGTTTAATGCGTTTATATATGTTATGACACTCTAATTAATCTCCCTCACATTTATTATCATATATCATCATCCAGGGCTGAAGAGTTACATATTATATATCAGTTTGTTGAAACGATAGTTGTCAAAAAGTGGGGTAGATGGTTTTTATTTTCAACGTTCGAAGGTTGCAACCAAGCACGTGTAATTAATAGCTGTGTATATCATAAGAAAAAAAAGAATGGAATAATACATGAGCAGTGTTCATGTATCAACTTAACTAAAGGCAATGAAAGAACATGGCATAAATGGTGTGCACGGTGAAGATCAAAAGATATTTTTGAGCACAAAATGGCCCAGTAATAAATAAATTCATTCATATATGTTTGTATCAAATGACAGAAAGAAAGAAAAAAAAATTAATAAAGAAAATAATCCATTAAATAGGTTTGAAACTAGCTGCCCACCAAAAGAACAACAAATTCCCATCGTATTCCTCTTTTAGGTCATTTCCATAGTAAGAAATTAAACTACTCCCACTAATTAAAGGTAAGTAAATCTGCAGACACTTATCTCTTTCTTTTTGTATATGGGGGAAAGTTTAAAGTAAAGTAACCCAGCAACAAAAGCAAAGAATTAATTAATTATCGGAGAAATTATTGAATAGGTCAATGGAAGGAGTACCGGGTGAAACAAAGTTTGAAGGGCTAGGCATGATGAAAGTAGTAGTAGTACCCTCCATAAAATTTCTGCTACTACGAAGAACGGGGCTTAAATCATGAAACAAGCTAACCATGTTTGGATCAATCGACGGTGGAGAGAAGAAATTCGAAGGGATGGGAGATAAAGAAGATGGTCCCGGGGACAAAATTCCATGAAACATGTTTGGTCTCTCCAACACACCTACTACATCATCTACCCCTCCAACAACATCATCACTATTCTCAATTGGGTGTTGTTTAGTGCTTTGAGTTGCTGTTCTAGCCATCTCTATTGTGGCAAAATGAGCCACGGGTAATATCGCGTCACTACCACTGCCACTGCCACCATTACAGTCTTTGTTGCCATTTAAAGGTTCAGTTGAGACCTTATTGGTAGAGGACGATGAAGATGAAGAAGAAGAGCCGGTGAGGCGTTGTACGAGGCTCATGAAATCACTTGGTGTGGTGTGGATTACTTTCGGGGAGACCGTGTAGATGATCAACGGTTGGCGCGGTGGTGGTTGTGGTTGTGGCGGCGCTACCGGGGGCTTCTTGATCTTGTGGGAGTCCTTGTTAATCCTAAGAGGTGTGGGACGAGGGCCTTGGAGTTCTCTTTTTGGTGATCTTCCTGAGGGAATGTCTTGTGAGTTCATGATGCTAAAAGGATTAATTGAATTGTGAAATTAGTAGAAGAGTAAATGAAGAAGTGAATGATATGACGATGATTGTGAGAAAAGCTTGTGAGAAGAGCTTGCGTGAGTTTTGGAATCCAAACTTTGGGCTATATAAGGGGCCGACATGAAACGTAGAGAGAGCGGGTCAATGGTTTAAAATTGGAGTATTTTAATGCATGATACGTTTAGTAAAATATGGCTCCTACTATGGTAAATTTTTTATAGTGTATTCATACATGGGGGCGGTTTCGTGATGTTTTGGTTGTCTGAATTTGTCTTATGTATTCATTTTTTAATTTTCTTTTATAATTTTGACTTTTTAGTATATATAGGTCGGAGTTGGAAAGGGTCGTGACCACGTCAGATACTTGATGTATAATGTATGATGTACGAGTAAATGCTATTCATGTGGGTTTCGGATATTAGTGGATAAGTGTGTAGTAGAGACTACGCGTGTGTATATTATGTGGTTTAGATTGCTTCCTAGAGGCAATTTTTGGTGCTAGATATATTGTGGGTTTGTGGGTTTTTGGATACTGTATAGTGCAGCCTTTTAAGTTTTCTTTTAGAATGAGCTTAGGTTATATATCATTATGGGCAGCAAGATAGACTATTCAACTGGATTACGGCTGGGGAGACTTGCTTTAAATAAATAATAATATTTAAATAGTGTTTGTGGCATTTTCGGGTTTGGCGTCCTAAATTCGTTTGGGTTATTATTACTTAAAAAAATGTTTGAAATATTAATTATTTTTTATAATATTAAAAATAACCAATAAAATCTATAAATAAATTAACAATGATATATAATTAATTTTATAATTTTTTTATTTGTGTAAAATAACTAGTAATTATTTTGGGACAAATAAAATGTAAAACTACGAGAGACTCGTTAAATAAAAAATAAAATTTACAAATAAGATTATAATTTTTAATAGAATTCAATTAATAATAAAATATATATTTAAAAGATTATGTTGAAAAATATATTTTTGATATTTCTCTTGTTAAAAGTGTTTTATTAACAGTCATTATTATTACGTTACTTTTCCTCTCTCATCCTATTTCTACCTTTTTTTTTCTATATTCGTGTTTATTTATATAGTCACATCTATCGAATTTCTTTCTCTTTCTTTTCATCTTTTAGTTTCCAATTCATTTATAGATATTAGACAATTACGCAGCTGTATGGGAGTGTTTGATCGTGTCCTTTGCATATCCGTTAAATTTATTTTTTGTTACAGAAAAATTTAGGGGATGGAATGTACGTAAATTTTGGATTATTAGAAGTTTTTACTACGCTTTTTTAAAGTTTACAATTAATGTGTAATTTTAATTTTTTTATAACTTTATTTTAATTGGATCTTCCAAAACTTCTAGTTAAAATAAAGACCATTAGTCAATAACATCTACTCATTAACCAAAAAAAAAAAATTAGACAAGGAGATCTTGTATATCCTTATTTGTTGATTCTGTGTGAAGAAGCTCTATTTGTTATGTTGAATAAGGTTGTTACACATTTTTTCTTTGCAGATATGTGATATAGATATGTGATATTAGACAATTGAATGCAACAACCATATCACATATCTGAAGTTAGTGACGGAGCCAGCAACTAATATTAGCTCATGTCAATTAAATTTTAGTCCAATAAAACAACTGTATACAATAAAGAAAATTATAAGTGTGTTAATAATTTTAACCTATGTCATGATCATTACTGACTTGGAAATGGCTCCGCCACTGTCTGAAGTCTTATGAGGAGACATCTAGACATAGAATAAATCTCAACAAATCAGAACTTTCATGTAACAAAAATGTGTCTAGTACTAGGTTTGAGGAGCTGACATTTCATTTGAATGTAAAGGCAGTGGATAGTCATGAGAGATATTTGAGCCTTCCTAATATGGTGGGGAGATCAAAGACTCACATTCAGTTTTGTTCGAGACTGAGTTTTGGAAAAAGCTTAAAGGATGGAAGGAGAAAGCTCCTAATATGCCGGAAGAACTCCCTTTTTCTGCTCCACCGTTTTAATTCACTAAGCATGATGGAAATATAGCTGCGTGCTCATGCTTTAGCAATGTTAGCATTTTCTGCTTTTGATTGTTGCTGGATTGAGGAGGTCTCTTTTTCTGTGGACTAAATCATCTCTCAAGATGTAATTCTTATTTTTCATCTAAATATAGATTCAACATCTTAATCGTAAAAAAAGATTAACAACAATTAGTATACAACTAATAACATATGTACGTGGTATGACCTTTTTATGAGCTAATAGCTTAATGGATTTATTTATCACTTAAATTTATTTAAATATCTTAATGTAAATAAACTAAATACAAAATTATCGACGTCTATAAATAAATCAACTCGATGATCCATTAATTAAAGTATTTTCTTGTTATTGGTCAAGTCAAGACTTCTGTTGATAATTACACAACTTAACAGACTAATTAGCAAAGGGGGTGTCATTTATTTTAAGGATTGAAGAGTTTGATTGCTAAAAAATATGAAAAATTAAGATCACATCCATTTTGTTAACCATAACAATGAAAAAAAAATTAAGACCTGTAAAAAAATCTTTAATTTTCAACCATTCAAAATTTTAAATTATTATTTTTAATCACTATTATTCATTTCAAGAAAAGTAAACAATCCTCTATTTTAGAAATCAAATAGAGGCTCATATATTAACATGACACTGCATACATATTATCCAATTTTATTTAGGATGATTATTTGAACTTTCCTTTAATTAATTACATAGTTGACCGATGTCATATAATTTTTATTTTTATTTGCATAGGATGTTATATAATGTTAAGAATCAAAAGTATCCATTTAGATTTTAAAGATATGAACAAAAGAGTTTTATGAATATGAAAATTAAAATAAAAAATTAACTTATTTTAGTGTGATAAAACCATATTTAACCTAAACATATTCATGCATGTATCCTTTTCTGCATTCTGCTATGCCTATGTCCCTTTTTTTAATTGAGAACTTTTGTAATCATTTACTAGAATTTAACTACTGGGCTATATGGCTTTTGGAAAAGTCTGGTTTGCCGGAACACAGGAAGTTACTTGCTAACCCCAGCTATACCTCTAGCATTATTATTATTTTTTATCATATAAAGTAGTTCCCGTAAAAAACACTAATTAATATTTATTAAAAAATATGAATATATTTAATATAAATATTTTTATTTTAATATTGAGATTCGAACTCTTAACCATTTATTAAAAAGCACAAGTTATTGTATATATATGTGTGTGTGTAATGTAAACAGTACTTTAATAGGGAATAATTTAATTACGCATGTGCAAAATATAACTTGTAAATATATATTTCTATAATTAAAAAACATCTTGAGTGCAAACTTTAATTTCTCTTTGGTGCGTCAGCGAATATTTCCGCCTCCGGTAATCAAATGTCCTTGGCTCATAGTGTGCAGGCCTTCTTCTTCCATCCTTTTTTTTTTAATTTAAGCAGCATAAAACAAACCTACAATTTTATTAATTTAATTTATTATAAGAATATAATAAAATTTGATCGATGTCAACCATTGATCACTTAGCAAAAACTACTTCCTAGTGGATAGAGCTCCCACTCATTAATTTCAATTTTTTAACATTAATATAATATTAATTATATAGGTAAGTTAAGTGGTATTGCATTATTTTTTCTTATATTATTCAAAAGTTCTTGTATAAAACTAAAGATATTTCTTCTCTTAGTTCAAAATTTGAGTTCATCACTATTGATACCGCATAATTGATCTACAAAATGAAATTGAATTAAATTAAGGTTTAACTCTTATTGTCAACAGAGCAATTAGGAAAATCTCTCTCTGTCTCTCAAAGGAGGAAATTGCAACGGTACCTTTAGTAATATATATTTTTTGGGTGAAAATATTATATAAAATACATTTTAATTTTTTAACAAATGTATAAAATTTTAGTACAAATAAGAAGAATTAAAATGCTTGATGGTTAATATAGTAATACCGGACTAACGCCGCTAAAAGTAACTTGATTTGATTAGTACTCCTATTAAATATTAACAATAAACGAGACATATATCGTTATTTACGGCAAGTTCTCATTCAATAGAAGCCGTGTTCGACAATCTTGAAAGAATCGCACTTGATATGGCATCGTGCTATTTTAATCTTAGCTAAAAACCCTAGCTCACCAACCTCACCAGTAATAAATCTCGTATAGCACCATATTGATGTTGTCAATGAACAGAGAATTAATCAACAGGACGAAGCGAATTAAGTTGGGTTTAAACAATTATTTGACTTTGATTTAAAATATTAATTGAGGATGTATGTCAATGAAATATATAAATTAAAGATGAAATATGACACAGACAAGGTTCCACGCTCATAAAAACATAAAAGGAATTACCATTGGGGTTTATTAAATTATACCTCAATGTGAATAGGAAAAAGCTTAAAGAACAACCCAAATTTCTATATAACACCTAGAAAAAGAAAAAAATAATATAAATATACTAAAATTTAATTTATGATGTGATAAGAAGAGAGATTGAGATGAATGTTTGTGTATCATTATTCATGTAAATATGATGGACCTGCATAGCATAGGTATTTTGAAATTTGCTATGGGATTAACATTATTACTTGGGTACCGTTAAATTTGATTAAAAATATTTTAAGATATAATATAATATGAATAGTAGAATACACAATATATAAAAAATTGGATTTAAAATATGCAATTAAAATAATTTTTTTGCAAATAACTAAACTAAAAAAGTTTAAAATTAATTAAACCTAAATTTAAAATATACAAGATTTTTTTAATAATAGAATAATATAAAAATACCATTTAAATATGTCTATTTTAACTATTTTACATTTATCTACTACTTTAACATATAATTTTATCAAATATTTATTAGTTTATAGCTGATTTTGTAATTTTGAATAACTTTTTAACTATTAGCTAATTTTTCAATAAATTGTCAAAACATAATCAATACCGACAATCATTAATGAATGAAAATTTATATAATAAATTATTGTTAAAATACTTTGTTGTTTTTTCATCACTCGTGAGATATAAAGTAATATATTATTACCTCTGATCATTTTTATAATAAATAAGTTTTAGTGTATTTACCTAATACTTATTTCTTATAAAAAGGAAGCACGGTAGGGAGTATATATGAAAACTGTACATGTAATGATTGTTTTATCAGAGAAAAAGATTGTTCCAATAGATTAAATAATCAGCAGTTTATTTATTTATTTTTTGCTAGTTTTTATTATTGACAGCCAATAACACGTGAACGACTACAATTTTTTGTCATTTGAAAGTTTCAACTGATCAAGCCCAGCCAACATAGGGTCAATGGAGAGGGTCCAGTCCATTGAAGAAAAAGAGAAGCGGTCTTGGTTAGATGTTGACCAAGTGTCGTCTCGTTGGGCTCTGTAAATATAGATAGCAGCATTAATTGAGAAAAAAAAAACTAAAAATACATTTATTGAAGCACTCTCTTAAACATGGTTTTTTATTAATTAAAATTTATTAAAAATAATGAAATTTTGTAAGTCTTATTTATTATATTTAATAATTCTCTTGTTACTTTATAATTTTTAATAAATTTAAACTCATTTTAAAAAACATGTTTGGAAAAGTGTTACAGAATCTACTCCTAAATCCTAACACTAAATTAATTAACTCTTAGGCGAAGACCGGAACGGACCACGACCAATTAAGGCTAACGAGTAACCGGTAACGACACGTCCACAACTTAGTCTTTCTGACTAAGTTCAGCGCAGCTATGGACTTTGTTTCTTTCACCCCTTTTGTCCCTTTCTTTTATCTTGACGCCTTCTCTTGTTGCTACTAATTAGTACTCACTTGGTAGGGTTGCATATGCACTCCAACTGGGACCAGAAAGTGGTTTTCACACGAGTATACTATAATAGTAAAAACAATTATGATAATATAAAAAAAATTGAGTCTACCTAGCCCATTAGTCTCAAACTGGGTTTTAACACTCTAACATTAGCCCATTAGTCTTCACTTGGTTAGAGATTTTCACCCGGTCTTACTGATTGGTTGTTTATGCACGATAATATTTAAATTACTTATTAGAGTATAAGAGGTGCATCGAACTTTATACTCAATTTGGTTTTGTTTCTAGTAGAAATATATATTGAATGGTGTAGCTATAAGGTTATAATTAACTCACGAGTTGGTAGACTTGGCTCACGAGAACTAAAATTAAGAATGAGAAAGGTTACGAAATTATAAAATTACTGAATTTGTTGAATATATGGTTTTATTGAAAAATGGAAATTGTTGATTTGGACTGTTGTATTTTAAAGGAATGCTGTGTCAATACTAGTTAATGAGAGTGCAACACAAAAAATATATAGTCGCAAAAAGGTCTTATGCAATAAGATTCTTTATCTTCCCTCTTTTTTTAATGATAACAAATGGGACAGATGGTGTCCTTCGTTATGCAGTTACTAGTAACAAAATCTTTAGTAAGGTTGGGAAAGTTGAAATATCTGATTAATTTATATTATATATATATTTTGATGATACTTGGTTAGTTAGGAGTGAAGATTCTCAAAATATTTGATATATAAGAGCGGTTTCTAGATGCTTTGAATTAGTATTGGGTTTAAAAGATTAATTTTTATATTGGTAACTTAAATAGAAATAGTATGAGTGAGTTTCCTCTTCCAATGCTGGTCCAGATCCATTAAGGGTTTTAAAACCCTAAACCTACTTCGCTACTATAAATACTTTAGTTGAGGGTGGCGGCAATGAGACCTTTTTTAGACTTTTCGAGAGATAAAATTTGAGAGGTTAGATTTTGAGAGCCTCAAGTGACATTCTTGAGTGCACATTTGAGCAAGCCTTGTGCTTTGCATTTGAGAGATTTCAAGAGAGAGTTTGAGTAAAACACTCTAGGGAGTTTGATTCTCACCATTGTTGGAGAGATTGAGTGAACCACCACCGTGGTGAATTTGATTCTTTGTAACCTATTATTTTTATAGTGGAAGTTTGATTCTGAACAAGATCCCATGAGTTTTTACTTCTCATTGAGGAAGGTTTTCTCACGTTAAACAAATTGACTGTGTTCTTCTTTATCTCTCTCCTCTTGCGCGTTTATTGTTTTCGCTTCCACAGATCGTTTCGCTTCCGTATTTGACTTGAGAGTTTGACGATAATTCAACACTATTTGATTTGAGGGTTCGTTTTGACCCAATAGTGGTATCAGAGCCCAGGTTCGATGGGTTCTGAAGGAGATGAGATGGAGACCAGTGGGATCACCCATGATGGAGATATGTTCAAGTTGACCACAGATAACTTTACTTATTGGAGACCGATGATGGAGGACCACCTCTACTGCAAAGATCTGTATGAGCCCATCATTCTTGATGAGAGACCAGTTGGAAAAATCGACAAGGAGTGGGTAATCCTAAGTCGTAAGGCGGTTGCCACGATCAGGAAATACATCGACAGAAGCCTCTTTGAGCACGTGTCTGAGTTCACAAACACGTACGAATTGTGGAACAAGCTAGAATCCATGATTCAGAAGAAGACTCACAGGAACAAAGCACACCTGGTTCGACGACTTGTGAAACTAGAATACAAAGATAGCATGAGCATGATTAAGCACCTCAACACCTACAAAGGAATTGTAAATCAACTCTTCAAAGCTAATATGAAAATTGATGATGAGATGCAGACTTTGTTGTTGTTGAGCTTGCTGCCAGAAAGTTAGGATACTCTGGAAGTGACATTGAGTAACTCGACTCTAGAAGGAAGATTGACGATGGATGCTGTGACTGATAGCCTCTTGAATGAAGAAGCCAGGAGAAGAGAACGAGGTGTAACCAGTATGTTTGAGGCTAACGTTGTTGAAAGCAAGGGAAAATGTGACTTCTGGGGTAGAAGCAAGAGCCAGAGTCGAGGTGGACATGATAAGTCCAAAGGCAGATCTAAACCGAAATATGATTTGAAGTGTTTCTACTGTGGGAAGGTAGGACACAAGAAGGCAGACTGCAAGACTCTACAGAATGATGAACATAACGGCTCTGTGAAGCCGGATCAAATTGTTCCCAAGAAGAGGAATGATAAGAGCACCACGGTTGTGGCTGCTAACATGAATGCCGAGATATTCTTCCTTGGTGAAGAAATTTTGAACATAGCTCATGATGACTGCACTTGGATTGTTGATTCTGGTGCCTCATTCCATGTCACCCCACATAAGGGATTCTTTTCTGCGTACAGAAAGGGAGATTTTAGTGTTGTAAAGATGGAAAATCAGGTGACTAGCAAGATTGTTGGTGTCAGTGATGTAACTCTGACCGCTGATGTAAGGTGCTGACTTACGTTGAAGGATTGAGGCATGTGCCTGACATGCGTTTGAATCTAATCTCGATTAGTAAGCTAGATGATGCCGGATTGGTGAACTACTTTGAGGTAATAGATGGAAGCTGGCCAAGGGATACTTGGTCATGGCCAGAGGAAAGAAAGAAGGCTCCTTGTATGTGATGCAAGGAAGGATAAATGGTGGAGAAACCAATGCCATCCGTGATGGACATAGCTTGGAGCTATGGCACAAGCGCCTTGGCCACATGAGTGAGAAATGGCTCAAGATTTTGAAGAAGAAAGAGCTATTGACTGGGTTGAAAGGCCAAGTGTTGGAGAGTTGCACGCACTGCCTAGCTGGAAAGCAGCACTGAGTTTTGTTTGCGAGACCGGATCAACCAAGACGACGCAGGCATATACTTGACCTCGTCCATACTGATGTTTGCTCCATGACGGAGAAATCACTTGGTGGAGCTCAGTATTTTGTTTCATTTATTGATGACCATTCCTGCAAAGTGTGGGTTTATTTGTTGAGATCTAAAGACCAGGTACTCCAATCTTTCAAAGAATTCCATGTTATGGTGGAAAGGGAGACTGGGAAGAAGTTGAAAGTTGTTCGTTCTGACAATGGTGGTGAGTATTGTGGCCCCTTTGATGCTTATTGTAGAGAAGCCGGGATCCGACTTGAGAAGACGCCCCCCAAGACTCCCAAATTGAATGGACTTGCTGAGAGGATGAACCGGACTATTGAAGAGAAGGACTAAAGTATGCTATCCAATGTCGGGTTGCCGAAATCATTCTGGGAGAAGTCACCAGAACTGCTGTTGACCTAATCAACCTCTCACCATCACAACCACTAGAAGGAGAAATCCTAAAGGAAGTCTGGAGCGGTCGAAAAGCAACTTACGAGCACCTGAAGGTGTTTGGATGCCAAGCTTCTGTGCATATCCCTAAAGATGAAATGGCAAAGCTTGATGCAAAGACGAAGGAATGCATTTATCTCGGATCACCGAAAATCGAGTTCGATTTCAGACTTTGGGATCCAATCAACAAGAAGATAGTAAGAAGCCGGGATATTATTTTTCATGAAGATGAGACCATTCATGACATCTCGAAGCCCAAAGTCTGGGTTTCTGTCCGACGTGAGGAACTCGTCCCTCTTGTTCAAACTGAAGCAGGGGGAGAAACCAATGAAGAAAATAATGAGGAATAGAATGACCAGCAACAAGCTGATGAGGACCGAGATACTGAAGTCCGAATTGATGATGAGATCTGAGATGAAAATTATGAACCGGGTTCTCAAGCTGCTGAAGAAGAACAGCCGAGATATCCCACTAGAGAAAGAAGACCTTATACAAGGTACTCATCTAATGAATACACAATTATTGTTGAAGATGGTGAGCCTCAGAGTTATGATGAGGCCATAACGAGCTCAAAGAAAGATGAATGGGAGAAGGCAATG
The DNA here is from genome assembly GCA_013407115.1 of Glycine latifolia. NCBI lineage: Eukaryota > Viridiplantae > Streptophyta > Magnoliopsida > Fabales > Fabaceae > Glycine > Glycine latifolia. The sequence goes on from CM023954.1 coordinate 17,578,791, forward strand.
CAGGATGAGATGAAGTCCTTGCATGAAAATCAGACTTATGATTTGACCGAGCTACCTAAAGGAAGACGAGCTCTGAAGAACAAGTAGGTGTACAAAATCAAACATGAGGAGAATGGGCAAAAGCCGAGATACAAAGCCTGAATTGTAGTGAAAGGCTGCAATCAGAAGAAATGAGTTGACTTTGAGGAGATCTTCTCTCTTGTTGTGAAAATGACCTCGGTTCGAACTGTGTTAGCCATGGCGGCTTCAATGGACCTCGAGGAAGAACAAATAGACTTGAAGACGACATTTCTTCACGGTGACTTAAAGAAAGATATATATATGGAGCAACTTGAAGGGTTTCAAGATCCGAGATGCAAAGGCATGATATGCCGGTTGAAGAAGAGTCTCTATGGGTTGAAACAAGCACCTCAACAGTGGTACAAAAAATTTGAATCCTTTATGATTGATCACAAGTTTGTGAAGACTGAAGCTGATCACTGTGTATTTGTGAAGAGGTATGAGACTAGAGATTTTCTGATTTGTTGTTATATGTTGACGATATGCTGATTGTAGGGCAAGATAAGATAAACATTGCCGCCTTAAAGAAGGCGTTGAGTTCGTCCTTCACAACGAAGGACCTCGGCCTTGCAGAATAGATTCTCAGAATCAATATCATCCGGGATAGAAAGAAGAAGCTACTGTGGTTGAGTCAAGAGAAGTATGTTGAGAAAATCCTGAAGAGATTCAGCATGGACAAAGCCAAAATAGTTAGCATCCCCCTAGCTAGGCACATGAAGTTGAATAAGAGGCAATGTTCGAGGTCTGATGAAGATAAAGATGAGATGCTGAAGATCCCGTACAAATCTATTGTCGGAAGCTTGATGTATGCAATGGTTTGCACTAGACCCGACTTGGCATATGCAGTTGGAATGGTGAGCCGGTATCTATCAAACCCCGGCAAAGAGCACTGGGAAGTAGTGAAGTGGATATTCAGGTACTTAAGAGGAACAATCGACTTATGCCTCTGATTTGGAGAAGGTGAAGTAGAGTTGCAAGGCTACTCGGATGCCGATTTAGGGGGAGACGTTGACTCAAGGAAGTCGACCACTGGATACTTGATGAGATTTGCTGGAGTAGCAGAAGTGTGTGGCACTTTCGACAACTAAGGCTAAGTACATTGTTGTTACTGACGCAAGCAAAGAAATGCATTGGAGAAGAAGTTCCTTATGGAACTCGGCCATGAACAAGATAAGTACGAGCTGAGATGTGACAACCAGAGCGCTACTCATCTGGCGAAGAACTCGACCTATCACTCCCGAACTAAACATATTGATGTGAGGTATCACTGGATCCAGGATGTGATCGAAGATGGAGAGCTCGAACTCGCCAAAGTGCACACTGACCAGAACTGGTTCGACATGAGGACAAAATCGATTCCAGCAAGGAAATTTTGAAGACTGCTGTGAAGGAGACAGGTTGATGTTGAAGCTGGCACATTGAAGTTGGAGAGGGATAATTGTTGAGTTGGGATTCCTCTTCCAATGCTAGCTCAGGCCCATTAAGGGTTCTAAAACCTTAAACCTACTTCGGCACTATAAATACTTTAGTTGAGGGTGGCGACAGTGAGACCTTTTTTAGACTTTTCGAGAGATAGAATTTGAGAGGTCAGATTTTGAGAGCCTCAAGTGACATTCTTGAGTGCACATTTGAGCAAGCCTTATATTTTGCATTTGAGAGATTTCTAGAGAGAGTTTGAGTAAAACACTCTAGGGAGTTTGATTCTCACCATTGTTAGAGAGGTTGAGTGAACCACCACCGTGGTGAATTTGATTCTTTGAAACCCATTATTTTTATAGTGGAAGTTTGATTCTGGACAAGGTCCCGTGAGTTTTTACTTCTCATTGAGGAAGGTTTTCTCACGTTAAACAAATTGATTGTATTCTTCTCTATCTCTCTCCTCTTGCGCGTTTATTGTTTCGCTTCTGCAGATCGTTTCGCTTCCGTATTTAACTTGAGGGTTTGACGATAACCCAACACTATTTGATTTAAGGGTTCATTTTGACCCAACATAGAGTACAAAGTCTCCCTTTTTCGGGTCTTCATATTAGGGAATAAAGCTTGAAACATGGAATCAAACTTGTTGTAAGGGCCAATTCTATCATCTTAGATTAATGGAAAGAAATTGTATGAAATGGAATAGTAGTATTATTTAGTCCCATATTTCTTTTCCCTTCTCAAATTGGGAGGAATGTCATGGAACAAAACATATTTAATTAGTTTTTTTAAAAAATATTTAAAGTTACTTTTCCGCTTATTTGGCGGTAACAATGTTAGTATGGTAGTTGGACATGCGTTCATATTCATACTTTCTAACTTATTTTAACCATTGGTAAAAAAAATTAGTAACATTAATTTATTAAGGACGTTCATATCAATCCAATTCAAATTAGGGTGTCATATCAAATTTACTCTTCCATTAATTTATTACACTAATTTAGTCAATTTGATGATACATGATAAACTATGAAAATGTCGTGTTAGTTAAAATTGCAACTGGTAGTATCAAAATTGACAAAATGACCAATGTGTTCTAACAAAAATACTATGAGAAATTAAAATGAAAATTTCTAAATTTAAGAGAACAAATTAAAAATTAGCCTAGAGTTAAAAGTTAAAAATAATACATTAAAATGCGAAACTAAAATCATAAAAGCATTCACAATGGGAGATACTTATAAAAAAAATATTATTTTGTGTGTTACATGTGATTTTGAGTTGTTTATATATATTACTCATGAGTTATTTATTTATAAATTAAATATAAAAGAAATAAAGAAAATATTTGAGTTAAGTAACTTGTTAATAATAAAAATTCTGAAAAACTAATTAAATTATTTAAGTTTAAATGACATAAATTAGATTGCTTATGTAAAGATCATTTGTGATGCTCTAAGTAATTATCTAACTAGTAGTACTAATAATTAGTCACATCAACGTAGATTTCGCACAATTCTATAGCCACTAATGCACGAATCAAGACCTATTGAGTCTTCTCTTAAACTTCTACCTACTAATGCCACTAATAGCATTGAAGACAATCAATAGGACTAGCCCCTTTCATTGAATTGTTCATAGCTACCATAGATGATTCATGTCTTTTACCTTGCCACAACTCAATTGATTTGTATAGCCATCACGCCTGGTGAAAGCTATTGTAGACCTAAGCTTGTACTAGTGCACCATATTGTCAATCCCGAATGATCTTGCTTGTTGTGAACTCATTATTGTTTGATTCTAAGGTTGTGCTTGGAGGAGAGCCTAGCAATTTTTATAGAAGGAAGGAGAAGAAGCCAACATGTTTTCAGAAGTAACATTTCCTTTATTCACCTTCTATGGAAGTTCATTTTTTCTTCCAAAACATAAGTTATTTTCAAGTTTAAGAGAATTCTCTAAAATTGTGTTTGGTTTAACCTCTCTAAGCAGAAGAGTAACCCTAAAAAATACAGTCAAATACTAATTTTTGTAATAGAATAATTAGAGAGGAAATATTTGATTACTATTTTTGTCAAAAAGTAGAAAAATATGTCATTTTAATTATCTTTATTAATTTTCACTAAATTTAACGTTATAATGGCTAATGACACTACTAGAAAATAAACTTTTAACATTGGTTATTTCGGACTTTCAACTTTGGTTATGAACCAATGTTGAAACTACCGATGTTAAAAGTATTATTTTAACATCGGTTATGAAAATCGATGTTAAAATACACAATACAACATTGATTTTCAACATCAGTTTTCATAAAAATCGATGTTGTTAGTAATAAATATACAAAAAAAAATGTAAAAACCACATTGGTTTTGACAAAAAATGTTGTTGTAATGCACCTTAAAACATCGATTTTGACAAAAATTGATGTTCTAATGTGCATAACAACATCAATTTTGGAAAAACTAATGGTGTTTTACACCTTACAACATCAATTTTGGCGAAATCAATGTTGTTATGTTCACTACTAGAAAAATAGCATTCAACATTGGTTTTTTTGGACATTCAACATAGATTTTTAACCAATGCTGAAACTACGGACGCTGAAAGTGTCAACGATGTTAACATAACACCACATCATTGATTTTTAAAAATCGATGTCGCCTAATAAGAAATTAATGAAAAAAGCTGTAAAATATGTGAAATCATCATCGGTTTTACTAAAAATCAATCTTGATTTTATGCATAACAACATCGGTTTACTAAAAATCGATGTTGATTTTTTTAAATTTTTTTTAATATACTATCTGTTTTTTAAATTTTACCCAAATTAAACCTACAAATGAAAAAACAAACCAATCTAAGCAGTTTCACAAAACAGTACAAATCATCTATGAATGATAAATAAAAACAATAATGTCAATACATAAAATAATTTCCTATAACCGATTGTAATTAAACTATATACAATTGTTAAAATCTCTCTTAAGCACCTAGTGTTTCATTTCTAACTGTAAGTTAAAATCTTGCCCACTGAATTTGAATTGCCTTCAATCTCTTTGGTTCCAATGGTCTTGGATTAGTAAAATACTGCATAATATAATAAAACATAATAAGTATAAATAAAAACAAGTATAACAATAAAATTAGTTTTGAAGTAAACAATTACCATCTCCCAGTTATCCCTGAAACCTCCTTGTACTATTGTTGACATCCAATGCATGACATAATAGCCACACTCTATGCTTCCGTTTTGCTTATTACACTAAATTCAATAACGTATTTAAAGTTAAACGAAAATTAGTGTATATAGTAATAAATATAATTTTGAAGAGATCAACCATTGTTTAAATGACTTACTTTAACTGCAATCCATTTAGCAGTTGCCTTGGATTTAGTTCCTTGAGTATCATTGAATCCCTTCAAAGAACTGGTTAAGAGAAACATCCATGCATATTGTACAATTAACATATTGATGTCTTACAAATAATAAAGTAAATGTCTTACAAATTACAATTGACTTGTTAATAATTCCTTTCAAGTAGTTATCGGGCTTATTGTGCAACAAATAGAATCACATGATTGTTAGAATCAAGGGGAGCTCAAGAGGATCAAGAAGCTGAGTCTCTTAGGTAGAAAAGTGTTTAGGCTTTTTACATGCCAATTCAATTGATTAGTAGTTGTAATTTGTGTATGTCTAAGATGAGACTTCCTATGATCTATTGCATAAAGCTCATTCATATTTTTGCATTCATGTTTTCATAAAAGCATAAGTTTTGTGAAAAGCTTTTTTGAAACATAAAGTTTTCATGATTTCATAAAAATCCAAGTGTTCCAAGTTTAAGTTATGGAAAAACAAATTCTCATTGGTTTAATCGATTACTAGCAAGTGATAATCTATTACTTGAGTTTCAAAGAACACTTTAATTGATTACAAGATTATGGTAATCGATTACACTACACAAAATCACATAATGGACTTCCTGTGATAATCGATTATAGTGTGAGATAATCGATTACATTGTTCATAAGTCTTTTCTAGAAAGTTCAAGAACACTTTAATCTATTAAATGAGTAAATAATAGATTACATAAGTGAATTTAATCAATTACATTAGTGAATTAATCAATTAATGACAATTACAACAGTTTCTATAATTAGCCGTTAGGTGTTTTAACAAATTATACACGAAAATATCAAAGAATTTTTAAAAGCTTTTTGAAGAAAGAAAAGATTCAAAGTGATATTTTGTGTTTGTCCCACAAATCCTAAAGCTTCAAGATTACTAAAGAGGATTTTTTTTTGGCAAAGTTTCAAAAGAAGATTTTGGAAGGAAAGTTCTGAAGTAGTTTTCTTTCACCATTGATTCAAGTTTGGTAATATTTTGCATACATCAGTAATGGATCATCAAGTGGTTTCTTTCCATACAACTTGTTTGTAAATTCTTTTTGGATTTCTTTTTGTGTAATTATAACAATAGTTTTTCTTAAGGCTTTTCTAGAATATGTGTTTCTAGAGGTGAGAGTAGAGAATGGTTTTCTCTATGTCTTGATCACAGAGAACCTATGTGAGTTAGATGTCTCGTTCTTGATCCAGGTGTGATTGTGAGTGGTTGTAAGAGCTTGTAAGAAACAGATTGTTATTAGTGGAACTCTAACTTGTTGGTTAGAAGAACTGGATGTAGTTTCCCTAGTTTAAGAACTGAACCAGTATAAATCTTTGTATTGACTACTTCATCTTTATTTTTTTTCTTGTGGTTATAACTTGTCATTCGTTGGTGCAACATTTCACAATCAACAGGAAAACGTTTTTGATTGCATTGTTTAAAGATTGGTGTTTGGTTGGCTAAAAGCTTTCTTGGATTATTTTGTGATACGATCTTTTTAACTTTGATTGTTTAAGAATTTTTAATTGGCCAAGATCTACCAATTCACCCCCCTCTTGGTTCTTGTGTATTGCTCATACTATTTTTAATGACAACACTGTACTTAGTGTTGGTTTCAAAGGAATCACTTGAAGAATGGACAAAGAATCAAGCTTAGTTTTGAACTTTCAACATGCCTTGAAGCCT
>CM023954.1:17585434-17657688 GCA_013407115.1 Glycine latifolia
TTTTTTAGTCATTATAGGGATGATAGTAGAACCCAGATTAGGAAAGAGTATTATTCCTTCCTCAACCTTGTCCAAACCCAGATCTGCTTGTTTGATTGGTTTAAGTCTTATGCAGCTTACCATAAGATAGATTACCCTTTCTTAGAACCAAACACCATTAGTGTCATTACCAAATATGACCTTAAGGATGGTCAGGTAGTTAGATCTGAGTTCCCTCCTTCAACCAAGTTTATCCTTCCTAATATCAGGAATGAAAAACATGACCCTATCTATGCCTCACCTTTTAAGTCGAAAGATGAGAGTGAAACCATTTCAGCCAAAGATATTAGGAATCTTATGGAACAATCCAACTACACCAACAAGTACCTCCAGACCATTGGGGAAAAATTAAAGGATAAACCCAGTATTAGCCTAGAAGCCGGCCCATCCTCCTCCAAAACCATCCAAACCCCAATCTTTAAACCTTTTAAGATGACTGAAAAGCTTAAGAAAGAGTTTGCCAAACTTAGAGCTTTCGACCAACCTCTTAGCCAGTCTTCAGACGAGCCGAGAGAAAAGCTTGAAGGATTAACTTCCATTATAATTCAAGATACTCCTCAATCCTCACATGAAGCCCATTCCAAACCTACAACCCTTACTAGAGCCAGATCTAGGCATGAAGCCCAGAAGGACAAAGATAAGGAAATCAATGTCCTTGACCAAGCCGGGTCAGAAAATGGTAACTCTGACTCTGAAAGATCTGTCCAAATTAACCCTATTAGGAACCAGCCCAATTGGAGACAACCCTCTAAGCTGTATTACCATAGGGCAAGCCCTCTTGATCTTCTCTTAGAAGAAAGAGACCAATCTAGATCCTTTAATTCCAATCATGTTTATGAATGGAATATAGATGGCAAAACTGAATACCAGATCCTCAACATCCTCTAGCAAATGACCATGGTTTCCACAGCCTATGATACCAACCTTAACTGTTCAGAAGCAGTTATAATAAATATCTTAGTTTCTGGCTTTACTGGACAACTAAAAGGCTGGTGGGACAATTACTTAACTGAGGATGAAAAAATTGCCATCCAAGATGCTGTCAAAATGGAAAATGATGGCACCATCCTTCTCAGTGGAGGTAAACCCATTCCTGATTCAGTCAACCATTTAATCTTTACCATAGTTCAGCATTTCATAGGTGATTCCAACCTTTGGAAAGACAGATCTGCAGAACTCCTCTCCAACCTTAGGTGTAAAACTTTAGCTGACTTTAGGTGGTATAAGGATACCTTCCTTACTAGAGTTTTTACCCGTGAAGACAGCCAAGAAGCTTTCTGGAAAGAAAAGTTCATTGCTGGTCTTCCTAAATCTTTGGGGGATAAGGTTAGGGATAAGATCCGTAGTCAACACCCTAATAATGAAATCCCTTATAAGCAATTAAGTTATGGGCAACTTATTGCTTATGTCCAGAAAGTAGCCTTAAAGATTTGTCAAGATGATAAGATTCAACATCAGCTTGCCAAAGAAAAGGCTCGGGAGCGCAGAGATTTGGGAAATTTCTGTGAACAATTTGGTCTTCCCTGTTCTAAGCCTAGGAAGTCCAAGAAGCATACCCATAAACCAGAGAAACAGAAGCCTAGAAAGTCTGTTTACCATCGTCACAAATCTGGAACCCCACCTAGGAAACTTAGAAGAGAATTCCAGACCAAACCTCCCTTTGATAAGGTCAACATCCCTAAGAAACCTGTAGTTTGTTGGACTTGTGGCAAACCCGGCCATAAAAGTCAGTATTGTAGGCTTAAGAAGAAGCTTAGGAATCTAAACCTAGAACCTGCTGTTGAAGAACAGATTAATTAGCTCTTAGTGGATTCTTCCTCTGAAGATGAATCTGATAAGGGAACTTCTGAGGGTCAATCTTCGGAAAATCTGAATCAAATTCAAGAGGATGATCTATCTTCGACTGATGAAGACTGTCCTTCTTCCTCCCAGATCAATGTCCTAACCCGGGAGCAAGATCTTCTTTTTGAGGTGATTAATTCTATTTCGGACCCTGAAGAGAAGAAAAATCTTTTATCAAAACTCAAAAAATCTTTGAATGAACCATCTTCTTCTTCATCTTCTAAAGCTAATAATTTGTTAACAACTAACAAGTTTAATCTTAATAATACCCTTAAGAGATTTGAAAAGAGTGTTGTTAAACCAGTTACCATCCAGGATCTTCAGCATGAAGTTAATCAACTAAAAGCTGAAATTCGCCATATTAAGGAACAACAAAATGTTCATCAGAACATTCTGTCTGTTCTGCAATTTGGTGATCATACTGATGAGGAAAATCATGATCAGAATAACCAACCCTCTGATAATGATTCTCCAAATGATTCAGTAATTCCTATTGTTCCTCCAAACATTTTTGAATTAATTAATCAACTAACAATCCAAAAGTTTTTTATTAAAGTCAAAATTATTGTTGGAACTTTTATCCTTGAAACTGAAGCTCTGTTTGATACAGGGGCAGATTCAAACTGCATTCAGGAAGGATTAATTCCAACTAAGTATTTTGAAAAAACCTCCGAACGCCTTAGTACCGCTAGTGGTTCTAAACTTGGGTCAATTACAAGCTTTCAGATGCTCTAATTGAAAAGGAAGATTTGAAAATTAAAACCTCTTTCCTTTTAGTTAAAAATCTGAAAAATGTTGTTATTTTAGGAACGCCTTTTATCAAATCAATCTTTCCCATAACTATTTCTGATAAAGGCATTTCTACAACTTATTTAAATAAATCAATTATTTTTAGGTTTCTCAAAGACCCAATCGTTAGAGATTTAAATCCAATCCTTTTTAAGCAAAACCAAATTAATTATCTTAAAGAAGAAATTTCTTATAAGAAAATTGATGATTTGCTTAACCAACCAATTATTATTAATAAAATCAAGATTTTGTCTAATCAAATCCAAAACTCAATCTGTGTCGATCTTCCTAACGCTTTTTGGCAACGCAAACAGCATATTGTTGATCTTCCTTATGAGAAGGATTTCAATGATCGTCAAATCCCAACCAAAGCTAGACCTATCCAGATGAGCCAAGACCTCCTGGTTCATTGCCAAAAGGAAATCCAAGATCTTCTGCAGAAAGGACTTATTAGGAAGAGTAAGAGTCCTTGGTCTTGTTCAGCGTTTTATGTCAACAAACCAGCAGAAATAGAGCGTGGATCTCCTCGTTTGGTCATCAATTACAAACCTCTCAACCAAGCCCTTCAATGGATCCGATATCCGATTCCCAACAAGAAGGATCTGTTAAACCGCCTTTTCTCCGCTAAAATCTTTTCAAAATTTGACATGAAATCAGGATTTTGGCAAATTCAAATAAATGAAAGGGATTGTTATAAAACAGCTTTTACCGTTCCTTTCGGACAATATGAATGGAGAGTGATGCCGTTTGGATTAAAGAATGCTCCTTCAGAATTTCAAAAAATTATGAATGACATTTTTAATCCTTACTCTTCTTTTATTATTGTCTATATTGATGATGTTCTTGTGTTTTCACAATCTGTTGACCAGCATTTTAAACACATTAACATTTTCATTCAGGTAATCAAGAAAAATGGTCTTGCTTTATCAAAAACTAAAATCAACCTTTTTCAAACAAAGATTCGTTTCCTTGGTCACAACATTCATCAAGGAACTATAATTCCTATCAATCGTGCCATTGAGTTTTCCAACAAATTCCCAGATCAGATTATCGAAAAAACCCAACTCCAGCGTTTTCTCGGTTGTTTGAATTATGTAGCTAACTTCTTCCCTCAGCTAAGTAACCTTGCCAAACCTCTGTATGATCGTCTCAAGAAGACTCCTCCTCCTTGGACAAATATGCATACTGATATTGTCAAACAAATAAAATCTCAAGTCCAAAACCTTCCTTGCCTATATCTTCCCAATCCTTCAGCCAAAAAGATTGTAGAGACTGATGCCTCCGACATAGGTTATGGTGGTATTCTCAAGCAATCTATTAACGGCAAAGAACAAATAATTGCATTCACTTCCAAGCACTGGAATCCTGCTCAGCAGAACTACTCCACAGTTAAAAAAGAAGTTTTGGCAATTGTTTTATGCATTTCTAAATTTCAATCTGATTTGCTTAATCAAAGGTTTTTAATTCGTGTCGATTGTAAGTCTGCAAAAGAGATTTTACAAAAAGATGTTAAAAACCTTGCATCTAAACAGATTTTTGCCCGATGGCAAGCTATTTTAAGTATTTTTTATTTTGAAATTGAATTTCTCAAAGGTACTTTAAACTCCTTACCTGATTACCTTACTCGTGAATATTTGCAGGGGAGAGATCGGTAAGTTCATGCCCAACTCAGTGAAATCTTCCTCCTCACGAGGAAGAGGGAAAGGAAAAGTTACTGTCACTAAACCGAGACTAGCTGTTGCTGGTTTGACTGCCCATGTAGGATCTGCAGGGGCTGGATCTTCATCCAATCAGGAAGAAGACTCCAAAATCCAATCAAAATCTGGGTCATCTACCCAGTCTGGGTCATCCACCCGGACCTTACCTCAATCTATCACAGGGACATCAACCCAGAAACCTAAACCTCAATCACAAACAACGGCAGATTATGCCATGCCCATCCAAACCCTTTTGGCCCTCCATGAACAGGGTCTTTCCCATCTTCCGAAAGGCCTTCCATCTAAATCATGGGATGATGTTACTTCGGAAGAAGACAGAAACCAAACCATCCTAGACATGATTAAAACCATGTCTCAAACTCCCATAACCCTTCACAAAGGCAAAGCCATAGTTCAGCAACCAGAACCCTTGGCAGTCCACAAACATGACCCCAAACACAATACGTCCCAAAGCCTAAATGTCAGGAGATTGTTCAGGTAGAACCTGAATTTTGGGACTCCAAACCAAATAAAGTTGCCTTGAAAATCTTTCCCATAGATATCCTGGGTAACCAATTCCATTATGTGCCGACCTCTATGCTCAAGACAAGGCACTTTTATGAGTTTATTCTGGTAGACACCAACTCAGTCCAGATTAAACATCATAAAAACAAGGACTCCGAGCAAATCGCTTATTCAACTCTGCAAATTCTTAAGGTCTTAACACCTAAAGAATTTGGAGATATGAATAAGATCAAACATTTTTCGCAAAACTATGATCCCATTGGTTTTTCATACTGAGATTATCAAACTGCCTGGAATAATGTTTTTTATTTTCAAAATAAAGATTTTATGCATTCCTGGCTTATTTATTTCAAACAGAATGTCCAATACAAGTTCCCTCAATGGTTCCTACAGTGGTGGGATTTCTTTGGACCAACCCTTGAGATACTCCCTTCTGAGGTGGTATCTGGATTGACAACCTTCACGAAGAAGTTCGAGCATCCAAACAATGACCCGTTCCCGGTGGATCTTCACTTCTTCAGCAAACTTTCTCTCGCCTGGATTTTCCAATGGCGATATACTTATGGTAATACTCCCATCAAAGGACAATTACCAATACTCAAACAACAAGCTCTTGTGAAATGGTGGCCCTAGTTTGACCATGCAAGGACTAGTCCTGACCAGATCTAGCTATGGTTTAAACAACATCCAATCTTCACCAAAGCTCCAGACCCAGAAGCCTGCAAATTCCTCAACCAAAGATCTCAAGTGTTGGCAGCTCTGGCAGCTTCTTCTTCCAAAGAGAAGCTTGCAGAAAACATGAGAATGATCTTTAATCTTATGGAAAAGGAGAACCAAGACGCCTGCTCCTCATCCAAGCAACCTGCTGAAGCCTCCTCAGAATCATCAAATGATTTCTACCAGAATGAGGATGATTGCTTCGGTATCAATCTAGGAGGTGATGACTGAGAACTCAGTACCTCTCCGCTAAAGGGAAAGTGGGGAAAGCTCCTTTGGCTTAAACAATCTCGGTGCTATCTGACTAAAGGGTAAGTGGAGAAAGCTCTTTTAGTCAGCTAAACATCTGAAGGGTAAGTGGTGAAAGCTCCTCCAGATCATCAACTCATCTGAAGGGTAAGTGGCGAAAGCTCCTCCAGACCACCAAACAACTGAAGGGAAAGTGGAGAAAGCTCCTTCAGTCAAAGAAGAAAGCTGATATCATCACCAATCTCAGCATGACATCATCTTTTCCTGCGGCAGTCTACTGTTTAGTGTTTACTGTAGCAGTAGGTTTCCCAGTTTAGTCTACCGGAACTGTAGAAACAAGAATTTTTGTGTCTTTATAAGGGTTGCGTCCCTCATTTTACAAACAGGTTCCGTTTTACCAATTCTATTTTCGATTGTCTTCAGAATTCAGAGAGTTCCCCTTAGGTAAACTTTGAGTTTGCAACCATTGTAATCTTTAATCCCTGAGAAATAAGCAAGTGTTTTCTCATATCTGTTTCCTTGTTCTGCATGTTTATTTTTCATTAATTAAATCTTCTCTTCTCACTTACTCCCTCTCATCTCGTTGGCTCTGCCGCACTTGAGAGTTTAATTTTATGATAATTATTTGATTGTCGAATTCTTTGATGTTTATATTTTCAACAGCTTTTACCTTCCGTTTTCTATGATTTGGCTTTCTCAGAATATTCCTTTGTTATTGACTTGGTGGATCAATATGAAAAGTATGGCAATGCAATTTAAATTGAGACTACAAGTTACATTATGTTGCCAATTGTCCGATGGGTGGGAGAATTGTTACAAGTTCAAAAATTTGAATCAAAAGTCTCTTCAAAACTTGGAGTTTCCAGGAGAATAATTCTGTTTTTTTTTTATTTGAAATTGAGTTGCATCATCAGTTTTATTCTACAGCATCGACAATGTTCATGTGTGGAAAGTGACATGAAGTTTTGCGTTTAATAGTTTATTGTAAACCCCTCAAGAATTATGCTTAGTTTAGAAAAATATATTTCAAAAAATAAGGACTTCTTATACATATCATTTTCAAAAAAATTATTTATCATAATGAATTTTACATAATTTGACTCCCTTAAATGTTAACAAATACGTAAAATTAAATTTACTAAAGTGGAATGAACAAATAAAATCAAGTCATTTGAAACATTTATATTTTCAAGATTATTTTACAAATCAAGTCAATGGAATTTTATAACAATTGTTTCAAAATTATTTTATTGTTAAGTGAAATTTTTAAAATTCATAAAATTCTCAATTATTAACAAAGATCAAGGTTATAACTATAGCTTAAAATAAATGGTTTATTGTTAATTAATCATTAGTATTTTAAAATTTGAAAAAGTAAATGGTTAGATATGAACAAAGATCAATGCTACAATACTCCTTTTTTTATAAAAAAAAAATTGATTTGTTGTTAACTGTTAGATTTTTTAAAAATTGAAAATTTAAATTAATTATATATCAACATTAATTGTTATTTTGTTAAAGCAATACCTAAAAGTATTTAGTAATATTCAATAATTAACTGCACAATCAATTTTTCCGTGTATTAATATTTATCTTTATCTTTTTATACATAAAAGAAAGTAGGTGGGTGTATTATTGGAAATAAATTTTGTAGTCTTTGTGAGCATTTTTTGAAATATTTTACAACCTTTGTGGGCATTTTTGGAAATACGTTCGCAGCCTTAAAAAAAAGAATTTCATTAAATGAGTTATAAAAATTTATTTATTAATATTTAAATTTTTTAAAATATTTCAATAGCATTTGATGAAATATTGAATGAAAAAAATGGACTGCATTAGAGTTTTTTAAAAAACAACTATTAATATTTAACCTTTGTGATATGAAGCAATTAACATTTTAATAAATAATTAAAAACCTACAAGTAATACTCAATTATATTTTTATTTTTAAACATTAATGAATACACAATTAATGTTAATAAATATCTTTTCATACACCACTATTTTTTTTATTATAACTAGACAAAAAATATGTGATTATTTTTTCATCTTGTGTATTACAAAAGATAAATAATACAATACAACCGCAGGAGATATTCTTAAGGAAAAAATTATAATAAATTTTAATTATATATACCTTTTGGATTAAATATATAAGTGTCTAATTTATCATTTTTTAGCCTATTCTTTTTACCAATTTTATCCAAAACAATTAATAAACATAAAATATGAAATATTGTCTAATCATATATTTTCCACTTTAAAATGATACAATAATGTAATTAATATTAAGTAAAAGTTTATAATATTATTTGAATATGAATTAGATAAAAAAATATTAAATATTATTTAATCATATTGTGAAAGGTATTTCAATGGGATCTAGCTCAATTACATTAAACAACATTTATATGAGTTAAATGCAATATTTATATTTATTTAATTACTAATTTATAATTAATATTTATATGATTTATTTAATTCTCTAAATTATGAATAATAGAAACGTAACTATAACTTACCATTTTATTCATCTTTCGTTAAAGTATTTATATAATGTTACCAAAGGACTTCTTTCAACCAAAAATACTAAAGGACTAACATTTTATTAACTATTTAAATCATTAATTTATAATAATTTTACTAACGTAACTTATTCATATATAAGTTCAATAATTTTATTAATTATTAATTCATATATGAATTCAATAATTAATGTTCAACAATTTATAGCACGTGAAGTTACATAACCTTAAATATCTAACATAATATTTGTTTAATTACTAACTCATAATTAATAATTAATTAAATGATTCAAAAATTCAAAAAAATAAATAGAATACATACTCATTCAACAATCTGGAAGGGTTCAAGCAAGCAAATATTAATAAAAGTAATATTGATAGGTTTTAAAAAATCATTCAAGAGGGTTCTACCTATCTACTTGAAAATATGATGGTAGTTGATATAGATAAGAAAGTCAAGCCAAAAAACACAAGTTTAAGTTGACTTTTCTTAAATTGACAAAGATATTGGTTGAAGAAGAGTCCGATGTTTTATTCAGTTAGTATAATTTTAATATATTTTAATTTAAATTAATATTAACCATTTCAGTTAGATAAATTTGTTATTGACATTGATTCCCGTCTCATGAAAAACACACTACAAAAAAATGATGATTTTGTGGCCGTGTTTTTGTGACGGTCTCAATAAACCGCCAAAAACAATTATAATTTTTTATAAAAACACTAACTACTCCACCAATGACGCGTATCACTTTAACAGTAATAATTTTACAAGTCATCAATTTAAAAATTTTAAATATATTTTTTTAATTCTATTTCAACAGACTTTACTATATATATAGTTTTTTAAAAAAACTGTAACTCAATAGACCCAAACTCCAACTTCATAGCGCCAAAATGAAAGAATTTTCTCAATCTCAATCTCCTGTGAAGTCTCGCTAGGGTTCATCAACATTGCTTCTACAACGAAAGAATTCTACAGTGCCCTCCAATAAGGTAACGGTGTCTCATGTCCAGTGAGCTTCACTTTCATTTCTCTTTTCCTTCACTTCATTTCACTCCGTAATCGTTCGTGCGTGTGTTTTTGCTTTGTTCAATCGACTTCAATTGACAACGTTTGTGTATGCTTTTCCTTCGGTTTACTTGTTTATATTCAACAATTTGTTTTTGTTGGTAATTGATGATGTGAAGAACGGTAGCAACGTTCTTCACGGGAGGAGCGTTTGTGTCACTTTTTTTGTTTGGGTAATTGAAGAGCATTTGCTTCACATTGTTGTTTTACTTCGTACGGTGTCTCAGGGTTTTTAAGGCACCCTAGTCATTATTATTACATTACTTGTTGTGTGAAGAACGGTAGGAACACATTTATCTGGTAATTGATGATGGAGATGTTCTTTTGCCTGGATTATGTATGGTTTTCAATTATATGGGCATTCGAATTTTCATAACTGGTTAGGTTAACCTAATTGATATTTACATCTTGAAGTGTATATATAAGACCTTCTATTTGAGCCTTCATTTAAATAAATAATGTAGAATTAACTGAAAAATTCTGTGTGGTTTAGGTGAACTGATAACTGGGATAAATCTTATTTATTTTTCTTTTCCAGCCTAAGTATAACTGAATGGCATTATGATTTGGTTCCCAATTTGCGGATTTTTTGAGGACTGTAGATGATGACTATCTAGTTCAGTGTATGCATAATACTACTTTTGATTGCCTACAATTAGGGGAATAGGTGTGTGTTCTTGGAACTTGGCTTGCAATTGCTTGAATTGGTTTGCTTTGGTGACACAAGGATTCACGCCTTAGTTCAGTGGTTGGTTTGGATGTAACTCATGTAAGGGAAAGCAACTCCATGTCAGTGTCTATATTCTTGATAGAAAGAAATGTTGTGATCATGGGATTAGCTCCTTGAGTACAATTCTTTTGGGGTGCAGTGAATGCTTTCTGTTAACCTCTAAACTCCAATTCCCTTAAGCATATTCTGAATGGGTTCTATAATCAATTTTGTGTGAAAATCGAAGTTGATTACTTTAATGATTTCCCAGTTTCAGTCCTTGGTTGTGTAATGCATTAATATATGAACCATTTAAGTATAGATGAATAGATTGAGTTCAAGACTTTGTATTCTTCCTTGATGTGGCGTTAATAGCCCCTTCCAAATACTAGGCAAATGAGAGAAAATCGGACTAGGGGAAACTAATGTTGTTGCAATTTCCTGTGTGCCTTGTATGTGTACTGAAACAGTTACTCTTGTAGCTCTGACATTAGGTTCATAACCATGAGATTTTCTTGGTAATTAACTTTGGAGCTGTGATGTACTAATTTGGGTGTCCATTTTTCAGATGGCTCTTGCAAACACCAAGATGTCTGTGGTGTTTTACTCCATGGTGTTGCTGATCATCAACAATTGCACTGAAGCAGTTTCGGTGAGAGGAGATTATCACAGAACTGGATTCCATTTCCAGCCCCTTAATGGTTAGTATGAAGACCTTATTTCTGGACCTTTATTTTCGTTTTTTCATATCTGACATATTTTGTAGTCAGTTTTAATCATTGACTGTAAAGTAAGTCTGCATTATAAAACACTAGACACTACAAAAAAGTAACATTTTTCTGGCGGTTTTATTTTGGCGGTCTCAATAAACGGCCACAAATTATATTTTATTTTCTTGAATAGGTGGGAGGCACATCAAATTCCAAAAGTGAAGGTAGCAAAACTTCATAGAGGTAAACTTAACAAGGAACAAAGTGCATACATGCCCCTGATGATATTGCCAAGTGTCTAGAGCATCTGCTGCCATTGAAAGAGTGGAAGGATGTGTTTCTTGCTGAGTTTTCTGCACTTAGAAGGGTATGTTCTTTAAGAGATAATCTCTAAGATTAAGTTATTTTAATACTCATATTTTTCATGTACTACCTCTATTATTTTGTTTGACGATTTAGCACTTTCTTTTTTCCATTTTATTGCCATTTTACAATATCAATGAAGCTTTAATTTTTTTCTATTATATCCTTTCCCATTTATTTTGGAATGAGAAAATAAAAAAGAAGTATAGATAGGAGAGAATATAATTAATATGAAAGTCAAGGGATATATTACAAATTTGCACAATTTTTATGAAATCCAACATACTAATTGTATTTCTTAATTCTTGTCTTGTGCCAATACCTTTAAATTTGGCTTCTTTAGATAAATGAGTCAAGCATAAGCAGCCTTTTTTTTTCACAAGCAAAGCCTAAACTTCTAAGGTCAACTCTACTCAGTTACACCCTTAAGCTACAGTCTAAAATTGAACCATGAGGTGTAAAAGTCAGTATACCAGTAGGTGAGATTAGCCACTGTTGTTTCCCAAATATTATAGACATTTTTTAAAAATCTTTACAGTGATTTTTCTTAGATAGAAAAGGAAAGTATAGATAAATATTTCATTGCAGTTTTGTCATATTTTTGAATGAGGAGCACGATAGAATCTTTGAATTGTTCACTGAATAATCGTATGCCCTATATTTGGTGCAGTATTATAGTATTTTTTTATTTACTTTAAAGCCTTCATTCATTTGTTTTTATCAGAAATTAGGCAATGCAGTTCTTGGTCTACCATGTGCTTTAGCAAGCCTCTCATTTAGCTTGGACCTTCTAAAAGCTTCAGCCACACTAACTCTAGCTGAGTTGTGGCTCTCTCTTGGATCAAGCCATGCAACAAGGGCTACAAACCTTATTCATGGAGCTTTCCCAATGATTCTTGGTCATGGTGGTTTGGAACTCCGCTCACGTGCCTATATTGTTGAAGCAAAATGCTATCTGTGTGATTCAAACTTCAATGGTATGTCACTGTAAATAGTTGATGTTGGACTATGCTATTCAAATTTGTTGTTTATCTATGTATATTTAAACATATGCTGTTTTTGCAAGTATTTCAATACAATAGCCAAATTTCTGATTCTTTAAAAGATAAAAATCAAATAGGGGGAAACTAGTTTCCCCACATTTTCGTCAATAGTTTTCTGAGGGTGTTGATCCTTTTTTTCTCCCTTTGTTGGGGCTTTAACTGAATCTTACTTGACTGATTTGAATTTCTTTTTCAGTCTTTGAAAATTATGAGATCGTGATAGATTCATTGAGACAAGCATCTGAAGAACTCCAACTTTTGGAGGTAAGCAAACTTTCTGCCTTTTAATCTTTTGTGTAATCCCTTGTGAGAGGAAGAAAAATGAGAGGTCATGCGAATGAATCTATGTCTCTTGACTAAACAGCGGAGACTCTTATTTGTAATTAGAACCATAAATACATTAGATAATTGTTATATAATTATACAACTCATAATATCCCTAATTTACAATACTTCTTTTACATAATATATTACATAATTACAAGCTTCCGAACAGTTTTCATTGGTCCTTTTTCATTTGTAAGCCTTTTTGTTGCATCTCTGCTTCCCGTCAAAGTTCACTTGGATACATGATTGCATGCATGTGATAGATACTAGAGTATTGTGTATGTGTAAAGCGTATAATGAAGTAAGGATGACTGTTACAATGAAAAACCAGTGCAAACCAAAGCAGAGGCATACATTATATTCGGGCATATAGATACTAGATAAATGTTTCTCAAATTGATTTTATGGGGTCTTAATACATGCAAGATTTATGTTGTGATGGTGAAAGCTCACTAGTCAACTGGTAAAAAAATTTCATTGTAAAGTTGACTCATTTAACCCATTATTTTAAACAACTCTCAACACCCAAATTCCTTTCTATTGCTTTTTATTTGAAATTTGATTTTCTTGCAGTTTCATGAACTGGCAGCTGAAGCTTTCTATCTAATGGCCATGGTATATGACAAACTGGTGCAATTAGAAGAAAGGGAAGAAGTTGCAGCTTCATTTCAGAAACATATTTTAGCTCTCCGCAATCCTCAAGATGAGGATGATCCTCTTAGTATGTTTTGATTGTTCTTTATAGTTTATACCTAATTTTATCTATATAAGCTTATTAAATTAAATTTATGTACAATAGTGACCCCTGATCTTCTATAATTATCATTCAATAGCTGTAGTCATTTTGTACGGTGGCATAAATCTTGGAGATATTTTGTTCTCTCTTCCCTTTATAGAGGACAACCGTTCATGTAATGGACATACTAACGACAATTAAATTATTTATCATTTTAAAAGATTATATTTTTTCTTAAATTATTCCTGTGTTTTGAAATCTCCCTACATGGAATGAGATAATATAAATTGTGAAAGTATAATATACATAGTTAATAAAATTTATATTTCTTTCAGTATCTTATGACTTATTTTAAAATTCTTGCAGAAAATTTTAAATTAGACATTTATACCATTAGAGAAACTGTGGGACTCATTTGTTTATTTAAAAAAATACTATTTTTGGCTTAAAAAATTAAAAAACTCACTTTGTGGCGGTTTTATAATTGCTAGAAAAAATCACAAAAATAAGAAAATGAATTTTGTGGCGGCTTTTAACCGTCACAAATTTTTTGGTGAATTTACCAGCATTCAACTAAAAGCTGCCACAAATGTTTTTGACGTCGTTACTTCTGCAGTTGATCCTGACCATCAGAAATAAATTTTGTGGCGATTTTTAGCCGCCAGAAATGGATTTTTAAACCGCCACAAATTTATCATTTTTTTGTAGTGACATTTGAAATAATCAAATTGTAATTATACTATAATTGGGTAAAATAAAGAGTGTTTAAGGTGAGTAAATAAATCTTATTGAAAAATATCTATTTTTGGGTATTTCAAATTCTTTCTTTGGTACAAAGTATGTCTCTGGCTGATGAACTTTTGCAAACTCAATGAAAATATTGTGTTTGCTAAGATTTATAGTATTGACACTATTAAAGATTGGTATTACTACTCATGCAACAATTGTTTAAATAAAAGTGGAAGCTATCGGAAGCAAATATCATTGTAAAACTTGTTCAGGCACATTATAGCTACAGTGTCAAAGTATTAAATTGTCAACTCTTATTTTAATTTATAAATTATTTAATAATATTTTAATTTCATTTTTTTATCACATGGATTCATGGTGTACGTAATGTCATTGATATAAATAGCATCAATAAACTTGGTTATTTTTTTAAACTAGGAAAGAAATTTTTTGGAGAAACTGTCGCTAAAATGCTACATGCTATGCATCAACTATAATTTTATTTCTCAATCTATAATATTAATAATAAATATGATTTTAAGAATGACATATAATTATATTTTTTTAATTTTTGGACAAATGAGCCAACATTTATCCACCACAGTTTAATTTAGTGTTAGAAAAGAAATTTCTTTTCAAAGTCAATATCAACACTAAGAAAGATTGGCTCAATAAAATAGTCAATAATGTCGAATGATAAAGATTTGATAGCCAATTCAATATTATTCATTCGATAGAGATTTTGTGTTTTTTTACTATAGGTACTACATATTATTTCAAATCTTATAATTTCTAGTTTCAAAACTCATGGAGAGATGTAACATAAGATTAAAACTTAAACATCTTTTGTTATTATATTAAAACATATTGCAACAAAGGTTTTCATTTTATTATAATTTAAAATATAGTTCATCAAATATTTCAATATATAAAAGTATATATTAATTATACATTATGTTATATATTGTCAATATTATTCACCACATATTACATATATACTTCTAATACAATACTGAATTATTTTTATCTTTTTTTTAATAAGATGTTTGGGACATGTGAAAAATAAATGAAGAATTACATATCTTTTTCAATAATTTACATACATTTACAAAACTTTGTAACAACAATAATTGATTTGTTAATAATAACATATGTTATCTTACTTTTATTAAATTAAATTATTTTTTTAATGTTTTACTTATTATATGTCAAAAAAATAATTGAATAAAATAACTTAAATGGTTTTTTTAGTTATACGACTATATTATTTAATATAAAATCATTCTAAAATTTCACAAACAACCTGTTTTTAATTTAATCATATGTGTATTTTTACTTTAAATTTATTTCTTCTTTGTTTTTTAATTTAATTGACTTGATTATGAAAAAAAAACTCATATAAAGTCATTGAATCAACCCAACCAACAACCAAAGTTATGTGCATTATATGAACAAAAAGTAAACAATCTGGATCATTTAATACAATAGTATGAACACGATACCATGGCAAACCCATGAAAATACCCCTTATATAAACAAAAAAATAGACACTATATAACTTTATTGCACTTGAAAAATTATATTATGGACTTTAGCCTTTCATTAGATTTTCTCGTAAAATGGAGCAATCATATTTGTAGAAATAAAAAGAAACATATTTATTCTATATCCGATAAGTAACATTACGCGATGGTGGGGAGACAAGAGGAGTTTGCAATTTTCTCTATGAATATTTAAATAAGTAAATGTAGGCATACTCACTTATCACCCCAATGATCCATTCGTAACTAATTTACTTTATTTAGTATTCCTTTTTTATATTTAGTATTCCTAAAAAATGCAACATAATATAAGTAAATCATTTTTAACATGATAAGTTAATTCTTACGTTTCCACACTAAAGTTAGATTTATGATTTTATTATTTCCCCATTTTATGCCTATTGGTGTTCCAAGAGTGCTCTTTCAAAGCCCTAGGGAAGAAGATGTATCTTGGGTTGATATATAGTGCGACTTGTCAAATATAGTAGGTCATATAGGATTTTCCCATTTTCTCCCCTAATCGAGATATCCTCTATTTTACCCCCAAAAGAAGAACGATTGAATCATAAAAAATTTGGAGCATGAAGTGTAATGAAGTACAATTATATCATTTTTTATTTTTAAAGGGGTTATCCAAATTATTACTCGAAATTATGAATAATTTATGGTTGGCTTGATTGAACCAATAAAATAAATTACCCAGGCTGTATTTAGAAAAAAACCAATTAGTAATGTATCTACGATCACCACTTCTATCATATCCTTATATTTTACAGAAAACATTAAATTAGAAATTCAGAAAAGGAAGAAATTATAACAAAAATACATAGTATTGTAATATTTGCGCTACATATGCAAATCCTAATCGGGCAGATCTTTACTCAGAGTAGAAAAGAAACCTAAAAGAATTGAAAAAGTCAACCCAGAAAGAAGAAAATTACATTGTGATTGGGCTTCAATCTCAATGAAAGCAATACATCAATTAGAACATAGTTTAATAAATTGAGTTTTTTTTTCTTTAATAGTTCAAAGAAGTCCATTATGAAAAGAGAAAGAGGTTTAAAATTGACACATTGATTCCTTTTTGCTTATATGATTTTTGGTGAACTGTAAGCATCAAAAGGTGCATGTACGACTCTTAGGGAAAAGAAATTTAATCCTAATCAATCGACTTTATCAAGAAAGATAACTTTTTTTAGGTCAAGAGGTTGGTAGTGAAATATTGAATAAACTATTTAGTCTTATGGCATATCATAGTATAGCGGAAGAGAATAAAGATTTGCATTTGTTTATAAATTCTTCGGGGGGTGGGTAATACTATGCAATTTATACAACCCGATATACATAAGTATGTATGGGATTAGTCGCATAAATGGGATCCTTTGTTTAAGCAGGAGAAGAAATTACCAAATGTTTAGCATTCCCTCATGCTTGGCGTTAATGATTCTTTTATTTCAGAGTATATATAAAGACTATACCTTCATCATAAAAAAATTAATAAAAACATTTTATAAGTAATAATAGCATGGTATTGTGAATTCCAAATACAATTTTTTTTAAATCATTCGATTATATATACAAATAGTAGTATGAAAAAGAGGGTATTTGCAATTTTATCTAATGTATCATGAACCTAGTTTAATTTTAGTGTCACAGACTTTTTTGTTTTTATTCATACCAGAAAACTTTTAACAATTTTTATTTTAATTAGAAGAAATCATAACATAAAAAAAAGAAACTTTTGGATTGTTGAATAACAAAATGATATAAAAACAACGAAACCATTGTAGTATTTTTAATTAAATAGATTTAAAAAAAGAAAGTTGGTTATTGTATTGTTTATTAGTTAAGGATCTAGATCCAAAAGACCTGGTAGATATTGTACTTCTTTTTTCTTTGATGAAAAAATAAATAAATTTGTAAACATAGAAAAAAATCATCAAAGAAAATACTCTATCGATAGTAGAGGAAAAAATGAATTGCACGGATGGGAAAGTCGTATGCATCAATAAGCAGAAAATGCTTGTACAGTTATTGAATATTATTTTTTCCCATTTATTTATTTTCTTATTTGTAAGTATCCCTTTTACCTTTATTTGGGGATAAGGATAATCTTTACCACTATAGGAGAAATCATGATCAAAATCTTTATCAAGATAAGGGAAATACTTATTAAGTTATAAAATCAGGGTAATGATCCACCAACCCGTTAGTTCTTTTTATGAGGCACAAACGGGAAATTTTATCTTGGAAGCAGAATAGCTATTCGAATAGGCAAACCTTTATGGGTTATCTCCAAACACATGGAAAGGGTTGTTTTTAATTATGTCAGCAATAGAAGCCCAAAGTCACATAGTTGTAGATCTTGTAGTCGTTGAATAAAAAATAAGTGACAAGGATTATTCTAAAAAATACAAGATTTGAAATTTCATTTTTTAATCTTCTTACTTTAATTTTAATATACTATCTCTATTTATTAATATTTTAATAGAATATAAATAATATAGAATATAAGTAATTCACTGTTAGGATAGATCTAAACCTGCTCATTACATACATACATACATATAAAAAACTTAAACTAACATTTATCATAATAGACAAAATGCTTATACTTACTTAAATAATCGGATATTGAGGCAAGTAGGATGATAGTACAAAGTAACAAAGTTCTGGAAATAAACGAGAGAATGATTGCAAGTTC
Organism: Glycine latifolia; assembly: GCA_013407115.1. NCBI lineage: Eukaryota > Viridiplantae > Streptophyta > Magnoliopsida > Fabales > Fabaceae > Glycine > Glycine latifolia. Next base: position 17,603,752 of record CM023954.1, read on the forward strand.
CAAATTACAGAAAGAGTTTTTTGATTCATAAAAATAGCGGATAATTTACAACTGATAGACACACCTATTTATATTACAAGCACCCCTTCCGGAATTCAATCCGGACTTAACCATATTATATTAACAGTAAAAGCACGCCTATATTAATAGTCTTACAAGATACGCAAACTAAAATTCAAACTATCTACAGTAAGTCTTGTCTTGTCAATAGTATTTCTGTCTTCTGCCGACATTTCTTATTGGCTTCTTTGTGCTGGAAATCCGGGAAATCTTATCTTCTTATCCTGCTCTTGGTCTCCTTTATTCTGAGAATTCTTCTTTGGTAAAATAATCTAACATGTCATGATTTTTCTGATACGGATTTGTGCTAGAACTGCTACCTTCATCTTTTATTAATTTTTGTCCACAGCCCGGTATTGATCTCATTCTCTGTAGTCGTTCTTCAAACTCTTCTTGTGAAGAAGCTGTTGATAATTCCGCCATTATTTGTCTTTTTTGTGCTAAAAATAGGGCTTCTTTATCAGCATCTATATCTACTTGCGATCTTGGCACTTTATTCATATTTGCCCACTGAATGATTTTTTCTTTATTAATTATCCTGATATCAAATTTTTTCCACCATTTTATTTTTATTTGTCTGGAGAGGAAGTACAAATCTGTCTCATTATCGGCTCTTGAATAAGTATATGTCCATGATGTAATCCAAGTTATTCCTTGAGAAGCTATAAAAGATAAAAACTTATAACCATCTACAAATGAAGTATTATCTTTAAAAAATTGATATAACTCTTCCACCTCCGGAGGAAAAATCTCTCTCATAGGACCAAAGTTATAAAACCATCTGATGAACCATTTTGGGAATTTTAATGATATGCCTTTTTTGAACCATAAGAACCAGGAATGTTTATCAGGCTTGAGGTAAAACATGTTATCCCAAGCAGTCATATAATCATAATAATTATATTCTTGCGGGATAAAAGTTCTGGAAAACTTCTTGGACTTATGCAGAGGCTGTCCCCAATCTATATCAGATAATACATTAACAATTTTTATTTTTGAGAACTGTATGATACCGTCTTTGTCTTCATTATGAACCAGGTCTATAGAGTCTGTATCTATTAAAATAAACTCATAGAATAATCTGGCTTTTCTTGTATCAGGACATGGATATGGTATATCGGTAGGGAATATCTTTTTAGCAAGATCAACTGGGTTTAATTTAAGCCAATGTTTTTCGGCTATAATTATGGGAAGAGTATTTTCTTTTTTAATATATTCTGGATCAGTTTCTGTATTGGTTTGGAAAGTGGGTTTTGAAGGAGAGGCTGTAGTATTATAGTCTCTTGGGCCAACTAAGGTATTGAGGTATTGTAGAGGAGTGTATTTAGGTCTTGGAGTATTTCCTCTAATGGGTTGAGATAAAATATTAGGACGGATATTAGGATTTGTTAAGAATCTTGAGGTACCTGCGGTATCTTGTATTGCCATTTGTGAAGGATCATCTTTATTCGTTCCTAGTGGGGGTCCGTATTGATCTTTTGATTTGGATTTACTCATTCTGAACCCTGTAAAAACTCTCTTGTTAAGAAATCTGGTAAAAAATTCTTTTCTCCTTTAATATGTTCAATATCAAAATCAAAACAAGATAATAAAGATTGCCATCTAGCAAAAATATGTTTTGAAATAAGATTTTTAACATCTTTTTGTAAAACTGAAGGAGCTGCTTTACAATCAGTACGAATTAAAAACTTTTTATTAAATAAATCATCTTGAAATTTTTGTAAACATAAGACTATTGAAAGTATTTCTTTTTTGACAGTAGAGTAATTCTTTTGAGATGGATGCCAGATACCCGAATGATATCTGACGACTTGTTCTTTTGATTCTGGAGTGACCTTCTGTTTTAAGATACCACCATATCCTATATCTGAAGCATCAGTTTCTACTATTAAGAAAGCTAACGAATCTGGTATTCCTAGACAGGGTAACTTCTTGGTTATCTGTTTAATTTTCTTAATGGCTTTAGTCATTTCTTCGGACCACTCAGGTGGATTTTTCCTAAGTCTTTCATATAATGGAGCACACTCTATTCTTATGTTTGGTATAAAATCTGCGATATAATTTATACATCCTAAAAATCTTTGTAACTGTTTTTTATCCTTAATTTCATCTGGAAATTTATCAGTAAATTCTATAGATCTTTGTATTGGAATAATGGTTCCTTGATATATTTCGAATCCTAAAAATCTTATCTTAGTTTCAAATATTTTTATTTTTCTTTCAGATACTACCAAACCATTTTCTTTTATTATTTCTATGAATTTTTCTAAATGTTCTATATGTTGGTTAATATTTTTAGAAAAAACCAATATATCATCTAAGTAAACTATTGTAAAATCTGAATATTTATAAAATATATCATTCATTATATTTTGATATTCACTTGGAGCATTTTTTAATCCTTGAGGCATTACATTCCATTCATAATGACCAAAAGGTACTACAAACGCAGTTTTATACTTATCTTCCTCCCTGACCGAAATTTGATAGTATCCAGATTTCATATCAAATTTGGAATATATAGAGGAATTATTTAATCGTTTTATTAGATCAGGTTTATTTGGTAAGGGGTATCTAATCCATTTTAAGACTTTATTAAGAGGTTTATAATTAATTACTAATCTGGGAGCTCCTCTTTCAACTTCTGAAGCTTTCATAACATAAAATCCTGAACAACTCCATGGGCTTTTAGAGGCTCGTATTAATCCTTTGTCTAAATATTCATTAATCTCTTTCTTACAATATTCTAAGTATTGTTGATTCATTTGTATAGGTCTAGCTTTAGTAGTGATATCTTTTTCATTAAAATTATCAATATATGGCAAACTAATTTCATATTTCTTTCTATGCCAAAAAGCTATAGGATTTGTCTCACAAATTTCCTTTTTAATTTTATTTTCAATGCTTACTTTTTTATCTTGAATATTTTTATTAGATAATTGTTCTTCTATTCTTTTATAATGTATTTCTTTATGTAAAGAATTAATATGTCTAGTTTTATTTTTTATCAAACTGATTGATGAGCTTTTAACTATATTTAATTCTCTTGTTTTAGGAGGATTTATAAATTCAAACATTATTGTTCTTCCTATTACTTCAGTCATTAATCCTTGTTCAGTTACTTGGAAAGGATATAATAATGCTAAAAAGGGTGTTCCTAAAATAACCTCATGATGCATATTTTTTACTAATACAAATGAAGTATTATAACAGATTCCATTTTTACATATCTTAGTGTCTGATAACTTATATTTAATATGCATTTTACTTCAGAAAGGCTTTCCTCAGAAGATTCATTATCTTCTGGTTCTGAATTTATCACTATTTTCATTAATTGTTGTTTTAAATTTTCATCTATTTCCAAAGAATTAATTTTTTGTTGGGTTGTACATTTATTAGCATAATGACCTATTTTACCACACTTCCAACAATGATTTTTCTTCTTTTTAGGATATGATTTCCTATAATTGTTTTTATTCTTTTTATATGGTTTTTTATAATTCTCATATCTATCAATTTTATGATCATAATGTTTTCTGTTCTTATATGTTTTGGAATATTTATAAGATTTTTTAATTCTTCTTTTATTCTCATAACTAGGGGCTTTAACCATTTCTACTCCATATTGGTGACAAAAAGTTCCTAATTCTTTTCTATTGTTTAAACAATCTTTTCTCATTTTATTTTGTAACTTAAAATCAACACATATTTGTATTCCTGTTTCTATTATTACATTATGAATTTGACCGTAAGTTAATTTGTCATATGGAACTGGGGTTTGAAAATGTCTTTCTAAATTCATTCTAGTTTTCTCTGCTAGTAATTTAGGTAATCCACTTATAAATCTCTCTTTCCAATATCCTGCATATCCATCTTCTCTTAATGTGACTTTTGAAAAGAAGACATCTTTATACCATCTATAATCAGTCATACTAGGACATCTTAAATTCATTAATTGAATACTTATTCTTTCTTTAAATATATTTGTGTCTCCTATAAAATTTTGTATTACTGAAAATATAAGGGTAGCTACTGCATCTTGTTCCTGAGTTTCCTGTTTTATACTATGTAATATAATATGTCTTTCTTCATCAGTACATAGATTATCCCACCATCCTTTTAACTGTCCAGTAAATCCTTGTATTAGCGCCATAGCCGTATTCTTATCGGAAATACCTTTAGTTTTGTAAGCTGTAGCTGCCATGGTCATTTGGCAAGTTAAATCTAATATTTGTTGTTCACTCATATAGTCTACATTCCACTCAGCTATTTCTGTTCCACTAAATACATTTTGTCTTAAATCTCCTCGCTCTTCAAACTGTACATCTGCGGGAGAAGGTCTTGAATAATAATTTCTCAGTTTAGGATAGTAATTCCCTCTAAGTTTATTTACTTCTAATGGTTCTTCATTTAAAGTATTAATGGTAAATTTACCTATACTTAGTTTTTCTAAATTTTTCCTTATTTCTTCAATTTTATTATCAGTTTCATTTCCTAATTTAATACACTCTAAATCTTTTTGTGGTACATTCATTATCTTATATATAGGTTTATCTATAACTTTTAATAAACTACCTTTGGTATTATTACTGCTGCTAGCTTCTGTATTAATATTTTCTAATCTATTTAAATGTGAAGACATAGTGTTTAACATAATATTTGAGTAGTTTAATTGGTGGTGTATCTTCCTAATGTCTTTTATTTCCACATTTCTATTTTCTTCTATTACATCTTTAAAAGGGGAAGCTTCTATTTCTATATTAGCAACATTAATTTTTATACCTTTAGTGGGAGGATATTCTGCTTCTATGATTTTATCTTCTGTAGTTTTCCAAATATTGGTATTTTTGTGAGATATTGAAGGAACAAAAACTTACAGACTCTTTAAGAATTCATAATATTAAGTTAATTTATTATAGTCCGGATTGAATTCCGGAAGGGGTGCTTGTAATATAAATAGGTGTGTCTATCAGTTGTAAATTATCCGTTATTTTTACGAAGACCTAGAGATAATTTATCATAGGAGATATGGTGAGAAATAGGATAAGCAGTGCATGATAGACCTTTCCTTACTGCAATCGGAAGATGCAGGTCATTAGAGTGCAAAACTTCTGGTTCAATGGAATTGGACTCAGGAATGAATTTTTAGTAGTGTAGAGGTTGTGGATTTGTTACACTTTGAGGATGATGTCTTCCTCTATAAACCATTAATTGTCATTGTGGTTGTGGCTCTGCATTTTCCCTTGTTTATGGATGGAGGGAAGGATCCAAAGGCAACTGATTCATGAAAATGATGTAACATTGTGAGTTCCTTAGATTCAACACACTTATCTTCTTCGTCCATCAAAATCTCCCCCTGAAGAGAAGGTTAGGGAAAGTAGGATTGAGTTTCAAAGAACTGAACATCCATAGACACAAAGACTAGATGCAAAGTCAGGGAATAACACTTATAGCCCCGTTGGGTAGGAGAATATCCAATGAAAACACACTTTTGGAATTTTGGGTCAAGTTTAGACTTGTGATGAAGAGGTGTGTGAACAAAAATGACACAACCAGACACTTGAGGTGAAAAGGATGAGATTGACCAAGTAGACGAAAAGGAGGTAAGAAGACATGATAAAAGGTGACTTGAACCCTAGGACACGAGAGGGCATCCGATTAATAAGATAGGATGCAGTGAGGACAACTTCCCCTCATAAGTATTTAGGAACATTCATAGTGAACATAAGGGACCGGGCAACTTCTAGTAGTTGACGATTTTTTCTTTTTGCCATACCATTTTGTTGAAGTGTGTGAGGACAAGAACTTTGGTGAAGAATGCCATTGTGGAATAAGAATTCTCCAAGGACAGAGCTAAAATATTGATAGAGTTGGAGAACTGAGTTTGAATCATGACATGAAATTCATGAGACACATGTTCAGTGTCTGATTTTTCCTTTAAGAGATAGACCTAAAAAATCCTGGTATAGTCATCAATAAAGGTGATAAACCATTGAGTACCAGAGATATTTTTCTCTCGGGCGGGACCCCATATGTCATTATGAATTACGGAGAAAGGGGAAGATGTTTTGTAGACTCGGGATGGATAGGTGACTCGAGTCTGCTTTGCAAGAAAACAAATGTCACAAGATATAGAATTGATATTTTTACCTGTGAGGTCTCATAGAATGGGGTATAAGAGCAATACAATATTGGATTACCTGTCATGTGATCAGACGCATCATAATCAAGTAGCCAATAAGGGCTATTGTGGACATGAAGAGTTGTACCTTGTTGGGCTACAAGGGTAGTGGTGGTGCTAGGTTAAGAACTAGACAACTGATGTAATAACTGTTAGAACTGATCATACTGTAATAGAGGAATGGTGATGCTACCAGAGTCACCTATAGTGTGACGTTCTTCAGGTTTGTTTTCAATGGAAACCTGATAAGCTCAACCTTTATTAGACCCCTTCGACTTCCAGTTAGCTAGTTTGCCATGAATGTTTCAACATTTTTCACGTGTGTGACCAGAATTGTTGTAGTGATTGCACCAAGGATGACTATCTTGTCTAGAATTGCTATGAGCATGGTCAAGAGAGCCTTTAACCGCCAAGGCTGACACATTTTCAGATTTCTTAACTTCACTTTGTTCCTTTTCTCCGAGCATCACTCATCTCCTACTAGCTTCCCTTCGAATTTCTATAAAAGCATTAGCAAGGGTGGGCAATGGCTTTTGTCTGAGAACTCGACCTCTAACCTAATCAAGTTCTCAGTTAGGACCAACAAGAAATTCATAGAGTCGTTCTTTCTCCAGGTGTTTCTTGAATTTTGCTTTAGTAGCTAACTGTCCAAGGTTAGTGGAATAATGAAGATCTAATTCCTACCACAAATTTTGGAACTCATTAAAATACCTCCTTGATGTAGATTCTTTAACGTATTTTTCAAATAAAACACTTCAGAGGTATTCTCCAAATCAGAATAATTTTGATTCACGACATCCCAAATCTCCTTAGCAGTGTCCAAGAAGAGATAGTTACAACTAATTTGTGGCTCCATCGAGTTTTTCAACCATGCCATCACCAAAGCATTGTTGGTCTCCCACACATCATAATATGGATGACTCTCAACCAATTGTTTGACTTTTCCGATAAGGTAACCCATCTTGCCTTTGCTTGAATAACAACTTTAACGGATTGAGACCATTGCAGAAAATTCTACCCATTTAAACGATGACTAGTAATCTGCAAAGACAGACTCTCTCCAAAAGATGAAGCATTGGGAGCAGCAGACGTAGCAGAAGAAAGTGACAAAGCCATTAACACAAGGATGAAGAAAAATACCCACAAATGAAAATACCTAGAACAAAGATTTGGTCCCCAAGACAAGTACAGGAGGCGACGATAGTGTGTTATGGAGAATCATGTAGAAAATGGAGGTTGGGAAGGTAGCACGTGGACTACACTCATCGGAAGATGGCAGCTCGTGGACTGCACGTGCCAGAAGGGAGGCACATGGCGACGCGTGAGTTTATTTCAGGCCACAAGATCAACTTGATTATGCTTGAATTTTTGTGCTAATTCGAATGGTACCCTCGATTTGATGATCAGAGCCATGTAGCTGATAATTTTGGCTAAAAAGTAGTAAGTGATTTGTTTTAGCAAACGAATGTAAACAACGAGAAACAGGTTTCAGCCTAGCTCTTCTTAGGAACGAAAACCTACTCTTGATACCATGTAACTTATTTACTGTTGTGTGTCATATAAGACCACCCGAAATACTCTTATTTATAATAAAAGATGTTTACTAAATAATGAGTAATAAGGAAAATAATCTCATCCTACTGTAATTAAAACATATCATATCATATATTTTCTAATCCTAATAAAGGAAATCATGGAAACAAATAAACTAATGATATTCTTAATAATTAACTACTAATATTCCTTGATTTTCTACACAAATAAACATTCATATGACATTCGAGATAATTATTGTAAAAGTCAACAAATTTATTATACATAGTGATTTATAATTAAATGATAATGTAAATTTATTTTACATATCAGTGTATAATCATTAAAATTATTACAAAAATCACATTATTTTATTATAGTTTTATTTGACTTTTTGTTCTTATTGTGAAAATTGAAGTAAATTGCACACTATTTTTTTTATACTTTCATGTAAAATCTTGCTATCCTAACCTAAGTCATGACTTAATTTTTAATAAAGATAATATGTGATTTTACCTGTGTTCGGCAATTTTGTAGTTTTATTATGACTTTATTTATTTTTATCAGCTTAAATTATGAGTTTATAAGTTATAACTAGGGTTTATGTAAAAAAAGAAGTTAAAACTAGAGTGTAAAGTGTAAACAAACAATTAAGGAGTATAAATTTGGATCTGATTTGTGTAACGATCCACCTTGTCGCTATGATATCACTATTCTAAACGTGTAATATCAAATTTTAATGAAAACTCTATTAATTTGATTATGAAAATGGTAGAAAATTTTTCGCGATAAATTGAACCACATATGTCATTCACATGTCATAATTTAGTTTAGTTTTTACATGTATTTAAGTCTGAAATTTACATGTCCCGCTAAAAAGAGTCAAGGAACCAACTAAGAAAGAGTTAATAACAAACACAACTCTTTTGCAAAATGAATTTCAACGTTACCACGTCAGCTTGGCTACTCAAACAAAAGGATCTCTCTCCAGTATTACCTATTGCTGCTCATCTGTTCCCACGAACAAAGGTTCACGATCATCACAGGAACCAACCACACAGTACAACATTGCAAGGGTGAGTTTATTATACAAGATCAATAGGCATCATATACAATGATTAGCAAGAAAACAGTAATGATAACCACAATCATTCTCACTAATCAATCAGTTCAACACACACTCAACAAACTAGTCATCAACTTTTTCCACAATTCAAATTAATTATGCTCAGAATGATGCATGCACTTTACTCAACTCTCATAATGCAATGTGGTTCCATTCCTGAGGAAATAGCCTAAGCGTGCCCACATGACACTCTCACTTAGGAAAATGATGCAGTAGCTCGTCGAGGTCACCCTGTCATGCACAGGCCGCCCCCCATGGTGATCAGCCAGAGTCACAAGGGAGTTCCAAACATAGTGATATGCCCCCAAGTACCCACGATACTTATTGCCACCATTCTATTTCCATGCAATTATGAAGTATGAAACATGGACACCATCAATGCACTGACCGTGGATAGAGACTGGAATTCTAAGCAATCCCTTCTCCTCTCCAGGAATGCTTAAAATTCGTAAACTCTTCCTCGCAAGGATATCCAATAAGTCATGCACCCCCATGTACATACACAACATATAAACATGAGGTCATCAATGCACTGATCGTGGATAGATACCGGAATTCTAAGAAATCTATTTCTCTCTTCAGGAATGCTTAAAATTCGTAAACTTTTCCCCGCGGGGATATCCAACAGGTCGTTGCACTTCTCATGTCCTGACCGTGGATAGAGACCAGAATTCTAAGCAATTCCTTTCTCTCTTCAGGAATGCTTAAAATTCGTAAACTCTTCCCCGTAGGGATATCCAACAAGTCACTGCACCTCACATGTACAACATACATCCATCATGATGACATCATCAACCTCAACATCATCTCTCATCTATGTCATCATCAACATCAATATCACCTCAATCTCAATATCATCAACAACATCAACATCATTTCATTTCAACATCATCATCATAATCATCAATATCATCTCATATTAATATAATTATCAACATAATCTCATTTTAATATCATCAACATCACAAACAATTGCATTTCACATCTATATAACATATGCTTAAGATTCACATTCCCCAAGTCTTCAAACAACACAAACCTCATTCATTCACAATCCATATTACCACGAGATTGGTATTTTAGAAAATTTCTAAATTAAAGAGGATGACTACAATATAGAAAACAAACTCTTATGCCCATTTAAAAATTTAATAAAGAATTAAATAGGAGAACATATTATAAAATTTTGGGCAGAGTCTCCTCTGTAATTAAGGCTTTTCCCAAAAATACAATCATTACAACAACAACATCATTCAGAGTTTTATCCATCGATAACAAATCCATCGCATCCCAGTAATTAAAAACACAATTTTTCTTGAAAACTTGCATACAACAGGAACAAACATACATCAATAATAAATATATCGCATCCCATTAGTTTAAAACATATTATTTCTTGAAATCAACACACAACAGGGACAAGCATACATCTCCATAATTGGGTTCCCTGACCCCTAACTATGGTATCAAAAATTGTAACCAAACAATAAACTCCCCTTACCTATTTATCCCCCTATGTTAACTCCTAGTAGTGTAATTTTGAGATCTCTCAAGTTTACGTGCTTTAGCCCAAACATAGAGCTCTATATACCAAATTGAAGATAATTTAGTATAAATTCAAAGACAAGGTTAACATTAACATTCAGGGTAAAATACCCACTCAAATTTAAAAAAGGGCTAAAATGGTATTTTGGAAGTCCACATCAAAAGAACATCATTTTGAAATTCCGATCACACCAATCTGACCAGGGCTCAAGGAAGGTCACAAAAATGACATCAATATTATAAAAAGGAAACTTTTACAATGTCTCATTTTCAAAGGCTTTTCAAAGGAAGTGTAAAAGCACCCAATAATGGTATCCAAATCACAAGAGATATCAAGAGAGACTTCAAACTAGCTAGGAGAAGGCAAGGTAACCACAATTACCTCGAAGAAACCAAGAAATGAGGATTGGAAGCTCTGTTCTTTACCGAATCCTCGAGTTGAGTTTTGAAGATTTCGCTTCGATTAAAATGTTCCTCTCTGTGTGGTGGTTCAACAACAAGAAATGACGGCTCGTGGCGGTCAACGGTGTCCGTGGCTGGTGGAGGAGGAGGGGAAGGGGTTGGATGGATTTTTTTGAAGAAGAATGAAGCAGAATTTTCGTGTTTTGATGCTGCTGCACCACTTATAGCCGACTTTACTCGCCCAGGCGAATTTTGGCTCGCCTGGGTGACCTGACCCAATTACTGAAAAATTAATATCTCACAATTCAAATGTTATTTCACAAATCCCTACGGTCAAGATTTACATATGTGGGCAAGGAACCTACCTTTAAAATTTGAAGGTGATCTAACGGTTAATAAATCTAGAATTGTGATTTTACCAAAACAAGTTTTTTGTCAAACTCGAAATCACTCAATTTTAACGTAACTCAAAGAAATTCCAAATAACTTAACATCCACACTAACACAATTGTACAAGGATAATTCACACATCATTTCAACTAATCCTAATTAATAAAGTAATCAAATAATACAAGGAATACATCACACATATATTTTTAGTTATCAAAATTTTAGGGTGTTACAATTTGTAAAAAAAATGATAAGTCAAGTTTGACTTATTTTTTTAAATAAGTTAAACTAAAAGTTTGTACTTGATTTTTTTTTAAATAAAGCTTCAACTTCTCTTGTTTAACTCATTTATAGTTTTATTATTTTAAAGATTTTCTGAATTTTTTTAGCTTTATCAATTTAGCATTTAAAAAAAAGATTTTAATACTAGATAATAATCTATAAATAGAAATTTATTTAAACACGTGATATGATATTGTAAAAAAATTTATTATTAACAATACAAAAATTATTAACAATATTTTATAAAGTATGTTGATCAATTATTAGTTTACGTGTGTATTTCTACATCACTTTTGTCTATAGTCATTTTAAATTATTTTGGTCCTTAATAAGAGAACACATGTGTTTGCCAACCAATTGTATTATAGAGTTAATCTCATTTACAATGAATGATTATCACTTATACAAGTTAATTTTGCACACAATTAGAACTAAACTCGAATTCTCTTGTAATCCTATGACTTATTTATATAATTACATGCTTAAAAAAATAAGAAAGCATTCGATACGAAAATGAATATTTATTTAATATGTATATATAATAAATAATTTATAATTATTAATAAAGATAATTATCTTTTTTTATATATTTTTATTCCTAAATTATTCTTTTGTATATATTAATTATTTTTATTTATTTCATAAACTTTCAGTTACCATTACTTTGTTTAATTGATTTTTCTTTTTAAAAAAAATACAGATACAAACATGAAAGTCTCTCTCAACCAGTAATAAATAATAGTTATAATAAATAATAAATTAATAATCGACTGGGCTTGCCCTAATTCGTCACATAAGGCGGGAAAAGAAAAATGAAAAATAAATTTGAGCAGAGACGAACGTAAGTGTTGCAGAGACGAAAGTATTGTGATTCTGATTGCGATTGCGATGGAGAGGATTCACGTCAGCGTTCGTGCAAAGCCTCTCTCCCAAGATGACGCAAAAACCAGCCCCTGGAGAATATCCGGCAACTCCATTTCCATTCCCAACCACTCCAAATTTGAATTCGGTACTCTTCTCCTCACTCTATTCACTTTCTTCTTCTTGCAAATCTCGTTCTCCACCTAAGTCTCGCTTCGCAGATCAAATATTCAGCGAGAATTGTGCGACCGCGCAAGTCTACGAAGCTCGCACCAAGGATATTGTGGAAGCCGCAGTTCGTGGATTCAACGGTTTGCATTCATTGCTATTTGCTTTATTTATTGTTGTTGTTGTTACTTAGTTGGATTTGTCAACTTAGGGTTTGTGATGTGATGTTAATTGTAGGAACTGTTTTCGCTTACGGTCAAACTAATAGTGGGAAGACTTACACGATGCGAGGCTCGAAAGCGGAGCCTGGAGTCATTCCTCTCGCCGTCCACGATTTGTTTCAAATTATTCAACAAGTAATCGCTTCTTACTTTCATGTTGTTTTTTATGACGGAACCAATGCACAAGAGTCTAAACAAGTATCACAGAGACATTGAGATTTAACTTTTATTGATAAAAGTCGTGTTTGGATAATTTTTTTTCAATAAGAACTTATGGGAGAAGAAAGTAAAATGAACTGAGCTTCTTGTATAAGCTAAAACCTACTTATGCACTTAGTGCAAGTTTGGTTTGGCCTCACGCCACCATGGATCCAGGTCTGTCCGAAGCAAGTTTATATAGCTTCTATTTTGAATTGGTCTATTTGACGTGAATTTGGTGCTAGATGTGATTGGAAAATGCAATTCCAAACATGCTATTTAGTTTTTGAAGAAGGTAAACGAGAAAGCTTCTATAAAAGTTAAGTACATAAGTTGATTTTATAGCTTATGGAAGAATTGGATAAGTTCAATTCATTTTATTTTCTTATTTTTTTCCTAAAAGTATTTATAGAGAAGTTTATTTAAAAAGGGGAAAAAAGATTTAACTCTAGACCTCAGAGACTCGGCTATCATATTATAGATCATGAATAAACTGTTTAAAAGTTAAGCTGTTGGTGAAAAGTAGATGAATAGTTTATATCTGTTGCTTTTAAATTGCTTCTTCAAAGGATTTGTTGCCAAATTTGTCGTACAAATATGCATAACAGTTGCCAGATTCATCCTTTCGTGTCTCCACTTTAGCTGTTCATAGGGACAAACAAACATGAAATTTTAGGACTTTGAAGAACTAAATACTTTGAAGGATTAATGCAGTGATACTGTAATCTTGGATTGAGAGGGTGAAATGTGAGGTGTGCCTAAATTGCTAAAAAGTTGGGTAGTTATTTGAGTTATATTTTATGAGGTTATTAATAATTAATAAATAAACACAGTCTTGGTTCTTGTGCGTGAGTGCTTTCAATTAAAGCTACTAGAGTTGTAGGGAGTGCATCTGTACTTGCAACTACTAGTTGTGAGAAGTGCTGGTTGTACTATGTTCTTAATGAGGCTTCATCCTTTGGAATTTAGAGATGATCCTGAAGTCTGTCCTTCTAAACTGTTCTATTATGATTATATTGTTAAACTTTTTTGATTTTGTATTATCTCCTTTTGGTATTGATCTCATAATATGTGGAATACTATTTCTTATTTATTTTAGGATGTGGATCGAGAATTTCTTCTTAGAATGTCATACATGGAGATTTATAATGAGGAGATAAATGATTTGTTGGCTCCTGAACATCGAAAACTGCAGATTCATGAAAATCTAGAGGTTGTTTATATATATTATATATATATATATATATATATTGCAAGTATGTTCATATCTGGTGACTGGTGTTATATTTGTAATCCTTAATACTTGATAATTTTTCTTTGAAATCACAGCGGGGGATATATGTTGCGGGGTTGCGAGAAGAAATTGTTGCCTCTCCTGAGCAAATCCTTGATCTCATGGAGTTTGGAGAATGTAATTTATCTGTTGCATTTTTCTTATGTCTTTACATTTTAACTCGTCAATTTTGAGGCTTAAATTTTCATTCATATATACTTGAATTTCAAACTGAGATGGAAATGAAAAAGAACCTCTATTTCAATTTGATTTCTGTGGTTCCTTTCTTTGCTAGCTTTCTGTGTGATCCTGCATACTTTTGGTTACCTATACAGTATATTTATATTCATGAAGAATCTTTTAGACTATCACTTTATCTCTCTTTCCTAAACACCTGCATATTTTATATCCAATGTGCTGTCTGGCATATCTTATGCTACCCCTATCAGTTAACTAATTTTTTCCTTTTGTTCTTTGCATTTCTATCAGCTCATAGACATATTGGAGAGACAAATATGAATGTGTACAGTAGTAGGTCCCATACTATTTTCCGCATGGTAATAAGTGTTCTTTCAGATGTTATTTTTATTTTTTTCTGTTTTTTTAGATGCTTACGCTTGCCTCTCTGTCCAATTAATACCTTGTGTTTAAAATAGATAATTGAGAGTAGGGATAGAAGTGAAGATGTAGAAAGTGGAAGCTCTTGTGATGCTGTCCGTGTATCAGTGTTGGTATGTTATTGTCACTTTCAACTAACAAGTTATTCCTTTTTGTTTGTCAACATTCACAAACAAGTATCTTCTATCCTTTTATTTAAATACTTTTTTTTTGTTTATAATTTTTCATATCGGTAATCATTATCTTCTTATTTCTAGAATTTAGTGGATCTTGCTGGTTCAGAGCGTGCTGCAAAAACTGGAGCCGAAGGTGTCCGACTCAAAGAAGGTTCTCACATAAACAAAAGCTTAATGACTTTGGGAACTGTGATTAAAAAATTGAGTGAAGGTGCTGAGAGTCAAGGGTAAGTTTAAATGATTATATTTGGCTTGACTTTTTCATTTTTGAATGAGCAAAAAAAGAAACTCTAATATTTTATGCAGGGGTCATGTTCCATATCGAGATAGCAAGCTGACTCGAATTTTGCAACCTTCTCTTGGAGGAAATGCTAAAACAGCTATAATATGTAATATCACACTTGCGCAGGTAAGGTATCCCTGCCTTGTTTTTTTATGTTTCGCACTGTTATATTAGATCCGTGAGTTTAACACTGTCCATTTAAACAATTTTTATTTTTATTACTCAATATAGTTGACTAGTGAATGATGTCCTGTTTCTCTACCATGTTTATATCCTTGCAATAATTGTCTTCATTGACTTGGAGATACAACATTGCGAGGTTATTTGTTCATCACTTGATTAATATCCATCCAATCTAATATCATTGGTCAGACGATATCAATATCCTGTTATTCTTTTCTATGCACTCCCTACTGTTATATTTGATATTTTATGGAGTATCAAAATTTTCCTTTAATATTCTTTTCATCTAGTTATTTCATCACATTTGTTATACCGCAGATACATACAGATGAAACTAAAAGCAGCCTTCAATTTGCAAGTAGAGCACTGCGTGTCACAAATTGTGCTCAAGTGAATGAGGTTTTCATCTAACCATTTCCCCATGTTTGAAAAGCTATTTTATTTTGATTTTTGTTCTGTATTTTTAGTATTGCTTGCCATTTCAATGTAGTTTTCTCTTTGTTGCTTTCTCTTGCCACTAATAAACTTATTCTTCATAACAAAAATATTTTCATTTCATCATCTCTTGCAGGCAGGTTCAAGTATTCATACATAGATGCTCTTACATTTTCTTTCTGTTGTGCAGTTCTGCCATTTGTCTTCTGTTGTATGTTTGGTTCTGCATTGATGTATATTTTTCAGTGTAATTTTGCCACTTTGTTTTTGCTCACAGATTTTGACAGATGCTGCTTTATTAAAGCGCCAAAAGAAGGAGATTGAAGATCTTCGTGCCAAATTGATGGTTGATCTAATTTTCAGTTGCTATTTTTTGTATTTGATGAGCATAAATTATTATTTGATAGAAAATAAACAAAGTGTTGCCATAATTATATTTTGGTCTTTTCCTTAGGGTTCTCATTCAGAGCATTTGGAACAGGAGATTCTGAACCTTCGAAATACATTATTACAGGTGTGTGAATTTTCCTTTGGAGTTAATTGTAATAAGGTTTTTGTGTATTCTGCATTTTGCAATGTTTATCTTGTCAGACTGAACTGGAAAGGGAACGCATAGCTTTGGAATTAGAGGAGGAAAAGAAAGCTCAAGCTGAATGGGAAAAAAGAGTAAAGGAACAAGCCAAGAAAATCGAAAATTTGAGTTCAATGGTTTTGTTTTCAAATAGGGATGACAGTCGTGAGCATATTAAAAAGGTATTATTAACACGTGTGGGTGTGTATATATATATATCAAGTATAGTTTTTGAGTGGCATGTATTTTTCTTTTTTTAATTTTCGCATCAGATCGTTAATGCTAATTTTACTATATTTTGTATACATCCTACGAATAAAACATATTAAATGCTGTACTATTGAGAGGATTTTGTTGCTCACTGATAGTTAAATTGTATGCTTAAGGAATAATAATTGCATTTACTATTTTGCTTTCAATGGAAATGAATATCCATTTATTCTCCATAACTGATTGCTTTTGAGCAACATCCTGTGAACCACTTATCAGAAGCTTTTAGTGCCACATGCCTTTATAATATAGGCATTATTTACAGCTGTCAATTGTGATAGAGCACTGGAGATTAATTGATGAAATGTATTACTGAACACAATTGACACAGAATATTGCAATTTGCTTGTCGCTAAAGAGACAGAAGTCTCCTACTGGGAGTAATCTCTGTCCAGAAACTGCATATAACAATAATTCCCTCTAGTGCACCCTACTATCAGATATATTTCTGATACATAACTGCAGTTAGTTATTTTCTACAAATAACTGCCATTAGATAATTTCCTATCATCACAAACTCCTAATGCATAACTAATAGTCTAATTCTAACTATTTTCTATTAATAACTGCTGTGAACAGTTTCTCCTTCTCGCACCCCCATACTCCATTCAGATTCTTTCCAACATTTCTTCTATATCTTGGGCTAGCTCCATTGCCTTCAAGCAAGTCCTTGGTTTAAAATTTGAGCCCTTCGTTTGATGTTTGGTTGCAAGCCTCCTAGGAAATACCCCAATTACTGTTCTTCAGGCAATCTGTTCACTTGAAAGGACAGAAATTCAAATGCTTCAGTGTATTTTTCTACACTGCCAAATTGCTTAATAGGGATTTTCCACTCTTCTTCCACCAAATCTGATCACCATTGTCTTCTTGAGTTTTTCCAAGAGGATCCTCAGTTTCCCTCGGCAAGTGGGACCAATAGATGGCAGACCCCTCCATACTTAATTTGGATAACTTGATCTTCACTTCCTCAGGAGCTTTTGTACTTTAAAGTATGTCTCAGCCCTTGTGATCCATCCAACAGGGTCATGTCCACAGAAAGATGGAAGTTCCACTTTCATTGCCATTCAATATTCATCTAATCCCTTTAGATCAGAATCTGCTCCCTTGTCAGTCAAACTCTTCTCCCTTCTACTATACTCTCTTGTTCATCTTCACTGCACTTGGCCAAGCATTTTTGCTTTCAAAAAGAAGACTGTCCTTTAATTTTTCTATTCTCTCCTCCACGTTGGTCATCCTCTTATCAATTCTAGGGGTGTTCATTGGGTGGGTTCGGGCAGATTTGGGCCCAAAAGGCTCAAACTGCAGCAACCCATTAGCTTGTAATACAGGCCCGTTTCCGCCCAAATACACTGTCGAGTTGAGCAGGTATCGGTTGAGCGGGTTTCGGTGCGGGTCAGGCAGATATACCGGGTTTGGAACGTTCTTGTTCTACAAAAACCAAGAAAAACAGAGATCTTTGAAGTAACAAGCAGAAGAAGTAGAAAGGAGATGGAGTAGCTTGATCATTCAAAGGCATCCTTTCTGGTTTGGATCTTCGTCAAAACGCTAACGTCGGTGATCACCCCTTGTGTTTTCATGTATGGGTTGCGGCTACAGGAGAAAATCACTCATGGAGGATGCTTCATTATTTTGAAACTGCAGCTTCGTTATAGTGAGCTGAAGAAACAAAATAAGCTAATACAACACAGCAAATGGAAAAGCATCTCCTCGTCTGATGCTCCTTTTGTGTCAAGTGCTTCCATCCTTCAATGTAAAAGCAAGACTGCCTTCTTGTAAAACCTTTTTCTACATTTTACTTTACTAATATCAAATATATTAATATTTATTAGTTTATAAAACATGAGAGTTGCACCACATCAGTTGGTATTGCCAAGCTAGTATATTATTAATTTATTATAATAATGTATATGTAGTACAAAAATAGAGTGAGGGGCTTTGACTTGTGAGGGGACGGGACTGCTACAACCTACATAACACTTTTTGAAACTCTGACTTTTCACCGATTCACATGATGTTCTGAAATGGTTCAACTCAGATGGCACTTGAACTTTCAATATTTTATTAAGTGTTATCAATTGATACTGGTGGGTATTTGTTGGTGGTGATGACCGGTAATTATTTTTGAGTTAGTTATACACTTTGTCATGATGAAAGAGCGAGTTAGAGAGAGAAACAGAGAGAGTGTGAGTGATAGGCCCTGCCTCAACTACGCAGGGAAGGGGTACGTGCAACATGGTGATGGCAACAGCGACAAGAAGGTGAAAGGGAAGGAGCAAAAACTGGAGGGATGTACCGGACATACTGTCGTTCTACTTTACAAGGTTCCCAGAAGACATGGGAGAAAAGGAACTATGGATTGAGTTCAAGAAGTGGGGCGACGTAAGGGAGGTATTCATTGCAAGGAATCGAAATAGGAGTGGCCGTAGATATGGCTTCGTGAGATTCAAACGGTTTGAAAATGCAAGGAAACTAGAGAGACAACTGGATAACCTGGTTCTTGGAGGATTGAAGCTACATGTGAACCTCCCGAAGCATGGAAGGGAATGGAATCCGACTGAGACAGTCAACAAGAAACACCAGCAAAAGGAGGAGGTAACCATAGAGAAGGTGGAAGAGAGAGACAAAGGTAAAGGAAAGGGGACAGCAAAACATATGACATTGAATAAAGGGTTTCAGCAGCAGAATCCGCAACGAGCGACAACTTTCAGATCGTATGCGAATTTGGTTGCAGTAGGCAGTAAGCATGTGGCGAAACGGTGGACATTGAAGTATGCGCAAACATCAAATATGCCCTCTCGCTCGTCTATCCAACTAACATTATCAACGGATAAGAAGACATGGCTAACCAAAGCTTGGATAGGTAGACTGAGGAACCTAATGGCATTTGATAGACTTGAAGAAGAACTTATGTGGGATAGAGGTGAAGAAATTAAACCAAAATACATTGGCGGCGACATGGTGCATCTCATGGGGCTCAATGACACAAGAGCAAAAGAGCTGTGTAGAGAAGGAGTCAAAAGTGGTTTATCTATGTTCCATACTCTAGAGAAATGGAGTCCAAGCTTGAGGCCTGATTTCAGGTTAGTGTGGGTGATGTGCTGGGGGTTTCCGTTACATGCATGGGATGTAGAAAACATCACAAAGATTGTGGAGGGGATCGGGGGGGTGGTTGATGTGGACGATCTCCAGAGGCTGGATAGGGCAAGAGTTTTAGTCAAAACACCATGGCCTCCAACAATTAACCACATTGTAATTGCGTAAATTAATGGGGTCGATTATGTGGTTACGATTGTAGAAGAGTCGTGTTGCAATTACTGTAGATGCAACTGTAACAGAGAGGGATATGTAGAATCTTCTGAAGAAATATCTTCAAAAGGGAGTGAGGTTGGGATGGATATTTTGTTGGAGGAAGCACAGGTTGAAGGCGAGCTTCTGGGAGCCAACACAACAACAGGTGTAGAGGGAGACGAACCTGACAGAATCATCGATTTGCAGCAACTACCTGCTGGTTATTACACAAACTTTGTAACCACGGTCAACAATGATGCCAGAAGGTCGTACTCACCATATGGTGACCCCACTCAATTCGGCTTAGGTGAGGAAAGAACTGAACAAAAAGCTGATGAGATTGATGCTTTAGGTGGAATTTAGCTAATAATCTTGGAAGAGAATCGCTGCGATGAGGATAGGGAGGATAAAAGAAAGCAACGCTACACAGAAAAGGTTGAGTATGTAGAGGAGGCAGCTGCTGCCCATTCTGATGAGGAGGGAGAAAGGAAGAACAAAAAGGGTAAAAGTGGGGAAGAAAGGGACCCACACCTGAAGGCAAAATTTGAATTAAAGGAGCTGTATAGGGAGGCACGTGATTTAACACAGGAGTGGGAAAAAGACAACCCATTGTCGGGTCCCATTGAAAAAGTAGCTGATGGGAAAACAATAGAGGAGTTCAATGATTTGGGCCTCAAACTGAATGGGCTCAGTCACACATGGAAGGTTTATACAAGAAACAAGGGGTGTAAAAATCAAATTGAGCCCAATAAAAAAATAGAATTACACGAGGGACAGAAAACACAATTAGACAGTAAAGAAAAAAGGGAAATAAGTATAGGCCCAAAGAATTACACTCAGGCAGCATCTCCTAAACAGATTTGAGGTAGTGGGCTGAAGGAGGTTGTCAATTGGGAAGGAAAATACAAAGTAACGTAGGGCACAACATCAACAAACTCAGTTTTAACACCCAGAAGCTGTGAGATGGTGAAAGAGGCAGCAAGCAATTGAGAAATGGCAAAAAGTATGGGAGTAAACTTCAGCAAACAAGAGGAAACAATTATGTCTAAATTGGTCAACTTGGAGGAAAGGGACAAGGGTATTATTCAGAGGAAGGGAAGCAGTGTAGGTGTTTGATGAAGATCGTTACCTACAATATAAGGGATCTGGGAAGGGGTTAAAATGGGCTCCAATCAGAAAATTGGTGAGGAAGGAACATGTAGATATGCTTTGTCTACAGGAGACTAAGAAGGAAGTGATAGAAAAGGCTCTACATCAAGCTTCTTGGGGAGATGCTGAAGTTGGATGGCAATGCAGCCAGCAATTAACAGTGCTGGGTGATTATTATGTATTTGGAGTGACGAAACTTTCAAAATGGAGAAGGTTAATGGTTTTATATATTTGGAAGGAACATGGGCTGATGATGGTGGAAAAGTGACTATAGTTAATATATATTTACCATGTGATACAACTTCGAAAAGAATCTTATGGGACCAAGTTAGGCAGCTTAGAATTGCAAACAATGGTGGTCTTTGGTGCATTTTAGGAGATTTTAATTGTATTAGAAGGCCATCAGAAAGAGTTGCAGTCTGTCAAAGGATACATGGCGGGAGTAAAAAAAAAAAAAAACTAAAAATTACGTACCCTATTGCTCGGAGGCTCCACGCTATGCGTAGGGAAGAGGGAGGGATATTGTACACAACCTTACCCTTGCATATGCAAAAAGATTGTTTCCGGATTCAAACCCATGACCAACAAGTCACCAAGACACAACTTTACCGCTTGAGGATACATGGTTGGAGTAGCTTGAAGGAATTTAATGACTGGATTGCTGACTTGGAGGTTGAGGACGTGCCTAGTGTGGGACGAAAATTTACTTGTTATAGACCAAATGGGACAGCTAAAAGCAAAATAGATAGGATCCTTGTCTCAGCGGATTGGTTTTCCAGTGGCAAGACAACTCTCAGCTAATCATGGTCTTTATTTTTTTGACCATTGCCCAATTTTGTTATGATCCTCTAGTGTTGATTGGGGGCTGAAGCCATTTCGGGTTTTTGATTGCTAGCTTGAGGATAAATCATTTAAGAAAGTAGTACAGGACTGCTAGCTGGAAAATTCTGTAACTGGCTTGGGGGGGGGGGGGTATGTCCTAAAAGAAAAGTTCAAGAAACTAAAGCAGATCTTAGATTCTTAGAATATGAGTTTAGGCCCAACTCAACCCCAAAAGTTAGGTCAAGGGGTAAGGGTTGCCTTTCACTTATATACTCTATTTTGGCTTTATCTTTAATCGATGTGAGACTTGAGTTTTTCCCAATACACTGCCTCACGCCCAACACTTTTTGGGCTTGGTGCGTGGATAACATGGTGGGTGGCCCTTTGAATGAATTTTTGGATATGCTTCGATACCATCTTAAATTCTTAGAATGTGAGTTTGGCCTAACTCAACCCTGAAAGTTAGCTCATGGGGTGGGTGTTGCCCCTCACTTATATACTCTATTTTTGCTTTATCTTTAGCCGATGTGGGATTTGAGTTTTTCCCAATAGCGGAGAATAAAAGAATGGAACATAAATCAGTTTGGTGATGCTCAATAGAAATTGAAAAATGTGGAATTAGAGCTTAACAAACTGGAAAAATGAGGAGATATTAGGCAGCTGAATGAGGAAGAGGAAAAATTGAGAAAGCAATTGCAAGAGGATCTTTGGTGGACAGCAAACTCAATCGAATCTATAGCTAGACAAAAGGCAAGATCTAGATGGATTAAGGAAGGGGACTGCAACTTTAGGTATTTTCACTTGACTATAAATTGGAAGCAGCGTTATAATATGCCCAGAGGAGTGTATGTTGGTGGGTGCTGGGTAGATGAGCGGAGCAGAGTTAAAGAGAAAACCAAACTATTCTTCAAAAGGAGATTTGAGGAACTTGAATGGGAGAGACCTAGACTGGATGGGGTTAGATTCAAGTTTATTGGTCAGCAACATAATGACCTGTTGGTGGCTCCATTTGAAGAGGAGGAAGTGAGGGCAGCAGTCTGGGATTGTGGTAGTGCAAAAAGCCTTGGACTAGACGGATTAAACTTTAAATTTATCAAAGAGTTTTGGGATATCCTTAAACCGGATGTGCTTCGATTTTTGAATGAATTTCATGCCAATGGAGTGTTCCCTAAAGGAAGCAATGCATCTTTCCTGGCTTTGTTACCTGAGGTCCACGATCCTCAAGGTCTCAATGATTACAGACCTATCTCATTAGTAGGCTGTATGTACAAAATTGTGGCAAAATTGCTATCTAGAAGACTTAAGAAGGTGCTGCCTTGTATAATAGATGAATGCCGATATGGTTTCTTGGAAAGTAGGCATTTGTTGCACAACGCAATTATAGCTAATGAAATCGTCAAAGAAGCAAAAAGATGCCATAAAAGCTGTCTAGTGTTCAAAGTTCACTACGAAAAGGCATATGATTCAATGTGTTGGGGTTTTCTTTTATATATGATGAATCGGATGGGATTTTGCACCAATTGGGTTAAGTGGATTGAGGGCTGTTTGAAGTCAGCCTTGATATCTGTATTGGTAAACGGGAGCTCCACAAATGAGTTTTCTCCTCAGAGAGGTCTCAGTCAAGGGGACCCACTGGCCCCATTCTTGTAGCTGAGGGTCTAACTGGATTGATAAGAGAAGCTCAGGAAAAAAATTTCTTTGATGGGTTTAAGGTTGGGAGGAATGAGGTGGAAATCAGCTTATTACAGTATGCCGATGACACAATGTTCTTTGGGAAAGCATCGCTGCCGAATATAAAAGCAATTAAGGTCATACTGAGGAGGTTTGAGTTAGTGTTGGGATTGAAGATAAACTTTGCCAAAAGCAAGTTTGGGGCAATTGGTATGTCTCATCATTGGATACAAAATGCGGCTAATTATCTAAGTTGGAGATTGTTGTCCGTTTCCTTTTCGTATTTGGGTATCCCTATTGGGGTAAACCCAAGGCGTAGTGAGACATGGGATTCTATAGTCCAAAGATGTGAGAGAAAACTATCAAATTGGAATCAAAGATACCTATCTTTTGGGGGAAGGGTAACTTTGATAAAGTCTGTCCTACATTCAATACCTATTTTCTTTTTTCAGGGTACCGAAGAAGGTGACTGAGAGGTTGGTGAGGCTGGAACGGTGGTTCCTGTGGGGGGGGGGGGATTTCAGATCAGAAGAAGATCGCCTGGGTGAATTGGGAGACAATCTGTCTTCCAAAGGAGAATGGTGGGTTGGGTGTGTGGGATTTAGTAAAGTTCAATTATACTTTACTTGGAAAATGACGTTGGAACCTCTTCCACCATCAGGGAGAATTGTGGGCGAAAGTATTGGACTCCAGATATGGAAGTTAGAGGAGTTTGGACAAATCAAGAAGGAATAGTAGAGATTTTATTTGGTGGCAAGATTTAAGTATCGTTTGCAATTCATCTAAGGAGGGGACATGGTTCAGAAGTGGGATAAAATGGAAAATCGGATGTGGGTCAAAGGTGAAGTTTTGGGAAGATGGATGGCTGGATGGAGGGTTTTCGCTGTTGGAGAAATATCCGCGCATGTATAGCATGTCTCAACAACAACATCAATTTGTCCAACAGTTGGGGGTTGCATCAGTCGGAGAATGGAATGGCAGCTACAGTGGTGGAGATTATTTAGGGAAACAGAGATAGACATAGTTGCCAAATTCATGGAAGACATCGAGAGGGTGGTAGTACAAACTAACCAGCAAGATAGTTGGTGTTGTGGGGTGGATCCTAGCAGGAGATACATAGTGGGCAGCGCTTACAAACTGCTCAATAGACATTCATCAGATGAAAATAATGACGGCGGGTTCAATGAATTATGGAAGCTCAAATCCCAAGTAAAGTGTCACACTTTGCTTGGAGGTTGGTTCGGGATAGACTACCAACAAAGTCAATTTGAGGAGGAGGAACGTGGATCTGAATGACGTATATTGCCCATTCTGTAGAACTAGTGAGGAGGGCGTGTCCCACCTTTTCTTCAACTGTGATAAAATCTTGCCTCTATGGTAGGAAGCGCTTTCTTGGCTAAACATAGTCGGTGTTTCCCCAGAAGCGCCCAGAGATCACTTCCTTCAGCATTCTCACGATTATTTCAAGGGTATCAGAATTCAGCGATGGCAAACATGGTTGATTTCCTTGACTTGGTGGATATGGTATGATAGGAATAGGATTGTTTTCTCAAATGAAAGTTTCAATGGTCAAAAGCTGATGGGTGACACCATTTTTTTCTGCTGGATATGGCTCAAAAATTTGGAAAAACGATTTGATATCCCTTTTCATTCTTGGGCTAGCAATATAAAGGTCGAGTTTTGTACTCAGGGGGGGATTGCTCTATAGGTTACTTTTTGTGGAGGGGTATCTAGACAAATCCAGACCTATGGATGCCTAATTCTTGAAATGCAGCTTGTATTAGGACTCCATAGGCCTACACATAGTAGGGTAACAATGTAAATATAATAGTACCACTTGTACTTATCCTATTATTATAATACATATTACTTTTTGCTGATAAAAAAAATTTGATGCGGGTGGGTTTGGTTTTCGATGAAAACAAATATCCAAACTGAGCCTGCCCAATGTAACCCGCACTTAAGTGTTTTTAGCACCCGTCTAACCCGGTCAATCGACCGAGCCCACCCATTTATTATTTTTTTCATTGGACAGTCGGGTGCGGGCTAGTTCTTGGTTATTTGAGCACCAGAGATTAATTGATGAAATATATTTCTAAACACAAATGACACAATACAATAGTGCACTTGCTTTCCAATAGAATGTTACATGTTTGAATGGAACATAGACATCCAGTTTTCTGCATGAGTATTTCTTCTTTTCTTGTTTTCTTATATTTTCCTTTTCCATTTGTCATTTATTTGGGAAATTGAATAGTAAAGAAAATCTTGAAAAGAGTCTACTTTGCATTATTTGGTTTATAATAGAAAAGTGTTGTCAATGCTAATGTTAGATCTGTGTCATGATCAAAGAGGCTGGAAATGAGATGGATAAGGTTCTTTTATGTGCTTTGTTTGGCAATTAAAGGAAGTCAAGGCTAAAATCAAGGCTGTGAGTAGGTCATTGAAAGTATTTTGGGTTTTGTAATTTTTCACACTTCAGTTATAAAAGAAGAAAGGAGACGAGGAGAATGTTAAGGTCAGAAAATTGAAGAAGAGGTGAATTCCCTACAATGCCTTAGTCAATCACACTACTCAACTTGGAATAACCTTAGTACCTATAGAAGTGTTTTCAGGAATTGTTTATTGTGTCATACACATACTGATTTATTTATAATCATAGGTGCAGAATAATTAAGGAAATAAAGGATAATGAAAGCCCTACATACCTGTGAAATATATCCTATTTCCTTATTTATATTCAATCTAATCTAATCACGTCTTTAACATATTCAATCTATTCTAATCATTCTTTAACATTCCCCCTCAAGCTAGAGCATATATGTCATGCACCAAGCTTGTTACAAATATAATCAACACGAGACTGCTTGAGAGATTTAGGGAACATATTCGCTAGTTGGTCACTAGAGTTGACAAAGTCATGGTGATTTCTCCTGAGAGAACTTTCTCTCTCACAAAATGACAATCTATTTCTATTTGTATAGTCCGTTCGTGGAAGACCGGATTAGATGCAATGTGAAAAGCGGCTTGATTATCACAAATAAGCTTAGTGCCCTGGGTGTCTCCAAACTGGAGCTGCTTGAGAAATTGCTGTAGCCATGTAATTTCACTTGCAGCTGCTTCCATGGCACAATATTCAGCTTCAGCATTGGATCTAGCAACTGTATTCTGCTTCTTGCTTCTCCATGAAATCAAGTTACCTCCAATAAGAACACAATAGTCGTAGCTTCACCTGTAGACTTAGGAATAGACAAAATCCAAAGAGGAGATAACAGAGAAATAGGAAGGAGATAATCTGTCACAATGAAGAGTACAAGCATATAAATAGTTAGTATTGCGAATGGACCGAATACCTTTGCGCAGGGCAATGGGAAGCTTAAGGGTAGGAGATGTTGGAAGTCTGTTTGGAGTAGGAGATGATGCTGGAGGATTAGTAGGTGGAAGCATCAGTGGATGTCGTGGCCGTTGCTGATAAACAATTAGTGGTGGTTGAGCAGCGACAACAGTTGGAGTTGAAACAATAGGTTGATAAGCTAGAGGTGCATTAATAGTCTCAGAGAAGAATGGAGTAGACTCAAAGAAAGTGACATCAGCAGAAACAAGATACCTTTGAAGCTGTTGACATAAGCAACAATATCCTTTTTGGATGGAGCGCGTGAACTGTTGATACTGAGTAATCACACAACAATTGAGACAAACAGAAAGAGAGAAAGGGAAGGAAAAATAATACATAATGTTTACCTTGGTTCACCTAATGTGGGCTATGTCCAACTTTTTTCTATATTCTCCTCATACACTTGTTACAATGCACTTAGATTACAAGTAAATATATAGGCTTAGAAACCCTAAGTACTGTAGCTATTCATGGGTCCAAGCCCAAATTACAAATAATAAACCCCAGACCCACAATAGTACTAGGTCTGGAAAAGCTCCGGGGGTGCTGCCCCCTACACCCCCGCTGGAGCTGGACCCTCATCTGCGAATGACTTATCTTCTGAAGGTGAAGTATGAGCTATACCCAACACGAACTTTACTCTTCGGAGAAGAAGCACGCATGAACTTGACTATCCAGAGAAGAAACACGCGTGGGAGCACGTTTGGTGGCACGGATGACAAGGTTATGGACGCCAGAGAAGGGTGACGGTGATTGGAGGTTGCACGTCGGAAAAGGGGCAATAGTGTTGCTGCCAAATAGTGACAGAGAGCGTGGCACTATTCACTGCAAAGCTGCACGCACAAAGTGGAAGGGATCGAAAATACTTATAAGTGTTTTCAGGAATTGTGTATCGTGTCATACACACTGATTTATATATAATCAAAATAATTAAGGAAAGAAAAAATAATGAAATCCCTACATATCTATGAAATATATCCTATTTCCCTATTTACATTCAATCTAATCTAATCATTTCTTTAACATATTCAATCTATTCTAATCATATCTTTAACAGTACTGATCCCTCAACAACTTATAATCTGATCATTTGAAGCCATAACCATATGCATACAATATAAATGATAAATATTACTTTCGAGCTTGACCCTGGTTGCAGCTCATTTCATCCAAATCTAAAATACTCATCACAATTAAAGAGGATGCTATAGGAACTAACAAACTGCTTCTAAAGCAGTATCACCAATTTAAAGTATACAAGAATTATAATTAATTACACTTTTCCCCAACAACTGGTTTTCATAATTTCCTCTTTGATTGTTATTTCCAGTTCTCTTGATGCAATTGCTGCTCATGAAACATATTTACTTTTTCTTATGGTCAACATGTGCAACTATTATGATTTTGCCTGATCTTTTTGTCCTTCTTATATCCTCCTCTTCTCTCACTACATTGAGTGATTAAGTTTTCATGCATGCACTGCAGGACAAGAGGCGGGATACATGGTGTATAGGAAATCTTTCAGGGGAGCATCTAAGAAATGTAACGTTTCACCTTCTTGCTGATAGTTCATTATTAGTTTTGATTTATATGAATTATGAATTGATATCTATGTTTGTTGCTGATTAAATTGATTGTATTATTTCTACTTGTTATCACATCATTTATCCTTTATTTGAGGCAAAATACAGTGACTTTTATGCTACAATCTAATGCTGTAGCAAGAGATACAATTTAGAAATACTAAGAAGCATTTCCTTGTATATAAAAATTTCACAGGCAGATGGTTTATTAATGGACTGCCACTGGTCCAAGTCCAATCCATATCTTGATTATCTATTCTTAACCTAGGTTATCAATAGTGCACTATAGTGGTGTAGCAGAGTGGTTGTTGGCCGCTATTTGGACACTGTAGGGTTGCAGTTAAGTGTCATGGCTCTTTCAGCTGCTATAGCAACACAGATTCACGCCCTGTCACATGCAATTTGGCCGAGACAGTGAACTCTTCCTATAATTTGAAAATGTCCTAAAATCTTAGGTGTTAAGTGTTAAAATTACAGGGCATTTAAAGGATTTTCATTTTCATGTGTGTTTTTTTTTTTTTTTTTTTTTAAAGAAAAGCTTTACAGTTTTGTTGTATCTCAAACAAATGAACATGTTTGTGTAATGCTCTGCCTGTTATGCACAACCCGTGTTTCTCACCTGTATTTTCTGGCCAGAACCTGTGCGACTCAGTTCCGTTGTTTTGCCCCTGTTGCTTTATTGCTCTGCTTTCCTGCTCACTGTCCAGTAGGTTCTGAACCAACTTTCTTGTCCCCATTTTTCTCCTTCTCTTTTTTTTGTGTTTTGTTTCTATATTCATTTTCAATTTTTTCCTGTTGGAAAGCCACCTTAATTGTAGTAATCCCTAACCCACCTTAGTTGTGGCCTCTTTGGGGGTTGCCTTAATTGCAGCCTCAAGGGTGGTGTTTAGTCACACATCAACTAGAGATATGGCTTAAAAAGAGCATATAAAGCTTGGGTAATCCTCACATTATAAGCCGGTTTTGTGGTGTTGAATTAGGCCCTAATTCCAAAAAATACTCACTACTCTCTAAGTCTATTCAGAGTCTAAATATGGGTCTTCCTATGCATTGCATTGAGCTAAATAAGAAACAATTCTATTTATAATTTCTTTCCAAATTGTTCTCTCCATTTGAGCGACTGTATCTTAAATCTCCCACTGTAAATTCAACATGGTGTTGGAGATGTTTTATTCTCTGTGACCTGTCTTATTTGTTACCATGTTCTTTAAAATTTGGAGTTCTAATCTATTTCATGATTTTTCTTTGACATGGATCATTTTTCTTGCCATGTCAACCCTATGGCGTCTTCTAGAATTTTTGCTTCCTTATGCTGTGGTGTTCCTTCTGGCAAGTTCAACCTTCTTTGGATATTTTCTTTATTGTCCTCCTTTTTTGTTTGAGCTTCTGCCATGCATTTTATTGGCTCATTTTAAATAGCTTTCTGGTTGTCGTGTCTTCCTTTTTGCAGTTCTTCGTTGGGTTCTTTATTCTGGCATCTCCTTAATTTGTTTGCTCTTCTGTTGTGACATCTACAATGTGCCTTAACACTCGTAGTTCCCTGAGTTCCAGTCTCTTCCACTGTGCATTTTTTAGCGTGTTTCAAATAGCCTCCAGCCACTGTCACTGATCCCCTGTTACTGTGTCATCATTCTGGCAGGTTTAGACCTTTGTTTTGTCATTCATGACTTTTTCCACCGTTTTTGTTAACTATTTAGTTCATTTTCACTCTCTTGTCAACCCATGACCTCTTCTACACAGATTTGCTCCCCTCTTTGGTTCAAATTATGCCTTGTGAAATTAGAGAGATCAGGCTGGCCCCATGGCTTTCCCAGAGATATGTTCCTGGTCTTGCAGCTTCACTAGAGAAATTAGCTTGGTCCCGTGGCTTTCTCAAAGATATCAATCTACTCTTGCAGCTTTCTAGCAATATGAGCCTAGCTTCGTAAGTTTACTAGAAGTGTTAGCTGGCCCTATAGTCGAGTCCCTTCATTCCACAATCTCAAATTATATAGTTTGATTTTTTTTTTCGGGGGGGGGGGGGGGGGGGGGGGGTGTTGGAATGTAGGAAAATATCTTATCATATACATTATTCTCTGGAATTAGTCATGGGTTGAATCTGGAAACTTCCTCTTTGCATTACAAAGGTAAGGTTGTGTACAATGACTCTCCCCTATACCTTCACATTGCAAGGAACCTTCTGGTGACGAGCTGCTTCATCAGTATGAGATAGATTTACATGACACAGTGTTTAGTGAGATGAGAGAGAGTGTTAGTGAGAGAAATAGTGGTTGGGTGAAAGTGCGAAAAAGGAACAACTATAGTGAGCGTAACAAAAAAGGGGCTGGGGGGACATCCGTGAATGGGTACGGCCAACACCCCGCGAAGCAAGTGGTGACATTACGAGGGGACAGATGGAGGAGAAACTGGAGGGATGCAGCTGATATCTCATCCTTTTACTTTACATGATTTCCTAAAGATCTAGGGGTTTACATGATTTCCTGAAGATCTAGGGGAAAAGGATTTGTGGCTAGAGTTCAAGAAATGGGGAGATGTCAGGGAGATATTTATTGCAAAAACAGAAATAGGAGTGGAAGAAGATACGGGTTCATTCGTTTCAAAAGGGTCAGAGATACAAGATCGCTGGAGCGTCAGCTGGATGGTATGATTATTGGGGGACTTAAATTGCACACGAACCTCCCTAAACACAATAGGGATTGGCAGATGGTAAAGACAAACAACACAGGGGAGCAATACAAGAAGGGGGTGGATGGCGTGAAGTTTGTAGAGAAGGAGAAAGGTATAGTGAGGATGAGAACGATCCAAACACCAGCGTTTAGGGAGCCAACAAAGATTCTTCCTCAACGTGACACCTTTCCTCAACATCAGCCCCAAAGGGTCTTGTATGCGAGAGCGGTCACGTCGAACAACCATGTCCCGACAAGGAGGTGGTCCCAGTCTATGAAGCACTGATACCGACACGGCGTTTTCGATACGTTCCTTCAAAAATTCTAATATTTCGATACGTTCCCGATACGTCTTAGCATTAAATAGTAATAAAAAATAGCCAGCGGAGTACATTAAGCAATTAAAGGTGTGCAGGAAGCAAATCAGGCCCAAAAGAAAAACCTAATCCCTAACATATATAACATTCTTTTCTTCCTTCTTCCCCAACAGAAAAGCTGCGCCTCATCTTGCTTGCTCCGCCTCATCTTTTCTTCGTTCTTCATAGGCTATAAGCATATCTCAAATCGTGTTTTCTTTTTTCAGAAACAGCGTTGAATATTTGTGTTTTAGCGTCTGAGCTTTGAATTACAGAGCAAAGTGAAGTTTGAACATGGTGATGCATCTAAACGAGACACCGTACGCTCTCGGAAGCGAGACGACGTACCGGTGCGGCGCTGCCTTACGTTGTGCCGTTGTCGAAGTCTGAGGTGAGGGTAAAATACCCTTTGATAATTGTTGACTACTGGATACGCGAATTGGGGTATCGGCAGCGTATCCGTATCGGACGCGTGTCCGATATGGTGAATTTTTTTTATTACACGTATCCGTGCTTCATAGGTCCCAGATACAGGAGCAGGCGATGATAAAGCCATTTTATTCGACTATCCAACTAGCTATTCCAATGGAGAACAGAAAATGGTACATTGATGCTTGGGTTGGTCGATTAAAGAAGTTGATGACGTTCGATGATTGGAAGAAGAGTTCCTATGGGACGGTGGAGAGGACATTAAGCCTAAGTACCTGGGTGATGACATGGTGCTTCTCACGGGGCTTAGTGACTCAAAAGCAGAGGAACTATGTAGGGGAACAGTTGAAGGTAGTCTGTCCATGTTTCATTCATTGGAAAAATGGAATCCAATGCTGAGGTCTGGTTCTAGGCTGGTGTGGGTCTCGTGTTGGGGAATTCCATTTCATGCTTGGGACATGGAGAATATCAATAAAATTGTGGTAAGGGTGGGTGAAGTGGTGGGACATGGACAACAACACCGATGACCTCCACCGCATGGATAGGGCACAAGTTCTCATCAAAACTTCGTGGCATCCCATGATTAACCATAAAGTGATGGTGTCCATTAATGAGGTTGAGTTCACTATCTATATTGTCGAGGAGACATGTTACAGCTCGTGCAGCTGTAACTGTAATAGCGGGAGGTTCACAGGTTCTTCCTCCGACGAGAGTATCCTGGAGATAAGCAAACTGTCGGAGGAAGTTCTGGTTGTTGTAGAGTCCCCAGCGGCAGCCTTGGCTGTGGATGAGATGAGGGGAGAATACAATGGTGGAAGGGGGGGGGGGGAAGCAAGTGACCAGTGGTCATGGTTCCGCACTAGGACTGACGGGTAAACCTGATACAAACTGTATCAAGGAGGATGAACCAGCTGCGGTGTTCGGCAGAAGTCAGCTACCTGCACATATATGGCAGTTCCTGATAGCAACAACATAGTCGCAGACGTTCCATGTTGGGAAGCAGGAAAGCTAGCTTTGGAAGTGGAAGTGGAAAGGTCTGATTGTGACTTTCGTGAGAAGATAGAAGACAAAAGGCAAAATGGAGGTTTTAGGATGGGGGGGGGGGGCACGTATGCCACAATTTTTTGAATTAAAGGAGATGGAGTTAGGTGATGGTACAGTGGGAAAGGACAAAGAATGGGCAGCTATGGGACCCACAATCACATGCAGTGGAGAAGGGCTAGGAGATAATTACAGAATGCTGGGCCTTAATAAAAATGGACCTGACCCACAATGGAAGGTGTACTCTAGAAATAAGTGGTGCAAAAAGGATTTTGAGCCCAAAAATAATTACGAATCTAAATCTGGGCCAGGATTACAGCAGTATATCAATAAAGGAAAGGAGGTTCTGTCTATCCAGACCAACTCTGAAACATCCCCTACAATGTTGGGAGGTAGTGGGCTGAAGGATATAGTGGACTGGGGGGAAAGGCCTAACGAAAATCATACTGCTGGAGAGGGTGTATTAAGTCCTACAAAATGTGAGTGGGAAAAACAACCTTCCAGTGACTGGGCTGTGGCAAAACTGCTGGGAACAAGGTGCAGCAACCAAGAAGAAATGGTACAAAAGATGATTGCTATGGAAGAAAGAGACAAGAATGTGGTCCAAAGGTTGGGTAACAATGAAGGTGTTTGATGAAGATTCTATCATACAACATAAGGGGGTTGGGGAGGGGAATTAAGTGGGCCTCTATTAGAAAGTTGGTCAATAAAGAAAGGGTGGATATGCTTTGTGTACAAGAGACTAAAAAGGAAGCTATAGATAAAATGGTTTGCCAAGCTATATGGGGTGACTGTGATTTTAGTTGGGAATTTCAGCCAGCATGTAATAGAGTTGGTGGACTTCTATGTCTTTGGAGTGAGGATGCTTTTAAACTTGAGAAGAAGGTGGTGGGAAATGGGTTCATTTACTTTGAAGGGACATGGGTTGCAGCTGATGTAAAAGTCACTATTGTGA
Organism: Glycine latifolia; assembly: GCA_013407115.1. Taxonomy (NCBI): domain Eukaryota; kingdom Viridiplantae; phylum Streptophyta; class Magnoliopsida; order Fabales; family Fabaceae; genus Glycine; species Glycine latifolia. Next base: position 17,637,882 of record CM023954.1, read on the forward strand.
ATGTATACTCACCTTGTGAGGCAGCAATGAAAAGAATTTTATGGGAGGAAATCAAGCAGTTGAGACTTGGAAGTATGGGGGGCCTATGGTGTGTAATAGGATATTTTAATAACATTAGAAGACAGTTGGAAAGAATGGGTATCTGTCAAAGAAATCCAGATGAGGGCATTATAAAGGAATTCAATGAACGGATCGCAGAGTTAGAGGTTGAAGATGTGTCGTGTGTAGGGAGAAAATTCACTTGGTACCGACCTAATGGGACTGCTAAAAGTAGGCTGGACAGAGCTCTAGTATTTGAGGATTGGATGGCTAAATAGCTGGTACTACTCAATTTATTTTGGACTGCAATTTCTTTGATCACTGTCCTATTTTGCTGAGAGCCTCTTATGCTGATTGGGGCCCCAAGCCCTTTTGGGTTTTGGACTGCTGGTTTGGAGACAAATCATTTAGGAAGATTGTTCAAGATAGCTGGAATGAAAGCTTAAAGTGTGGAATAAACAACAATTTGGTGATATTCTGCAGAACTTAAAAAGAGTAGAAGTGGAGCTTAACAAGTTAGAAATGGAAAGTGATGCAAGACAGCTGAATGAGGATGAATTAAAAAGGAGAAAACAATTGCAGGAAGAACAGTGGGGTGCAGCACAGTCATATGCCTCAGTTCTAAGGCAAAAGGCAAGGACTAGATGGATCAAGGAAGGGGACTGTAATTCCAGATTTCTCATATGACTGTCAACTGGAAATGCAGGAATAATTTGGTCAAAGGTGTTTTTGTAGATGGCTGCTGGTTGGAGGAACCTAGTAGGGTCAAAGGGAAAATTAGAATGTTCTTCAAGAGGAGATTTGAAGAATTTGTGTGGGAGAGGCCTAAATTAGATGGGGTCAAATTCAAGGTCATTGAACACCAGCATAATAGCCTTTTGGTGGCATGGTTTGATGTGAAAGAAGTGAGGGCTGCAGTTTGGGAATGTGGAAGTGAGAAGAGCCCTGGACCGGATGAACTCAATTTCAAGTTCATTAAAGAATTTTGGGAAGTTATCAAATCTGACTTCGCTTTATGGATGAATTTTTTGTTAATGGAGTATTTCCAAAGGGTGGTAATGCTTCATTTCTAGCCTTGATCCCTAAAGTTCATGACCCCCAGAGCCTAGATGAATATAGACCTATTTCTCTAATAGGTTGTGTGTATAAAATTGTTGCTAAGGTGCTGTCCTCAAGGCTGCAGAAGGTGCTGCCAGTTATCATAGATGATCGTCAATCGGCTTTTATAGAAGGGAAACATTTGCTGCAGAGTGTGATTATAGCAAAAGAGGTGGTAGACGAAACAAAAAGGAGTAATAGAAGCTGCCTTGTCTTCAAAGTTGACTATGAGCAGGCATATGATTCAGTTAGCTGGGAATTTCTTGTATTAATGATAAAAAGGATGGGTTTTTGCTCTAAGTGGATCAACTGGATTGAGGGCTGCCTGAAATCAGCCTCTGTTTCCATCTTGGTCAATGGGAGCCCAACAACAGAATTTAAACCTCAAAGAGGACTAAGACAAGGTGACCCACTTGCTCCTTTCTTGTTTAATATTGTAGTAGAGGGTCTTTCTGATCTGATGAGGGAAGCACAAGACAAGAATAGGTTTGAAGGCTATAAGGTTGGGATGGAGAACGTAATCATTAGCATCTTACAGTACGCAGATGACACTATCTTCTTCGGGGCAACAACGGTGGCTAACGTTAGAACTATTAAGGTTTTATTGAGGAGCTTTGAAATGGTGTCGGGATTGAAGATAAATTTTGCCAAGAGTAGTTTTGGGGCATTTGGGATGAATGCCCAATGGATTAGTAGTGCTGCCAGCTATTTGAATTGCGGAGTGTTGTCGGTACCTTTTTCTTATTTGGGTGTCCTTATTGGAGCTAAACCAAGACAGTGTGAGACATGGGTTTCGTTAGTTAAAAAATGTGAGAAAAAATTAGCAAACTGGAAGCAAAAATATCTTTCATTCGGGAGAAGGGTGACTCTCATAAAGTTAGTCCTGAACTCAATCCCTATTCCTCTTTTCTTTTTTCAAGATTCCAAAGTAGGTGGTGGACAGGTTGGTGAGACTTCAAAGGAGATTTCTGTGGGGTGGCAATGCAGATCAGGAGAAGATTGCATGGGTGAGTAGGGCTGAGGTGTGTCAACCAAAGGAGAAAGGAGGATTGGGAATCCGGGATCTTATGAAGTTCAACCTCACTTTACTCGGGAAATGGCGATGGAATCTGTTTCACCACCTTGGTGAACTATGGACACAAGTGTTGGAGTCAAAATACGGAGGTTGGAGGAAGTTGGATGATTTAAGAAGGTCTGTTAGTGAGTCAATTTGGTGGAGGGATTTGAGTAGCATATGTAATCCAAATGTTGAGGAGGGATGGTTTAAGAAAGGTGTTAAATGGAATTTAGGATGTGGCTCAAAGGTTCTGTTTTGGGAAGATGACTGGAAGGATGCTGGGGTGCCTTTGAAGCTGAAATATACTCGATTATACCTGATTTCTCAACAAGAGCACTATATTCAACAGATGGGACTTACATCCCAAGTAGGTTGGGAGTGGCAGTTTAGGTGGAGGAGGTGCTTCATGGAGGGAGAAGTAGCAACAGCTATTAATTTTTTAGAAGAGTTACAGGGTCTGCTAATACATGAACAGCAGTAGGATTCTTGGAGGTGGGAGGGTTATTTGAGTGGGAAATACATGGTGGGAAGTGCATATAGGTTACTTAATAAGGAGACAACAATTCAGAACCAGGATGTGGTGTTTATAGACCTATGGAAATTAAATATCCCCAGTAAAGCCTCATGTTTTTCCTGGAGATTGCCGAGAGACCGTTTGCCTACAAAGAAGAACCTAAGAAGAAGGAATATAGTAATAATTGATATCAGCTACCCTTTTTATAGGAGTTTTGATGAGGACGCCTCCCATTTATTCTTCAGCTGCCTTAAAATTCTGCCGTTATGGTGGGAGTCGATGGCTTGGATAAACATTCTAGGGGTATCCTTGATAACTCCAACATAACATTTCCTACAGCATACCCACTGCTGTTTCACTGATATCAAGATCCAGAGATGGCAGATTTGGTGGATAGCCTTGACTTGGTTTATATGGCACCATAGAAATAGGATAGTGTTCCATGGTGACAGCTTCAATGGACATAAGCTGCTGGAGGATGCACTATTCTTTTGCTGGTCCTGGCTATCTAACCTGAAGAAAGGATTTAACATCCACTTCCACTATTGGTCTAGTCATATTAGGGAAGGCTTTTGTACTCTGGGGAGGGTTTTGCATAATTGCTTCTATTTTTTTGGTTTGGGAGTGAGCCTACTTTTCAGCAAGGTCTTCGGCACCTTAATCCATGTAGAATGCATGTATTAGGATGCCATAGTTCTGTTTTGTCTGTTGATAGGTTGTACATATTTTCTGTACTACTTGTACCTTTTTTCCTCTTATATAGTGGGATATAGATTGGCGGACAGTATGTCTTAGGACGGAGTGGAGAAAAGCGATAAGCTTGGTGGAGGGTTAAACCCATTAGTAACTCTATGTTCCAGTCGTTCCCTTGTTTTAGTCCTTCTCCTCTTCTTTTCTCCCTTCTTTCTATTCACCATTCTTTTTTTAGCCTTTTTTTTCTCTCTCTCTCTTTTGTCTTATTTTCGATTTATCATTGGGTTCATCTACCACCGACCCCAATTAACTTGGGTTAAAGGTGTTGTTGATGTTGATATATATAATCTATTTTTGCCGAGCAAGAAAAAAAAAAGCAAGAAACCTTATTGTACCCTGGTATGTTAGTTAGTTTTATTAGTTTCCTTATTTCCTTGTTATCCCTTAGATTTAGTTACCATATTTCCTTATCATGTTTTTGTTCCCTATTTAGTTAGAATTATAAGTAATATAAATAACAGTTAATGCTCTAGGTTTTATGAGCACATCAATATAACCACATTGTAATGCTTCTAAGTTAATATCAATTAGTGTTTCATTCTCTTTTCTCTCTCTTCCTCCCTCAATACTTAAAACCCCATAATATCAATGGTGTATATAATTTTCTTATATAGGTTGCTAGAAACTTAACATGTTAGAAACTAAAATTATGTATTTACCATTTTTTTATTGTTATCCTTGCATAATATATTATGCCATTTATTTTAGACTATGATAGTTATCTTGTTGCTTGTATCTCATTTTGCAATCCTAATTCATTTGTTTTATGCTCTAAGGTATACCCTAGCATCCAACCTAGTGCTTCTACTATAAAACCCATAAGACCTAAACAAGACATGGGACCACTTCTTCCTTTTGAGGAACTTGTAAATGAAGATATTTATGTGGATGAGCCCTTTAAGCAAGAAGAAGACGACGATAATAAAGATGATGCTTACAAGGATTGTAATCTACCAAACCCCTGTGCTTTATTGCATGTAACAAACAGGAAAAAGGCACCATCGCAGAAGAAAAGCTTGTCCATGGTTTGTGATATGAGATGTCTCATTAATATTTTCATTTCTTCAATTTTCAGTAGTTTGTATACTAATATCTTGCAAATACTAGGAGGACAACAAATTTCTTGAATTGCAGGCGGAATATGAGAGTTTGTTTCTAAAATTTGAAACTCAGGTGCCCCCCCACCTATTTGTTGAATCACTTCCAGCACCAGAAATTGCTAGACTCAATACGTGCCCATGTTTTTCTTATTGCAGAGAACTATTAGTGAGATACAGATTGAATCATTGAGAAAACAACTAATTGAGGCAACTTCTCTTCAATGCCTTCATTCTAAGGAATCTATTGACTCTTTAAATTATGCTCATAGTGGTAGTTTGACTGTTGATAAAAATGTGAGTTTTCGAGAGTCAGATGCTATTCTTGTTATCAAGAGACTTCAAGAGCAGGTTTGTTTTCTTTTCCTTTTTCATGTTTCTTTTTATCTGTTATTGCTTTACTTCCAATATTTATTTGATTAAAATATTTTTATAACCATTTCCTACTTTATGCAGCATTAAAATGTATTTATATATATTTTGTGATTTCTAACTGTCTCTTATATTTTTTCTTTCATCTTGAAGATTAAGGTTTTGGAAATGGAAAACTTATCAAGCCAACAAAGCTTGGATAATGTTGTTGATCTGGCAACAGAGCAGAACATATGTGCTAGGGAGAAATATGAAGAGGTAATAATTGTTTAAGTCAATAATGCTTCTTTAACAATGCCAGAAAGTGAGTTATGAGCCTAACTCAATTTTGCAAAATCGGCTTGTAAGATGAGGATTGCTTCCCACTTATATAGTCTATCTCGGCACTATCTTTAGTCAATGTAGGACTTCAACATGTCCTCCTTTTGTGTACAGCTACCTGCCATGAGTGACTTTCAACGCATCCTCTATCTAGGGGTGACCACAATTTAGGTGGCATGCTAAGATGGTATCTGAACCTATCCTAGATCTATCAAATGGGCCACCCATCATGTCATCCACGCACCAAGCCCTAAAGTGCTGGACGTGAGGGGGTGTGTATTGGAAAAAACCTAAGTCCCACATCGGCTAGAGATAATACCAAGATAAGAAACTATATTATACCTTTCAATCTGATCACGAGATGCTGACTACTAGATTTGATAAAACACCAGGAACTAGTTGAAATATTTATTGAAATGCAGAAAACACACGAATTACAAACTACATCAATCAGTGGCAGACCTAGGTAGTAACGACAGGGTGTAAAGGCACCCCTTGACTTAGTTTAAAAACATAAGGATATATCTAGTGTTGTTATTTTTTCGCCTCCTATTTTTATTGTTTGATCTCATTGCCTTCAATTTTTTAGTTGTCATCAATTTTATCTTTTATTGACTAGTTTCTTTCTTAAGTTCTGTTCTTTTTATGCTTTATTCGGTCGGAATTTCATTCTATCTTAATATGATAAATATGTTTTGTTTCCTTTAAATTTTTCAAAGTCTGGTATCAGTCTAAATTTTTTAATCTATTTTTCATCCTTCTATTTTGAAATTCACCACTTTTGCTTCTCAAAGTGGTTTAGATAACGCTTTACAAAGGGAAGGAGGAAAGTGATTTAGATAGACTACCAAAAGTGGCGCATTTCAAAAACAAAGGAATGAAAAATAGAAAAAACATTTTAGAGAGACTAAAACCAAACTTCAAAAATCTTAGAGGGGCCAAAAACATATTTTACCGTATTTTATATTTTATTTTCATATGTATAAGAAAACTAAGTACCCCATTGTCCAAAGGCTCATCGCTATGTGAAGGTAAGAGGGAGAGATATTATACGCAACCTTACCTTTGCATATGCAAAGAGGCTGTTTCCAGATTCAAACTCATGACCAACAAGTTACCTGGACACAACTTTACCGCTGTGCCAGGGCTCGCCCTCATTATTTTTTAAAAAATTTGCCCCCATTGACTCTGGGTCTGGATGCGCCACTGACAGCAATGATACAGCACCATAAATGTCCACTTAAACTGTATTCCTACATTAAACCCGACAAAGCATAATGGTCACATGCTATAGGCCAATAAATGCCCACTCACACTGATCCTAAATTAACTCTGCAAGGCATAACTTTCATTCATTACACACTTCTGGTATTAACATTGTCTGACTCTGATCTACCATAGTACCATATGAACTCCAGTCAAGTTGGTCTACTCCTGAACTTCAGTCAAGCCCAAAGAAAAGCTTTCTTTCTTTTTTTTTTGTCTGCCTTGATGTTAAAAATTCTTCAAGATATCAAGGATATAGATACAACAACCTCATCTGTTTATGTTGCTACTTTCCCCAATTGGTAGCTGGTATAAAGGTGAAAAGCAGAGAATAGTAATTACTAGTTTCCTGTGTATAAGCTGTGTATAAGTTTATCATTCAACATATTTATGGTGTTTTTGCCTTTTTGTTAATAAAATATGGTAGCAATGATGGGTTACTCCAGCTTCTAGGGTATAAATTGGGCATAAATTGAATTCCTAAATTTAGCACCCATAAGTATTTGTCTAGAATCTATTTTTGCAAATTTTACATCAGAGCTGGCTGGAGATGTATAAATCTGTGTCATACTGTCATCTATTTCCTAATTAACATTAATTCCTGTATTTTGTTTCATTTGCTTAGCTCTATGAAGAGCTTGTAAATGCACAGGAGACAGCTCGATTGGCTAATGAACAACTTACTTCCACTGAAACTGTGAGCAACATTAATGTATGCATTTGATGCTTTGTATAACATTTAGATTTAGATTCTTGCTTTCTTTAATGTCTTCTTGATTGAATATAAATTTACAATTCTATATACTTTGATTTATACTATATCCTATCCTATAAAGCTGATTCTTGAAGCGTCATGTAGGATGGAAATTTTGACTTTGCAATCAGTGTTTCCATGGGAATTGAAGAAATTGTGTCTGAAATTCAAAACTCAAAAGGTGCTGTTCAAAGTGTTATGCTTACGGTGGATGACGCTATTACAAATTTCTCTGCTCTCTATGATATGTTCCTTGTAAGTATATTGATTGACTTCATAAAATGTCTTGAGCAGCTATCTTTTTATTTTTAACTAATAAATAATCATTGTATCTAAAAATGTGTATGCTCTATTAGTGCATGAGCTTAATATTTTATGGTCTGATACAGGTTTTGAAAACCTCAGTATCTCAGGATTCTGCAGAACAAAGTTTAGTCTTGAGTAATTATCAGAAGTTGAATTCTTGCTTAAGAAAAAAAATATTTGAGCTTGAGAATGAAAAGGTAAAGTTTCCTTTCTATTATTATATATTTCTAGGGATGTTCTAGTTGGTCTAATATTTGTGCTGCAGGTTCTTCTGGACAACCAATTAGCTGATCTTCAGAAGCATCTTCAGGAATCAAAACTAGATTCTCAGAATTCCCAAAATTCTTTGATGGTTGGCCTTTATTTGATGATATGTTTTTCATCCTATCTGTCAATTTCTGTGAATATGTAATGCAGCAAATAGGGGGCACTAACTGTTTATTATTGTTACAGGAAAACTTAGAACAACATAAATTTAAAAATGCAGAGTTACTTTCTTATATTCAAACTCTTGAAAAGGATTTATCGTGTTTGACATCGTCTTCAGTGGCCAAGGATAGGGAAAATTTAAGAAAAGATCTGGAGAAGGCAAAATCCAAGTTGAAAGAAACTGAGTCTAAGCTTAAGATTACCATACAAGAGAAAACAAAACTTGAGGTTGTTTTTGTCACATCTGCTGATTTCTTGGTTTCATTGTAAGCTATTTACTTGTCAAAATCATATCATTTTATACCCTAACATGTTAAGTGTTCCTTAGGGTGAGAAAGCCTATGCTGAACGAGAGATTAAACGGTTGCACGGTCAAAACTCTCTTCTTGAACGTGATATCAATAAACGTGATTCACTTGCAGGAAGAAGACGTGAATCAATTGTTGAAAGGGGTTCAAAGATGTTTGATCCTAAAAGACCAAAGGGTCTTCCAATTTCTCTGGAACAAACATTACAGGTTTTCACATTGGAACTTGAATACTTGATTTATGCTTGCTAAACTGCGGCTATTCTTTTAGCAAGCTTTTAACACCGTTTGTAGTACATAAATAACTAGTGTAGCAAGAAATAAGTTTATTTTATCAGTGCTTTGGTTTATTTATTCAAATTTGGCATAATTATTGTCCTTCCTGTTATTTGTATGTGTATACATATACATCTGTACTTAGTTACTCTAATTCAGTAATTCATGCTTTTGGTCACAAGAGGTTATGTTCAGTTCCTCTAATTCATGCTATTTGTAACTAATCAGGAAGAGCATAAAAGGCTGGAAGTTTTTGCATTTGAATCAGAAACAAAAATTGCTTCGTTGGAAGAAGAAATTGCAGCTATGTTAAAGGAGAAACAAGAGGTGATATCTATTAATGAAGGTTTGATGTCAGAACTGGAAGGCCTGACTGAAAAACTGAATACATCAACCTCTGAACTATATGATTTGAAGGAGGAAATTTCAGCTCTTGTAAGTTTTTCTGTAAATTTCTTCATAGGTTTCTCCTTTTTGACTCAGTTATTAGATGGCTGATAGAGTTAAAGGGCTGAGAGAAAAATGATGGAAAGTAAAATATAGCTGAAAGAGAGAATGCGAGAAACTGAATTTATTGAACAGAGTTCTCTATTGATCTCTGTTGCAAATATAATATAAAATTGTGGGGCATGTTAGAAATATAATCTTTAAAAAATAAAAAATTAAAACCTTTCACGTAATCAGTAATCTCCTTCTCTGGATAACTTAAGCTTTTGGAATAGTTGGTTTGTGACAAATTTTCTGATTATTTTTAATGTGATTCACTAGTGATATTTGTTGAGATCAATGTATATATGCTAATTGGGGTACTTTTATTACTGTGAACGGACTAATCAACAGTTGTCGGTTGTAACAGAAATTGACTAACAATATTTGTTAGAAACCAACATAAGTAGCTAACTACTCTAACAGTGATAATATTTAATTGATGGTAGGCTTTGATTGCTTTCTCATTCAAACCTTCAAATTTGGAATCTTATTCTTGTCCATCCAGAAACAAAGGTTGGAAGTATCTGATATCAACCAAGAAAATTTAAAAAGCTCTATTAAAGTACTAATGGAAGAAAAGGAGGAGTTGGCCATGGTAGTGCAACTTCAACTATTCTTTTTCTTTTACTTTATTGTGATTCTTCCCTTTTTAGTAGGTTTCTTTTATTAAGGTTTTCCATTGTATCTTCTTGATGTTGCAGCAACTCACTGATTCCCTTTTGGAAATAGAGGAGGAAAGGGCAATATGGTCTGCCAAAGAGAAAGATGCACTTCTAGCCATAGAAGAACAAGCAAAGTCAAACAATGTGCAAATTACATCATTATCAACAAAATTATTTGAAGTAAGATTCACAGCTCAGCTATTTAGGAAACCTTTATTAGTTCCCTTAGTTGTTCTATAATTTATTTATTTATTTCATACAAGGGATCCTTAAAGCTGCACTATTCGTTTAGATTGTTACTTATCTAGCATTTATTGAAAAACATTGGTCCTTTTTCTGATTTATAATTAGGACATGAATGTTGTTTACAGTACTATTTGTTTGAATATATATATATATATATATGTGTGTGTGTGTGTGTGTGTGTTTGTAGTGATAGGGTTTTAGTTATTGAGAGGGAGGAAAAAGAGAGTTGAGATTTAATGGTATTGGTACTGTTGTTTTGGAGGAAAAATAATATCTCAATGATTCTCATTGATTTGCTAATAGATGTAGTACAAAAACATAAAGTGGGCTTAAGGCCCAATAAGCACAAAACAGAAACTAGAACCCACAAACTCTACACTCCCCCTCAATCTGGAGTATATAAATCATATGTACCAATCTCGTTGCATATATAATCAATCCTAGGACCCCTCAAGGACTAGTGAAAACATCAGCTAACTGGTCATGAGTTTACAAAACTGGTCTTGATGTCACCAGATAAGATTTTCTCCTTAATTAGATGACAATCTATTTCAATATGTTTGGTCCTCTCATGAAAACCTGGATTGGAGGCAATGTTTAAAGCAGCCTGGTTATCACAAATAAGGGTCATATGTCAGACATCTGCAAACTTGAGCTCTTTAAGTAACTGTTTTAGCCACACAAGTTCACAAGTAGCTGAAGTCAGGCTCATTATTTTGCTTCAGCACTAGACCTTGCCACAACAATTTGCTTCTTACTCTTCCAAGAAATTAAATTCCACCTATGAAGATACAATATCACGAAGTAGATTTCCTATTAGTAGGTGAGCCAACCCAATCTGAATATCGCACAACTTCTGTGTGACCCTTGTCCTCATACAAGAGGCCTTTGCCTGGTGCTCCTTTAATATATTTCTATTGGGAAAAATCCAAGTCCCATATCGGTTAAAGATAGTGTTAAGATAGAGTATATAAGTGAAGGATAACCCTCATTCCATGAGTTAGGCCTAAACCCACATTGTAAGAAAGTAACAGAGCTTATCTTGGATCCATTAAAACGAGAGCCATCCACCATGTTATCCACACACAAAGCCCAAAACTGATGGGTGTGACGGGGGTGTATTGGAAAAAATCCAAGTCCCACATCAGTTAGAGATAATGTCAAGATAAAGTATATAAGTGGAGGGCAACCTTCACCCCATAAGTTATACCTCTCAAACATTCTTCTATACATCTCAGGAGTGTCTACAGACTTAGCATTTGTCACACCACTTTATTGCGTACTTCCTCTCAGAAGCCAAAATGCCATTCTTGGATTGTGCCCCTTCTGTCCCCAAGAAGTAACGAAGTCTGCCAAGGTCCTTGGTTTGGAAATGATGACAGAGATGTTGCTTTATTTGAGAGATCCCATGGTGATCACCCCCTGTAATGACAATGTCATCAACATATACAGTTAGGTGAATACCCCCTTTGTCTGAGTGGATATAGAAGACTGAGTGGTTAACCTCACTACGGTGCATACCAAACTATTGAACAACAATGCTAAATTGGCCAAACCAAACTCTGGAAAATTGTTTGAGGCCATAGAGGGATTTACGAAGGCAACAAACAAGTCCTGAAGACTCCCCTTGAGCAACAAACCTGGGAACTTTTTCCTTGAGATCACCATGAAGGAAAGCATTTTTAATAGCAAGCTGATAGAGAGGCCAATGATGAATAACAACAATGGAGAAGAACAACCAGACTAAAGCCATTTTAGCACAGGAAAAAAAGTATCACCATAGTCAAGATTGTAGATATGCATATAGCCTTTGGCAACCAAATGAGCTTTGAGGCAATCCACATGACCATTGGGGCCAACTTTGACAGTGAAAATCCAACGACAACCTACAATTGTCTTGCTAGGATGCAAAGGGGGGAGGGTGAGGTCCCAAGTACCATTGCTCTGAAGTACACACCTCTCTTCAACCATTGTTTGACGCCAGCCAGGGTGAGAAAAGGCATCACCTACATGCTTAGGAATGGACACAAAAGACAAAGAAGAAAGACAACTATAATGTACAGGAGATAATCGATGAAAACTCATGTTAACATAATGAGGAAATTCCTACTGGAACGAATACCTTTCCGGAGAGCAATAAGAAGGTCATGCTCAGAAGGCAGTACTGGAGGGGTGGGAGCAATCAGAGTTGGATGAGAGTCACTTCCAACAATAGTTAGACTGTTAGAGGTGGTGGAGGTGGATGAGGCTGACGAAGATACACCTAGAACATTGAGAATTTTAGCATCATCGTCACTTGCAATAATCATATCATCTACATAGACTAGAAATGATATGATTTTGCCTTTGTGTGAATGTTTTATAAGGTATGATTACCTCAGTTTTGACTGTATCTTGAGGACAGCTAGTGAAGCTTCCAAACCAACCATGAGGAAACTGTTTAAGGCCATAAAAAGTCTTTCTTAATCTACTCATGCCTTATTCCTATCATTAGTGGAGTCATATCCAAGTGGGATATTCATATATATATATATATATATATATATATATATATATAGTTCCTCCTGAGTTTCTATGCAAAAAAGCATTTTTAACATCTTGCTACTAGACAATAGAGTTGGCAATAGGGCGCTCTATTGCCCTCTGGCTGCTATATGCACTGCCATTGTATATCATTCTAATAGGAACTGGTTCAGATGCGAAAGAGAAGAATGAATTTTTATTGAAAACTGGAGTCTATCTCCTGCAGTTACAATGTGATCTTTCAAGGGAATCACAACCTCCTACACGCATCTTTCTGATACTTCCCTCACTGCCCTCTCAGCTATTTATAATTTCCTTCCTCAGTGAGTTGGTTATAACTAACTCAGCCTTATTACTATCTAAACCCCCTAACATAAGTTTGACCCCACCTCCCACTTTTATCAATACCCTCCCCTTCAAGCTGGACCTTGTCCCCAAGGTCCAAATCAGAAAACACAGCTTTTAATTCCTCCAGCAGCTCCCAACTATTCTCATGATGGGGCAATCTGATAGGAGTAATAGGTGGGGAAAGGTGTATTCGAGAAGGTGTAATTAGCCTTTAGGGGGGTGCAAGTAGCTTCATAACAGTTGTAATCTGTATAACTAACTAAGTGTTAGTTATAACAGTTAGGGAGGGAAGCTTTATATAGCTAGGCACTAACAGAATAGGGGCAAGAGAGGAATTAGGAGGTTGGTGACCTCGAAATCACTTGTACACAAGCTGGAGGCTAATTCTCCAAGAATCAAATAAACATTTTCTTTCTCTTCTGCCTGGTCCAGTGTCTATCACTGGTATCAGAGCTCCATTTGGGGCAGTGGGTTCGTTAATGGCAGCGAAAAACAATAACAAGATGGAGGCGCGCATGGAGGCACTGGAGAGGGCGGTAGAGGAGTCGCGGGAAGCCCGGGAAGTGGATCGCGAGTTGTTGGAAGCCACTCGGGTCACGATGGAGACCCGACTGGGCGCGATAGAGCAGCTTCTGCAGCAGCTGGCGGCGACGATGGAAGTGCCGGCGGCGGGAGCGAATTTGTCGGCGAAAGGGGCGCGAAACAAGAATAAGGAAGAAGGGGAAGCTGGGGCGCGTAAATGGAGGCAAATTGAAATGCCCATTTTTACGGGTGAGGATCCAGTGGGATGGATTTCACGAATAGAACGATTTTTCCGGTTGCAGTATGTGAGGGAAGAAGAAAAGCTGGAATCAATGTTGGTAGCCATGGATGGAGAAGCTTTAGCATGGTATCAATGGTGGAAAAGCTGGAGTTCGAATCAATCATGGGAAGATTTTAAAGCAGCTGTGGTTCAGAGATTTCAGAGCACCAATCTTGGGAATCCTTTCCAAGCTTTGTTGGCTTTGAAGCAAGAGGAATCTGTGCAAGCTTATATTGGGCTCTTTGAGAAACACGTTGGGGCTGGTAAGGGATTGGGTGAAAATTTTTTAATGGAAGTATTTTTGAAGGGGTTGAGAGAGGAGATTGGAACTGAGGTTAGGGTGCATGAACCGAAAAAAAACCTTGCTGGACACAATGTTGAAGGCAAGGCAGGTTGAAGAAAAAAATAGTGCTGGAAAGATTACCCAGAGCAGGAAAATGGGTGTCGCCTGGGAACAAACCTACTTTTTCTGTTCCAAGAAGTGGGAAAGAGTGGCAGTCAGGGGGTGGGAAAGTGATAGAAGCAGTGGTAGGGGCCAAAACAGGAGGGGAGGCTCCAATAAGGAAGAAAAATTTTCAAAGGTTATCTCCATTGGAGGTGAATGAGAAGATGAGAAAGGGTGAATGTTTTACTTGCAATGAAAAATATCATCCAACACACATCTGTAAAAATAAACAGCTAAAGGTGATGATTTTGGAAGAAGATGGAGCTGAGGAAGAGAATGGGAAGCAAGAAGAGGAGGAAGAAGAGGATGAAGTGCATCAGCTGTCTCTGCATAGTATTGAGGGCTTTACTTCGAAAAAGTCACTCAAATTATGGGGAAGCATTAAGAATAAAGGAGTGGTGGTGTTGATTGATTGTGGGGCTACTCATAATTTTGTTTCTATGAAGTTAGTAAGAGAATTGGGGCTGGAGGTAACTCCTACCAAAACTTATTATGTGGAGGTAGGGGATGGACACAAGATAAGCTGTAAGGGGGTGTGTAATGCACTGCAAATCGAGTTACAAGGGTTGCAGGTCGTGCAGAATTGTTATTTGTTTGAGCTAGGGGGGGCAGATGTGGTGTTAGGGGTAGAATGGTTAGCAAGTTTGGGAGAGGTAGAAGCCAATTTTGAAAAATTAACATTGGCTGTGAGGGTCCAGGGCAAGAAAATTGTGCTAAAAGCTGAGCCTGAATTGATCAAGGCTGCCATCAGCAGCAAATTGATCAGGTGTAATATGTTGGAAGCTGAGCAGGGATTTTTAATAGAGTTAAAGTCTATGGAAGGTGAGAAGAAAACAGAAAGAATCCCTGAAGTTTTGAACCAGATGCTACAGCAGTTTGAAGAGGTTTTTAAGGAACCCCAAGGGCTGCCACCTGTCAGAGGAAGGGATCATGCAATTCATCTGCAAACTGGCAGTAAAATACCCTGTTTGAGGTCTTATAAATACCCTCACTACCAGAAGAATGAGATTGAGAAGCTGGTAGGAGATATGCTAGCTGCAGGAATTATTCAAACTAGCATCAGCCCATTTGCTAGTCCGGTGATTTTGGTAAAAAAGAAGGATGGAAGTTGGAGGTTTTGTGTGGATTATCGAGCTCTTAATAAAATCACAGTGCCAGACAAGTTTCCTATGCCAGTCATTGAGGAATTATTAGATGAAATTGGAGGGGCTGCATGGTTCTCAAAGCTGGATTTGAAGGCAGGGGACCACCAAATTCGAATGAGAGAAGAGGATGTGCAGAAAACAGCATTCAGGACTCATGAGGGCCATTATGAATTCTTGGTGATGCCTTTTGGCTTAACTAATGCACCTTCAACTTTTCAAGCACTCATGAATGAGGTACTAAAGCCCTTCTTGAGGCAATTTGCTTTAGTATTTTTTGATGACATTTTAGTATACAGCAGTAGTTTGGAGGAACATGTTATGCATGTGAAAGCTGTATTGCAAGTTTTGCAGCAACAAGAGTTATATGTTAATAAAAAGAAGTGTATTTTTGGCCAACAATCTTTGGAGTATTTGGGGCATCTAATTTCAGCTGGAGGTGTAGAGGCTGATCCTAATAAGCTGGCAGCTATGGCTAAGTGGCCTAGACCTAAAGATGTAAAGGGATTGAGGGGATTTTTGGGCCTGACTGGATATTATAGAAGATTTGTTAAGGGATATGGAAAAATAGCTCAACCATTAAATGATATGCTGAAAAAGAATGCTTTTGTGTGGGAAGAAAAGACACTGCAAGCTTTTGAGAAATTGAAGACAGCCATGCAGCAGCTACCTATCCTAGGAGTTCCTGATTTTTCAAAGAAGTTTGTGCTGGAAACAGATGCCTCTGGAAGTGGGTTAGGAGCAGTTTTATTCCAAGAGGACAGACCTTTAGCCTTTTGGAGTAAAGCTTTATCAGAAAGAGGGAAGTTGAAATCAGTGTATGAGAGGGAGTTGATGGCAGTGGTGCTGGCTGTTAAAAAGTGGAAACACTATTTGCTGGGAAGAAAATTCAGTATTAGAACTGATGAAAAAAGCTTGAAATTTTTGAATGATCAAAAGTTATTAAGTGAAGAACAGTTTAAATGGGCCATCAAATTAATTGGGTATGATTTTGATATCCAAAGAGAATATAGTGGCTGATGCCCTGTCCAGGCAGTTTGCTTTTGAGGCAATTTCAGTAGTGCAGGAGGAGGAATGGAATGATTGGGAGGAGGAGATGCAATCTGACCTTCCAATATATGAGATATTTCAGGGTTTAATATCCAGAACAGCTGAGAAGAAGGGATACAACATTCATAGGGGCAGGCTATATTATAAAAACAGATTGGTGCTAGCAAGGAATTCGGTTAGAATTCCTATGATTTTAAAAGAGCTGCATGATTCTCCTGTGGGGGGGCATTCTGGATTTTTCAGAACATATAAAAGAGTAGCTGCAGTTGTATATTGGCAAGGCATGAAGTAGGCTATAAGAGATTATGTAGCTGCCTGTGACATTTGTCAAAGAAATAAAGTTAGCACTTTAGCACCAGCTGGGTTGCTGCAACCTTTACCTGTGCCTACAAGGGTCTGGTCAGATATTGCTATGGATTTCATTGGAGGTTTGCCAAGGGCTCAAGGTAAAGACACTATTTTAGTGGTTATTGATAGGTTGACTAAGTATGCTCACTTTTTTGCTCTTAGTCATCCTTACACAGCCAAAGAAATATCTGAAATTTTCATTTCTGAGGTGGTAAAACTACATGGATTCCCTACATCCATAGTTTCTGATAGAAATAGAGTTTTCATGAGTTCATTTTGGAAAGAGCTGTTTAAGAGGGCTGGAACTCAGTTGAAGATGTGCACAGCTTATCACCCTCAAATAGATGACCAAACTGAGGTAACTAATAGATGCTTAGAGATATATATGAGGTGTGTAACTGGCAGCAGACCAAAGCAGTGGCCAAACCACTTATCTTGGGCTGAATTTTGGTTTAATACCAATTTTAACATTTCAGCTAAGATGTCCCCTTTCCAGGCTCTTTATGGACAGCAGCCACCTATGCTGATCAAGGGGGCTGACATTCCTTCTAAGCTGGAGGAGGTTAATCAGATGGCTGCCAGCAGATATATGTTACTGCAGGATTTAAGGAGTAACTTGTTGAAAGCTCAAAGGTAATACCTTTTATTATTGACCATCGACAATCAGCTTTTATTCAGGGACGATAACTGTTGCATAGCGTGCTCATAGCAAATGAGGTTGTTGATGAGGCAAAAAGAGAAAACAAAAGCTGCCTCGTATTCAAAGTTGATTATGAAAAGGCGTATGATTCGGTTAGCCGGGAATTCTTGTCATACATGATGATGCGGATGGGTTTTTGCTCCAGGTGGATTATGTGGATTGAAGGGTGCTTAAAATCTGCTTCTATATCAGTTTTGGAAAATGGAAGTCTTACTACTGAATTCACACCACAAAGAGGCCTTAGACAAGGTGATTCCCTTGCTCCACTCCTGTTCAATATAGTGGCTGAAGGCTTGACTGGACTGATGAGAGAGGCTCAGTCAAAGAATTTGTATCATGGATACAAGGTGGGGAGGAAAGGTGTTGACATCAGCATTTTGCAGTATGCTGATGATACCATATTCTTTGGTAAGGCATCGACTAAAAATGTGAAAGTTATTAAGGCGATGTTAAGGAGCTTTGAATTGGTATCGGGACTGAAAATCAATTTTGCCAAAAGTAGATTTGGGGTCTTTGGGATGGATGATCAGTGGGCTGATAATGCTGCAGCTTATTTGAATTGCAGAAGGCTGTTGCTACCATTTTCATACCTCGGTGTTCCTATTGGAGTCAATCCAAGACGTATTGAGACATGGGATTCCTTAATCAAGAAATATGAGCACAAACTAGCCAAATGGAAACAGAAATACTTTTCTTTTGGGGGAAGGGTTATTTTGATAAAGTCAACTTTAAATTCGATTCTTATTTTCCTTTTATCTTTTTTCAGGGCTCCGAAGAGGGTGATTGAATGCTTGGAGAGAATCCAGAAAAGGTTTTTGTGGGGTGGTACTGCTGAACAAAAGAAGATAGCGTGGGTAAGATGGGAGCTGATTTGTCAACCAAAGGAGAACGGGGGTCTGGGAGTCAAAGATCTAACTAAATTTAATTATTCTCTCCTGGGGAAATGGTACTAGAATTTATTCCACCAGCAAGAGGAGTTATGGGTTCAAGTCCTAGACTCAAAGTATAGGGGATGGAGGAGTTTGACTGAACCTTCAAGAACTGGAAAAGAATCTATTTGGTGGAGGGATCTCAGCTTATTTTATAACTCTAATGATGAGGGGCAGTGGCTTAGAAATGGGATCAGATGGAAGGTGGGTTGTGGTTCTAGGATACTGTTTTAGGAAGATGGGTGGAAAAATGATGGATCTAACTTGATGGCAAGGTACCCGAGACTATATCAGCTATCTAATCAACAACAATACATACATCATATGGGTACAATGACTCAATCTGGTTGGGAGTGGCAGCTTAGTTGGACAAGAAATCTTATGGAGGGGGAGGTAGAATCTGCTGTCAACTTCATGGAGGATATTCAAGACATGGTTATACAATTACAGAATCATGACACCTGGATTTGGATGGCTGACCTGAGCAGGAAATATACAGTGGGAAGCGCTTATCATTGTATTAACAGTGAAATGAATAGTCTGCCTCAAGAGGGTATATTTAAGGATTTGTGGAAGCTAAAAATACCTAATAAGGCTCTATGTTTAGTCTGGAGACTATTCAGGGACAGGTTACCTTCGAAAGTGAACTTGTCTAGAAGGAATGTGGAACTCAACGACAATTTATGCCCTTTTTGCAGGAATTATGAGGAAGATGTATCCCATTTATTTTTCAGCTGTAAGAATATCCGACCACTATGGTGGGAATGTTTGGTGTGGATCAATGTTGCAAGTGTATCTTCCGTAACCCCAAAAGAACATTTCCTTCAGCATTCTTTTTATGGACACAATGGAACTAGAATGATGAGATGGCAGACTTGGTGGGTAGCTTTGACATGGACTATTTGGTGTCATAGGAACAAAATCATTTTTCAAGGTGCCAGTTTTAATAGGCACAACTTGGTGGAGGATGTGCTCTTCTTATGCTGGTCTTGGCTTAGAAATTTAGAGGATGGTTTCACTTTCCCTTTTCACTTTTGGTCTACTAATATGGGGGTGGCTTTTGTAATCAGGGGAGGATAGAAATGAGATGTATTTTTGTATGTAGACCTAGTTTATATCAGAACTTAGGGGGCTTTTATCATGCTTCAATGTTTTAAGCTTCCTTAGTTCTGCTCTGTTATACTAGGGTATTGTTATGCAGTACTTCTTGTAACGCAGACAATTCTTTTGATATATATATATACTAATTATTTTTGCTGGCCAAAAAAAAAGATGAAAAAGTATGCTGATAAGCATAGGAGAGAGGTAATTTTTAGGGAAGGAGATTGGGTATTCTTAAAGCTACAACCTTATAGAATGAGATCTTTGGCTAAGAAACCTAATGAGAAGCTGAGTCCAAGGTTTTATGGGCCCTATAAAATAATTCAGAGAGTTGGGGAAATTGCTTATAAGCTGGAACTTCTAGAGGGCAGTAAGATACATCCTGTGTTTCATGTATCTTTACTTAAGAAATCGATGAAGGCTACTGGTTTTT
>CM023954.1:17657788-17681955 GCA_013407115.1 Glycine latifolia
TAGCTTCATAACAGTTGTAATCTGTATAACTAACTAAGTGTTAGTTACAACAGTTAGGGAGGGAAGCTTTATATAGCTAGGCACTAACAGAATAGGGGCTAGGGAGGAATTAGGAGGTTGGTGACCTCGAAATCACTTGTACACAAGCTGGAGGCTAATTCTCCAAGAATCAAATAAACATTTTCTTTCTCTTCTGCCTGGTCCAGTGTCTATCACAATCCTTGCCACTTGATCAACACTTCCTGTTGTCCAGCTGTATTGATTCTCTGCTTCAAAACTCTTTCTTGTTTCATTTGAAGTTCCCACTGCTCATCCATCATTGCTGGTAGAGGTTGAGGAGAACAAGTTGCCTTCACTGATTTCTTAAGCAAAGAAACATGAAAAACTGGGTGAACCTTGCTGTCTGTGGGCAGTTCCAATTTGTAAGCCACTTCACCAATTTTCTGCATGACTTTATAAGGCCCATAAAATCTAGGCCTCAATTTTTCATTGGGTTTCCTTGCCAAAGACTTCATTCTATAAGGCTGTATTTTAAGGAAAACCCAATCCCCTACTTGGAAATTCAACTCTCTTCTATGCTTATTAGCATGCTTTCTTATTTGATCTTGAGATTTCAGCAAATTATCTCTCAACTCCTGTAACAGATCATCCCTGTCCTTACATAGCTGATTCACTTCCTCCAACTTAGAAGGAATATCAGTCCCTCTTATCAACAAGGGAGGTTGCTGTCCATACAGTGCTTGAAAAGGAGACATCTTGGCAGAAATATTATAGTTAGTATTGAACTAGAATTCAGCCCAAGCTAGCTGTGAAGGCCACTGTTTAGGTCTGGTTCCTGTCATGCACCTCAAATAAGCTTCCAAGCACCTATTTACTACCTCTGTTTGCCCATCTGTTTGTGGGTAATATGCAGAACTCATTTTCAATTGAGTGTCTGCCTTCTTGAACAACTCCTTCCAAAAAAGGCTCATGAATAACCTATCTCTATCAGACACAATAGAATTAGGAAACCTAGGCAGTCTCACTATCTCCTGAATGAATATCTCAGCCACTTCCTTAGCCGTATAAGGATGACACAGCCAAAAAATGGGCATACTTGGTCAATCTATCTACTATTACTAAGATAGTATCTTTTCCTTGTGCTTTTGGCAGCCCACCAATAAAATCCATTGATATATCAGTCCATACCTTGGTTGGAATATGTAATGGCTGAAGCAAACCAGCTGGAGACAGGGTACTAGCTTTGTTCCTTTGACAAATTTCACACTCAGCCACATACTCCCTTATTGTTTTTTTCATCCCATGCCAGAAAACCACATTAGCCACCCTTTTATACGTTCTGAAAAATCTAGAATGCCCTCCTATAGGAGAATCATGCTATTCCTTCAAAAGTAAAGGAATTCTAGCTGAATTCTGTGACAACACCAATCTGTCTTTGTAATAAAGTTTCCCTCCTTCAATGGTATACCCAAATTTCTCAGCTGTTTTAGTAAGAATACCCTGATAAATTTCATACAACTGCTGATCAGCCTTCAGTTCCTCATCCCAATCACCCCACTCTTCCTCTTTTACCAAAGAAACTGCAGAAAAATGAAATTGCCTTGATAAGGCATCAGCCACCACATTTTCTTTTCCAGGTCTGTATTGTATTTCAAAATTGTACCCAATTAGCTTTGCAGCCCATTTAAATTGCTCTGCATTCAACAGTTTTTGTTCATTAAGAAATTTTAAACTTTGTTGGTCAGTTCTAATGATGAACTTTCCTCCTAACAAATAATGTCTCCACTTCTTCACAGCCAACACCACTGCCATCAATTCCCTTTCATAGACAGATTTAATTTGCCCTCTTTCAGACAAAGCCTTGCTCCAAAAAGCCAAGGGTCTGCCCTCCTGCAACAGCACAGCACCTAAACCTGAGCCTGAAGCATCAGTTTCCAGCACAAATGGTTTAGAAAAATCAGGCACCACTAACACAGGCAGTTCACTCATCACTTTCTTCAGCTTTTCAAATGACTTTTCAGCTTCATTGGTCCATTGAAAAGCATCTTTCTTCAACAAAGCATTAAGTGGTTGTGCCCACTGCCCATAATCTTTTACAAACCTTCTGTAATATCCTGTCAGCCCTAAAAATCCTCTCAGACCTTTGATGTCTCTAGGTATTGGCTATTTGCTCATTGCCTCTAGCTTATTAGGGTCTGCTTCTACTCCCTTCCCTGAAATCACATGACCCAAGTATTCCAATGACCTTTGACCAAAGGTACACTTCTTTTTGTTCACATGCAGTTCCTGCTGTTGCAATGCTTGTAAAACTGCCTTGAGATGCATTTGGTGCTCTCTCAAATCTTTACTGTACACCAATATATCATAAAAAAAAACAAGCACAAACTGCCTCAAAAATGGTCTGAGAACTTCATTCATCAATGCTTGGAAGGTTGAAGGAGCATTAGTCAAACCAAAAGGCATGACCAAAAACTCATAATGACCTTCATGAGTTCTAAAAGCTGTCTTATGGACATCTTCATTCTTCATTCTAATCTGGTGGTACCTAGCCCTTAAATCGAGCTTAGAAAACCACTTGGCTCATCCAATTTCATCTAACAGCTCCTCAATTGCAGGTATAGGAAACCTATCAGGTACTGTAATCTTGTTTAAAAGCCTATAATCCACACAAAATCTCCAGCTACAATCTTTTTTCTTAACCAAAATTACTGGGCTAGCAAAAGGACTAGTGCTGGCCCTAATAATTCCAGCTATTAACATCTCTCTTACCAACCTCTCAATCTCATCTTTCTGACAATGTGGATATTTATAAGGCCTAATGTTAGGAATTTTATTACCAGGTTGCAGATTAATAGCATGGTCCTTTCTATGTTATCAATAGTGGCACAATAGCGCGCAATACCAGAATGCCACAGACCGCACCGCAACAGTGCACATGAGAAAGCAGCGATAGCGGCCGCTATAGCGGGTGCGGCGCAGCGGAAAAAGCGGGTGCGGCGCGGCGTGTGAGGAAGACAGGTGACAAAACGGGTTGAGGAAGGATGAGCGGCGTGTTGAGGAAGATGAAACGGTGCCGTGCCGCTATTGGTCTTCAAGCCTCGTAAAACAAAAGGCATCAGTGTCGTGCAAAATGCCCTTTTTTTTATTGGTGCAGGCGTACAGCTATTAAAAATTTAAAATTTAAAAAAATCGAAACGTAAATAATGGCTGTTAAGTAGTAATTGCAGTTTTTTTATTGGTGCAGTTATTAATATTTAAAAATCAAAACGTAAATTTAGGCTTGTAAGTAGTAATTACAGTTTTCATTGGTACAACTATTAAAATTTAAAAATCAAAACAAAACTCTCTCTCCTCCCGTAATTACTAATACTAGTAAATAAGTATAATATAAAAACTCTCCTTTTTAAAAACAGAAACTCTCCTTTATAATACTTGATAAACACACTGGCTAGCTTTAGCAAGAACAGGCCATACTTTCATTCTTTTAGAAAGAAAGACAGAAACTCTCCTCTCCTCTTTCAAATCATTCAATTCTACTAAGCTGGTTAGTTTTATCTTATATTTTTATTTTATCAGCAAATTTTTTTCTATTTGTTTTTTATTATATAAATTATATTCATATATTTATTTTTTCTTCTAGTCTATTTATTATTTGTTTATAGTTTTTTCTTCTAGTCTAATTATTTTTTGTTTTTGTATTTTTCATTAATTTATTATTGGACTATTTTATTTTTGAAGTTAGACTTATAATTTTCTATATTATCTGCATTATGCAAATGTTTATTTTATTTTTATAATTTTTTTGTTTTATAATTTATATATATAATTCATAATTCAGATTTCAGAATAATATTCACTTATATACTTCGTTATAGCGGTGTAGCGCTACCCGCTATAGCGCTATAGCATTTTTTAGGGGTGGCCGCTACGCGCCGCTATCCGAGATTAATAAGTATGGGTCCTTTTCCCTGTGAGGTGGCAGTCCCTTTGGTTCCTGAAAAACCCCTTCAAAAAGCTTCAAAATCTGCTCTACTGCTTCAGGTACTGCTGCCCCTTTTTTCTCCTGCTCCACTATCTTAATATCCACCAGAAATCTCTGATCAGCTTCTTCCATACCTCCCTTAATCATCCTTAGGCTGATAGCAGCCTAATCAATTCAAGCTCCGCTTTCAACACAAAATTCTTATCCTGAACCTTCACAGTCAAAGTCAGCTTGTCAAAGTTTGCCTTCACTTCTCCCAAACCAGCTAACTAGTCTACCCCTAACACCACCTCAGCCCCTCCTAGTTCAAAGAGATAACAATTTTGAACTACTTGTAACCCCTGTAATTCAATGGCTAGGTCTTTGCACATGCCCTTACATCTCACCTTATGTCCATCACCCACCTCCACATAATAAGGCTGTGTAGGAGACACCTCCAATTCCAATTCTTTTACCAAATTCAGAGATATGAAATTGTGAGTGGCCCCACAGTCAATTAAGACCACCACCTTCTTCCCTCTTATTTCTCCCCACAACTTAAGAGATTTCTTGGTTATGAATCCCTCAATGCTATGCAAGGAGAGTTGGTGCAGTTCTTCCCCTCTCTCTTCTTCCACCACTTCTTGTTCCCCATCCTCACTCTCTTCCCCATCATTCTCCATGATCATGATTCTCAGCGGTTTATTTTTACAAACATGAGTGGGATGGTATCTTTCATTACAAGTAAAACACTCCCCCTTCCTCATTTTTTCATTCACCTCCATAGGAGACAGCCTATGGAAAGATTTCTTCCTATTCCCATTCTCTCCTCCAGATTTAATCACCCCTGCAGGTTCCCCCACCTTGCTACCACCAGGCTGCCACTCCTTACCACTTCTTGAACCTAAGAAATTGGGCCTTTGGAAAGATTGACTCACCTTCCCATTTCTTGGTAAGCTGTCCAGAACTCTGTTTTTCTCCTCAACTTGTCTTGCCTTCATCATTGTATCCAGCAAAGACTTAGGTTCATGCACCCTAACTTCTGTCCCTATTTCATCTTTCAATCCTTTCAAGAAAATTTCTTTCAGAAAACTTTCATCCAAACCTCTCCCTGCCCCCACATGTTTTTCAAACTGCCCAATATAGGCCTGCACACTATCCTCCTACTTTAATGCCAACAAAGACTGAAAAGGACTGGCCACACTAGCTCCTTGAAACCTCTGTACCACAGCCAGCTTGAAGCCTTCCCATGATTGAGAACTACTCCACGATTCCCACCATTGGAACCATGATAAAGCCTCACCTTAGATAGCCACAAGAATTGCGTCCAATTTCTCTTCCTCCATTACATCTTGGAGCCGGAAGTACTTCTCAATTCGCGACACCCAGCCTACGGGATCATCCCCTGCGAACACTGGCAGCTCCATTTGCCTCCATTGACGCACCCTTCCTCGCCTCCATCCTTCTTCCTCCATTTCTGGTTTCTCCCATGTCGCGGCCAACCTCTGCAACACCTCTGCCATCGAACCCAACCAGGTTTCAATCGCGACCCGGTTCAGATGATTGGTTTTGCGAGATTCCTCCATCCCGCGCTCCAATGCTTCGATTCTGGCCTCCATCTTCTTTGATCCCATTCACCTCACAAAGCCCCAAGATTGGAGCTCTGATACCAGTTAATAGGAACTGGTTCAGATGCGAAAGAGAAGAATGAATTTTTATTGAAAACTGGAGTCTATCTCTTGCAGTTACAATGTGATCTTTCGAGGGAATCACAACCTCCTACACGGATCTTTCTGATACTTCCCTCACTGCCCTCTCAGCTATTTATAATTTCCTTCATTACTGAGTTAGTTATAACTAACTCAGCCTTATTACTATCTAAACCCCCTAACATAAGTTTGACCCCACCTCCCACTCTTATCACATTCTGTTGTCTAACACATAATTTTGTTATGATAAAACCTATAGAAAATAATTTTTCGATATTATGAAAATTGTACTAAAGAAGAAAATTTAATAAACTTTTCTATGATTTTTGTCAGTGGTGTTTTCTGGTTTCATAGATAGTTTTCTTTCTGATTTTCATGGTTCCATCTGCTTAAATTAATAAAATTTGTCTATAAATGTTAGGTAGTGAATGAATTGCAATCCTGTAGAGAAGAATGCAGGACCCTACGTGAAATATTGACTATTAGGTATGAAAATGCACATATCAAGGAAAATTCCAGGTCTGTTTAGCTTTTTAAATTAATTTATTTCCCTGTTCTCTTGTCTTTTTTGTACTATTTTCTTATTATTCCAATATGGTTTCTTGCTATGTAACTTGCTATCTTGCAAAATAATTTGAATGTTTGGTTTATCATTGAACTTTATTAAATTTGGCAAGAGAGATAGCTTAGCTGGAGATTAGCCTCACCTTTTTGAAAAAAATATTTATCCCTTGTAACAAGCCAAGAACATAAAGTATACTGTTGCGTACTAGCGTATAGACCAAGAAAAGTTTAAAGCTGTTGGAAGCTGTGGTTCGTCAGCTCTTCCTCTGCTTGTTTCAAGTCCTATTGTGCTGATATTCGAGTCTCTGGTGTCCATGCATTGCTGTCATGGGTTTCAATATGCTCCTCCGCATCATGAGTTAGAAGAAGAATATTCAGTTTTTTGGTGTTGTTCTTTGAGCAATAGAGTCCTCTACCTTGGAGATGTTTTCAGTTTCTGATGCTTTAGTTATGTTCCAAGCTTGGAGCATTTTATTTGTATGCTCCAACTTGAGGGGAAGTGTTAATATATCATATGATAGAGATTTAGAAGATGTGTTCTTTAATCTCAACATGGTATCAGAGCCATGACATCCTCCATGAATAAAACTATCTTCTGCTGCCATTGGAGAATTTTTTTTCTTCAATCTTTATTAGTTTTTATTTTCTTGTTACCCCAATTTAGTTTCTTTCGCTGTCACGAGAGTCTTTTTCTTCTTCACTTTTGATTTGATCCATCGTGTGCTCGATTGCTTCTTAGATTCTGTTTGTTAGGGAGAAATTGAGAGATGAATGAGGTAGCGGCAAGAATATCGATTATGCTATGGTGATTTCGGCAACCATCAAATACAGATCGTTCCATCGAAGTTCGTCTATTTCTGCTTTCTGCGTTCTTGGTTTCAGTCACATGGGGGGTGTTTGGATTTAGTCTTCCTTGAAAACAACTTATGTCCATGGTGGTTAAGCATTGTTGTTAGCTTTTGGTATGGATGGTTAAGCATTGAGATGTTGTTTTTGCTTCTGTCTTAAGTGGTCAAGCATCATGTTTAGCTTCTGCTCTTGATGGTTAAGCTTGTTGCTTCTGCCTTTATGGTGGTTAGCATGTTTGCTTCTGTTAAGTGGATGAGCCTTGAGTTATGGCTTCTGGTTAATGGTTAAGCTTTTGCCTATTGAATTTACTTTGGTCAAATGATTGGTCCGTCCTCGCCCCAGTTGCATTGGCCTCGTTTGTCTTTGTCCCAGATGCACTGGCATTGTCCCAATCATTGGCTCAGCTACTGTCCTTGGGGTTCGATTTGGTTAAGAACCATCTTTTTCAGCAACTGCTTACTAGTTCAATCCATTGTTATCATGAACATTAGTTTATCCCAATTGTTTTTAGCAACTGTCTAATCAGTTTGAACGTAATGTATTGTAACAAGCTAAAAGCGTCGTAAGCCTTAGCTTGAGGGGGAGTGTTGGAAGCTGTGACTCGTCGGCTCTTCCTCTGCTTGTTTCAAGTCCTATTTGCTGATATGAGTCTCTGGTGTTCTCGCATTGCTGTCACGTGTTTCAGTTTGCTCCTCCACAACATTTGAGTTAGAAGAAGAATATTTAGTTTTTTGGTGTCGTTATCTGTGCATTGGAGTACTCTACCTTGGAGATGTTTTCAGTTTCTGATGCTTCAGTTATGTTCCAAGCTTGGATCATTTTATTTGTATGCTCCAGCTTGAGGGGAAATGTTAAGATATGATATGATAGAGATTTAGAAGATATGAAAGATATGATTCTGTTATAATATGGTAGAGATTAAGATATGATTTTCCTTATGGTATGATAGACAGATAGAGATTAACAGATATGATAGCTTATTTATAGGAAAGTAGGAAACTTTCATCTTATCTAGTAGGATTATATCTCTAAGATTAGATTAGATTTTGATTAATCTTTTCCCTTTCACTAGCTTATCTTTTTTGTATCTATATATATGTACAGTCTTGGAGTCAATGCAAGAAGAGAAATACACAAATTTTCAGTTATGTCCTTTAATCTCAACAAAAGCTTACTGACTTACAGTTGTATTGTTGTATAATAAATAATAATTTAATGAGGGTCATTTATTGGATAAGATTGATCTTGAATTTTATAAATTAGCATGCCTGGATTAATGGGATTTTTGTTTATGGGAAATTAACTTATTATTAATAATTATAAACAGAAGCAACAAGTATAAGTAACATATTATGTTTAGAATGAGAAACAGTTAATAATGAATTGATTAAAAGTTTCTTCTTCACTGCTTGACTTCTATGGGATGAGTTGTACAACTTAGGTGAATTTAGTTTGAATTCTATTCCTTGTATCTTAGTTGAACTGACAAACATTAGTTTGAATTCTATTCCTTATATCCTAGTTTCAATCTTCTGATCAAATTGGTATAAGAATCATCAAATTTTCTGGTGAAAGATTATAAGCAAGTTGAAGTGTAATTGCAGTCACGGTTGTGTTATATTTTGATGCGGGCCAATGTGGTCCACTATCATGGCTTGATGCAGTTCTGCTAGTTGCCTCAACCAAGATGATGTGGCCACATCACGTGATGGCATGTTTGTGATTTGAATCATTTACTTAAAGTGGAAGAATAATATTTATGTCTGTTAGAGTAATGTGTATTTTGTAATTGTTAGTTTGTCTTTTTTATTTTCAAAGTTTTGCTTTTGCTGTACCCTAAAAGGGGCTATGTATAGGGCTGGCTTCCTTAGGCCTGAACCTGTCACATCCTTTCTTTTGTCTTATATCTTATCACATATTATTAACATAAGTGAGTGCCAAGTGAGACAGAGGACTTGAGCACTTTTTCACAAGTTTTCTGATAGAAACTGGACAGAAATGAAGAAGAGAAAAGAACGTGTATTGAAAACTGTAGCTTCCAACTCCTAACTGCTGTTACAAGTGATTTCGATGATCACCAACCTCCTATTACTTCTCTGCCTGCATGTCCTAAACTCACTACAACTTATTTATACTTTCCCTCCTAACTGTTAACTAACTAGTTACCCTAACAGAATTATTAACTAACAGTGTAACTAACTATTAGTTACCCTAACAGAATTATTAACTAACAGTGTAACTAACTATGAGTTACCCCCAACAGAAATATTAACTAACAGCTTTCCTGAAATACACATTATCCCATCTTCTACTCCTATCATTTTCTCTCAAGTATGTCAAACTAGCAAACTTGTGTCAAGGGATAGACATGGGAAACATAAATACTATCAATTCAAACACTTAAAAAGAAAATCAAGGGATAGACAGTAAAGTCTGTTATATTCTTGAATTTTCATTTCACTTGAATCTCGTCTTCAACACTCGGTCTTTATGGAGATTGCATCTTCTTTTTATCTTCAAGAATTTTGTCTTCAATACTCAATCTCTATGGAGGAGGCATCTGAATTTCATCTTCAAGAATTTTGTCTTCAATACTCAATCGCTATGGAGGACACATCTGATTTTTATCTTCAACAGGACTCTCTTTGATGGCTCGTCCCTGGAATCTCTCCTTCTCTATTCCTCGTCTCTATTTATAATTAGGTTTCCACTTAGAATTGTTTAGGTAATTGGTCTTTAGTTTCTTCCATCAAGAGTCCATGCCCTACCAGGCATCTAGTAAGTTCTATTAGGAATGGGCCAAAACCTAATTATGCTTGGATATGTAGTTTGCTGGAAAAAAGGGGTGGCCATGCACGTGATGATTGAATTGCACGGTTAGGCCATGCAGAAAATAGGAAATAGCACACCTATTTTCTTGAGAAAAAAAAGTGGAATAGGTCTTGGGTTAAACATGAAAGCTGTAGGATTGTATTTGTGGCTTTTCAAATGCTTCTAGTTAATTTGCACATCTTTAACTCATGCTATGCTCAGAAACTGCACATAATCCGGGAATGATACGGTTCAGACTAAACTTCCATTTTTCCGTCAAATCTTTTATGAACTTCTCCAAACCTACTATTAATGTTTTAAATAATGCAGGAAATCACTAATTCATTAAAGGCATAGATTTCTAGGTTTTGTTTCCCACTTTCCTTTTTACAATAAAATAGGTAAGTAGGAAATTAAATTAATAAATATATCTAATAAATTTGACGATTAAGATAGTATACGACAGGTCAAATAAAATCATTTCGAATTTACTTAAAACTGGAAAATATCCAATAAAATCATAGTCATGTAGAAAGAGGACTTATCATAATATCACACAAGCATCAAAAACTCTTTATTCTCTTCTAAAATATACTAAATCAATTCAATCTGATATTAGCCCATCTCATTACTTTAGTATAGGACCTGCAAGTATCGAATTATTTTACTTAGCCAAAATGTTTTAAACTGGAGGGACCCACTTTATCTGTTGCAAGACAATAAAAGAGTTTATCCCATTTATTTATAATCAAATGTAAGTTCATTATTTTATGAATAAAAAAATATATCATCTATTGCAAGGGGGATGGGGACGCAGGTCTTGTTATTTTCTGCATATTTCTGAATCTTTGACTGGATGCTTGATGATAGAGTGGCATAGAAACATACAAAAGAGGTGTATCCTACGACTCATGTTTTGGGATGTTCATTTACACTTCGTTGATTTTTTGACAAACCGAAACAGTTAATGCAACTGCAATTTTCCTTTTTCTTATCTAAAATTTATTTGCAGCGCATCTCAACTTCAACTTATCATTTTTTGCTTTCTGGCCATTCTCATATTTGACTTGGGTGGTTTCTATTGGTTACTTCCAAAATAGAAACACTTGAGTACTCAATACAGTCTCTTGTATGCTACTCCCAGTTTTTGTTTGCTTTTTATTCTTTATTTTTCAAAGATGGATTGCCAGCTTGAACTGTCAAACAAATTAAATCACTATTCCTGTGGTGTTATTTTATGGCTACAGGGAAAAGGTTTCAGAGTTGGATCAACTGGAAAATCACGCTGAAACAACTAATGCTGAGAGCCAACAATCCCAAGAAGTAAGGAATATTTGTTGTTAGAAATTTCATGGGCTTGCTAGTTGTGACCTACTGCAAAGCATAATTGTCTCTATATTGGCATGTATTGTAGACGTCAAAAGCCAAGTCTGAGATGCAATCTTTGGAGCATAAGCTGCATGACTGTCCTGAGGAAGAGAAAGGAAATGAACTTCGAAAGGAATTACATGTTCTTGATAAAGGAGATAATCTATCAAGCCCGAATGCGTTTCAGGTTTCTCCTTCATTGCTATTTGTAGAAGATTTGTCCATAGGAAATCGTCGGTATATTTATAGTTAAGAGATTGGTGGTTAGGGAATAAAAATCTGTCCAAGAACCCATGTACTGGTTTTACTGATCATATCAGGTTACTTGCAGAACCTCAAGGACAAACTATCTGTTGTGACAAAAGAAAAGGACAAATTGATGATTGAGATGGAAGATCAGCATAAAAAAATGGATTTTCTGCAAAAGAATTGCCAGGATGAGGTAAATGGAAAAGGCTATCTTTTGATAGTTAGTTAGGCTGTGTTTGGCCCAACTTTTATTTTGACATAAAAAAAAATTTAAAAATAAAGGAGAAACTGTTTGACAATTTTTATTTTTTTTAGCTTAAAAAGAGATAATCCAGCAGAACTGGAAGAGAATGGGGATAGAGAGCGGAGAGCAGGAAGAGAGAGAGATGGGAAAGGGGAAAGAGTGGGGAGAGATGAGAAAGCAAGGAGAGAGAGAAGTATTTTTTTTCTACAAGTTCTGTGAAATATACGTTTTAATATTATTGATTGTATAGCTGAAATTAGAGATTTTCCTTATTATTAATCATTATTAGGTTTTCTATTTATATATCAATTTTGATTATATATAAAGGCATTGTGTTACATGGTAGTAGTAGTTTAGTTTATTTTTCAGCCGCAACCCTTTTTCCTTTTTGGCGCGTGAACAGTATCACAACCGTTGCGAGCTCTGTTTCACCTCCACTGTGTTCCTTTTGTGACTCTACGATCAGAACCGCTTGCCTCCGGCGAACCCAATGCCGTCGACCCCTCCGTCGTCCGGTCTCCCACGCGTCGCCATGCTCCGGCGCGTGAAACTCGCGCCTGCAGCAAAACAGTGTGACACTGTTTTTCGGCGCACCCACTGCCGGCGATCATCTGCGCCGCCCTTCCTCTACTCCAGCACACTGGTTTGGGCTCGTTTGGCTGGTGTTTGGCACTTTGGCTTGTGCTCGGCCCTTACTTTCTTTATTTTTTTGGTGCTGTTTGGCTCCACTTGGTGTTCTTTGTTGCTGTTTGGCCATGTTTTGGCTCCTCCATTTCTCATGCCTTCTTTCGATCCTACTTTCGCTTCCTGTGCTGTGACTTTCACCAACATACCGCTGATCCCGTGCAAAACTTAACCGGGACAGCCAACTACAGCACATGGGCTGCTTCTGTTCAGCCTTGGTTCCAAGGCCAAGGCCGATCACTTGACGACTAGGATATTCCACATTGGAACAAGCTCGTTGGAAGCAAGTTGATGCTTCATTGTGCAATGTCCTCTGGTTCTCTCTTGCTTCCAACCTTCAATCACAATTTCAAGCTTTTCCCACTTATTATGAGGTATGGAGTAAGAAGGTCTATTCCAACAATGTCCATTGTCTCTACAATGTTATAACTGCCTTGATGACCACGAAATTGAAGAACATGGATATGCAGACCTACCTTGGTAAGCTTGAACGTTTAATTGCTGATTATAACACTCATGCCTTTTATGAGTGATGTAGAGATGTTTAATAAGTAGTGCAACCAATTCTTTATGGTCCTTGCCCTTGCTGGCCTCACACCTGAACTTGAGGCAGTCCACAATTAGTGAACAACTGCTTCGCCTCTCCATTCCGCATTCCTTTGGATCATCCTCTGCACTTACTGGCTTTTCCTCTGCTCTTGTCTCCCATTCTTCTAATTCTGATGGATGAGGCAAAGGTCGTGGTGATCAACGACATTCCAGACATTGCAACTATTGAAACAATTATGGTTGTATTGAGGTCGACTGTCGCAACAAGGCTCGCGATCAAGTGAAGTCAGTGAATGTGGCTCAATTTGCCTTCCCTGCCTTGCCTGTAGATTAGGGATGGCAATGAGTACACCCAAGAATATCTGCAAGTAGGGCGGGTAATTACTCGCAATATTGTGGTTGGGTACGAGGTGGGTATATATCAGCAAATTTGTCAAAAACATGTGTCACCTTTTGTGTTAGTCCACTCTAATATTTTGGCTCCTAGTCGTGTCTGTTCAACCTTGGGGTATTTCTATTTTGTTACCTTTATTGATGATTTTTCCAGATTTACTTGGATTTTCTTAATAAAAAGATGTTCTAATGTTTTTTATTTTTCAAGATTTTGCAGATGAAATTCAAAATCAATTTGGTGTTTCCATTAAGACTTTACGCATTGATAATGCCCGTGAATATTTGTCCTCCTAGTTTTGCTCTTTTCTAAACTCGTAGGGAATTATTCATAAGATGTCATGTGCCTACACACCACAACAAAATGGTGTTGTCTAAACGAAAAATCGTCATTTAGTTGAAGCAACATGTATTCTTATGCTTCACAATAATGCCCCACATCTTTTTTGTGGTGATGCACTTCTTACAACCTATTACCTGATCAACCACATGCCTTCATCTGATCTTGGAAATCAGGTTCCTTACTCTATCCTATACCCTAAACAGCCTTTATACATTGTCCTCTCCATGTCTTTGGCTACACCAGTTAGGTTCATGATCTTACACCAGGTAAAGATAAGCTTTCTGCTAGGTCTTAAAGTGTCTTTTCTTTGGTTACTCGTGTTCGAAAAGGTTATTGTTGTTTTTTTCCTCAACTTCAATGGTATATTGTCTCTGTTGATGTTACCTTCTTTGAGAATACCTCATTTTTCTCTAATTCCACCGTTGAAGATATTCCTCTAGAGCTTCACCCTGGTGCTCCACTTATTGTGCTAGCCCTAATTATTGTCCCTCTTGCACCTCTACTACTTGTCTACGATAGACGACCATAGCCTCCACTAGTGGTGCCATCTCTTGATCCTCCAGCATCATTTCCTGCTCCAAACATCCCTTCACCAGCGTCACATGTACCTGACCTTCCAATTGCTTTTAGAAAAAGTATTTTGGTCTTCTTGCAACCCTAACCCTTTATATGCCTTTTCTCTTAATTAGTTGTTTATCTCCCACTTATTTCTCTTTTGTCTCTTTGGATTTATGTTTATCCCTAAAACTATAGGTGATGCCATGGCCAATCAATATTGGCAATAGATGATGTTGGAGGAAATGACCGCTTTAGATGCCAGTGGCACTTGGGATCTTGTCCCTTTACCTGCTGGCAAGACCTCTATGGGTTGTCGTTGGGTTTATAGAGTGAAGATTAGACCAGATGTCAATATTGATCGTTATAAGGTCCGCTTGGTGACCAAAGGATACACTCAGATTTTTGGTCTTAACTACGGGGACACCTTTTATAGTGTGGCCAAAATCGCTTTTATATATCTCTTTCTTGTTATGGTTGCCATTCAACATTGGCCTTTTCACCAGTTGGACGTCAGAAATGCCTTCTTGCTTGGTTAGTTGCAAGAAGTTTATATGGATCAGCCTCCAGGTTTTATAGTTTCAGGTTACTCTTGATTGGTCTGTTAGCTTCATTGTTCTCTCTATGGTTTGAAGCAGTCTCCTTATGCATGGTTTGGCCGCTTTAGCTCTACCTTGCTCTAGTTTGGCATGACCCGTTGTGAGGCTAATCACTTGGTGTTTTTCATCCATTCTTCATATGGTCATTGTATTTACCTTGTTGTCTATGTTGATGACATTGTTATTACGGGCAATGATTCTGAGGGTATTCTTTGCCTCAAATCTCATCTTCATAGTTAGTTTTAGACTAATGACATGGGTCCGCTCAAATACTTCCTAGGGATTGAAGTTGCCCAATCTTTCTTTGGCATTGTCATTTTCCAACGGAAGTATGCTTTGGATATCTTAGCCGAGACCGATATGCTTGATTGTTGTCCTAGTGATACTCCTATGGATCCTAATATGAAGCTTCTCCTAGGATAGGGGGAGCCATTGGAAGACTCGGGAAGATTTCGTCGTTTGGTAGGCAGACTTAATTACCTCACTGTCACTAAACGAGACATCACTTTTGCCATAGGTGTGCTTAGTCAGTTTCTGAAAGACCTGACTGATAATCATTGGAATGTTGCAGTGCGCATACTTCGATATATTAAGAATGCTCCAGGTCATGGGTTGCTATATGAAGACAAAGGTAATGAAAAAGTTGTTTGATACTCTGTTGTTGATTGGGTAGGATCACCATTAGACTAGAGGTCCACTTCTGGATATTGTGTCCTTATTGGAAGGAACTTGATCTCATGAAGGAACAAGAAACATGAAATCGTTGCAATATCCAATGCCAAAGCTGAATATTGTGATATGGCAGTAGCTGCATGTGTGATCACATGACTCAGGAAACTTCTTCAACATATAAAATTTGGAGACATTCATAATATTAAACTATTATGTGACAATGAAGTTGCTCTCCACATTGCTTCAAACCCAGTCTTTCATGAATGCACTAAACACATTGATTGTCACTTTGTGCGAGAGAAGGTACTAAGGAGAAATCAACACTCATTTTGTCAGCTCCAAAGATCAATTGATAGACATGCTCACAAAATCCCTCAAGGGCTCTCGTGTTGACAATATTTGTAACAAATTTGGTTCATATGACATATGCTTCAGCTTGAGTGGAAGTGTGAAATATACGTATATTTTCCTTATTAGTTAATATTAGGTTTCCCTATTTATGTATCAATTTTGATTATAAATAAAGACATTGTGTGCGGTGGAGAACATGCAACACATTAATTTTCTTTCTTACAAGTTCATTCACCCCTCTTTTGTAAAAAGGGCAATGTTTTTACTTTTTCTTTTATAAAAAAAAGCTGCTAAATCTTTAGGAATTTCTCAAAATATGTTTGCCTCAGTTTCTTTTCAAAAGTCTAAAAAAGGTTTGACTAAACACTACTAATTTCACTAATTACATCATGGAATGTTCTTTATCAGCCATCCTAATTTCAGTAATCACATTATGGCATATTCTTATTAGTTATCCAAGGCCAAGGTCCATGTTGAGGAACTGAGTCGGAAGCTTTCCGATAGGGAGACCATAATGCACGTGGTATGTATCATATTGGGTATATCCAGTTCAATTTCAAATGTGGCTTTTATTTATCCCATATACCAATTGCCAAGCGACTAGCTTTTCTCAAAATAATTTATGTGCGTTTGTTATTCAGATTGTACGTGTTTAGCTTAACAATTACTTACGCACCTTATGCTGAGTTACGTGCTCAAATAGGAGTCATCATATTATACTGTTTTTACCTTAATTTTGACAGGATGGCCTTACAAACAACAAAGAAATGGCTAAGCTGAGGATGAGACTCCGCGTAACACAAGCAAAGCTGGATTCTTTCCGTTGTAGATACAAGGAAGCAATCGATGAGTCAGTGTTAACGAATAAGAAGTATAAAGACCAGTTGGCTTCAAAAGGATTGGAAGTGCTTAACCTAATGAAACAGCTAGCTACTGCCAAAGGCCAATAGGAAATTTGCATGGTTGTATGCTAAAGGATGTAATCTCGCATCCTGAGTCACGTCATTTTTTGTTTATCATTTACAGATAGACCCATCATTCCAAGTGGCATTAGTAATGTGTAAATCTTATGCCAATAGTGAAATTTGATAGATGAGTGTTGCAATTTCATACAATTCCTCAAACACTAAAATTTCTTCAGATATTAACAAATAACAACTACCATCGAATTTCCTACACAAGTACGGGCTACAAGCCCCTATTCCTATAAGAAGCACAATTAGAAAATGGTGACTGCATGAAATGAAAAAGACACTTTGACAATTGAATGACAGTAATGAGGAATGTTAGTACTCAACAAATTGGTTTGAGCTTGGATTTTCAAACTATTTGGATGAGGAAATTAAAATGGAAAAAGTAATTATCCAAAGGATTTAAAATCCCTCCCCTTAAATAATCTGTTTAGATGCTTATTTAAAAGAAATTTAAAAATTTTGACATTTTAAAATAGAATTGTTTGCTTGCTCATAGATTCTTGCTCTTGGCCTCTCCTCTATTACTACGGTAGATCTATTCGATGGTGGTGACTTCTCAAATCTAATCAACATCGTCGTGGTTGCTGTGTTAACATTGTCTTCGTTGTTGATCAAGCAATGGTGATTACTTCTTAGAATTATTCAACGCTATTGTGTGATATTGTCTCTGTGACAACGTGGTTGTCATTGTTGTCAATTGCTTGCTACATGGAGGCTTGGCAAGGCTAAGCGTGGAGGGTGTGAGAGTGATCTGGTTGGTTCGTCGGTTTTTGAAGTCCAACTATGGAGCAATAGGTTGGTGGTGGAGATGACGGTCCAAGAGATAGAGGGATAATTTGGGAAAGTAAAGATAAAGAAAAGAAAAAATATAAAAATTCTTTGTCATTCATTTTCATAAACATCTAATGGTCTATGAAACCATCTTGATATATTAGTGAGATTCAAAGTTGTAACTGTCTATGACCAGTTTATTGTTACATGAAATTTAAATTAATTTTTATGTATCAATTTTCATCTCTTGTTGGAAAATATATGTCCATGGTTTAGTTCTAAATTTATATGTTCTAAGTTTATGTTTTCAAAATATAATTGGAGAAAAATATATAAATGAAGAAAATGTAATTATTTAATTTCGAATAAAACATTTTATAAATGAAAGAATTCTAATTGTTCAATTAAATTACAAAATTTTAGAAGAAAATTGGATATTTTATAAAAAAATATAAGAAATTTAAAAAATGAAAAATTTTAAATTGCTTTGTCCAAACATAAGATTTAGAAAATGAAAAAAAAATATATTTATCTAAACAATAAATTTTGACAAAGAATTTTAATTGAAGTAATTGAAATTTCTATAATTTTAAATTTTCTAGAATTCCAAAATTTCATCCAAACACATTGTTTGTATAAACAAGTAGACATCGACATTGATGAGTTCTATAGTACTCAATTCATTTCGTGGACATATAATAAATAATGAGTGCATAAAACTGCATACCTCACGAGTACATATTGTAATGAGAAAGGTTTTAACTCATCAAATTGGTTTTAGCTTGGACTTATTAATTACCTGCAAATACTTGTAGGCATGGACATACAATAAATAAAATTTGAAAAGTCTTTAAATTTTTTAAAAGGATAAATAGTAACTTTTATCTCTGAATGTAAAAGTATTGATAAATTCATTCTTGAAAGATGAAAATTCAAGTTTAAGTCCCCGAAAGTGAAAAAGTGCAACAAATTCATCTATTTGTTAACTATTGTTTGTTATCATTAATAGAAGAGTCTACGTAGCACATAGAAACAAATTTGAAGTTACATTTTTTTAATTGTCACGACAATAAAAATTGT
This sequence comes from Glycine latifolia, assembly GCA_013407115.1. Lineage (NCBI taxonomy): Eukaryota > Viridiplantae > Streptophyta > Magnoliopsida > Fabales > Fabaceae > Glycine > Glycine latifolia. The sequence continues at coordinate 17,676,512 of CM023954.1, forward strand.
GTTATCAAATAAAAGGTTATAATATAATTATATTTATACTTACCATGTGTTTGTATCTTTGAAGATCGATGACAATCTTGTTTCAATAATAACATTGTTGGCTCCATTCTCCCTTTTCGCAATGAAAGTTTTTAACAAAGTTTTCTTTTTCCGTGATTTTAAATAAGGTGGTGTAGGGTATTTATATGCATCAAGAACTATTATACGCATGAAGAAGTGTTGGTGCAATATGTGTGAAATACTGTGCAATCATTGTGCACATCAGGAATCCTACCGGATCATGGTGCAAACACTATGCAATCCTGACAATCACAATGTTTGGATAGTGATTCTATATGATTCCTAACGATGCAGTGTTTGCATAGTGATTGTACAGGATTTTTTATTCGTATAGTGTTTACACAGTGATTCGGCAGGATTCTTGACATGCAGATTGTTTGCATAGTGATCTAGTAGGATTCCTGACTCACATAATGTTCCGCACAAATTCCATCGAGACTTCTTCACACGTATAACACTTCTTGATGTGTATAAATACCCTACACCAGCTTATTTAAAATCACGGGGACAAAAACTTTGTTAAAAACTTTCATTGTGCTAAAAACTTTCATTGTGCAAAGGGGGAATAGAGCCAACAGCGTTATTATGGAAACAAGATTGTCATCGATCTCAAAGATACAAACACATGGTAAGTACAAATAAAATTATATTATAACCTTTTATTTGATAACACAATTTTTATTGTCGTAGTAATTAAAAAAATATAACTTCGAATTTGAATTTTCATCTTTCAAGGACGAATTGATCAACACTCTACACATTCAATGAAAAAAATAGTTATTTACCATTTTTAAAATGTGCTAAATGTTTTACTTTTAGTTTATGCATTATGTTTTTCTAGTTGAAAAAATGACATTATGAGAACTTATCCTATTGGACTATAATTGGATAAATGGTATGACTATGCATAGACAAGCATTCATTAAGTATGGGCAAGGTACTAAAGTTGCAGCAATACTTCTCAATAATACTTAAACATGTATTTTTATGTCAATTTTAAGATAATATTTGAAATTAGGAGAGTTTTGAAGCTAGTTTATTTTCTTAAATATATTTTTTATGGACCACGATTTAGGGGTGTTTGCAGGTCAGTTCGATCCAGTTTTAGTCAAATTTAGGACTCAATCCAATCAAATTTGATCGATTTGATTTGATTTTTAGAAAATATTTTTTGAAACCCAACTCATTCATGGCCAGTTTGGTTTGGTTTAGGCTAACGAGTTACCCATTTAAATTTGATCTTTTTTTTTCTTAGAACTATTATTTTTTAACATGATTCATCCAAATATCTAATACAATTAACACAATAGGGTAAATTGTCATTTTCGTCCCTATATGTGTAGAGAATTGACAAATTAGTCCAAAAAATATGGAAATTCAAATTTTAGCCATCGAATGTGAAAAAAGTGATACAAATTCATTCATCTGTTAGCTTTCATTCGTTATCATTAATGAAAGAGCCTACTGACACAGGAAGACAAAAATGTCACAAAAATGATTGCCAACATGGATACAGAATAGATTGGATCAAAATGTTAGTAAATTTCCATATGACCAAAATGTCGCTAAGTTTTCATTGGACAAATTTTTCAAATCCCATATTTCGTTTCATGTAAGGGTAAAATGAAATTTAAGATAAATAGTCATTTTCGTCCCTGAATGTGTAGAGCGCTGACAAATTCGTTTCGAGAGATGAAGATTCAAATTTTAGTATATCCATTTACATGCATTGCAATTTTGCTACAACTATTTGTTTGTCTTCTCAGCTACCGAGATCATTGGCACATTGTTGGAACATAATACTATCATAGGATATTCATCCCTATTTTTTTCTCTCTTTCTACATATCCTTTTCCCTAGTTCTTTTTCACACTCTAAAAGTTTTCATCAATTTGGTGTTCTTTTTTTTTACCAAAAACACATCCTTTACTCGTTTCTGTATTACCAAACTTCCCAATACCATTCAAAATGCCTACAAAATTTGAAGCAACATTTAAGGTTGTTGGATCGACATTGATTTTTGAAGTATGATTTCGAACAAGGATGTGATCTATTCTATTTTATTCTTTCTCTCTGTGTTAGAATTATTATTATCAAAGTTGATTTTGTTTTTTGTCCCTTTTGTTTAATGCGTTTTGAAAATTCTTATGTGTTAGACCCAATCCTGTTTAAGATAGAAGTTGACACTTGACAATGTTAGATATGCACTTAATTGGTTGTTGTCCTTTGGGCTAGTAAGACCATTTTTTTAAAAGAAACTTTATTAATTACAAGTTAGAACAAAATTAAGCGTGTTGATATTGAATTACAGGTTAAAAGAAAATCAAGTGTGTTGGTCCAATGGAATAACTAAATTATATTTTACATGTTAGAATAAAAAAAAAGAACGAAAAAGATAGAGATAAAATTATATTTTATCCTTAAATAAAATGAAATTTGAGGTTTGACAAATTAGTCCAATGAAAACTTACTATCATTTTGGTCCAATATATTCAGCAACCATATTGAGAATCATTTTTGTGATATTTTTGTCTCTTTATGCCACATTGATCTTTCATTAACGGTAGCTAATGAATGAATTTGTCGCACTTGTTTCACTTTCTAAGACTAAAATTTGAATTTTTATCTTTCGGAAATGAATTTGTCAGTGCTATATACATTTAAAGATAAAAATGACTATTTATCCTAACACAATATTATCAAATGTCTGAAAGTAGTAAAATTAATTCATTTAATATCATCAACATAACATTCTAAAATAGACTAATACAAATTAAAAGAAAATATTCTTCAACGAGATTTACTATAATAATCTGAACCACAACTATTTCTAACAAACTAATTTCTTACAATAAACTTTGGTGCAACCAGATTTGTGGAAACAAATGAACAAAATATGATTCATTAATATCATAAACATTTGTCATTCAAACATTTGGAGTCTTAATATTAACAATATTTAAAGTAAAACCAAACAATAAAAATTTTGATCGATTTTGATCGGTTCAGTTCGATTTTGATCAGATTTACAGATCTAAACTCGTGACTCAACCTGCATATTAACAATTTTGATTGGTTCGATTCAATTTTGATCCAAGTACATAAATGAATCAATCCAAATTATTTACATTTTGAGTCAATTTGAATTCACGTATGACTCGTACCCATAAACACCCCTATCAGGATTATTTTATATTAAAATAAATTCTATTTAAGTCAAGTAAACTTTTCTCTAGGTGACAAAACAAACTTATAAGTAATTAATTTGTTATGACTTGAGACGTAATTACGAAAGGGGGAAGGGAATTTCAGTTGAGACTTTTATTTTCCACCCAATCCATCTTAAGTCCACACAAACAAAACACCTGACTTTCGTCTACATAGCTCACCCACCTCTTCGTTATACATTCTCATTTATGCGCATGTAGACGTACACCCTCAACTTAAAGAAAAGTAAAAATGGAGGAGTTGGGATTCAAGAGAAGTTAATCCTACTGTAATTCAGATTAACTTTTTTTTTTTTTTGTATAAGAATGGTCTGAGAATATATTTGGACCTAATCTAACCGTACAAGTTGACCTGGAAGGTAAGAGTTACCTCCCACCTATAACCTTTAACTTGTTCATATCAGTAGTTGATATGAAACTAAAACCGGACCGATGACCTTTCCGGACCAGATTAGCTTTCGGATCGGACGTGCAATCAAACCGGTACGACCCATCCGGTTTCCTTCAAACCAAGTGACCCGCCAGATATGAGACCCGGATCGGGTTGAGCTGCTTCCCTAATTAAAAACCAAAAATCATTTTGGAAACGACGCGTTTTGCGGTGTTGCCTTTTTCACTTTGTAATAACCTAGGTTTATAATTAAGAGAAAAAGAAAGAAAATTTAAATTTAACTATATTCCGTCACAAAAAGTGTTAGCGACGGAATTAGCGACAGATTAGCGACGGATTTTGCGACGGATTTAGCGACGGCCAGAAATGTCCAGAAGGCCATTTTTTCACTGGAATTTGGCGCTGGAGGCGTGAAATTGGCGCCCGGAGCGCCAAATCTCGGGCAGGCACCCTATATAAAGCGTTTTTCACGAATTTTGGGGGGCAAAAATCAGTTTTCTTCTTCCCCAAAGCTTTGTTCCTCCATTGATGACTTGGAGAGCTTCATACCCGCTTATCCTTTGATCTAAACACTTGATAACCAACTAGGAAAGTGATTAGAACCCCGAGAGGAGAGAAAACCCCCGATTGATTCTTGAGAATAGCTGAGAAACAGTGAGATTTGATTTCTCTGAGAGAACCTTTGAGAGCTCAGAATTTAGAGGCAAAGGAGGCCTTGATTGAGCAAGCTACCTTAGGGAAAGCGATTCCCAGGTGTTTCTGAACATCACAGAGGTAAGAAATTTGAGCTCTAACTGTTGGTTCTGTGGTTTGGATTTTGTGATTTTGGGGTTATCTTAAGGGGTGTTTTTGGAGGTGTTAGAGCCGTAATTAGGCTCGGACTCTGTAGAGTTTTATGCTCAGAGGACTGTTCTAAGGAAGTTAGAGCCTTGAATCATCATTACTGATGAAGTTTGATTTTGGCTCTGAGTATGTATGAGCAGAGATAAAAGACTAGTATTATGACTAGTATGAACCTTAGAGCAGTTGATAAAGTTGCTCAGGAGACTATATAGATGAGATTGACCGGTTGAAACTGCTGATAATGAGAAGTTGGATATTGAGAAGGTTAAAGCAGGGATATGCTTTATGTTAGACTGATCAGAGTCCGTGTAGAGACTCTGTAGCCTTAATGAGGCTGAGAGAGAGATCCTTGTGAAGGGTCTGAGATCACTTCTATAGTGATCAGTATATGTTTATAGAGGGGATGATAGTTCCTTTCGTTTAAACGTCCTAAAACCATATTTGATATGTTGTATGCTTGTTTTGTATAGGACGTGAGCTTGATAGCTCTGGTGGTGTTGACCACGAGGCCGGGAGAGCCGGTGATCTGTCTAGAGCAGGTAAGCTCTTGATTCTTGAATGTATTCCCTTTTGTTGTGTTCAGCCATTCACCAATCTGAGGTGATGGTTCTGTTATGTTGTTATACACATGTTGTTGATTGGTTATTGGTTTGATTGGCTGATGAATGATGATTGTGCCTATGAGAGGGTAATGACTGTGATTTGAATTGTGATGCTTGTCTTTTGGTTTGGATCCAGAGATGGATGATTATGATTTGTTTAGTTGGAGATAAGCATGATTGATTGTGGAATCCTATGGTAATAGGATAGATGACATATGATGGATATAGGCCTGATATGAGATGTTTCCTGTAAGATAGAGGCCGGCCCGGTATATAGGAGTCCTCCAGAAGTGGTTGTACCTATATATTTTCGGGGTGCCT
>CM023954.1:17681965-17819733 GCA_013407115.1 Glycine latifolia
ATGATAGAGGAGCCGGCCCGGTATATAGGAGTCCTCCAGACGTGGTTGTACCTATATATTTTCGGGGTGCTTCTGATAGATAGTCATTATTGAGACAGGATATGAGTTGTAGCTCATGATAGAGGAGCCGGCCCGGTATATAGGAGTCCTCCAGACGTGGTTGTACCTATATATTTTCGGGGTGCTTCTGATAGATAGTGATTTCCTGCCATGAGATGTCCTAGTATATATTGGATCCTCTGTGAGTAGGGATCGGCATATATAACTAGATGAAAGCATACGCAGGATGATGATGATAGGTGATAGATGGTGATGGCTATCGGAATCACATGGATTTTGGCAGATGGTTGTACATTGACTGCCTATGTGTTGATTGAATGAACTGTTGATGATTATGATGCTCTGTTTGTGTACATGTTGTCAGTGAACCAGGGGAAGGAAATACCTTCAAGGGCCCTGAGTTTACTGAGATTTTATATCTCACCCCTTGTGTGGGGCTATGTTTTGCAGGTGATTCTTCCAGAGTAGCAGGGAGATCCCAAGGCAAGAAGCCTGTGCAGGATTAGCTGCTGATGGATACCTTAGGCTAGATGACTGGAGCATGTTGCTCAGATGTTTTGTTCTAGCTTTTGGTTGAGTATTTTGTTGTACCCTGAAGGGATATTTGTATAGTTTTGTACTGTACAGAGAACTTTGATGTATATTCACCATATTATAGTGTACAGTGTTATGATAGTGACCCTTGATGATGTCACTTTTTAGTTATACTTCCAAACTGCTTAAACTCTGATTGTTTATCTGCTTGATTGTGAATTTTGTGGTTAGTAATGATCCTTCTAGCGGAGGGGGCGTTACACACTTCTCAGAGAATTCCCCCACCGTAGCAGCGGCACACAACCTTAGTAGCTAACTCGACTCGCCGCTGCTCAATCTAAAGCTTGAACGCCGCAATCTCGCCGGCGCACGCATGGTATGGGTGCAGGAACTCGCACACTCAGTGCAGTCCGAATCTTGTCGGCGCCTAGTCTCGGAGTTGGAAGGCTTTGATATGGTTTTATCTCTCCTTCGCATGCACAGTATATCTTCTTCCACTGCTGATTTTTTCAAAAGTTAATAATTTTTTCTGAGCACTCAGATTTCTTTCAGATATGGTTTATGCTACATGGAATTTCAAGTTACACTTGCAAGGTGGACTCTGGCACTCTGCTTTTGGGTACAGTGGCCAAAGTACCACGTTTTGAGCGCTTTTTTCCTTTAATGTCACGGGAGGAAAACAATTTTTTAAAGTGTCACGAGACCAAAATGGTTGACCAATTAAGCCACATATATCAGCTGACTTGGCATTTCGTGATTGGCTGGGCAGAACAGTACTGACAGGGAGTGAAGTTCGCCGGGACCAGTTGCGGAAACTGTGCCACGTGGCGTCTGCTCAGAAGTCGCCATCTACAACAGCGAATTAGTTGCACAGCCTGGCCACGTGTCGAGCTACCCGGAATGCGCCTTAGGGCCCAGCAAATTAAGGTAGGCCCACTATAAAAAGGATTGTCACTTTCCAGTGATCCACTTCTTCAATTTTCTGCACTCCCTCCGTTCACTACTTCCCTCTTCTAGGTTTTTTTTTTATTTTTGGTAATTAAGTAATTTATATTTTAATTTGTGAATATATTTTTTAATTTATGTAGTTTTAGTTTGATAAATACTAAAACTGTGGTAGCTCACTTTTGTGATATTATTTGGATATAATTTTTTAATACTTTTATGTTTTAATTTTTTGTAATTTAGTATTTTATAATTTAAATTTTGAATATATTGATTCTCTATGTAGTTATAGTTTTTAAATAATATTTAAGTTGGAGATTTAAAACATTAGGTTAGAGGATTAGAGTGTTAGCTTATTTTTTTTACTACTATTTCTATTTTAATTTTTGGTAAGTTAGTATTTTGTAATTTAAATTTTGAATATATTTATTATTTATGTAGTTTTAGTTTTTTAATAATATTTAGGCTCGAGATTTAAAATATTAGGTTAGAGGATATGTAGTGTTAGTTTTATTTTTTTTTACTACTATTTCTGTTTGAATTTTTTGTAATTTAGTATTTTGTAATTTAAATTTTGAAAATATTAATTATTTATGTAGTTTTGGTTTTTAAATAATATTTAGGCTCGAGATTTAAAACATTAAGTTAGAGGATATATAGTGTTAGTTATTTTTTTCTACTTTTTCTGTTTTAATTTTTTGTATTTTGAATTTTGAAAATATTGATTATTTATGTAATTTTCGTTTTTAAATAATATTTAGGTTCGAAATTTAAAACATTAGGTTAGAATATATAACAAAAAAATTTTATGACATTAGTAATGAAGTAATTTAAATAATTAACTTTAGTTATCCTATAACAAAGAAACAAATTATTATTTTCTAATAAATATATTAATAAAATATTATTATGATAGTTATTGTAAGAATTAAATTTAAAATAAAATAAAAATTATAAAATGTTGATTAAATTTAATTAAATTTAAAATGATAATATTGACTATTAAATAAAATATTATATATATATATATATATATATATATATATATTTCTAATATATATATATATATTAGAAATAATATATAAATAATTTATATATACCTGTATTTTATGGTGTATATAAATTATATTATTCGCTCATTATATTTATATATAATACTTTTTATACCACAATTTTATTTACTTTCGTTACATAAATTTTTTTTTCGTATTTTATGTTTTTTTCTGCTTGTAATATTTTATACAAAGTATGGGTACAAACACAATTTTTCATGGCAAACATGAGAAGTTAGTTTACAAAGACAAGACAAAATTACCTTGTATGGGTGAAAAGGGTTGGTGTTGAATTTAAAATGATAGTAATTTTAGAAATTTTAAATTAGGCATGTTTAATTAAAAATGACAATATTATTACATTTGGCTATTAATTTTTTTATGGACGTATAGAATATTTTATTTTGGTTAGGCATTTGTTGTTCGGGATTATTTATTAGAAGAATGGATCACGATGAAGATGTTCGATCGACGTCACTAGCTGAGTCTCCATTGAACGTGATTGACCCCGGTTCATCCGTACAGACTCTCCTTACCACTCATTTTGCACAAATTAAACTAAAAAATAACACAACTTTTACGATAATGTGTTCGGAATTCAAAATTCAACTAAAAAATAACACAACTTTTACAATAATGTGTTCGGAATTCAAAATTCAACTAAAAAATAATAGAGCTTTTGCGATAATGTGTTTCGAATTGAAAATTCAACTAAAAAAAATATAGCTTTTACGATAATGTGTTTCGAATGGAAAATTCAACTAAAAAATAACATAGTTGCGATAATGTGTTTCGAATTGAAATTTCAACTAAAAAATAACACAGCTTTTACGATAATGTCTTCGGAATTGACAATTCAACTAAAAAAATAGAGCTTTTATAGAGCTTTTATGATAATGTGTTTCAAATCGAAAATTCAACTAAAAAATAATAGACAAAGCTTTTAGGATAATGCGTTTTTAATTGAAAATTCAACTAAAAAATAATTGAACTTTTACGAAAATGTGTTTGGAAGGACATAATCAACTAAAAAAATGGAGAGCTTTTACGATAATGTGTTTCGAATTCAAAATTAAACTAAAAAATAATAGACAAACCTTTTACGATAATGCGTTTGTACTTAAAAATTCAACTAAAAAATAATTGAACTTATACGAAAATGTGTTTGGAAGGGTGGAAGATCAACTAATAAATTGGAGAGCTTTTACGAATTCATGTTTGGATTTTAAAAATAAAAAAGCATTCATGTGTCAATGTAAAAACGGAAGAGGTATATATAGGCCCAAGTTCGCTGGCCCATCCAGCAAAATAAACCTCTTAATTCACTCTGGCCCACAGTGATTTAATAGCCATGTGACACATGGCGTTTTCCACATAATCTGCTTCTTGTCTAGGCGAATTAGGATAGGCCCTCTGACACACGTAATTCGCTACAGTAACCAGCGAATTACGTGGCCAGTCACGGAACGCCAAGTTAGCTGGCATATGTCGCTTAATTGGCCAGCGATTTTGGTCTCATGGCAGTTTGGAAAATTGTTTTCCTCCTGTGGCATTCAGGGAAAAAAGCGCTCAAAACGTGACACTTTGGCCACTGTGCCCTGCTTTTGAGGAACATGTGCAGTCTTTTGTCATTTGGAATTGGACAAAGGCAGACAAAGTTACTTACTAGTTTTTTTTCTATTTCTTTTATTTATTTAAAAAGTTTCTTACTAGTTAGAGGCTTATAGCACTGTTTCTTACTAGTTAGAGGCTTATAGCACTGTTATCCGTGCAAAATATATGTTTCTAGAGATTGTGGTTTCAAAACATTAATCAAACTTGTTAGTTGTTACTGTAATTGGACTATGTTATGGGTTTAAAGAGATTTAATTGTTTTTAGAAGTTGGTAGTTATTTAATTGTTTGTGGTATAAATTTAGAGTATATATATGATAAATAAAATACGTAAGTCTTACACAAGGATAAATGTATCCTACATAATAGTAACAATATATTCGAAAGTTTGGATATCAAATCTAAATTGATCACTTGTATTTTCAATTAGTTAAGTTTATTAAATTAACGGAAAAATAATTAAAAAGATTATTTGAATATTTTTTGATTTTGGTATTTATAAGAAAGTAATTAAACAAATATAAAAATATGTTTAAGTGATGATAAGAATGAAATTTCCTTCAAATTTCAATTTAATACACTTAATTTTTTAAAATAAATTGTGATTTTATATTTTGAATATTATTCAAATTTCAAATTGACTCTCAATTAAAGATTTAAATTAATATATATATATATATATATATACACACACACACAAAATATTAACATAAAATAAAATCTTAGCTAGATGTGTGATCTTATAATTAACATTTTTCGTCAAAATATCTTTTTTTTATATATCAACCATAGACTCACTCATTAAATTTAAATTTTATACTAATTTCAATAGATTGTTTTAGTTAAAGGAGAGGTTGCATATAAAATAGATATAAAATAATTTTCTTTAAATTTTTTTATATAAAATTAAAATTTTACTTAAATGATTTACAATAACCATTACATTGATAACTTAAGATTATGTAGTCTTATTAATAAACAAATAATTATAAACAATAGATCATATCTTAACAACATTTATCACTTAATAATTTAAACTGACAAAAAAATTAAAAAATGTAAAAAAAATGAAATCCTTGGGGGACTAAGGCAAAGGCTTCATTGACCTTATGGTCTCCACGATCTTGGTTATGACTTATTAGTACCAAATTTTCTCCAATCTTATACCTAATAAAATTCCTTCCACCGTTAATTATCGATTCTCAAATTAACTAAAGGATATGATCAAACTCAAAAGAAGTTCTTTGCCTTAAGTCAATATCCAATAACCATGGATCTATCAATTTAAGCCAAATGATAAAATCAATTCTAGGATAATTGATTAAAGATTAATTAATCTGTCAGAGATTATCAAAACAATTTGATAATGCAATTTGGTATAAAACATTTTCTACCTATATCTATCATTTACAAGCATATGATTACTACTATGCAATTGATTGAGTATTAGAATGATTGATTCCAAATAAACACTAAAATAAGGAATATAATTAATTAACATAAAAATAATGAGAAAATTCATTAAGAACAAGGAGATGAGTACATATGGATAGTTACATCATAACCCCCGAACTAAGGGAACTAGTCACTCATAATCAGAGAAAAACTAGCAATCCTATAAGGAGTAAACATGGACATACCAATAGTCAGAAATGATGATCACGATCCTTCCTAACGGTGTTGCCTATGCTCTTCAGTTCTCAAAAGCCCTCAAGGTTCTCTCAAAATTCACAAAAGACAAGAATAAAACTTAATGTCTATTTTTTGTACAAAGTCTAGAGATCTATATATATCTTCTTAAAGATATCTCATGAAAAAGCGCACTACGACTGTGGTGAATCCACCAAGACTGTTATCGTAGATGGCACTAAAGCTCTCGATTGTTATGGATTGACCACGACCCTCTTGGTTGACCACGACTTTCTTGAGTTGACCACAATAGTGGTTAGCCTTGTATAGGTATGCAATTTAAGAAAGCACAACAATTGAAATAGGTGCTTCACATTTTCTATGATTGGGGAAATGCTTTCGCACGAGTACCAATTTGATTAGCATATCATAAATGAGCCTCTTCTGAGCCCGAGCCCCCTCTGAAACCATAAAAGCATATGTCTAGTCTCAGCTAAACCCAACGTTACATGCCACGAGACGAGGCTACTTCCATCCAAGGGAAAAGTGAAGTCCCGGTAAGCAAGCCATGATCTTGCTGGCGGAGCAGCATGCCGAAAAAAAAGTCAATTCATGTGACAAAGTTAACCATTTTGCCTTTGAAGTGGAAGGGCTTTCTCGGCTAGAGTGTCGTTATGGAGGTTTGTGGAAGTCATTCCAACCACGACCGTTATCAGATCCTTGACGCTATTGTTGGAGGGTTGTTATCATCTGACCATGGTCGTGCTGATTACCACAGTTGTGGTGAATGGACCACAACCGTTATCAAGTGTAGAGTATTCAAATCTTCATAAATCTGTGCAATTTCCAACTTTTTCACTTAATTGAGTGGTTGTACTTCTGCAATACAAAACTAGTGTTTAAACGTGAGTTCTACCAATAAAATGCATGTAAAATGACACAAAAACTCACACAAACCACCCAAAAAGTGGTTTATCAACTTCCCCACACTTGAGAGCATTGCTTGTCCTCAAGTAATTATTCCAGTCCCCAATCAAAACAAATTTTCCCTGGGCAGTACTCATGCAACAAAAATTGGGGTATCACAAATTTACTCAGGAATCCATTAAGCTTATAATTAACATGCAAACAGTCTTAAAGAGTTTCAAGTTCACTCTGCTCACCATCTCTTAGTGTTTACAATGTTATATAGAAAAACAGATATACTTAAGATCACAATTCAATGAGTAAATTAATAAATCAATCAAATTAACTCAAATAAATCCAAAATTCCAAATAAGTGAGACATATTAGGTTGTAATGAGGTCAAACATGTAACATAAGGTAGGTACCGAAAGAAACATGCTAATCAAAGGACTTCACTCAATTATATAGAAACACCCATAAATCAAGAGAACTTTTACCTGTTTTTGCACCTTTCTTTTTTTCATTTAACCTTTGATCCCTTTTTCCTTTCTTTTTTATTTGTTTTCGAGTACAATAATTCATATATATTTTCTTTCTTTTCTCATTTTTGTTTTTGTTTTTGTTTTTCATCAACCCTTTTTTGTCTTTGATTTCACTTGAGATAAAGGTCTTAGGATTTATTCACTATAACAACCTGGAATATGTATTACTTCCCCCTTTTTCCTCATATCAATAATATTCACACAATATAGTTCAAGGACCAACAAAGAACAATCATTCAGATTCAAAGTGGTCAACTAAGGGAAAAACTAATCAAAATAATTCACAGTTCTAAAGAAAGCCAATCAGAGCCTCATCTTTTCAGAAAATTCAAAATTCATTCAAGGTACTGAAATATACTAAAAATAAAAACTGGAACTAGAATAGAAAAAAATACAAGGAAAAGAAATGAAAGAAAAACCTCCTCAAGATGGAGGTGGACCCTTGTAGTTGTCTCAAAATTTCATCTGTGTTGCAAAGCTCTTTGTCATCATCTAATAGTGTTGCTTGAATTTGGCATCCTAAGCATCCATGCAACTGAGCACCATTGCTTGATGTGTTTCAAGGGGTGTCTCCATCTGATCGAGGCACTGCACAAGAGAGTGCATGTTAAACTCTTGAGCAGGTTGCTCTTGATGTTGGGGCTCCTCCTCATAATGATGGACTATGGAGCAATGCCATTGGTGGCTCTGAGGCGGTGACTGATGTTGTGGCTAAGGCTGTTACGGCTGGGGATGAAGTTGTTGATCAAGTGGTGGAAGAGATCAGGCCAAAGCATACCCACCTACCTTCTTCTCAATAATCTTCATCTATAGCAGGGTGTAGCAATCAGTAGGCTTGGTCGAAGCACGTTGTCGGTTGATATTGGATTAAAGCCATAGTGGGCGATCTATGTGATAAAAGACCCCACACATAGATATCTAACATGGTTGGGTGAAATGTAGACTTGATATTGTCGGATGAACTGGACTCCTGCATTGCACCGTAGTAGCCCGCTGGTCATGCACCATAGTGGGAAGAGGTCCTTGGATGTGATCGATCCTATGCTTTTCTTCTTCCCATGTAGACTCCTTGTGAGTCACCGATGACAAATGCATAAAGTTGGGTCACAAAGGATGCTGGCCTTAGAGACGCTAGGATGAAAGAAGGTAGACCCAATGATCTCCTTGAAGAAGGTTGCCTCTTGGTACTAACGCTTGGGCTTCTTGATGAAAGCCATATGATATTCCTCTGTTTGAATAGACTCAGACGTCTTGAACCTGAGGATGACGTTGAACTTAGAGAGAGAGTCATACGTTGGGTTTGGTCGAGGAGGGAAAATGCTACCATGTGCTCGACAGGAGGCACTAGGTGGTTCTCCACATCATCATCGACATCTAAATCGATATCTTCACCATGGAGTTCCACACTTGGCACGTGGAGACAAACTCCATTGTGATATCTCTCATAAGATGTGGTGGGAGATGGATGCACCCCATTGCCAACCAATAGTTGTGAGATAATGATGGACTCTATCATAGAGGCCTAAGTCCTGGAGAACGTAATCCTCAAGGTATTGACAGTCGATAATCTGGAACTAAGTCTCTCTCCATAATCGCATAATGCTCGATGAAGGTTGGAGGGACTCGTGAGTCATGGTGCTTGAGTTCCTCTTGAGGATGTGGTTGTGGTGAATGTAGAATCGAAGCCTTAAGGCCTGGCTGCTGAGCATGGGATCTATGTGGGCATTACCACCACAAGACATGGCTGAAAAAATAGAAATAGTGCAAAAGAAAAGGAAAATAGAAACATAAGAAAAAGTTTTAGATGGATAAAATGGGAAAAAAGGGCACCACGATCATTGTGATGGTGATCATAGCCATGGTGCTGTGTGGTGACCCTCAATGTCAAGACACCATAGTCATGGTGAGTGTGATAACGGTTGTGGTGCCAAGTGAAGGCTGGGACATGAAGTGCTAAGAAAAAAGGACAGAGCACCACGACTGTGGTGAAAATGTGATCGTGACCTTGGTGGTATGTTGACCTTGGTCAGAAGAGAGAGGAATGAGATCATGGTGACTACACCCGTGGTCATTGTACTTTTTGTAGTAACTCCATTTTTTTATTTTTTTTCATAAAAAAAAAATTGATCATGGTCATGGTTAAAATAGCATAGCCATTATCTTCATTGATGATAACTTCCTGGGCCATGGTCATATGACCACGACCATACTCGGATTTGACAGTGAAGAAGTGGGTAGTGGGTAGTTGACCACGATCGCAGTACTCATTGGTAGATTGACTTAAAGCTAAGTTAAAAATTCAATAAAAACATAGATTAAGTGGACATAGGTCATAGATTGCCTCCGAAAAGTGCTTATTTAATGTCACAACTTGACATATGAAAAAGGAAGAAAATCAACCACCCTCAAACAAGGTGATTTTTCCTTTTTGGATTGATCCTATAGTATAATTATCCATTCCATAGCTAAGAGCTAGAATGGTGATGCTATTCCCCTTTTTCATACTCCATCTAGGATCTTTTGGAATGATTTTCTTCCTTGAAAGGTCTTCCTTCACCACACTTGGGTGAGGATTAGCCACAATAGTCTTCATCTTGTTGGTGGCTTGCACAAAATTACATGTAGGGGAAGAGGAAGAGTTAATTGTCGGATCAAACACTTTCTCCTCATCACCCAACCTCCAAATTATTTTCC
Source organism: Glycine latifolia (assembly GCA_013407115.1). Lineage (NCBI taxonomy): Eukaryota > Viridiplantae > Streptophyta > Magnoliopsida > Fabales > Fabaceae > Glycine > Glycine latifolia. The sequence continues at coordinate 17,691,941 of CM023954.1, forward strand.
CTTGTCAGAGATCAATCAAAACCCCCTTTGTGTAGAGGAAGGGTCGTCCCAAAATAATTGGGATTTCTTCATCCTCCTCCATGTCCATAATCACAAAATCAACTGAAAAAATGAATTTTCCAAATTTAACTAGAAAATTTTCAACTATTCCCCATAGATAAGTAAAAGTCCTATCTGCTAGCAAAAGAGAAATGTTAGTGGGTTGAGGTTCTTGTAACACCAACTTCTTATAAAAAGAGTAAGGCATCAAATTAATGCTAGAACCCAAGTGACATAAAGCTCTATTAACTTGTAAGTTGCCAATAGTACTGGGAACTGAAAAGTTCCCTGGATCACTAAGCTAAGGTGGCAAATTCATTAAAAATTATATCAGAGCATTCTTCGTTGAAAAGTTTGCCAACTTTCCTTTATTTGAAAGAATTTCTTTTAAATATTTGGCGTACTTTGACATTTGAGCAATTGCCTCAGCGAAAGAGATATTAAGATGCACCCTTTTAAGCATCTCAACAAATCTCGCAAATTGTCCATCCTCGCTCTTGCTTTTCAATCTTTGAGGGAAGGGAACACTTACTCGAGGAAGTGGCAGTACCTCCTTCTCACCCTCCCTCTTTGCAACTGGAGAAGATCAAATGCAATGGGAAATAAAAGAATAAATAGTAGAAAATAAATAAAGAATAAAAAATTTATATAAACAAAACTATTTTGTTTAACAAAACTAAACTAGTTGAGAATTTCGCAATGAGTCCTCGACAATAGTGTAAGTAACTTGATGCGTAAAATATGTTAGGATCGCACAAGGGCAAGTGTACCCTACGCAATAGTAATAGTGGACTCGAAAGTCTGGATATCAAACCAAAAGGACCAATTATATTCCCAATTAGTGAAGTTTATTAAATTAATAGTAGGAATACTTAAAAAGAGGATTTGAATATTTTTTTTGGTTTTGGTTTTTATAAGAAAGCAATCTAATGAATATAAAGAGAGGTTTAAGTGATGATAAGAATGACTAGGGGTTATAACTCACTAATACCAATTTCCCCCATTTATAATCCTAATGAAATTTCTTTCCTAGTTAATTATCGATTTCCAAAATCAACTAAAACCTATGGTCAAGGTCAGAATATGCTCTCTGCCTTAAATCAATACCCCAATGATCATGGATCTATCAATTTAAGTCAAAGGATAAAATCAATTCTAGAGATGATTAATTAAAGATTAACTAATATATCGGAGATTATCCAAACATTTTGATCATGCAATTTGGTATAAAATGTTCTCTACCTAGATCTACCAATTACATGCAGATGATCATTACTGTGCAATCAACTGAGTATTAGAATGATCAGTTCCAAATAAACATTACAATAAGGAAAATAATTAATTAACATAAAAAATGAGAAATTCTATTAAGAACAAGGAGAGGAGTACATATAGATACTTAGATCATAACCCTCAGACTAGAGGGACTAGTCACTCATGATCAGAGAAAATCTAGTAATCCTATAAAGAGTAAACATCGACATACCAATAGTTAGGAACGATGATCGTGATCCGTCCTAACGATATTGTCAAGCTCTTCACCTCTCATAAGTCCTCATGGTTCTCTCAAAATTCATAAAAGACAAGAATAAAACTTAAATGTCTATTTTTTTACAAAGTCTAGAGACCTATACATAGCTTCTTAAAGATATTTCATGAAAAGATGCACTATGGCCATGGTGAATCCACCACCACCGTTATTGTAGATGGCATTGAAGCTCTAGGCTATTATGGATTGACCACGACCCTCTTAAGTTGACTATTGTCGTTATTAGATCCTTGAGGCAGTTTTGGAAGGGTTGTTATCATCTGATCATGGTCGTGTTGATTATCACGGTTGTGGTGAATGGACCATGGCCGTTATCAAGTGCAGAGTCTTCAAATCTTCATAAATTTGTGTAATTTCCAATTCTTTCATTCAATTGAGTGGCTTTACTTTTGCAATACAAAACTAATTTCCAAATGTGAGTTCGGCTAAGAAAATACATGCAAAATGACACAAAATACCAACCAGAAAGTTGTTAATCAACATTATTAACTAATAGAATTATATATATATATATATATATATATATATAATGTTTTTTTAATATATATCGGGTTAAACCGAACCAATTAGTGACCAATTGGGTCGACCATAGACCCATCAATCCAGTCTGTCGATTAGGTCGTTGACCCGACCAGTTTTCACAACATTGAATAAACCCCTACCCTTGAGGCTGCAATTCACACAACTCCAAAAAGATCACAACTAAGGTGGGTTAGGGATTATCGCAACTAAGATGCTTCCTAGTGCTAGATTTTAGGATCTTATCGGCAAGTTAGGAATGATTAATGAGGGGGAGCGTTGAGATATGTGTCATATATCTTTAGGATATTATGGGATACTTATCTTTAGGATATCATAAATATTTGTTCCCCAATTTTTTATTATTCCTTTTTTTAGTTTAAGAGGTAAATGAGTGATTTTACATTATTCACAATTGAGTATATAGTCCTTTTTTTACTAATGTTTTTCTCACTGAATATGTCTATTGTACACGAGATGTATCTAACGAGAAAACTTTTATTATGTAAGAATGAGAATAATAAATACTATTAATTAGATCTTATTATGAATAGTTGTGATTAAAACACATAAATCATGTATTTCTCTTAAAGTTATCTGAATCTTTTAAGTATTAATGTGATCTTATATCTTGATCATCATCTATATATGATTTAGATTTTATGTTCAAAAAATAAGATTGGTTTTCTCATTAGATGTCTCCTATGTATAGGAAATATATCTAGTGAGAAAACTTCTTTCATGTGAGAATGAGAAAATTAGTACTCTCTCTGATTTTTAATATAAGATACTTGTAACAAAATTACACACCAATAAAAGTAAGTAACTTACTTAATTTTATTGATTTTTAAAATATATTACTAATGTGCCAAATTTATCCTTGTTAATAATTATTACTATTAACTTGTTATGGGTGATCTTTTACATTAAAGTTTGAGAGCATTATGCACCACTATCAATAAAAAAACACATACTTATTTTTGTCACCAAAGCATAGATACTTAATACGGACAAAGAATAATAAATAATGCTTCATAGGAATCATAAAATACCTTTTAAAAAAAGACCATCAATTTCTTTTAGACTTGAATGTAATTTTGGTTCTCCTATTTTGTTCAATATGCAATTTTGGTAATTTCATTTTAAAATAGAGACATTTGTTTCATCTACTTTTAAAAAAATCCACAATTTTAATCCTTATATTTCAAAATAGAGACAGTTGACCATTCTATTTTAGAAAATTCACAATTTTGATCCTTATATTTAAAAACATGCAATTTTGGTCCAATCTTCAATATTATCTATATTTTATTTCTTACATTTCTAATTAATTAAATCACTTTTTGATAATACCTTAAATGAATATGTTAAGTCTAGGATTTAACTAGATCAAAATACAATAAATACAACATATGCAAAATTAAGAATTTGACTAAAATTATAGATTTTGTAAAATAGAAGGAGTGAATGTCTTTATTTTAAAATAGGGAACTAAAGTTGCATATTTTTAAAACAGATGGACCAAATGTCTCTATTTTAAAATGAAGGAATCAAAATTATGGATTGAGTAAAATAAGGACAAAATATATTTAAATCTTTCTTTTAAATGGTGACTTATATTAAGAATCTAACCAGATATTATTAATGAACTTTTGGTATTTTAAGATTTTTGAAAAGATTAAAACAATGAATATTTTTCTTTTAGTAAAAATAAGATTTTGCAGTATATTTTATGGTTAAAATTGACACTTCTAGTCATGAGTGGAATGAAAAAATATACAAGAATTAGTCATACTACAAAGTCCTCATAAATTGACACTTCTAGTCGCGAGTGAAATGAAAAAATATACAAAAATAAGTCATACTACAAAGTCTCTCATGCATAAACCAACAAAGTCTTCTATAAATTATATTTTATAAAAAGGATGTCTCAACATTTGTACATCACCATATACACATCCCTTACACATTTTGGTTACATTATTGACCCAATTGTCCACAAATTTTACAAGGGAGAAGAAGATATACTCCCTATAATAATTCTAGTATGCAAGCATTACACATGGATCTCCTTTCCTTTCCTTTTTTTAGTTTGCATTTCTTGTTTAATTTAATTACTACATTTTTTAAAATTGTTCTGAAATAATAAAATCATAATATATAAAGAAAATTTATTTAATTAGATTTTATACTATATTTTTTTAAAAAATATATTAAAGTTGATAATAACACATTTGTTAGTTCAAATACAAAAAAAAAAAGAAAAACAAAAATCTCAAATAAAAAATCCTTAAATTATTTGCAAACATAAAAAATCAATTTCACTTGAGTAGTAAAAATTAAAATTATATAAAAATACAGAATTTTTCTTCAATTTTTAAAATTAGTTTAAATAAATTGTTCTATAATTTGAGTTTTCATATTTTATATATTTTTTAAAATCCGAAATAATGAACCTAGAGAAATATATAGAGAATTTTATTCATTTTGATATATTATTTTAACATATTTAAAGTTGTGTATTAAAAAAGTTCAACTATTTTATTTTCAAACGTTATAAAAATATATTTTTTAAAATATTTTTCTACTAGATAAAAATTAAATTGGATTATAATATAAAATAAATATAATAATATTTCATTCTTTTACCACTATTCAAAATTTTATATTAAAAAGTTGTTTAAATATATTACCTCAAATTATGACTTTTGGAGTTGATTATTTTATTTTATTTTTGTAGAATGTATGATTATAAAACACAAAAATATTAATAATAAAAATATAGATTTAAATATCTTTAGATCCTTAAAAATGTTGATGTTTATATTTTATATATTTAATATTTAATATTTAATGATATATGTATTAAAAATTTCCACTAATGTAATATCTACTCTTATAAATTTGAATCTTCGTATAAAATGAGAATGTCTATAAAATCTACTTTGAATGGGAATATTTTAAAGAATTTTTCTTAAATTAGAGTCTTTTTAATTTTAATTTCAAATTTAATTCAAGTTAATAACTCCCAAAGATTTTCTCTCAACCATCTCAAGTCACACTTTTTTTTAATCTTTATACATATATTTAATTTGATTAACTATTTATCTCTTTCAATATACTTTTTCATCTTTATTTCTAGATTAAATTTTAATAAATTTTTTAAAAAATTCTTAACAACTAAAAGCAATCTTGTATCACTAAATTATTTGTCATAAATTCACCATAATTTTAATTGATCCAAAATGTAATATTTTTATTTTACAAATTTGAAGTATAGTATAACTCAAATATACTAATAAATATTAAAAAATTAATTATGTGAATCCAAACATTTATCATATTCATTGCACATTAAAATACTAGTAAAACATTTTTTAGACAATCTATATTGTAACATGTATGACAATTCTAATTTTCACTATCGTGACCGGGACTATTAGGCAAAAGAAGGCTTTCAAAAGCACACAAAAAATAATTCCTCATAATCAACGTCACATTATGCTAGTTTTAATAGTTAGTGACAATAAAACACTAACATAGAGTCATACGTAAGGTTGGGGAGGAAGGTAGAGCTCTCCCAGTTGTGTGCGATAATATAATATAATTCAACTATCAGATCGAGTTGCAAGAACTTTTGAATACGTATCTTACATCTTAATTGAATTCCTTTTGGTTAAAGAATTTCTTTCTAGTTGCTATCGAACAATTAGGAGATTCTCTATAAGAAATACAGAGTTTTGCTTTTGGTGACAACATGCTATGGGGTGATAGTCCCACTCATGGGATCAAATCAATACGAAGAAATATTTGAATCTCAGAAAATTTGAGGACTTGTTATTCAAAAGTATAACATGACTTATATACCTGTGTCACCAATACCAATATCCAAAGTAAGTATGCTATTATTTAGATTATTCGAATTTCCTTTTTTACCTCATTTCATTCATTAAAAAAAAAGTTGATTTTCTATGGATTGCTATAGTTTTATATACAGAACTTTAATATATTAATTCTAGTGGGTTGTCCAGAACTAGTCGGATGAAGTAGATAATTTATCATTTAATCAAATTCAACAATAAAACAATAAAAAAATCCCTCCCCAAACTGTACTTGCATTTTTCATTGCACATGGCTTTTCCTGTGCATACATCTAATCTTGAATTACTTTCGGAAAAGACTCTAAGAAAGTAAGATATTCAATTAATGAACCCCGAATCTTGACTATTATTCCATGAGCATTCCAAAATCCTATAGGATATAGAATACTAAAAAAATGATTTTTTTTGTTTATCTTCATTTAATAATAATTTTGATTTACCCATTTACACCAATTTACAAAGTATCATAACCTATTTTATATTATAAATAATTGACCAAAATGTTTTTGACAAGAATATCCAAATATCAAATCTGACCTCTATATAACCTCTACAAAATAAAAGAAGTTCTTGGAAAAATCAAAGAAAAAATCTCTTCTATAAAGAATTCTTCCAATTTTTCTGATCCTAATCTTTTCAAAAAAGTACCAGCAGTACTTTTGTGCTTACGAACCAAAGTTTTTATACAAGAAAGCTGAAATATATATCTTATTCGATACCAACTTTTTTTTTTTTTGCAGATCCATTGTAATAATGAGAAAAATTTCTGCATATCCACAAAAATCACTCAATAATATCAAAATCAAATAAATTGGCCCAAACTGGCTTACTAATGGGATGACCAAATACATTACAAAATTTTGCTTTGGCTAATGATCTAATTAGATGAATAATTGGAACTATTGTATCAAGCCTTTTCATATAATGATTTTTATTAACAAATTTTGTAACATCTCACTTTGTACCACCAAAAGATTGGGCCAAATACTTAAAAAATAGCCCAAAAAGTGAAATGAATGTTGGGATAATTGGTTTATGGTTGAGACCAAATATCAAAATGACAGTTATAAATATGACAGTTATAAATAGATAAAATAGTATTTCCATTTATTTATCAAAAAAAGGAGTATTCTTTGAAACCAAAATGGATTTTCCTTGATATCTAATATAATGCATGAAAGTATCCTTAAAGAATGATAAAGTATATGAACAATCCTTAACAGATACTTCTACAAGATGTTCTATTTTTTCATAGAAAAAAATTCGCTAAAAAAACACGACAATATTTTAACCATAATTGAGAAGATTTGTTACATAGAGAAAGAAAGATAGATTCATATTCACATACGTATAAATTATATAAGAACATGAAAAATCTTGGATTACATAAATGGTTTAATATCCAAATCAATATCCACAATTCATTTCATTATTAGCCTAATAGGGATGACCAAACACAGTTACTAAACCTCTGATAACCGCCCATGTGACCCAGTTTACATGCGGCTGTATAATTAAAGATGCTTAATGGCAAAAACAACATTAGGGGCAAGTTTTGTCTAGAGTAATTTACTTTTTAAAAGGAAGGCTCTAGGTAGAATTTTGATATGATATATTGATCACATTAAACTAGTCTAAACATAATATGCGCCATTAAACAAAGAGATAGATAACCAAATTAACCTAATGTCCAATATATAGAAATACTAACCAAGAATTACACACCTAAATAAAGCTCTAACCGCAGGCCAAAACTTCATAAGTCAACCCCAATGCATTTACTATGAAATAACTAGGGGGTGGGGGTAACTAAAACTGCACTCTAGTGTGACACGCATATGCTTTACTATTATTATCTTTCAACAAGCCATATCAATTTAATAGAAGAAAATAACAACCTTGGTTTATAAAGTATATGATATTCGCAAATTCTAGCAAGCAAATTTGAGTGACGATTCTCACTAGATATGCCATAGCATTTCACCTTTAGCTGGAGTCAGGAGAACCATCTTTATAAGATACAAGGCCTTTCTTTCCATCTAGGCTTCTAGATGAGGACCTTGACCTGTTCCTGCTTGCTTTTGGTGGAGACTGTGATTCTGCCTGGGATCGTGATGGACTCCTGCTTCCGGACAATGACCTGCTCCTCTCCACACGAGGTCTATATGTATCAACAGGTGAACGACTGCAGACCGGGCTACGACTTCGGCTATATTGTCGAGCTCGGTAACGTGAGCTGCGTGATATAGAGGGTGTCCTGCTCCTCCTACTTTGGAACCTACATATAGGTTTTCTCATAATCATATGCACCCTACTTCATATGTTAATATGCAATGTGCTATCATTATTAATCAATGTCATAGAGAAAGATAAACACTCGACATCAAAAAAAGAAAATTGTCCTAACAAATAAATCAAATTGCGATAAGAAATAAATCATGCCTCATATACAAGATTTACTAAAATATGCAAATGTTATAATGTTATAGGATGTTGAAATAAAGGAATAAAAGAAAAACCTATGTGGAGTTCTTCTGCGAGGCGCTGGGCTCCTGTTACGCCTAGGGGAGTACCTTCTGTAACTTGAATATCTGAGAGCAGAAAGTGTAAAATGTATTTTAACTCAAATTCTCAATACCACCTTAGGATGATGACTAATTAGAAATTTTATGCAACTTTGCCAGTTTACCTGTCACGGTCACTTCTTCCACTATAGCGGTATGACCTCATAGGAGGAGACCGAGAGGGAGTCCTATACCTTCTATGAGGAGGAGACCGAGAGGGAGTCCTATACCTTCTAGCATAAGAGTATCGTTCATTGAAACCTCTTCCCCTTCTGATATGTTTCGGGGAAACATCAGGTGACACACTTCTAGACAATCTCCTACCACGAGGAGTCCTTGCCCTGCAAACAGGGCTACGACTCCTAGAATAACTGCGGCGATTGCCTCTGCTTGGTGCTCTAACTGAACTTCGGCTAATGCTTCTCAAAGGGACTCTACCAGAGCTTCTGCTCAAGCTTCTGACAGATGATCTAACTGGACTCCTGCTTATACTCTTTCTTGACACTCTTACAGGGCTTCTGCTAATTGATCTTCCTGATGGTGCTCTGGGTGAACTCCTACGACGACTCCGATAAAGGGATCTTACAGGACTTGCACTGCCATTTCTATTACCGCGAGATCTCATAGGACTTCTACTGACACTTTTATGACTGCGAGTTCTCACAGGGCTTCTGCTTATTGATCTACATGATGGTTCTCTGGGTGAACTCCTCTGGCAGCTACGAGAAAGGGATCTTACAGGGCTTGCACTGACACTTCTATGACCACAAGATCTCACATGACTTCTACTGACACTTCTATGATTCTGAGTTCTCACAGGGCTTCTGCTGATTGAACTTCGTGATGGTGCTCTGGGTGAACTATGGTGGCTCTGAGAAAGGGATCCTATAGGGCTAGCACTGACACTTCTATGACCACGTGATCTCACAGGGCTTCTACAGACAATTCTATGATCACGTGATCTCACGGGACTTCTACTGATTGATCTTCGTGAAGGAGCTCTGGGTAAACTCCTTTGAAGGCCCTGAGAAAGGGATTTTACAGAGCTTGCACCGACACATCTATGATCACGAGATCTCACAGGGCTTCTAGTGACACTTCCATGATTGTGAGTTCTCATAGGGCTTCTACTAACACTTCTTTCCTTCCTACCTCTCACCGGGCTTCTGTTAATGCTTCTTCTGTTTGGACTCCTGCTCAAACTCCTCCATAATAGAGCACGAGGGCTTCTACTACCACTTGGACTCCTGCTCAAACTCCTCCATAATGGAGCACAAGGGCTTCTACTACCACTTGGACTTCTGCTCAACCTCCTTTTTGGATCAATGCTTGGGCTTTTTCTGTCACTCCTTGGACTAATACTCATACTCATGGTTCGCTTAGGGCTCATGCTTTGACTCCTGCTCATCAACTTTTCATAAAATACCTGATCTTGAAGAAATGGTAAGCATAAGAAATAAATGAGGTGTGACAAGAATGGAAAGTAGACCTAGATTTGCCTAGTTGATCATCCATCACGTCAGGCTGCCTCCCTTCACTTCTGTCAGATCTATGGTTAGCCCCAGTGCCGTTGCTATGCCGCTCTACATTTTCCTTTGGGAATTCTTCCTCTAGCATATTCAGTTTCTCCCTCTTTTCAAGGTGCATGGGATGTAACTCTTTCTCCACAACTACGGAAGGCTGACCTTCAGCTGCAACAACATAAGAAAAATGAAGACATGACATTAACCATTACCAAAAGAAAAAAAAAAAAAAACAAAACTACAAAGGTGCATAGTCCTTTTACACAAGCATCAAGTTTGTAGAAGCTTCATTTAAGTGACTTACTTGACAAGGAAAAAAAAGTACCAGCAAAAACAATTTTACTACAAAAGCAATTGTTTATCATTGCCAATCCAAAGGAAAACTTCATAGTTCTTTCCTAGCTTACAATTACTGATAAATTGATGGAAGGGAAAAGAAGTATTCATAAATACGGTACAAACAAGGTAACCGTACAAGGTTAGGCAACTCAAATCAGGCCCCCTCCCCTCTAAGTAGATACCTGAACGCAGATTGTCTTTATCTTCAGGCAACAAATTATTATACCATGCAACCAAAAACTAGGCCAGCCAGTAGGCCCACAACAATTCAGTATTTCGCAAAATTCTAGCTTATATTTCAGGATTTTGCTTCATCAGAGACAAGGTAAAAGAAAATAATTTACAAGATAAACTACATTACATAAACACAATAAACTAAAAAATTAATGACTTAAAAAATGACAATGTCTCTGAGAATGATCTTTATGCTTCTTACCTTTTGTTTGAGCAGTGCCATCAGAGTTGTTGTCACTCCTACTTTCACTATCTGAATTGGTATGACCGGCCAATTCCCTAAAAACCAAACACAATCTCAGTGGCAACCAACTGTTGAAACCATATAGGAGTGACTTGTTACATTTTAAAAAAAATTATAACCCCTTCAATGCATATTAATGTTTATGTGAAGAGCAATGAATGCAGCTTCATATAGTAAGACAACATCTATGACACTCATAAGTCAAAACTACACCACACAATATGCTAATAGAATAGATAAACAACTACTCATGAAACCACAAGTTCTACACAGCTATTATAAGTTCTTCAGAGGCAAGCAACTATAACTGGAATGTGGAATCTATCAATCAGAATCAATACCTTCTTGATCTACGCTTTGATCTTTTGTCTTGTTTCCTTTGTCTCTTGTCTCGGTGTTTGTCTCTTTTTCCGCGTCTATGTTTATCTTTCCTAGACCTTTTTCTCTTTCTCCGCCTGTCATCGCTGGAGGAACTTGTGTACGATGATGAAGATACATCTAAGTCAGAATCACTACCACTTTCTGAAGATTCCATGTCTGAATCTGAGGAACTATCAGATTCTGATGAGTAATATTTTCTCCTTTTCCTTCTGTCTGCTCTAGATTTTTTGTGCTTTCCCTTATGCGGCACTTCATGACTATTGGTTTTGGAAGATCCGTCTCTTCCCTTTTTTGATTTATTTATTTTCTTTGCATCTACAAATGTAAAGATTCAAATCAACAGCTCAAATATTTTTGAAAATGGCATAACCAGCTGGGAAGTAGAACATTCACATCAAATAAACAATACATTGTGTTAAGCTTTGGCATTAAAGAGTTGGACATGAAATTTCAACAAGTGATTAAGGATTTAATTATTCATAGGGGTGTAAGCGGGTCGGTTTGGGATGAGTTTGGTCAAACCCATGATCCAACCCAATCAAATTTGAACGGATTGATTTGGGTCGATTTTCTAAGAAAAAAAATGAAACTCAAACCAAACCAACTCGTTTATAAACGGTTTGGGTTACGTTGGATCAACGGGTCAAAACATTTAATGCTGTCTGTTCTTTTTTAAAACGCAAAATTTTTTATAAGCTAAAATTTTTATTAAATGAATTTCAGACACAATTGTTTCTTATTAGATTTTTTATTAAAATGAAAATTTTGTGATGCTGCCCACATCCCACTGACTCCTATCTATCCATGAGGGATGAAAAATTAAGCATACCATATTTGAGATAAGGAGTTTCAATAAGCTTAGTGAGGATGGGTTTCAAACACTTTTTTCTACCAATGGGACATTACGAGACCTACTCTTTGTAAATAGATTCGAAATATTTTTAGAAGCCAATCTAAAGTGGCTTCAATCAATAAAACCCTTGTTGTTTTGATTCTGAAGGTTAAGGATGCGTTGATACTTATTCAATTCAGGTCGATAAGTCTATGTGATTAGTCAATAGTATTTGATTTTTTTTAAATTTAAAAATACATATTATATATTACATATATTAATAATAATTTAATACAAATTAACGAGTCAATGGGTTGGGTCAGTGGGTCAGCAGGTTCAAATATCAAAACCCGTGACCCAACCCAAAACTCAACGGGTTTAATTGGTTCGGTTCGGGTTTGACCCAAACACAAATTATCCAACCCAAACTGTTTGGGTTGGTTTGGGTCAATTTGGGTTTGCAGGTGACCCGCACCTACTTACACCCCTAATTATTCATATAATCATATTTCATATTAAGGGTAGAACTTAGTATTCTCCATAAAGGTCTGAGGAATTCTCACCCTCATTACGTTCACCACAATTAACTATTTTAACAGTTACACTTGGAAGTCCTTCTTCATCACCCACATCTTCAATTTTCTTCAATATATCATGCCCTTGCACAAGCTTGCCAAAGACTACATGTTTCCTGCAAAATTAGCTCACAAAACAAGATAAGCAGGTTGAGCATTTAGTTTCAGTCAGAAAAAAAATGACTAAAAATAAGGCAACTCCCACGGAATAATAAGAGAGAAAGACCACATTAAGATAAACGGTATAAACATGTACTTTATTTGAGGAAATCTTGAAACATAAGCTCCATTGACTCAAGTGCATTCTAAATCAAGCCAAATGGCATTTGAATATATGTGTGGAGAAACAAAGCAAAAATATAATTTTGACAATACGATAGCAACAAAGGCTTATCTCACTAGGTGAATTTTGGCAATACATTATGGTTAATTAAATCAAATTAATGAATTATTATAAAAATAGCTACTGCTTAAACTGATTTTAACTTTTACAGAGGTCTGTGTTCATTAGGCTAATTTTTAGCTTATAAAATAAGGCCAAAACAGATTATATGGGTTTCAAGAGCCGTTTTAATAAGTTCATTTCATCCAAACAGTACTAAAATACTTTACAATTACTTATTATAGTAGATAGGATCAAATAAGCAGTAAATAAAATCATCCAAATGGGACATGAGTGCTAAAAGCCTGGAAAAGAGCCAGATAAGCAAACCTATCAAGATGGGGGTCAGCTTTAAAAGTGATGGTAAAATGAGAACCAAGCGTGTCACGATCAGCAACTGCCATGGATAGAAGGCCTGGACCATCATGCTTTAGCCTAGGTGACTCATCTGAAATAAATCACAAGTACAATTTATAAGAACTAAATAAATAACTCAACATAACAGCTCCAAATTCATGCTGCAGATCATGAGCTCCAGACCACAACTTAGCATTTTTACCTGGGAACTTGGAACCATATATACTTTCTCCACCAGTCCCTGCAAAACACATAGGAAAACGTGATGTTGGAGTGTAGAATAATGTAGTATACAAAAGGTGCTGCATTTTGGACGCCATACAAAGAATAAGAGATGACTGTCAATGAGGCTTGAAGACAAGCCTACTGTTCAGCCACATAACTAAAGCACAAGAAAAGGCTACATGTGATTATTCAAGACTCCTTTTGCTTTGTATTGGTTCAAGAAAAGGCTACATGTGATCATTTGATAAAAGAAAGAAAAAAGTAACAACTAACAACCAATGCATAGCATGATTTTAACAAATACACCCTTAAGAAAAGGAAGAGAACAAATGAAGTTAGCAACAGATAAAACCATATGATGACTATAATTTCAAAATTACCACAAGCCACATCATGGCAATATTCAAAAATTAACCAAAAAAAGAAAATCAAATTGCTTTCATGCTCCCCACTCATTGACAAGCCAATCTATATACAAGCAAAGGAGCTTTGTTAGTTTCCTAATTGACTTAAAAAAGAAATTACCATTGTCACAGGAAACATGAAAATGGAACAAGGCTTGCAACTTGGACAACTGAATGATCAAATGATAAAACATAAAGAAAGTGACTATGCATACTGTATTAAATGCAATTTCAAAAATTGGAGAAATAATTCATACTGTATCAAAATAATACGTACCATTTTGATTGACAAAATCACCACCCTGCAAAAAGAAAACCAACCATTAACACACAATCACATGATAACAATTCATGCAAATTGTGTTTGGTCATCCCAAGGCTTAGTACTATTAAGAGGATGAATAACATATAATTTAGTAAGTATAACCTTAAAACTATATCACAAGAAAGGTAGTCGTGACCATCAGCCCTGTATCCTACAGAATAAACAATGGTAACTGACTAAAAGAGAGGCCACTACTAAGCCATTTTTAACCACAAGAATGTGAAGATATAGAGAACTACTGAAGTATGATCTACATGCAAGAAAAATTAAAAACAGCATACCTGGGCAATGGAGCCTTTTATTCGATGAAAGAAAGAACCCTTGTAGTGTAGTGATTTTCTGGTATTTGGACCAACGCCCTTTTCTCCTGAACATATAAAAACATATTTCAGAAAAAAAAAATGGGGGAGGGGAATCAGTTATTCATTGATTAGGAAGACAAGTTACAAAGTTCCAATTTCCCATGCACAATTCATGGAGGCAAAATGCATAAACATATCCAAGAATTTGTTCAGCTAGTGACAGATAAGCAATAGTGATGATATATTTAAGTGTTACAGGGAAAAAGGAAGGGCCCAATAAACAAATGTCAACATCGAAAGAAATTTTCGCACAACTTTAATTTATTACCTGTACATAGTGCACGGAAATTTTCTGCAGTCTTTGGAGCAATATCATAGAAAAGCTGAGGGTAAAACGACCAAGAATTAGATGAGATCAAATACTGCAAATATTACTTCATACATCATTAAAACCGATAATTCATAAATATGAAAAAGTACCTCAAAAACCATCCTTTCAACAGGATCACCATCTATGGACACATCCATAAACACCAGCAGATTCTTCTTCTTTATCATCGCTCCGAACCTGCTTAATTATCAAAACTTAAACCCTCTTAACAACAGATCTGAAGCAACAAAATACCATTACACAAACACCAATTATCCACTGATAGCAAACAATAATTCGTCAATAACAAAAGTAAAACACAAACCCTAGCAACACAACAGAGCTACCCTGCTGCACTCCCAAGCTTTTACAACATAGTTTCCCAAATTCTACCTAATTCAAGTTAACTTCGTAAGGTTTATGCATACAGTGGACCCTAATGAAACAATGTACCATGAAAATTTCGTGTTAAATTGTATTGCTGGCAAAATCAATATCCTACTATACATCCAAATGATCCAATCTCTGTAGGTTTTAAATTACTGTCTTGTTTACGGTTTCATCACAACAAATAAGGATCAAAATGACGGTCGTGAACCATTATTTAAAACATTTTAGAACACTAACATAGTTCAATTCAGCCCTAAACTAAAATTAAAAGAGAGAAAGTTACAGCACATAGATCACACAAGACTCTTGGCAAATAATTTCCACTTCCTAGCACCAAAACAAGAACCGGTTCATGTAAAACACGTCTAGAAACCACAACGAGTTCGAGAAACACAGATCGAGGAGGGACAAACCAAGCATTAACAGTGAAATCAACGAGATTGGAATAAACGGCGCGAAAAAGCAGTAGTTGCGACGAATTTGAGAAGGAACCCTTAAACCCTAGCTACAGTCCCCAACGTTAGGAATACGCTGAACGTGAAACGCGGGGCACCGAGCCATAAACGACAGAGAGAATAGTGTTGCAAGTTGAAGTGGATTTGATTTAATTTAACAGAGTTGGTGAAGAAATGAATTTGGACCAGAGCTGAGAAAAAATTATTTTAATGGAATTGACTTTTATAAAATAAATTGTGGTTAAAATGAATTTTAAAGTAATATAATTTATGTTTAAATTTTTTATTATAAAATTTAGTTGAGACTTAAAATTGCTCAAAATTATTTAAACTTAATCAAATATAAAATTTCCTCCTGACTTGAAATTAATTCTGAGCATAGCCCAGCTGGCTGGCTACATACAAATGAGTAAATCACTGTATACCAGTAGTACACAAACATCCAAACAGTAACTATCTCATTAGGAGGATTTGGACTAGTGATAGATTTGTAATTTTAATAAATTTTAATTAATAAAAATAAATATGTTTTAAAGAGTTTGTTAGAGAGTATATTTTTAGCATCTCTCGTTCCATTAAAACCATGTTGTTCCAAGTTGTTAAAATCGAAATTTTATTTCGAATCATAAGGAAATATAAAATTCATAACTTGGAGATCGTAAATTATATAGTAAGATTATGTGTTTCTAATATAAATGAAAAAAAATAAACTCTAAACTATAATTATAATAATATAAAAAAAACTTAAATTGGAAATTTCATAATCATAACATAAAAAATAGTTAAATAATTGACGGAAGATAATTTTAGAAAAATTAAAGATAAAATCATTTTTTATTTTAAAAAATTGTTAGTAAAGTATTTTTATTATTACTATTTTTTATTCTAATTGTTTTAGAATATTAAATTATATCTTAATATTTTTCTGAAAATTGTTATCAAATATTTAATAGTATGGGTTACAAATAACGAGATAATTTTTTTATTTTCAAAAAGCCCTCTAAAAAAATAGCAAATTTTTTCTCAAAATAATCCAAACCAAAATGGAACTTAATCAAATTAATTGACTAAATAGTTCAAGTTAAAAAAGTAATCAATCATGTTAAACTATGCTTAATTATTTAATGAATTACTTAATGAAATATGACAAATCATTAAGTATATTTTGAAAGTGTTAATAGATGATAAAAAAGGTATGAAGAGAAAAAATCTATCAACAACAGCTATCATAATTATTAATTATTTGAACAAATTACAATAATATTCCATAAGGTTTCATACAATTTCACATGTACATTATGTTTTTTAAAGCACTACTTTAGGTCCTTGTTGGAAGTGTTAGTGTAAGGTTTGAAGGGGTGTCAATGTGATATTTTCAAATATATAAAGAGATGTTAGGTAGTGTAATGTTTTCAAACTTAAAGGCTACTTAGTGTATACAAATAAAAATGGCTAAACTTATGTGTAATTTTATAAAAGTTCAAAGATATTATTGTAATATGCTCTTTTTTGTTTTTTGTTTTTACTACAAAGGGTTAAGAAGTCAAACTAGAAACTACAAAAAAGAAAAAAAAACTAACATATGTTATGTCAATTAACATGTTTAAGTGAAGGAATGGTGAAGCCTTCTAAAAGATTATTAATTCATTATCTAATTTTAATTATGTTGGACCAAATAGTTGACTACCTAGTTTACTTCATGAAAGATGTGATGACAAATCATCTCCCAATTCCTCGCCTTATTAGAGTGTATGGCATGCACGAATGAGACACGTAATACAATAATAAAAATCTTACTATTTTGTTAGACTAAAATTATCTTATGTTATTAATTCTCTTTGTTAAGAGTAACACATTATCATCTATTTTATAAAAGGTTAATGTATTTATTATTTTTAAAATATAAAAGCATTTATTTATTTTTATTCAACAAGGGTAAAAAGGGTTGGATAATGAGGGTAGAGGCAAAGGGTTGAGCCTAAGTATGAAGCCCAACAAAAAAGTATAAGAGAAAAGGATTCTATTTGAAGGTTCATTATTCATGTAATAGAGGAGTGAGTATTGGAGAGAGTGAGGTGTGGTTTGGTTCATTACTAATCAAATATTTGAGAGTGCAGGTTCATACTTTTCATCAGAAGTGTCCCTTAAACGTCACTCTCAACTTTCTTATTCACTAATTCTACAAAAGGGGTAGGAATGCTTTCTCAACAAGTCCAAGCTCACAAATCGTGCTATCTCTTGCATAAAAAATTTCCAAAAAGTCAATACTTTCAAGGATCTGATATTCCCTCATTTTCTAGTTCTATTTTAAAGTCCTATATATGGTTTCGATTTTCAATGAATATGTGTTTATTGTGTTTGTGGTTAGACCTAATTTTTCTATCTTGACATATTTTCAATTGGTACGAGCCCTAGAATCCATTTTCTCTCATAATCTTTTCATAGATTACAATAATGCTATGAGATTTGATTGAGGATGTTAGGTTTATGTTTTCATCATGTAATAATTTCATATCAATTTGTTACCAATGCATAAAACTTTTGACCATTTTATTGGGCATATATTTTTTTTTTATTTTGTTTTGTTGGTTTTGAAAACTGCTATTTCTAATGTTATTTGATACTATTATGAGCTAATGTTCACTTTCAAAATGACTTTGGATTGGCTATTTTAGATTTAGTAAAGATAGTTATGGCTCTCAAGGAAGAGTTTGGTTTGATATTCCTTATAAGGAAGCTGACAAGATCAAATCCATTAACGTTGCAATGAACTTTATTGCATCTCATTATGAAGCAAATGTTGTACATTATCGATAAGTATCTTATTTTAACCTTAACTCCTATTGTTGTTTGATTGACAAGTAGCCTATTACCGTGGTTATTTTGTTATTGGTCTTTTTTTTATGAATTGTTGCTGTTACGGACCTGACAAAGGCTCATATTATAGAAGACCCAAGACGGGCTAACAGTTAAGAGGAAACAGTCTAAGTCAGAATCTCAACAGTATTCAAGAGGATCTCAACTACTGATTCTAACCTAGATATGACAACAACAAACCCTAAAGGTAATCTCTATAAATAAGGGGTTAAACCTATAAGGTGAGCACATTCTAAACCCTCTCTCTTTTAGCTGTCACTGTGCACACACCTCACCTCCATTGGTTGGTATTAACGTGCATAGTGATCAACATTCCCAGAGGTATTTTTCCCGTAAATACCTTAGAGAGAGTTTTGATCAAATATCAACGTATTAGCAATTTTGCTAGACATCTATGTTTGTGAAAACAGAACAGTTGCAAATCATCTTTTAGTAAAATTTCTCCTCTTATTAAGGTACTAACTTGTTTGGATTGAATATATACTTATTAAAATTCTTTATTGTGACAGTTTAAACATAATTAATCAAAGGGGTGATGAGCATCTAAAATGAACATGTAGTGGGAGCAAAAGGGGTGAGGGAAAGGTGAAGCTTAACAATGTTAAATTTAATGCTAAGTTGATATTGGTCTTATTCAATTTATAATGAAAAAATAAATTATTTGACTAATGTTTAATGGTGTGAGGAGGAAAATCCGCGTTGTAATAACAATTGCCTATTTGGACTCACTCATCTTTGATGTATCTAATGTAATTTTAGTTCACTACCTTTATTCTTAAGCAATTGCATATATAAAAGTTTCCACCTTTTTACTTTTTAATTCAAAGTATCGGGTGTCTTTATTGAGAATAATGTGAATGCCCACTAACTAACTTTCGTTAAATAATGAAAAAAAAATCATTACTTATCACTTGATAATAAGAATTTAATATTCAAATTGATCCTTTCTTTGTTGATTTTTTTTTTCATTTTAACTTAATCATGAAATAACAATTTCTCAATATATAACTTTTATGTTTTTGTTTTGAATAATCTAACTATTTTATGTTTTTGGTTTTGTCGATTTTTTATAATATGTGATTTCAATTGAAAAATGTATTTTTCTATAAATAAATTAAATAACTAATCATTATTAGTTAATCCATTTCTATTGCACTAACTATATAAGAGACAAAAAACTGCTTAGATATTTGTGATGTTGACAGTTGGGAAGTCAAGGTAGAATATGTCTTTCTCTTTCCATTTACCTTAAACAAAAAATTATATATTACTTAACTGATCGTGTGAAACCTATTTGGTATTTTATATTTTTTTTTGGTGGATTACAGCAAAACCAAAAGACAACTAGAAGCCTATAAGGAAACAGGGGCGGGGCAAACTTTTTCGGGGCCCTGTTTAATATTTCCCTTTTTTAGAAAACGGGGCCCTCAATTGACAATTTAAAAATAAATGACTCATTTAAATAAGAAAAATACTTTGCTCAATAAATATTACCAAATTACATTCCAAAATGTAAAAGTAGTAAAAATTGTTGTTGGTAAGAATTGAACCTTGGACCCCTTGGTTATTAAAAATAAACATTACCATCTCCTCTAATTTTCAGTATTAAACATATGTTACAGTAATTAATATTTGAGGCCCTTTATTTTTTGGGGCCCTGTGCGATTGGGCACCTTGCACATGCCCAGAACCGGCCCTGTAAGGAAACAAACTTGAACCCTATCAGCAGTTACAACAAATAAAAAAGAGAATTGATACCTGAACCACTATACTATGTCAATCCCCAATCAAACACATCCCTATGTGGCATATAATATATTATTTTGGTATTTTATATTTAATAAGAGAAAAACAAAAAGAAAAGAAAATTTTCAAATGAAAAGGGAGAAAATAACCGATTCTCGAACTGGAGAACTATGCAATTTAGGGTAAAATGCTTCTCTCTCTCCTTAGTGCGTTCCAAATTGTTTCTCCCTATCCATTGTGCATTGATGTTACCACTCCTGACTCTCTGTGATCACTTCTATGTTCAATTTTTGACATTGTGAAGGATTAAAAAGCTTCATTTGCAGGTTTGGTTTCTAATGGTTTATTATTCATTCTTATCCCATTTTTTGTTTCTCTGGTTGTTGTCGTTTGGGTTCTAGTATTGGATAAGTCACAATTACACAATTGATTGTTGGTAGATTGTATGGTTTCATTGGAATAATAAGTTGTGTTGATAGAGATCAGGGTGTGAAGATGTATAGTGTGTTTGTGGTTGAAAGGATGTGGGTGTGCACTTCTATGTAATGAAGGTTTTAAACTAATTTGAGTTAAATTGAAGTTGTTGTGACATTTTGGTGGATTTCTGGGCACAATGGTTGCTTATGTGTTGACATAGTTATTTTGAGATTGTGTGTTTTGGACGTGGGTCAATTTTTAGAGTATTATATTGACAAATCCTTGTTTTGTTATAGGGATTGTCTTTTGTCACTTTGTCAAATAAGTTACATGGACAATCATGACTTATTGTTTGAGGTTTCTTTTTGGTTAGGAGTAGGGATGGCAAAGTGGGCCAGCCCGACAAAAAAATAAAAAAGTTAATTTTTTTAAAAAAGCCAAAAAAATTATTTTAAAAAATGTAATTAATTTATGCTAAAAATTAATGATAAATCCTTGCCTACAATCATTAATATCCTATCATGAACCAACTGGTCAAAATCTTAATTTGTTATAACAATGGTTTTTAATATAAAATTAAAATAATGCATAATAGAAGCAAAGCAACCAGGTAATACAAAAAAAAGGAGAAAATGATACCTTCAACTTCAACGGGATCAATGATGTTATTCTGCCCAGCATTAGCAGCATGTAGGCATGTAGCAAATAGCAGTAGAACCACAAGATGAAAACAACTTCATGCTTGAAATTCTTTGAAAGATACATAACAGGAATGCAAAAATCACTAGAACTTTAAAATATCTCCCATGAACTAAGCACTGTATTTTTCACTCCCTGATAACAACAAAAACCAAGTTATGAAAACTTAAGAGAGAAACAGGTTAATACACAACTGGGGAACAATTACTGATAGTGATAGTCTGATACTAGATTAATATGCTATAATAAAGTTAGCAAAGCAAAATCCATACATTAAATTTAAAATTTGCGAATAAACAAGTTAGAAACATTACAACTTCCAAAATGCAAAATAATTAAATTGAAGTAGTTGCATCTAAGCATCTTCAATAGTTATTGTATTTGATCCCTTGGAAATAGTTGGATCTATGTTTAAAGCACAAAAGTTATCCTCAACATCTTCAGATACAAATTACAATCCAAAAATAAAAAATAAAATTAGTTAATGAATAATGATGATTGTAACATCCCGGGCACTGATGAGGGTGGGGAGTGATCGCCGGTGTAATGAGGCACGGACAAGGAGTGGCTCCTGGCAAGCTTCCAGCGGGAGGGGTGCATGAATGAATCGAATACACACCCGAACGAGAGAGATCCAGAGGCTGTGCAGGTATGAGACTGTACAATTGAGGATAACTTAAAAGGAAATAACAGGTACTACCTATACCAACAATGTGCATCTACTTTTTGGTAGCCCATAACTTAAGAACTCCACAGTTAAGCGTGCTTGACTTGGAGCAATTCTGGGAGGCTGACCTCCTGGGAAGTTTCTCAGGAAGTGTGTGAGTGAGCACAAAGCACGCTGAAAAGTCTTGTGTTGGTATATGGGGATAGTCATTGATCCTACAAGTGGCCAGGAGTTACAATGATTTAAAAGAAAATTAATTGGAAATTTAAATTGTAAAATTATGAAATTAAAGAAACTACCATTCTCAACAAAACCATGCATCCAACTACGAGTACAAATCAAGGCTTCGACATTTTCTGACAATAGACGATTTCTATACTTGTTTATAACATGTGATCCAATGCTAAAAGCAGATTCAGAAGTCATTGTAGCAATAGGAATGTTCAACACATCATGAGTCATTATGAATAATTCTAGAAAGCAATTATAACTATCCCTCCACCATTGCAACACATCCAACTCTTCATAGTACACAAAATCCAAGTTTGACTCATCCAGATAAACATCAAGTTGTGATTTTCCAACTTTAGAAGATAGTTGACTACTATGCATTTTCAATTCCTTTACATATGACAAGTTGAACACAAAAAAATAAAATAAAATCAATGAAATAGACAACAACAAAAAATACTTATATAATAACATAATAATAATTAATATACATGTATTTACACCAAACATTCTTTGATTTATTTCCTTGAGTTCCTTTGACATGGTTGAAGAACTAGTCTGGGGTCTTGGGTCAAGATTCTAAATAGAGGCATCATTATTAATGTTTCTTAGGTTTGAATACCTCTCAAAGAGCATGTATAACTTTGTTCGCACATGTTGAATCTTTTTCTCACAAGTAGATTCATCAGTTGTTGAGTAACAATAACTCAATGAAGTAAACTTAATACATGGGTCAAGAATTGCTCCAAGTGCAAGAATGGTGCTATACTGATCCCAGTATTTCTTAAACTTCATCATCATCATTTCCCCTATACTTCTTATAACCTCATCTTCACTTTGTAAACTCTCAGTAAGAACACGCTGAATTTTCCAAACTTGCAAGAAATATAGGTTGGAAGTAGGATAGAAACAGTAAGAACATGTTGAATTTTCCAAACTTGCAAGAAATATATGTTGGAGGTAGGATAGGAAGTGCCTGAAATCAAATTTGTAGTATCATAGAATGGTAACAAGAACTCACAAATTTTTTCTCCTCTTCTCCACTCATCTACTGAAGGACACCACTTGTAATTATGATCTTTTGATTGAAAATTTCCAAATGCCCATTCATATTTGAGAGCACAACAAAGCATCATATAAGTGGAATTCCATCTAGTGGAAACATCTAGACACAATTGTCTCCCACTACCATCAGACTCAAGGCCAAGCTGTTGAATACATTCTTTAAACTTTCTCATCTTACCCTCTGATCCCTTCACATATTTCACACTCTCTCTAATTTTATGTAAGACAGCACTAGCCACTTTGAATCCTTCTTGAACAATAAGATTCAAAATATGTGCAGAACAACGAATATGAAAAAACTCCATCACATAATAACCAACCACTTGTTCCAAGATCATTTTTCAAAATGTTTTGCATGTTATCATTGGCGGATGCATTATCTAAAGTGAGAGAAATTTTTTTTCCTCTATTTTCCAATCTTTCAAAAATTGAAAACCCTTAAAGCCAAGTCAAATCCAATGTGAGGAGGAGGCATATGACAAAAATTAAGAAATTTTACTATTTAACTTCCAATCAACATCAACAAAATGAGTAGTTAAACATATGTAACCCTCAGAGGTACAAGAGGTCCATAAATCAGAAGTTAAGCATATTCTATTTGGAATACTAGCCATCATCTTTTTTAGCTTCTCCTTCTCTCTCTTGTAAATGGTTAGGACATCAGATTTTACAGTATTCCTATAAATAAGATGTGCATCAGGATTCCAATACTTAATCCAACTTCTAATCTTTTTATACTCAACAAAGTTAAATGGCAAATCATGCTCAATGATTGCAGCAGCACACATCTCATGTGACACCATTTGATCTAACTTTGGAGACTTCAGTTTTCCTTGTAAATCTACCATCATTTGACCAACATCTTCAAATTTAATTCCCTTACACTTTGACATATGACGCTTTAAGTGAGATGTCCCATATGCTTTACCCCCAATTTTATACTTTGTTTTACAGGCCTTACACTCTGCTCTTTCTATCCCATCATCACCTACTCTTATCTTAGTTAAAAAATTCCAACAATCTGAACTTGTTGCTTTTTGTTTCTTCTTGGTTGGTTCATCAGCTTGAGATAATTCAATAGGCACTTCAAAATTTTCAACATCTTGCTCATTCACAGTCTCAGAATCCATATTAAAATTTGGGACAACTATTTAAAAGCACTGCAGAAAATCAATTTACATACAGTAAATGTTACAATTCCAATTCAACATCACAAATAAATCAGGCATTAATGATAGTTGACCAGACCATCAAACTTTTATATCTAGTTTTACCATCCAAAATTAATCCATACCTGCAATAGCAATGTACTTTTCCCAATACCAGGATCACCACTAACTAAAGTTAAAGAACCTTCAAAACAACAATTAAAGATAAAGTTAGCCATGGATAACCATATTTAATTTTTGCTGAAGCATTAAGAAAACTTGAATTAACAAAGATATCATTATCAGACAATCAACTGGAAGCATTTTTATGAAAATTCAATATTCAAGATCATACAGGGGCTAAGGGGGAAAAATAGAAATGAAGACCTACTACTTCGAAATAAGCACTGTGTACCAAGATTTTGAGGCTTAATTCTGGAAAATATTTTGGCCTAAGAATGCTGAGGAAGATAACCACATAAAAAAATTGATGAATATAAAAGTTGGCAATGGTCGAAGCCCTATCCCTATATTAATTCTCACTTATACCACTCTATGCTAAAGTAAAAGACAATACTGGATAAATGCCTCTAATACAGTACTACAAACTAGGCAAATGAGAAGCCATTTAGATTTTAGTTTAACATCCCATACGCGCTCTTAATAGAATAGGTGCCTTTCATGCATCTTAACCACATCGGATACATCAGAATAATTAAACAGGCATAATACTATCACGCTAAAAAGGAGAATGAATGTGAGCAAGCCCAAAGCCTACTTGGTGGTGGTGCGGGTGAAGCGAATCGAGGTCCGGTGCGGACGCCGGCGTCGATGCTGCAAGGAAGAATGGAAGAGTCGATGTCAAAGTGAAGGAAGAATGGAGGATCCTAGAAGCCGGTGAGATGAGAGAGAAGTAGAGAAGAAGAAAATAGGAAGGTCCTGGAAGCTGTGCATGGAAGGAGCTGCTCTCTCTACTGCTGTGCTGGACACAATCAAAATCACAAAAAATTAAAATGATATCTCTCTCTTGGCCCGCCATTGGCCTACTTTTTTGTGATTTCATATGGTGGGTTGACATTTTTAACTCGACCCATCGTTTTTGGTGGGTTAAATGGGTTGGCTCGTAGGGCCAGGCTCATTTTGCCATCCCTAGTTAGGAGTTTTGTCAAACATATGATGAGCATAAAAGTTATTGTCCTATGTATTCTAATTAGTGAAAGAAATATTTATAAGGTCATCAGTAGAGTAGAAAAAATAGAAAACAAAAAGATGTATAAATAAAGAGAAGAGCCTGTATGAGGATGTTTATTTGGTAGGCTGAAGTTCTTATGCAAAGATGATAGGAGAATTAATAGATATAATATAAGGGAGTCAGATTATTGTTGCATGCCATTTTTTATTGTTAAATTACACAACTTATTATGTGTATTGGTAGGCTATATTTTTTCTTTTTTACAAGAAGGGTACTTGTTAGAGTGCTGCGGGTTTTGTTGCAATGTGTCTTATATGCTGTATTTTTGTGGTTGGCGTTAGGCACACCTTGTGCTTCAATCTTGGTCAACTGTGTTTTTTAATGAATCTTTCTTTTTGGCCTCTAAACCAAATCTAAATTATAATAAAGAACCAACATAACATGACACCTTATTCAACCATAATTTACTACAAAGCTTAGCACACAGTGCAACTCAATGCCATTGACCATATTGTGTCAATTGACACATTGCACACCTCTTCCATACTTGGATATTGTTACATGTATCTATTAGGTTAGTACTTCTTCAGGTTGTTTCCTCACTTACCTTTAATGGCATTTTGCAAATGTTCCTTCATGTTTACCAAAATGGAGTAAAATGATTTTTTTGTGTCAAATTAATATATTCATATGTAATTTCAAGTGCAATCTATTCCTATTCAATGTCAAATTTTTATGAACCCAAAGTGTCAATCTATTCTTGTCACTAGTTTAACTATGTTAACCACGATGGTTAAGATTGTTTTGTACATGATTAATAATTTGTATACGATCCGTGTAATCATGTCACATGATGCACTCTGTATCGTTTATATGACTTTGGGCATAATGCTTAATGTTTCGCAATATTTGAAAGTCGTTAACTGTATTAATCCCAGTGGTTAAGTAGACTATCTATGGCTAATACATTTAAAGTGTGTATCATGGTTAATTCTCTTATTGAGAATGGTTACTAATGTCATAATATTAATTTGTAGACTAATACTCCCACTGGGTTAACTATGTTGACCATGATGGTTAATATTGTTTTGTACATTGTTAACAATTTGTATACGAATTGGACTACTATAATGCATAATTTTATCTTCATTGTCTTAATCATGTTCCATAATGAATATCGTCATGTTTGTTGTTCGATGGTAATTGATTTGTTTTCACTAAACTTATGTCAACATGTGCAGTGTCATTAATAGGTAATTGGTATGCATCATGGAAGGGGTTATCTTTGAGGTTGAAGTTTAGCATTCTACCAATGTAAGTGGAAATGAACAACGATTGTGCCAACATGTTCAAATCTCAGTTGATATGGGAGACACATTGTCCAAACAATCTGATCAAAGTTTTCCTATTGTTGGCATGTCTTTTCAAATACTAGAAGTTGTCAAATCATTCTACAACCAATATGGTATCAGTAAAGGGTTTGGTATAAAGATGCATAACTCAAAGAAAAGACCTGATGAACAAATAAGATACATTATTTTGTCATGTGTACATGAAGGCAAATTTTTTCCATCAAAATCGTTTGAACTCTGGTCAAAACCAACTTAAAAGATTCAATGTCCAGCCAAGATCACTATCGACATGAATGATGGAATGTGATATATTATGTTTGTTAATGATGAGCATTCTCATGCCCTTAGCCTTACTAAATCTTGATTATTCTAGGGTAATAAAAACATTAAGATGCACGTACAAAGAAAATGTTAGATTAATGATGCAGCCAGTGTAAGGTTGAATTAGAGTTTTCGGTTTCTTGTCTACGATGTAAGAGGTTATGACAATCTATCATTTATGGAGAGAGATGTAGAAACTTTGTGGCTAGAGAAAGACGCTGATTGGAAAAGAAAGTGATGGAAAAACACTGTTCGCATATTTTGCGCACATTAAGGCATGTAGTAATGATTTCTTCTATGACATTGACATGGATGATGACTTTCGTGTGAAAAATATTTTTTGGGCTGACGCACGAAGTGGGGCTGCATGTGAGTACTTTGGGGACATTTTTTCATTTGACACAACCTACCTTACTAATAAATATGATATGCCTTTTTCCCCTTATGTTAGGGTTAATCACCATGGGTGGTTCATTTTACTAGGATGTGGTTTGTTATTTGCTGAAGACATAAATTCCTTTATATGGTTGTTCTAGTAAGCTATTGCCATTGATCAATGTGGGGCGATGAAAAATGCCATAGAATTAGTCTTTCCTAATGCATATCATAGGTAATGTTTGTGGCATATCATGAAGAAGATTCCTAAAAAGTTAAAAAGGTGTTTGAAGTATAAAAATATTAAACATGTATTGACAAATACAGTTATGACTCCTTAACTCTAGCTGAATTTACGGCAAGTTGGACTTCATTTGTTAACTGATTGAACATTTTTAGTATAGTATTTTTCTATTCTCCTTAGCTTATTTGACTTCTCTTGGATTCTTATTTTCTCACTTTAACTTAGTTTTGATCTTATGCAAATAATTGGTCTTTAGTATTCTACAGAACTCCAAATGGAGCATATGAGTAGTCCCTGGAAAGATAAGGACAAGATCTACAATTTTGTTAAAGATAAGCATTGACCAACTCTACCATATTAAGGGGTCAAATTAGGCTTGGAAGTAAGAGCCTTTGCACTTTAATTTTGGGCTGCGAGTTTGAATTTTTATTGATGTAATTAGCATAATTAGTTAGTTTAGATGGACCTAATCAGAGCCCATCCTTCATTCTATTCAGTCACTATATATTAGTGTAGCTAGGATACAACAAAAAATGAGAATTGCTAGCTTATTGTGCAAGTTTTCAGAATTAAAATCTTTTCTCTCCTTTTCTCTCAACTGTTCTTCATTGTTCTTTATTTTTCTTTTCTTCCTTTTATCTCTGTTCTTCTATTTTTCTCACAAATTTTGGGGCTCTTCCATTGATGATGATCATGGAAGGCTAAATAATCAATCAATCTAATGATTCAGTCCAAGCAAGGAGAATTTGAGTTCTGATTTGGTATTCTAATTTCTATGTGAATACTCATCTTCTTCTTCAATCCTTTTTTCGATTTTAATGATTATGAATATGTTTAGGATTGAAAATGAATTAGGTTATAGATTTTTTTCCTAATTTTGAATTTTAATCATAGATTGTTTGGATGATATTTCAATCCGGTTTGTGATTTCAATTGATTTAAGAGTTAATTCGATTGAACTGCTTTTAATGATATTGAATGAACCTTCATAATATGATCATTATATGATAACTATGATAATTTTCATTGTTTGGTTTGGTGAATTGGATTGATATTCTTAAATTTGTTTTTAATACATCTTTTATCAATTATGTTAGTTTTTGCATTTTCTTCAATTCTTGTTTGTGTTTTTGCAATTTTTGTTCATTGTCTACAAACTGTTTGATAAAAATTCCCCTACTCTTTATAAGTGGATTAAGTCAGGAACCAAATTGGACTGTATCTCTAAGTCGACCTAGGTTAATCCTGTGCTATAGAATTATCTTAGTTTTATTTGTTTTGTAGTGATTTGACAATCGTTATCAAAACTGGGGCCATTGTTGGGGATACGGTTCATTGTGTGCCAACTTTAATCCACTCGTAATTAGATAATAGTATAGGTACTCTTGATATTAGTATAACATAATTCCATATGTCTACAAAAACATTCAAAAATTTGTTTCTAGATAATAGATAGAAGAAGTATATAGATAGAATATAGATAGATATAGATAATAAAAAAATTCAAAAATTCAAAAATTTGTTTCTAGATAATAGATAGAAGATAGATGGATATAAATAAAAAATTCAAAACTAAAAAAAATTCAATCATTTATTGTAGTATTTTTGAATTTAAAAAAAATCAAAAAATAAAATAAAATAAAAATTCCAAAAATCAAAAATAATTTTTGGACATTTAATGTGGTGTTTTTGAATTTAAAAAAAAAATTGTTTGGGTCAGTTTTTCATTTTCTATATAGATTTAGCAAATATTGTGAATAGTATTTTGGTAGAGTAGTTGTTTGTTATTTTTGTCGCTGATAAGTTGAACTATGCATGACTAGGTCCAAACCAGGTGACTTGCATTCATATGATACTGAGATAGATAGGAAATTTCACAATTTGCGCAGAGATAATAGAAGTGTAGTTCTGGATAGTAGTATAATGTATTATGAGCATTCTTTTCTGAACCTTCTGTTTCTGATTTTGAACATTTTGATTCTGAAATTGTTGTTGATACAATGACTGACAACCATCAAACTCTTAAGGAATTGGCTACACCTGATGTTGTTTATTAACCTTGGTGTATTCAATATCCTGAGACAGATGTTAGCTATGAGCTAAAATCTGGACTAATTCATTTGCTTCCAAAGTGTCATGGTCTTAGAGGTGAACATCCACATAAACATCTCAAGGAGTTTTATGTAGTGTGTTCCACCATGCGACCACATAAAATTCATGAAGACTTTGTGAAGATGAAAGCATTTCCATTCTTTCTAGATGATGTGGCTAAGGACTGGTTGTACCTTCAACTAGATCCTATCAACACAGACATATATGAAGAAAATATTTTTAGAGAAATTCTTTCCTGCATCCAGAACAACATCCATCTGAAAATAAATTCGTGGTATAAGGCAACTACCTGGAGAGACATTATAAAAGTATTGGGAGAGGTTCAACAAGTTGTGTGCTACATGTCTTCACCATCAAATCAGTGAACAATTATTGATCCAGTATTTTTATAAAGGGTTGATGTTGATGGACAGGAATATGATTGATGCAGTCAGTGGAGTCGCTTTAATGGACAAGACTCCCATTGCTGCAAGGCAATCGATTTCCAACATGGCAGTAAATTACCAGCAATTTGGTACCAGAGTAGCTGCACCATCCAAGACTATTGCAAATGAAGTTTCTGTTTCTATGGTTGCTAATAACTAGAGGTTGGAGAATAAACTGACAGATTTTTCTAGTGCGAGTTAATGATCTGATTTTCCTAACCAATTTTTCTATTTCTGCACTTCCACTTGGAATTATTGTAGATGTGTTGGTGCAAGTTAATGATATGATTTTTCTAGCCAATTTTTTACATTTTGGATATGGAGAATGACTCTTCCAGCCATGGTTCCACATTGATATTAGGAAGACCATTCTTGATGACAGCCAAGACCAAAATTGATGTGCATGCAGGAACTCTTTCCATGGAGTTTGGTGATGATGTTGTCCATTTCAACATTTTTGAGGCCATGATACATCATATAGATGAGCATTTTGTCTTCCTTGTAGATAAAATTGATGTTGCAATCGATAGTGTAAATATTTGTACTGATTTACTTTCGGAATATTCTGACTTTTCTGATTTTGATCTTGGTTCTTTCAATTGTACTTGTGATGATTCTACTGCTGTGTGTAGTATTTGTGCAAAGATTTCCTCTCCACTTCATTCTGATTGTGTTGTAGGTACAAGTGCAGGTGCTGATATCTTCATTCCATCAGCCACCAACCTTCGCTTGTCATCCATCATCTGTCCACCTTCCTTAGAGCTGAAGCCACTACCTGAGCACCTTATATATGCCTATTTAGATGACACTCAAAAGCTCTCAGTCATAATATCTAGCAGCCTGCCACTTAAGCATGAAGAGAAGTTGTTGCATGTTCTGAGAGGCCACAAAAAGGCCATTGGATGGACACTTGCTGACCTTCCTAGAATAAATCCTTCAATATGCATGCATCAGATACTCTTGGAGGATGATTCTAGGCTAGTAAGGTAGTCATAGAGGAGGCTGAATGCCACCATTATTGATATGGTGAAGAAGGAAGTGATGAAGCTACTAACTACAGGGATCATTTATCCCATTTCAGATAGCACATAGGTTTCACCTGTCCAAGTGGTCCCTAAGAAGTCAAACATCACTGTTGTGAGAAACCAAGATAATAAGTTGATTCCAACTAGAGTAGCCAATAGTTGGAGAGTTTGCATTGACTATAGGAGACTTAACCAAGAAACTCACGAGTATCATTTCCCTCCCCCATTCATTCACTAGGATCTGGAGAGATTGGCAGGTAAATCACATTATTGTTTTCTTGATGGTTTTCAGGTTAGATGCATATTCATATTGCATCGGAGGACCAACACAAGACCATATTCACCTGTCCATTTGGCACATTTGCCTACACGAGGATGCCCTTTGTCCTATGCAACACTCCTGGAACTTTCTAGAGGTGCATAAAAGTGTGTTCTTTTCTTAGGATTGAAAACAAATTAGGTTATAGATTTATTTCCTAATTTTGAATTTTAATCATAGATTGGTTGGATGATATTTCAATCCAATTTGTGATTTCAATTGATTTAGGAGTTAATTCGATTGAACTGCTTTTAATGATATTGAATGAACCTTCATAATATGATCATTATATGAGAACTATGATAATTTGGATTGCTTGGTTTGGTGAATTGGATTGATATTCTTGAATCTGTTTTACAACACCTTTTATCAATTCTGTTAATTTATGCATTTTTCTTCAATTCTTGTTTGTGTTCTGCAATTGTTATTCATTGCCTACAAACTGTTCGATTAAAATCCCCCTATATTTTATTAGTGAATTGAAGTTTGAACCAAATTGATTGTGTCTTTGAGTTGACCTAGGTTAATCATGTGCTATAGAATTAGCGTAATTTTATTTGTTTTGTCACGATTCGATAGTCATTATCAGCTTCTCCAAAAGGACGTAGACTTTCTGATTGACCAACCTTGCAAAGAGACATTTGAGGAGTTGAGGAAGAAGCTTACTACCTCTCCCATTATGCAACCACCAGATTGGGAGCTTCCCTTTGAACTCATGTGTGATGCCTCTAACTATGCGCTTGGAGCTATATTGTCATAGAGAGTTGATAAACTATCCCATGTCATTGCTCATGTTTCACACACTTTAGATGCAACCCAAGTTAACTACAACACCATTGAGAAAGAGCTTTTGGCTATTGTTTTTGCTTTAGATAAATTCAGATCTTATTTGCTTTGCTCCTATATCAATGTCTTTACTGACCATGCATCTTTGAAGTACTTGTTGAAGAAGCCTAATGCTAAACCTAGATTGATCAGGTAGATGCTTCTTCTTCAGGAGTTTGATATTGAAATTAAGGACAATAGTGGTGCAGAAAACTTGGTTGCGATCATTTAAGCAGGATTGAGGGACCTGTTGACTCTTTTCCTATTAGGGATAATTTCCCTTATGAGCATTTGATGCATTTGCATTCATCACATGTTACACCTTGGTTTGCTAACATTGTGAATTTCATTGTTGCATTTGTTGTTCCACCTCATGCATTTAGGTCTCAAATAGATAAACTTAAGAGTGATGCTAAATATTATTTGTGGGATGATCCTTATTTGTGGAGTTTTTGTAGTGACCAAGTGATTTGCAGGTGTGTACCAGATCATGAGATTCAATCTATTCTTTATTTTTGTCATGGCACACCTACCGACGGTCATTTTGGTCCTTAGCGTACCGCTAGAAGAGTATTAGATTATAGGTTCTATTGGCCCACCATGTTTAGAGATGCTTATCACTTTTCCACATCTTGTGAGCAATGTAGAAAGTAGGATGGACCATTACACATAGGCATGAAATGCCTCAGCAGCCCATTATCTTCTGTGAGATTTTTTATGTATGGGGTATTGATTTTATGAGTCCATTTCCTGTTTCTCATGGTTTTTCATATATTTTGCTTACTGTTGATTATGTTTCTAGATGGATTGAAGCTAAGGCCACCAGAACTAGTGATTCTAAAGTTGTTGTTGATTTTGTGAGATATAACATTTTTTGCAGGTTTGGTGTGCCTAGAGCCATTATTAGTGACCAGGGGAGCCATTTCTGTAACAAATCATTGACATCCTTGCTCCAGAAGTATGGGGTTGTGCATAGAATTGCTACAGCTTATCATCCCCAAACTAATGGGCAAACAAATGTTTTTAATAGAGAGATCAAGCAAATGTTGTAGAAGGTAGTGCAATCTAAAAGGAAGGATTGAAGCAAGCTACTTGAAGATGCTTTATGGGTTCACAGAACCGCTTACCAAACACCTTTGGGGATGTCTCCCTATAAGGTGGTTTTCGGTAAGGCATGCCACCTTATCCAGTGGAGATTGAGCATTGTTCTTATTGGACAGTGAAAAGTTGAATATGGCATTTGATGAAGCGGGTATGGAAAGGAAGCTTCAATTGCAAGAACTTGAAGAGGTCCGCTTAGAAGCCTATGAGAAATCCAAGATTTACAAGGAGAAAGTGAAGATGTTTCATGACTCTAGGATTTTTAGGAAGGAGTTCCATATTGGCCAAAAAGGGCTATCGTTTAACTTTTGCCTCAAGCTTATTTTGGGTAAGCTTCAATCTAAATGGGATGAACCATTTGTTATTACCAATGTTTTTCCCATGGTGCAGTTGAAATTAAAAATGAAGTTACCAACAAGGTTTTCAAAGTGAATGGTCACCAACTCAAGCTATTTCATGAGAGCCCTCAAGTGAGGGAGGAGCTTATGGCAGATCTCTCTTTGGTCTTACCAACTTTATAGGATGATGTGCGTTTTATGGCATTTGAGGAGTTTCCTTTTCCCTTCTTTTCTATGTTGTCTCTTTGGTTGCATTTCATTGCATGCTTACATTGTGGACAATTTGTACTTTAAGTGTGGGGGTAGGATTTATAAAACTTGTTTTATCTGTTTTCTATTTTCTCTGCCTTATGTTTTAACTATTTTTTATTTTGTTTTCTGTATCTGTTTTTGTGATATTTCTGTCCGTTTTCTATTTTTATTTTGTTGCATTTGTTTTGTTTGTTGTTTTCTATTTTTTTACTGTTTTTACATACAGAAAATAAAAAATAAAAATAAAATATTTTGCAGTGGTTGTTTTTTGTTTTTGTTGAATTTAGACACTCCATCATGTTTTTATAGGATTTCTAACTTGTATAAATTGTGAGAAATGTACCAAATTTTTGTTGGATTGAGAGGTTTCATACTTGATGTGAATCATTGTTGCAGTTGTTGAAGTGATAAGTAGGCTTGGAAAATAAAATTTAAGGTGGATCATGTGTGATATAACTATGCCTGACGAGTTTTTTGACATTTGTGGATGAATCTAATTATTCCGTTCATGTTCTTTCATGTGTATTTCACCCTTGTGCTAGATTACTCTAGGTTTTTCATTGTCTCTCTTGCCATTCCTTGTTACACATGCATTGATTGAGATAATTTAGGCCTTCTTTTATTTTAGTCACTAGCCAAATAAACCTACCTTGTATTGATATCCATTGTCACCCATTTTGAGCCTTTCACCTTTTCTTTCTTGTGTAGCTTATTATAAGCCAAAAAGTGGAAAACCAGGTTATCTTAACTTTAGAGAGAAAAAGGGCCTTGGAATTATTTTGGGAGTGAGTTTCAAACAAGTGTGGGGGATTTGTATTTTGTTTTGATTTTGAAGAAAAGAAAAAGAAAAGAAAAGAAAAGAAAGAGTATAAAAAGAAAAAGTTCAAAAAGAATAATAATAAAAAAAGAAAAAAAAAAGAGAAAAAGAAGTACAATAAAAGAAAAAAAATGCAATAAAAGTGTGTAGTAGTTCATTTTCATCCTTGTAAGTTTTTTTTTTTTTAATTTTGTTGTTCTCCACCTTGTTTATTTATTTCTACCATTCTTTTTACTTGTTGGCTTACTCCCCATTGCCCCTCTTTTCTCTTTGTTTTATCTTAAATATCTTTCTCTTATCCACCCTTACCTAAACCATACATTACAAACCAATAAAAGCCTTTTTGATCTTTTGATGCATGCGTATTTCAAGTTGAGTGAATTAGAGTCTTGTCTATATTTGGATGTGCTAGTTACATGTGGTGTTTGAGTGTGAACACAAACCCATACACATTTGATGAGGTTGACTGTTGTTCTTTGAAAGATTTGTATCACCTTGGTACATTCTTAAATTTAACTTGACTACTTTTTCACTTTTCACTTTGTGATAATGTGTTCATGGAGTGCTTGTTACCTTGATATCATTCTTTCATTTTCCATCTTTCTCACTTTTGTGCATTATTAGGATCCATTGAAAAATATGTGTACCTTGTTCATACCCTTTTATTTTTAGTATGTGGTTTATTCTACTTTAATTGTTTTTCTCTTAGTCTTTCTTTTAATTTTGCCCAGGAGTGCAAAACATAAAGTGTGGGGGAATTTGATTGAGCATTTTTAGTACAATATTTTTTTTATTCTTCTTAGCTTATTTGACTTCTCTTGGATTCTTATTTTCTCACTTTAACTCAGTTTTTGTCTTAGGCAAATAATTGAGCTTAATTGATAATTGTTGCTTATTTTCAGATTTTGTGCTTATTTGACCTATCTTTCTTGTGCAGAACCTATAGGATTCTACAGAACTCAAATGGAGCATATGAGTAGTTCTTGGAAAGATAAGGACAATAACTACAATTTTGTTAGAGATAAGCATGGGCTAATTCTGCCGTTTTGAGGGTCAAATTATGCTTGGAAGTTAGAACCTCTGCACTTTAATTTTTGGCTGTGAGTTTAGATTTTTATTGATGTAATTAACATAATTAGTTAGTTTAGATGGGCCTAATCAGAGCTCATCCTTCATTCTATTCAATCATTATATATTAGTGTAGCTAGGATACAACAAAAAAAGAGAATTTCTAGCTTCTTGTGCAAGTTTTCATAATTAAAATCTTTTTTCTCTTAATTGTTCTTCATTGTTCTTTATTTTTCTTCTTCCTTTTATCTCTGTTTGTGATGTTGTGTCACTATATCAGTTTTTTAGCTATCAAGTTTAGATAAAACAGTTTTCTATGTTTAGTTAGTTGGTGGCCAACAACTAACTTGTTTTCAGCTTTCTGTTTTTATCCTTTATAGCTAGTGCTTGTTTACTGCTATATATACGTATGTAGATAGGTAGCAGTAACAGGTAATAAGCTGAGAGAGTGAAGGATACAATTTTACATTAGAAGAAAATGGTGTGTATGAGAAAGATAGAGTGAGACTTGGTGATCTTGGATGCTATCAGCTGGATAGTGAAAGAATCGAGCAAGATTCTACTGTACACTAAGATCTTTGTAACTCTTGTTCCATAATAAGATAAGTTTGCTTCTTCTCCAGTGGATGTAGGTCCTTGTGGCTGAACCACTTAATTCTTGGTGTTCATCTTCTTCATCTTATCTTTGTATGTTTTAACTTCGTTTTTCTGGTTTAAGCTACTGCAAGCTGTGTTGTTCTGTTTTGCTGCTCTGTTTTCTTGTTTTCTTTTCTGGTTTTAGTGGACATTAGTTGCAGGACTTGTAAACCATAACACTGTTCTTCTATTTTTCTCACACAAATTCCGTGGCTATTCCATTGATGATGATCATGTAAGGTTAAACAATCAATCAATCCAAGAATCCAATCTAAGCAAGAAGAATTTGAGTTCTATTTTGGTATTCTAATTTCTATGTGAATGTTCATCTTCTTCTTCAATCCTCTTTTCGATTTTCATGATTACGAATATGTTTAGGATTGAAAACAAATTAGGTTATAGATTTATTTCCTAATTTTGAATTTTAATCATAGATTGTTTGAATGATATTTCAATCTAGTTTGTGATTTCAATTGACTTAGGAGTTAATTCGATTGAATTGCTTCTAATGATGTTGAATGAACTTTCATAATATGAGAACTATGATAATTTTCATTGTTTGATTTGGCGAATTGGATTAATATTGTTGAATATGTTTTACAACATCTTTTATCAATTATGTTAGTTTATGCATTTTTCTTTAATTCTTGTTTGTGTTTCTGCAATTTTTGTTCACTGTATGCAAATTGTTTGATAAAATTTCCTCACTGTTTATAAGTGGATTAAGTCGGGAACCAAATTGGACTGTATCTTTGAGTCGACCTAGGTTAATCCTGTACTACAAAATTATCTTAGTTTTATTTGTTTTGTAGCAATTCCATAGTCGTTTTCATTAACAAATATGAATTGGGTGAAAATGAATGGTTGAACTCTCCCTATTTAGTGAACGTCAAAGATGATGCCTTATTTTCTGAAAGGTGATTTTTTTGGGTTGAAATGTCTACTACACAATGCAATGAAAGCATGGATGCTTTCTTTGATGGATACATTAATTCAAAGATGAATCTTCAACAATTTGTGATGCAATATGATAATGCTTTCCATGACAAAGCCAAAAAGGAATATGAAGCTGATTTTTTTATCACTTAACACTAATATTCCTTGTGGGTCACAATCAACGATTGAGAGACAATTCCAATCTAAATACACACATGCTAAATTCCATGATATTCAAGTTGAATTCAAGGGGAAAATTAATTGTTGTGTTGTTGGTGCCAAATGTGATGAATCTCCATGTTTTTATGATGTTATGGAGGAGAGCATCAATGGTGTCAGTTTCAACCATGATTGCCATCAATTTAAGTGCAGTTGTTTGTTTTTTGAGTTCAAGGGAATTGTGTGTCACCATTCATTATTTTAAAAGGGTGAAAAGCATTCTATCTAAATAAATTTTGGCTAGATGGAGCAAACATGTTAGAAGGATACATGTATACATTAAAGCAAGTTATGATGCAAAATGGTTGCTACCAAGAAAGGAAATATTTGATGGGTTATGTAAAAGATTTTATGAACTTGCTGAAATTGCAGCTAAATCAATTGAGCAAACAAATTTGTTGCACCAAATAATTATCAAGTTTGGTGAGGGCTTGCAACAAATCCCTCACACCCCACAGATCAGTTGTGAGAAGCCAAATGAAGACAATGTCCAAACTCCATTACATAGTTCTCAGTGTGTGAATCTTGACCACCAAACTATAATAAATCATAGCCTAGCCCATGTAGCCCGAAAAGGACACCCACACACAAAAAGGAAGATTTCTACCATTGAGAAAGTAATAAAAAATAAAGAGTAGTAAGACTAGGAAAATTGCTATGGTGATAATCAAAGTAAGATTTGTCGTGTTTTAACTAATTAAAATTTTATGTCATGATACTTAGTTATAATTCATAGAAATATTTTTTCTTTAATAATAATTGACAATGAATCACAACCTAGTTACATGATTTTCAACATGGTTAAGTTATTTTTTTACGACATGACAATCATATGATTAGTACAATACTATTCAATAATTAATTTGATTTACTAATTGCAGGACAACATTGACAAAACCTTGAATGAATTGAATCCATCAACCTTCCATCTAGAGTCTTTAGAACAAATTTCAAGTAGAAACATAATTGATGAAGCTTTTATGGTATTGTGTATTAAACATAAATTCTATTTACAATGATGTTCTTTTAAATGATGTAATTGTTGCTTCTATTCAATATTGTAAACAATATGCATTGTAAGGTATAATGATTTCATGGTGTACACCACATATAAATTTGATGTTCCAACATATTCATTTTTTTAACAATTATGACAATGGTGTTTGTCATATCTTATATAACAATTGGCATCTATAAATGTCAACAATATAGACTATGAAAATGCAGTTAATTATTAGCCTTTACAGCTATCAAGTGTCCAGAGCCTTAGTTTTCTCTCCTTACTCAAGGATTTGACAACTATATGACTTCAACATAATTGTCAACTTCAAAATTCAATTTAGGGTATTTTATATATTTTTCTTGTTTAACATTATTGAGATACATGCCTAAAACCGTCAACAATACAATAATATTAGTTATGAATTCTAATTAATTGTTACTTCACTTGTAGAGAAAAAAATGTAGATTTCAATGACATGACATTTTTGCTACCTGTTAACTTATTTTTTGGACTGGATGACACATTAACCAACAACTATATCATATCAACTTAAGTATATGTAATTAGTTCTTGTGTTTTAGTGGTACAGTGACAATGTTATATAGCTCGCCATTAGAATAATTTTTTGTACAGATCAGCCTACAAGTTTGTTGTTTTTTCCTAGTAATGACACAGATAAATCAAGAGGAAATGATTGCTACAACATCTGAGGAAAATATATTGACACTGAAGATGGTCTAATGTCATAATTAGTGATGCTCTCGATTGACACTTTCACACCTTTTATATATATATATATATATATATATATATATAAACATACCATTAGGCCATGTTTAGTCTATATTTTATGATAATAAATTGTTGATTACTAATTATATTCATAAATCTAGAAAACGCACAACAGGTATCCATAAAGTGCATGTGGTAAATTACATGTATAAATATGGTTAACATTCATTAAGAAATCAGAAAGAGTTAAACAACATTGACATTCTAGTAACCTCTTAATAGGTTAATGATTTGCGAAATAAAACTAACCATTTGTAATTACTTAAGCATCATACACATAATACATAGACTGACTAACAATAGTAATTTTAAACATGAAAAGCTGGAACCAAAGCCTACCCACAACAAAGAAAAAATACACATTTCACCTACTTAGCATATTAACCTTATAGTTTACTCCTCACCAAGATTTGATAAGTAACTGTCTGTCTGTAAGATATTCTTTCTCAACTAAAGATATATGTTGTGCATTAACAGGAAGGAATGTTGTTCCCAATTCTAATGTGAATTAATGCTTGCTCCATCAGTTTAAATGAAGACTAGGCTTGTTGCGACATCTGTACTGCTTTTAGCTCTGGGATAAGTGCCTCTAGCTCATGTAGCTCTCGTTGAAGATCATTTGATTCTTGAAAATGAGGTTGTCATTCCTTTTTAACTATTTTCTTTGCTACCAACCTATATTCTTGACCAATTCAAATCCAACAATAGGTATCAATATTCAAACATTAAGAAATGAAATGACCATGCAAATGACTTAGGTGAAACACACATGGTCATATGAATGAATATGAATTTTATAGTGTGGGAACTTGTATTCCTTATATCTATATGATTGTGAAGTCAATAATAATTATTGGATGAACATGTTTAGGTCAGTAGTATTTGATGGTTAACCTGATTTTATTTCTAGTTACCTATACCATCATATAATATTATTACTCAAAAGTCACGTGGAAATGACAATTTCCTTGGCTTATGCTTGAAAGGATGAACATGTATGACAAACAGTGTGTCATGTCATAAGTCAGATTAATTTCACATCTACCAAGGGAATCGTGCAAGCTACTTCTACTAGTTACATATGGCCAAAGTTATGGTTGCTTAGAAACTTAAGTGATTACATTGAACTTGATTTCGTTATGCATCAAAACTTTCACTATAAACTACAAAAAATGACCTTACTAAATGATTTCATAAGTGTTTAATACACATGATAACTATTATTAATTTTATAATTTAGACAATCCATATGATTATTGTTTGTAATAATAATTATTGGATGAACAAGGTTAGGTCAACAGTATTTGATGGTTAACTTGATTTTATTTCTGGATACCTATATCATCATTTAATATTATTACTCAAAAGTCATGTGGAAACAACAATTTCCTTAGCTCATGCCTGAAAGGCTGAACATGTATGACTATATGGTGTGTCATATCATGAGTAAGAATAATTTCACATCTACCAAGGGAATCATTCAAGCTACTTTTATGGGTTACATATGACCAAAGTTATGGTTGCTTTAGAAACTTAAGTGGTTGCATTGAATTGAATTTCGTTATGCATTCAAACTTTGACTATAAACTACAAAAAATGACCATCTGAAATGATTTCATAAGTTTATAATACGCATGGTAACTATTATTATTTTTGAAATTTACGCATTACATATGATAGATGTTTGTTTTGATGCTTCTAATTAATGTGATTAACTTTCTAACTATTGAGGATTAACTTGCTATCATTTGTGGTTAACTCTAACATCATCTAATATTATAACTTAAAAGCCATATGTGAACATGAATTTCTTTGTCTCATGCATCAAAGCCTGAATTTGTTTGAGAAAAGTAAATCTCATGTCATCTAGGGGAATAATTTTACCTTTAATTAAAAAAAAATTACTGACACATAAAGATACAAGTTAGTTATGTGTTAATTTAATGCTACTTTAGTAACTTAAGTTGTTACATTGGATTGAAAAATCCAATGTTTCATTGTAAACTACAAAATATGACCATCTTAAATGATAATTAGCTTGCTATCATTTGTAGTTAATCATAACTCATCCAATATTATTACTTATAAGTCACGTGTGAACAAGAATTCCATTATGTGATCAATTTGTGTGTCATTTGGTTTGAGTGAACAATTCAACCCACACCAAGAGAATCATGCAAGAAACTTTTACATATTAGTCATGCCTATAGTTAAGGTTGGTTTAGTAACTTCAGTGTTTAGAATAAGATTAGATTTAGTGTTATTCTTCCAATGTCATATGGGAACAATGATTTTCTTGTGTAACTCCTACAAAGTATTTGTATGGACACTTGAGGAAATCAATGTGATCAACAT
The DNA here is from genome assembly GCA_013407115.1 of Glycine latifolia. Taxonomy (NCBI): domain Eukaryota; kingdom Viridiplantae; phylum Streptophyta; class Magnoliopsida; order Fabales; family Fabaceae; genus Glycine; species Glycine latifolia. Next base: position 17,734,388 of record CM023954.1, read on the forward strand.
GATAAGTGTTATAAATACACATATGTAGTTAGTGATTTTCACATCCAACCTACAATAGTAGAAAACTGTCTTAGGTGGAGGATACCAACTTCATAAAATCTTCATAGGTTCAAGTGACTACTGGTCATTTGAGTTTTGGACAAATCTCATTGGAACAATTTATAGTCCAAGTGAAATGTTGGAATGCATGGGTCGAGTGTGGTCATTAAAGAGAGACATGTTTCGCTATAACTTGTGCCCTCTCAAATGGTTTGAAACAACAAATATGCATGAGTATCGTAGAGAGTGAAAATACCGCATCAATGAATCTAGAAGACTAAAAGAAGAAATGAAACAATACAACATAAAAATACCTAAGCAACAATCTATTAATGTTGCACGTGATAGTAACGAGTCATTGGAGATGACAATTAACATGATTTGATATGAGAACAACCATATGCAAATCAAAATCAACAAGTACAAAGTTGTATTGAATATTTGTGATACACAATATGCACAAATACAAACTATTCCATCAGGGATTGAATTGGATAATCTAAGGAACCTCCCAGAATATTCTACCAACAATGAATTATCTAATGAAGATGAGTGAATTCAACATCTTACATTTATACGTGTGCTTGGGCTATTTACAAATATAGGGTGATTTCATATGATTGTATTAAAAATGTTCATGACTAGATTAACTAATTATAAGTTGGATTCATAAGTAAATCCCACCCTTTAAACTTTAGCAAGGTAATAAGTGTTTTCCATGGTTACCTTAATGTTTATTGTCAGGAATTTGTTGTATCATGGATCAAGTTCATATAGATTGGATACTTCTGTTTACCTTAATTTTCTTAGATTGACATATATAAAATTTATCATAATAATTCCATCTAATAACATTTTTATAAATATTCAAAATAACAAAAACTTGTATAGTTATAAGCATTGCATAAATGGTGTTAATCCACCTAATTTGGTCCATGGTTAACCAGAATAAATATGTGTAGTAACCTAACTGGTTATTTTTGTTTTTATTTTTTAATATAATTTATCACTTGAAAATACATGGTTACCAATCATCATAAGTATTTAGTGACTATTGGTTAGTATTGTTATGAGAATCTTCAACACACATCGTTAACTATGTATACAAATATGGTTATCATATGGCTTAAGTGATTAAAAATAATGGATGAAAAATTGTCATCAAGAAAGTAAGTGAGTCACCATGGGTGTTTTGGAAACTTAATAATTTCCCATTTGCTTAAAACAAGGGAAAGGCTGGATCAAAATGCAAAATAGAAGAGTGAACAACAACTGAACGTCTTTGCACATTCAATAAAGGGTGGGTCAAAACAAACTGATCGACAATGGAAATGAAAGAAACAACAACCAAATTTGTTAACTTTCACGAGTTTGACTCAATGTGTTTGCACATTGAAGGGAGCGTGGGTGGAAACAAAAGATAACAACATGCAAATGTGAACGAATACATGGTGAAGTAAGGTAGTGCTTTGTTGCGACCAACACTTGAAAGGAGGATTTTCATTTTGTAGTATTTGTTGCTCAAAATGGAAACAAAGGAACAACTTTTGTTTTGTTAGTATATATATTATGATTGCTCATTTAGGGTAAAATTTAAAGGAACCAAAAGAATAGTCAATTATATATGAAATTATGGTTACCTTCTTATCATAACCGATTAATACAATATTCAAATTCTTAAATCATAAAATTGCTTAAGTAACCATAAAGATATGATTAAACATTTATCATAAGTCGTAAATGGAAGATTGAGTTAAGTATGTTAGTAATTTTTGAAGAATAGGTAACATTTTTCAACTTTGATCACATGTATGAAATGCTATAAATACATGACCAAGAAATGGTTTAGTGGTGTATTACAAGTTATGATTATGTTTTATCTAGTGATGGTTAAAGTGTAAATAGAGATAACTAAAAATAAATTGCTTAACCTCCCTTTAACATATAGATAACAACATTAAATTTGTGATAAGTTAGTTATGTAAATTATGCAACTAAATTTTTGAATCATTTATGATATTGTTGTTTAGTTAATCAGGTTCGTGTTAGAGCAAAAAGCCAAATGAAGTGGATTGTCAAAGTGAATAAAAATTTGGCATACTTGCAAAACTCCTGAATCAGGGACATTCCATTTCATTGGTTAATTGAAATGTCAGATGAAATACAAATTTCTAGTAAATTTTGCATTAATTATGCAATAGATGGATTGATACTAGGGAAGGATTTGTCATACAAAATGAAGTAGTACAATTTACTCATTTATATGTTCGTTTCGCCCTAGGTTTGCTTATTGGGGGTGAAAAAGTGAAATTTGATGAAGATAGTGAATGTCATACAAAGAGCTTGTTTAGAGGTTAAAAATAACCATTGAAAATATAGTTGAAAAACTTACATTGGTTGATGATGTTGATGACTTTTGTAGGCTTTACATACTTCTTGCATTTTTATGGAGTTATTTTGTAATGACCTACTGTCACTATGATATCATTACTTTGAACACGTAATTTCAATTTTTAATGAAAACTCCATTAATTTAATTATAAAAATGAGAGTAAATTTTTTGCGATAATACACTCACCAGAAAACTTACAAATACGTAAACACACACACACACATATTAAACCATTATATATCATTCACATGTCAGAACATAATTCAGTTTTTACGTGTATCTAAACATGGGATTTACATGCCCAATCAAAAAGAATCAAGGAGCCAACTAATGAAGAGTTAATAACAAAACACAACTCTCTCCCAAAATATATTCTAATGTTATCATGTCAGCTTGTTAGTATAGATTTTGAAAAAAAAGGGTTAATATTGACATTCAGGGTCAAATACCAATTTCAGTTTTAAAAGGGACTAAAATGGTATTTTTGGAGTCTAAATCAAAGAGACGTCATTTTGAAATTTTGATCATGTCAATCTGATCGGGGTTTAGCGAAGGTCACAAAAACAACATCCATTTTATAAAAAGGAAAACTTTTATAACATCTCATTTTCAAAGGTTTTTCAAAGGAAGTGCAAAAAATCCAATAACGGTACCCAAATCACAAGAGATACTAAGAGAAGCTTAAACTAAATAGGAGAAGACAAGGTGAAAAGAATATGAATACTTCACACTTAACCAAGAGGGGGGGGTTGAATTGGTTAAACCTTGGTATATTAAAAATTTCTTTAATCAAAATAAGAGTTTTTAGGATCTTTATCACTTTTCAAAACCAAGAAACCTTATTCAATCAAGTAGCTCAGCCCCAAGGAATTCAATGAATCAAAACTGACTTTGTTGGTCAAGCAAATGAATCAAGAAACAATTAAATTGAAGAGGATAGAGATTGAGAATCAATACACAAACAATTTATACTGGTTCACTTCAAAACCATGAAGCTACATCCAGTTTCTTTCAACCAACACTAGGTTAGAGTTCCACTATTATAATTTTCAGTTATTACAATCAATTACAATGTCTCCCTTTATCAACCCTAGATAAAGTACATAAATCTAAAACCCTATTAGATTCTAAGAGACAAGAACCTGAGAACACTACTCAGTTCTTCCACCTAGAGAACCCATTCTTTAGTTACAAGCAAGAACCCAATTACAATAGCCAAATTACAAAGAAAATCCAAAACGAAAATTACAATCAGATTAAGGAGAGAAACAACCTGATGATCCAAAGTATGCAATGCAAAATGAAGTTACCAGATCAGGTTGAATGATTAAAAGACAATAAGCACAACTTTCCTTAATCTTGAAATGGTTTCAAGCTCCAAGAATGACTTAAACACACATGATCAATGCACAATGGAGCAAGACACAATTAAACCCTTAGAAAACACTTTAGAATGCTCACAAGACTGTTTAAGCTCAGAAAATACGTATGGGTAATGTTCCACAAAGTTGTCAAAGCAGCTGAGCATCAATCCTATTTATAAGATTAAATCACCATTTTAATCGATTAAAATGTTCATGAGTTTTCTGGGTTTGAATAACGAGCAAAATAATCGATTATTTTGAGCCGTAATCGATTATTCCAGTAGCACTGTATTTCATAATAGCTTGTGTAATTGATTACGAGAAATGGTTATCGATTATTCCAGTACAACATGTTTTTCTTAAAACGTTGTGTAATTGGTTACGAATCCTGGTAATCGATTATTCCAGTAGAACCATCTTTTCAAAAATTTTATGTAATCGATTACAAATAATGGTAATCGATTAAAGTGTTCATGAAAGCTTTTCCAGATTTGAAAATGAAGCAAATAATCGATTAATTCACTATGTAATCGATTATTCCAGTGCATTTTGCATTTTTCCAAAAACAATGCTTCTTTGGTTCTTTTGTTAAAACATGCTTTGATTCTTAGTTAAAATACTTAGGCAATTTAAATGATTGAATGCATGCAATGCAAGGATCAACAGATTGAACTCTTTAACACTTGATTTGATTTGCAATCTTCCAAAGCATTCCAAGGCATGTGAAAAAGCTCAAAACCATTCTTCAAGTCCTAAGCTTCAAGCTTCAAGATGCTCCCCCTATATCCAACACAAGGAATCATAGTTACATCGAAGAAACCATGAAAAGAGGATTGAAAGCTTCATTCTCTACCAAATCCTTGAGTTGACTTTTGAAGATTCCGCTCCGATTAAAGTATTCCTCTCCTTGTGGTGGTCCGGCGGCAAGCAACGATGGCTCGTGATGATCATCGATGGTCGTGGGTGGTGGAAGAGAAGGTATAGGGCTTTGGGTGAGGGTTTGAAGAGAGAAAGAAAGGTAAAAATCATGTTTTTTTACATTGATAAATGTATATATAAACTGTAGATCTCGCTTAGCAAGCTCGTCTCACTAAGCAAAATTCCACCTTTGTCGTTGAGTGTGACATTTCACGCTTAGCGAATTTTTTCCTCTGTGTGGAATTATGCTTAGCACACTAGTCCCATTAAGAGAGATGTCCAAAGTTGTTATTTTGCAAATCCCACCAGTCAAAACATGAAGATACAGGTTGTGAACCTACAGTCCAAGTGGTGAAGTGTATGTTGGTTTGCTAAGATTGTTGGATGATTTAGGCTCACTTCAAAATTATAGTTGGGTGGAGGTTCCTGTATACGATATTCTGATTGATAGCTTTACTCAAAGGTCGAATTTTCTAAAAAGCTAAAAGAATTGTTCTAAAGGACATTTAATAGGTTGTGCAACTATTGTACAAGTACACACATATTTGGAAACATTTTTTATCCTCATGGTGCTTGTTATTCATTAATGTGTAATATTAATACTTTTGCATAAGTAATAAATGATTTGATAACATTATTGTGTTGTAGATTTGAGCTTTTAATCATCTTTGTTTACGCAAATGAAAAAACACAATTGGTGTAAAGTCTGTTCCTCAAATTTAAAATTCACAAAATGTTAAGAAGTGAAGGATCAAAATGTTTGCAATATTTTGTACTAATTTAGTAAGTGTGAAAAAATTACATTATGTTAAATTTTTGCAAATTACTTGTTATTTATTGATGACTCCAGATATTGGTGTATAATGTTTTCTTTACCAATAACAAATTGTTCAAGACTTGTGTGCAACAAATGAAGAGGTTAAACATGAAGTGATTCAAGAAGCCTTGCAAAGGGAACCAAAATATGCCAATGGAGAAAAATTAAGTTGGATTTGGAAACTCTTAATCAACAACATAAAAATGTAGTGACCCTAAAGAACTAGTTAAAGGATAAGATATGTGTAGTCGAGGATGAACTCAAGATGATAAGACAAACATCATAAGCAAGTACAACAATTACACCAACTTTGTTGAGTAGAAGTGAAGAGGAGGAAAACACACCTTTTTATGGTCATGAGGGCTATGATAAAAAAATATGAGTATCATTTGCGTTGCTGAGTTATGTATGATTTAACATTATAAATAATTTGTTAAATAATGATGTATGTTTACATGTTGCATGATGTGTTTGTAAATGATGTAGGTCAAATGCATGTTGAAGGTGAATCTAAATAAATAGTCAATAATCAACCATCAAATATATGCACACGACTTAAAAATCATCCTAGAAAGCGTGTGAAAACTGTTATAACTTGAACACCTTGGGTGACCTATTATCGAAAAAGTAAAAGGCCTCAAAAGTGATAAAAAATGAAGTTGTAGTTTGAATGTTGGACAAATTTTATTTTGTGAATGTAGTTGCATTAATTGTTAATAGTGTTCAACGTTCTTATTTTGAGTATAAAACTTTGGTTGTATCAAATTGAAAACATATGGGATGATAATCATATTTACTATTCCGAACACCAATTATATCATCTGAAGGAAGTTGAGGTGACGATGAATGATGTATATGTAATACATTTAGCCATTTTCTAGACAGGGTTATCCATCAATTAGGAATGAGAATAACTACAAATAAATGATAATCAAATTAATATTGTTAAAATTGGCATACAAGTGGGTAACAATGTTATCGAGTGTTATATGTAGTTAACTACCTATGTAAACATGGTCAACTTTGAGTCACAAATGGTTATAAATAAATTTGACTATATAAAATATTCATGTTTAATTTTTTTTTGTTTTTGAGATGATTATTGTTCACTTATCATTTGTTAAGCAAAAAAAAAAGTTAATGATAGATACACATTGATAATTGTTACAAAAGGGATTAAGTATTAAAACTTTTATTTATGCTTATGATTTTGTATGTAATAATAACCATAATTTTATATGAAGTTAACCATAACTTACAATATTAACTACATAATAAAATTAATCACTTCTGAAATTAAAGTTAACTATGATTAAGCATTTAAACTAATATATTAAGCATGTATCAATATAACAATATGCAATAAAGTTCTTTTTGACTTAACCATTTGTGAGACTATACTAACCATGTATATCCAAACAAATAACAACATATCCATATATAATGTTGTAATTCCTTTTGGTTACTTAACTAGTAAATATGGCTTGCCAAATTTAGCCTATCCCATAAGACACTTTCACAATAGTGTTCTCTAATCAATTAATACATTAGACATTTACATATATTAGCACTAATGCATTATCAACTGAGTAACATGAATTGAAAGTCAAATTAGAGAGTGAATTTCGCTGCAAATCATCCTTGGCTACAACATCATTTGTCATGTCACATGAAATATTTCAAATGATTAATACCCAAAAATTCATTCAAATCAATGGTAGGTCATGTTTCCCTGTAATGGAAAAAATGTGAACTTGCCTTAGAAAGCAGTGGCTGTGTAAGAAAAAAACATATGTTTTTCTAGTGACCATGAAAGTATTAAAATGGATGATTATGGACAGCATTTTGATGAAGATTCTAATAATATGAGATATTGGACAAAATCTATTTTTGTTTCTTAGCTGACAAATTTTTTACTTTCTCTATGTTAGACATAGGAAAACAAGACCATAGATTTTACTAGAGTTCTCAATTTCTTTGACTTTGAACATTTCCTTTAAGCGTACAATTTCAAATAATATATAATTTTGCATAGTTCTACATATGTATAACTAAATAACCACATGTTCTTAGTTAAGGCTAAACAATTGATGTCATTGACCATACTTGTAAGATTAAATCTAATAAAAGATAAAGGATAAAAAAGGATCAGGGGTTAATAATATTTTTTTTCCAAGTAATATTGTATGTTGTAGGTATTATAAATCGTTGGTTCCATTACAACTGCAAAAATTTATCTCACAACCTCTACCTATGAAAGGAAAACCACCAACTCAAAGTTTAGATTTTCAAAAATGTGATAGGGTAACTGGCTACAAATCAAGACCAGTAAGACTGAATGTGCATGAATTAACAGTTAACCTCCACCATCATTCTTTATTAAAGTATACATTGGTAAAGTCTATAATAACACTATCAAAAGTATATAGTATACACTAGTAAATATATCCAAGTAACACAATGAATCAGTATTGGTTACTCAAATAGCTATATTTTCAAAAGTGATTAAATTTTAAATCAATCAATCAAAAATGGGTAATTAACTGTTAAAAGTAATTAAATGCTACACTTATCTCAAATAGGAATATGTTATATTTCCTATTAAGATTAAACCTTTTAACAAATCAACACCAGTAAGAGTGTCAAAAGAGTAATCTAAATGGTTTTCTCTTGCTGAGTTGAAATGGAACGTCTCAAACATATAAGGTTCCTACTAAATGGTAACACAATCAAAGTTTCCCCTAAAAAAGGTTGATAATAATAATAAAAAAAGGAATACAGATAAATCATTTCAACAAAATGCAGGGAAAAACTTTGTTATAATTTGAAGCCCACCATGACAATAGTAATAAGAAAATATGGTTCATCACCACAAATGTGTTATGATAATACAAATGAAATAAATATATAAAAAATAATACCTCCCTGCTTATAAACTAATCAAAATGATAATTCTTTTGGAAGTCCTGCTTTAACCAACAATGTGTTGTGCACACGGTTCATGGGATGAGAGACAAAGTGACACATCAACCTTTTATTAGTTTCATTAAATTCATCCTATAAAATTACAAATTTCATCAGCATTTAAAGTATAACATTATGCTTTTTTATTATAATAAAAGGACTTGAAGGGTATTTGACCTGTGTATAATTAGGTATGGTTGAATCATCCAATTTCTTGATTCCATCCCATAGTATAAGGTAGGCCAAAACATAAATGCCACAATTATGACTATAAATGAAAAACTTAGTACACTTACTAATTGTCAAACAAATGTTACACAACATATCTATCCAATTCATGAAAGATTCGAAGTTCATACAAACTTAATCATACATGTTATGTTGTTTAGGCATGGCAAAGTAGTTAACATCCAAATTAGTAGATTGTTTAAGTAGGTCTTCGTGAAGCATAACAAAAAAGTCCTCAAATTGACACCTCTACACAAAATTATAAATGTTTATTTTTATGTAATTTGGAACCTTGATTAACTACATATTGTTAAAATGACAACGAAACTAAATTCAAGTCATACCATTGTGTGATCCAGCATCATCCGACCTTCTGAGGGATCACCATTGAGTCTAGCACAAAAATTTTGCTTCTTTGATTTATCAACCACATAACAAAACCAATAGTCTTCATATAAAGTAGGTAGAAAAAGCTGCATTTTACCAGGTAAAAAATTAATTTCAAAATGACAAAAGGTAATACAATATAAGTCATAAACAATTTATAGACAACTAAATTATTAGATCACATCAAAATCAATCTATTAACCAAAAACTCAATTGATTTAACCACACTAACAAACAGCGTTAACCCATATCAGTATTATGCAAGAAAACAAAGTTCATATTGTTTCGTTACTAACCATATAACTATATAATAGTATGCACTTTTTAAATATACTTACTAAGTTACAAGTGAATGCCCAAGACAATATGATTTCATTTTGCATAATATATGCACAAAACCTACTCTCATTCCAATGCACTAGATTTCCTTCACGAAATAAGTCTCATCAATCACTTTATCCTGTTGCATGAAAATATAATTAGTAAAACAAACATCATCCTGAAAGCAATAATTATTGTACATGGAGACAATCCTACACACCGTGAGGGTATAATTGAATATGTATTGGGAAATACATACAGTTTGACCAATTTCATCATCCATAAGCAAATCTAGAGCTATAAAGAAAACCTTACAAAAAATAAAATAAGTACATGTACAAAAACATATGTACTAAAAAAAATAGGTGTATTAGATGATAAAGAGAAAACTAACCAAGTTATAGACCCGTTGCTGATATCTCATAGTTTGAATGTCAGTCCGGGTAAGGAAATTATTAAGCATTTGGACCAAAATCCTGCACAATTACAAAGTGAGGCATCATAATCAATCATATTTAAATATTCACATGTATGATTAAAAAAGAATTACTAAATCTTTATAAAATGTTGGAAATAAGAAGTATACTCTTGCTTATCCTCAGTAGATCGTTTATATTTAGTGTAGTAGTCCCATAATTTTGTCATTTGGTCGTCTTTGTTGGTAGAATAGTTGCTTATTATCATCAACAATCGTGACACATTATTGTCACTAGCATGGACATTCGAGTTTGTTGTACACTTTATGTCATCTTTTTCATTTGCAACATCCCCTAGCTCAACATCTTCATGCTCCACATTAGTAGGACACATGTCATCGTTCTCATTTGAAACATGCCCTGGCTCATCATCTTCATGCTTCACATTAGTAAGGCCCATGTCATCCCCTTCATATACAACATGCCTATGTCGTTGTGCATTTTCTCTTTTAGATTTTAGTTGGGCAACTTCTTCTCCAGGGATGCAATTCTTTCAAGAGATTGTTTAAATTCCCTGGCTAGTTGGTGATAAGCACTGTTAGGATCCTCCATATAAAGTAAATGATGTTTTGAATGGGAAATTTCATTTTCCTTTTCCCTCATGGCCTCTCTAAAGATGTCATGTTTGTCGTATTCTTCTTTTGTACTTGCCAATTCATCAACTATCTATTTATAACAAGAAAAATTAGTACAAAATAAAGGCGATGACAATGCATTATCACTAGTATAATAAAAATTTATAAAAAATAATTTCTATGTTAAAGTAAGTTTATAGCCATTTGAATGGTTTTCCAACTGTTGCCTACATTTTTCCACACCTTTAATCTAGGAAAAATGTTTTTCTTTTTTTGCAGGATCATAAGAAACTTTCATGGATAAATGCTCTTGCACCCAAACCTATATTGGTGGCATAGAATGTAAAAACACTACACATCTATACAAAACTAACAAAGTAAATGATGTAAACCAAAAATTGAAAATAAGACACTTCAAATACATAAAAAGTGAACCTATATCATTGCTACACAAACTGATACCTATACTTGGGATTCATTTTTCTATTGCATCACACACTGTGATACTTTGTCAAGGCTAAATATAAGAGAATAGTATACAACACTAATAATGACTGTCAAATTGCTACAAAACAAATAAAATTAAGATAATTTTGTATCACAGAATTAACCTAGGTCGACTCAGAGATACAATGCAATTTGGTTCCTAACTTAATCCATTTATAAACAACAAAGGGGTTTATCAAACAATTTGCAGACAATGAACAAAAATTGCAGAAACACAAAAAAGAATTGAAGAAAAATACAGAAACTCACATAAATGATAAAAGATGTTGTAAAATAGATCCAAGAATATCAATCCAATCCACCAAACCCAACAATGAAAATTTTCATAGTTCTCAAATAATAATCATATTATGAAGGTTCATTCAATATCATTAGAAGTGGTTAAATTGAATTAACTCTTAAATCAATTGAAATCACAAATCAAATTGAAATATCATCCTAACAATTTATGATTAAAATTCAAAATTAGGAAATAAATCTATAACCAAATTTTTTTTTCAATCTTAAACATATTCATAATCATGAAAATCTACAAGAGGATTGAAGAAGAAGATGAAGATTCACACAAAAATTAGAATATCAAACCAGAACTCAAATTCTCTATGCTTGGACTGGATCCTTGGATCGATTGATTGTTTAGCCTTCCATGATCATCCTCATTGGAAGAGCCAAAAAAATTTTGTAAGAAAATAGAAGAACAGAGATTAAAAAAAGAAAAATAAAGAACAATGAAGAACAGCTGAGAAAAAAAAGAGAAAAAGTTTTAATTCTGAAAACTTGCACAAGAAGCTAGAAATTCTGTTTTTGTCTTGTCTAACTACACTAATATATAGTGATTGAACAGAATGAAGGGGTGGGCTCTGATTAAGCCCATCTAAACTAACTAATTATGTTAATTACACAAATCAAAACCCAAACTCGCATCCCAAAACTCAAGTGTAGAAGTTCTGATTTCCAAACCTAATTTGACCCTCAAACCGACATAATTATCCAAAGCTTATTTCTGACAAAATTGTAGATCTTTTTCTTAGCTTTCCAGGGACTACTTATATGCTCCATTTGGAGTTCTGTAGAATCCTCTAGGTCTTGCACAAGGTAGATAGGTCAAATAAGCACAAAATCTAAAAATAAGCAACAATTACCAATTAAACCCAATTATTTGCCTAAGAACAAAACTAAGTTAAAGTGAGAAAATAAGAATCCAAGAGAAGTCAAATAAGCTAAGAAGAATAGAAAAATACTAAATTAAAAATGCTCAATCAAATTCCCCCACACTTTATCTTTTGCACTTTTGGGCAAAACTAAAGAAAGACTAAAAGAAAAATAATTAAACTAGAATAAACCACAAACTAAAAAAAAAAGAATGTATGAACAAGGCACACACATTTTTAAATGGATCCTAATAATGCACAAAAGTGATAACGATGAAAAATGGGAGAATAATATAAAAGTAACAAGCACTCCATGAACACATGATCACAAAGTGCAAAGTGAAAAAGTAGTTAAGTTAAAATTATGAATGTACCAAGGTGATACAAATCTCTCAAAGAACAACACTCAACCTCATCAAATGTGTATGAGTTTGTGTTTACACTCAAACACCACATGTAACTAACACATCCAAATATTGACAAGACTCTAATTCACTCAACTTGAAATACACATGCATCAAAAGATCAAAAGGGCTTTTATTGGTTTATAATGTATGGTTTAGGTAAGGATGGATAAGAGAAAGATATTTAGGCTAAAACTAAGAGAAAAGATGGGCAATGGAAAGTAAGCCAACAAGTAGAACAGAGGGGTAGAAACAAAGAAACAAGGTGGAGAACAACAAAATTAAAATAAAAAAAACTTACAAGGATGAAAATGAACCACAACACACTTTTATTGCAATTTTTTTCTTGTACTTCTTTTTTATTTTTTTCTTTGAACTTTTGTTTTTTATACTCTGTCTTTTTTTTTTTTTTTCTTCCAAATCAAAACAAAACACAAAATCCCCCGCACTTGTATGAAACTCACTCCCAAAATAATTCCAAGGCCTCTTTTCTATCTAAAGATAAGATAACCTGGTTTTCCACTTTTTGGCTTGTAATAAGCTACACAAGAAATAAAAGGTTAAAGGCTAAAAAAGGGTGACAATGGATATTAATGCAAGGTAGATTTATTCGGCTAGTGGCTAAAAGAAAGAAAGCCTAAATCATCTCAATCAATGCATGTGTAACAAGGAATGACAAGGAGACAAGGCAAAACCTAGAGTAATCTAGCACAAGGAGAAATCACACATGGAAGAACATGAATATAATAATGCAATTCATCCACAAAGGCCCAAAAACACACAAGACATAATTCTATCTCACGTGATTCATCTTAAATTTTATTTTGCAAGCCTACTTATCACTTCAACAATTGCAACAATGATTCACATCTAGTATGAAACTTCTCAATCCAACAAAAAATGGTACATTTCTCACAATTTACACAAGTTAGACATCCTATGAAACACATGAAAAAGTGTCTAAATTCAACAAAAATAAAAAATAATTACTGCAAAATATTTTATTTTTATTTTCTGTATGTAAAAATAGTAAAAATAGAAAACAATAAAACAAAAAATATAGAAAAACAAAAATAGAAACAAGAAAATGGACAAAATATAACAAAAACAAATACATAAAACAAAAAGCAGATAACATAAAATAGTTAAAACAGAAAATAGAGAAAACATAAAACAAGTTTTGTAAATCATCCCCCCACACTTAAAGCGCACATTGTCCTCAATGTAAGCATGCAATGAAATGTAACCAAAGAGACAACATAGAAAAGAAGGAAAAAGGAAACTCCTCAAATCTCATTCAAGGCACATAATCACATAAAGTTGGCAAGACAAAAGAAATGTCTGCCACAAGCTCCTTCCCTATTTGAGAGCTCTCATGAAATAGCTTGAGTTGGTGACCGTTCACTTTGAAGACCTTGCTGATAACTTCATTTTTTATCTCAACTGCACCATGAAGAAAAAGAATAGTAATAACAAAATGTCTATCCCATCTAGATCGAAGTTTACCGAAAATAAGCTTGAGCCGAGAAATAAACAAGAGCACTTTTTGGCCAATATGGAACTTCTTCCTAAGAATCCTAGAGTCATGAAACCTCTTCACTTTCTCCTTGCAATCTTGCAATTCTCATAGGCTTCTAAGCGGATCTCTTCAAGTTCTTGCAATTGAAACTTCCTTTTCATACCCGCTTCATCGAATGTCATGTTACAACTCTTCACCGCCAAATAAGTAGGTGCTCAATCTCCATCGAAAGGTGGCATGCCTTACCAAAAATCACCCTATAGAGAGACATCCCCAAAGGTGTTTGGTAAGCATTCCTATGAGCCCATAAAGTATCTTCAAGTAGCTTGCTCCAATCCTTCCTGTTAGGTTGCACTACCTTTTACAACACTTGCTTGATCTCTCTATTAAAAACCTTCGCTTCCCCATCAGTTTGGGGATGATAAGATGTAGGAACTCTATGCACAGCCTGATACTTCTGGAGCAAGGATGTCAATGACCTATTACAGAAATGGCTCCCCTAGTCACTAATACTGGCTCTAGACACATCAAACCTGCAAAAAATGTTAGATCTCACAAAATCCACAACTTTAGAATCATTAGTTTTGGTGGTCTTAGCTTCAACCCATCTAGAAACATAGTCAACAGCAAGAAAAATATATGAAAAATCATGAGAAACAAGAAATAGACCCATAAAATCAATATCCCATACATCAAAAATCTCACAAAAAATAATGGGCTGCTGAGGCATCTCATGCCTATGTGTAATGGTCCCTCCTGCTCTCTGACACTACTTGCAAGATGTGGAAAAGTGATGAGTATCTCTAAACATGGTGGACCAATAGAACCCACAGTCCAATACTTTCTTAGCAGTCCACTGAGAACAAAAATAACGGCCGATAGGTGTATTATGACAAAACTAAAGAATAGACTGAATCTCATGATCTGGTACACACCTGCGGATCACTTGGTCACTACTAAACCTCCACAAATAAGGATCATCCCACAAATAATATTTAGCATCACTTTTAAGTTTATCTATTTGAGACCTAGATGCATGAGGTGAAACAACAGACGTAACAATGAAATTCCCAATGTCAGCAAACCAAGGTGTAACATGTGATTAACGTGAATGCATCAAATGCTATCAAGGAAATTATCCCTAATAGGAAAGGACTCAACAGGTCCCTCGACCCTACTCAAATGATCAGCAACCAAGTTGTCTGCACCACTCATGTCTTTAATCTCAATATCAAACTTCTGAAGAAGAAGCTTCCACCTAATCAATCTAGGTTTAGCATCAGGCTTCTTCAACAAGTACTTCAAAGCTGCATGGTCAATAAAGACCATATAGGAACAAAGCAAATAAGATCTGAATTTATCTAAAGCAAAAACAATAGCCAAAAGCTCATTCTTAGTAGTGGTGTAGTTAACTTGCTGCATCTAAAGTGTGTGAAGCATAAGCAATGACATGAGATAGTTTATCAACTCTTTGTGACAACACAACCACAAGCGCAAAGTCTACGTTCTTTTGGAGAAGCTTGGACAATGGCAATGCAATCTTGTTGAAATCCTGGATGAATCTCCTATAAAAACCTGCATATCCAAGAAAAGAACACATTTCCCGCACAAAATCGGGGTAAGGTAAAGAAGTAATAACATCAATCTTTGCCTTATCAACCTTTATACCTCTACTAGAGATTAAATTCCCTAAGACTATACCCTCATGTACCAGAAAATGAAATTTCTCAAAGTTAAGAACAAGGTTAGCCCTAATGCATCAAAAGAGGAACCATAAATAGTGAAATCATCCATACCTCCATGCAACTCTCTAATAAATCAAAAAAGATACTCAGCATACACCTTTGGAAGGTGTTAGGTGCATTGCATAGGCTAAAGGGCATCCTAGTGTAGGCAAATGTGCCATATCGACAGTGAATGTGGTCTTGTGTTGGTCCTCTGGTGCAATATGAATCTGCATGTTACCTAAAAAACCATCAAGAAAGCAATAATGTGATTTACCTGCCAACCTCTCTAGAACCTGGTCAATGAATATGAGAGGGAAATGGTCATTGCGAGTTGTTTGGTTAAGTCTCCTATAGTCAATGCAAACTCGCCAATTGTTGGCTACTCTAGTCGTAATCAAATTATTATCCTGATTTCTCACAACAGTGATGTCCAACTTCTTAGGGGCCATTTGGAAGGGTGAAACCCATGTGCTATCTGAAATGGGATAGATGATCCCTACAACTAGTAGCTTCATCACCTCCTTCTTCACCACATCAAGGATGGTGGGATGCAGCCCCTCTGTGGCTGCCTTACCGGCCTAGAATCATCCTCCAAGAGTATCTGATGCCTGTATATGGAAGGATTTATTCCGAGAAGGTCAGCAAGTGTCCATCCAATGGCTTTTTTGTGGCTTCTCAAAATGTTGAATAATATGGATTCAAAATATCTATGATCTAGATGTGGATGAGTCTGGCATTTTCATGATAGCAAGGTGCTCCCCTTTATTTGAATACACACCTACGACTTTGATTGTCCCTTGTATGGATCTACTGTATTCACCTATTCCCTCGCCTTGGCTGGATAAACATGAAATAACTGCCTACTAGGCAAGCTTCCACTTATTTTTTTGATTTGGCACCAGTTGAGTAGGAGGGTCAGAGTTTTTGGTTTTTTCATGTTGTCAAAGAATTGAACAATGAAAATGGATGCAACAACTTCTCTTCATGCTCAAGTGATAGGATGCTAGTTATGATGACTGGGAGCTTCTAAGCATCATTTAAATTAAGCATATTTAAGGTGCTCAGGTAGTGGCTTTATCTCCAAGAAGGGTGGCTGAATGGTCAATGGCAAGAGAATGTTGGTGGCTGATGAAAGGGAGATAGGAGAATCAACACCTGCACTTGTACCTGAAACACAATCAAAGTGAAGTGCAGAGGAAATCTCCGCACAAATACTACACACAACAGCAGAATCTGTTAGATTCAAGCGGATTGAAGAATCTGAAGAAGAAGAATTTTGATATTTGATTCATGCTTTGTAATTTTTATTTTGTTGGTTTAGTATGGTTCATTAAAAGGAATAACCCAAAAATCCCTTTGCAGCTACTAATAAAACTAAATCAACATGCATTCATGCTTAGGTATAAAGTAATAACCATATGCATTGAGTTAGAATTGCATAGATGAGTTTCAAATATGCATAAAATGTTTTAAGACTGGAATAATCGATTACATAGGTTAATAATCGATTACATAAGCATTCTGCATAATCCAGTGTAGTATAGAAGGTGATTTAATCGATTACCAAGTAATCGTAATCGATTAAATAGGCTAGAGGCAGAAAGGGAAGCTCACTGGAATAATCGATTAAATCATGAAATAATCGATTACATTGATCATGCTTATTTTCCAGAACTGCTATGAACACTTTAATCGATTAAATAGTCGAATTAATCGATTACATTAGTTAAAATAATCGATTACATTGACGAAATAATCGATTACAGTCTGTTAAATCTGTTTTTTTTTATAAATAGCATGCATTGACTCACAATCTGAGAGTTACAGAATTCGAGAGCTTTCATTACAAAAGTGTATTAACATTCTCTGAGTGCTTTAATGTGAAGAAAGAGTCTTTTTCAATTGGGTTGTTCTTCAAATAGAGAATCATGAAGCTAGAGTAAAAGAAGGTGTTTTCAAGTGAACATTCATGCATTAATCTGTTGCAAGATCATTCAAGACTGCATGTTCATTCAACATCACAGGTTTTAAATTTCGTATAATTCCTTTTCTGCTGCAAAAGGATTAAGGTGATGTCCTTCTTGAATCTTTAGTTCTATTATTTGGGAGATTTTATTTGTTTTGTTTAGTTTGTGTTGAAACTATCCATGTAACAAGTTAGAATTCTTTAAAGCATAACTAGATAGGGTTTCTAGTGGGTAGAACTGAGTGGTGTGCTCAGGTTCTAAAGTCTTTAGATAAATCTTAGTGTTAGATTTAGAATTTTGCCTAGGGTGGGTGAAAGAGACTTGGTTGATTGCTTGTAAAGAACTGAATCTTGTTAGTGGAACTCTAATCTGGTTTAGATTAGAAAACAACTGGATGTAGCCTCAAGTGGTTAGAGGTGAACCAGTATAAATTTGTGTGTAATTGTGTTTTGATTTACATTACATTCAATTGCTTGTGGTATTGGATTGTGAATCAATTCTGATTTTGTTTCAGCATAAGAGTTAAGTGATTGGAAAAGAGAATTCTGATTATTAAAGTGTTTGGTTTAAAGATACGATCCATTGTTTATCTTCCGCTGAGTTTGAATTTGCAAGAAAAGTCAAAAAGTTTTATAAACCAATTCACCCCTCCCCTCTTGGTTTATTAGATTAGATATTCATTGTATTTACAGAATCATCACAGGTACAGTTAAAAGAACCAAGATCAAAATCAGAAAATTTAGAAAGTAAATTTGTACAAATATCTACACTATCTATTGCAACATCAATGATATCTACAAGAAAGACTGAATGCTCCTTTGCAGGATGTCTCATGGCCTAAAAAATGTTGATCTTGCATGCATATCAATTTTGGTCCTGGTTTTCATCAAGAATGGTCTCCCTAAGATCAATGTGGAACCATGGTTGGAAGACTCATTCTCCATATCCAAAATGTAAAAATTGGCTGGAAAAATTAGATTATTAACTCGCACCAGCACATCTTCAATAACTCCAAGTGGAAGTGCAACACTCCTGTTGGCTAAGTGAATGACAACACCAGTGGATTTCAAATCACCAAGTTGTAATGACCTATAAACTGATGTGGGCATAACATTAATGGATGCGCTAAGTCAAGCATTGCATCTGTAAAAGTACAATCTCCATTGGTGCAAGGGACAGTGAAAGTGGTAGAAACATTTATGCCCATCTTTACATGCTCATTTCCCTTCAGCTTCCTCATGTGGGTGCACAAATCCTTGAAGAAATTTGCATATTTTGGAATCTGTATGATGACATCCAAAAGGGGAATGTTGACTTCCACCCTCCTAAAAGTCTCAAGAAGATCATAATCAACCTTCACTTTTTTGTAGGAATGGATCTAGAAGGAAAAGGTAGAGCAATATGTTTTGGTGCAAAATCTGTTTTGGCACCATCATTAATTTTGGCACCAACATCTGTTGAATTTGGAAGCTCCTTGCCACTCCTTAAGGTAATATCACTCACATTCTTTGAATTAATAATTGGTTGTGCTGGAATGTTTCTAGAACCTTGTTGCTACATTTGGTTGACAGTTGTAGCTTACTGTCCAATCTGAGTCTGCAGATCTTGGATGGTGGCACTCACATTCTGTTGAAATTGAATGTTGCTAGTTGTCATTTGCTTCATCAAGTCCTCCAAGGAAGGTCCAGAATTGCTCTACACAGGTTCTGTAGGTGTGGGTGCAGATTGTTGTAATTGTTGTTATTGTCTGAATGGCGGAGCTTGGTATTTGTTGGTGGATGATTGATATTACTATTGTCTAAATGACTGCAGTTGTTGTGTTTGCTGCTGTTGTGTGGACCAGGACCATACCTCAAGTTTGGATGATCTCTCTAACTAGGATTATAAGTGTTGGAGTATGAACTATATTGTTTTTGGTGTCTTAATGGTTGTCCAGGTTGTATGGCAGAAACTTCAGCAGTCTGTTCTATTTCTTGGAAAGTTGGACATGTATATGTTGGATGATTAAGCGCACAACCTTGGTTGATTGACTGCTATCACATTCTGTAGTTGACCAATGGCAAGTTGTCTCACAAGGGATGTTAATTCTGTCAGTTTATTCTCCAACCTCTAGTTATCAGTAACCATAGAAATAGAAACTTCATTTGCAACAGCCTTGGATGGTGTAGCTACTCTAATACTAAATTGTTGGTAATTTGTTGTCATGTTGGAAATCAATTTCCTTGCAGCAATGAGAATCTTGTCCATTAAAGCGCCTCCATTGGTTGTATCAATCATATTCTTATCCATTAACATCAACCCTTCATAAAAATACTGGATCAATAAGTTCCCATTGATTTGATGGTGAGGACAAGTAGCATACAACTTGTTGAACCTCTCCCAGTACTCATATAATGTCTCTCTAGGTAGTTGCCTAATACCACATATTTCTTTCCGGATGGATGCTGTTTTGGATGTAGGGAAGAATCTCTCTAAAAATCTTCTCTTCATATTTTTCCAAGTGTTGATAGGATGTGGTTAAAGGTACAGCCAGTCCTTAGCCACACCATCCAAAGAGAATGGAATTGTCTTCATCTTCACATAGTCCTTATGAATGTTATGTGGTCTCATGGTGGAACACACTACATGAAACTCCTTAAGATGTTTATGTGGATCTTCACCTGCAAGACCATAAAACTTTGGAAGCAAATGGATTAGTCCAGATTTTAGCTCATACGTAATCTCTGTCTCAGGATATTGAATACACCAAGGTTGATAAACAACATCAAGTGTAGCCAATTCCTTAAGAGTTCGATTGTTATTAGCCATTGTATCAACAACAATTTCAGAATTAGAATGTTCAAAAATAGAAATAGAAGGTTTAGAAATAGAAAACTTAGAAACATAATGCTCAAAATACATTATACTACTATCCTAAACTACACTATCATGCACAACTCCACTTTTATTATCTCTGCTCAACCTGTGAAATGTCATATCTATCTCAGAATCATATGAGTGCAAGTAGCCTAGTTTGGACTTAGTCATGCACAGTTCAACTTATCAGTGACAAAAATAACAGACAACTACTCTACCAAAATACTATTCACAATATTTGTTGAATCTATATAGAAAATGAAAAACTGCTCCAAACAAAAGTTTTTTTGTTTAAATTCAAAAACACCATAGTAAATTTCTAAAAATCATTTTTATTTTTGAATTTTATATATATATATATATATATATATATATATATATATCTTCTATCATCTTTCTATCTATCTATCTATCTTGTATCTATATATTTATCTTTTATCTATCAACTATTATCTAGAAACGATTTTCTTTTATCTTGTAGACAGATGCAATTATACGATACTAATATCAATTACACCTATACTATTTTCTAATTATGAGTGGAATAAAGTTCGCACACAGTGAATTGTATCCCCGACAACGATGATAGTTTTGATAACGACTATCGAATCGCTACAAACAAATAAAACTAAGATAATTCTATAGCACATGATTAACCTAGGTCGACTCAGAGATACAGTCCAATTTGATTCCTGACTTAATCCACTTATAAACAACAGGGAAGTTTATCAAATAGTTTGCAAACAGTGAACAAAAATTGCAGAAACACAAAAAAAAAACCAAAATTGAAGAAAAATGCAGAAACTCACATAAATGATAAAAGATGTTGTAAAACAGATTTAAGAATATAAATCCAATTCACCGAACCAAGCAATGAAAAATTTCATAGTTCTCAAATAATTATCAAATTATGAAGGTTCATTCAATATTATTAGAAGCAGTTCAATTAAATTAACTCCTAAATCAATTGAAATCACAAACCGGATTGAATTATCATCCAAACAATCTATGATTAAAACTCAAAATTAGGAAATAAATCTATAACCTATTTTTTTTTCAATCCTAAACATATTCATAATCATGAAAATCTAAAAGAGGATTGAAGAAGAAGATGAACATTCACATAAAAATTAGAATACCAAACCAAAACTCAAATTCTCTTTGATTGTACTGGATCCTTGGATCGATTGATTGTTTAGCTTTCCATGATCATCATCAGTGGAAGAGCCACAAATTTTGTGTAAGAAAATGGAAGAATAGATATGAAAATAAGAAAAATAAAGAACAATGAAGAATAGTTGAGAGAAAATATTTTAATTATGAAAACTTGCACAAGAAGTTAGAAATTCTATTTATGTTCTGTCTAGCTACCCTAATATATAGTGATTGAACATAATGAAGGGATGAGCTCCAATTAGGCACATTTAAACTAACTAATATGTTAATTAAACAAATCAAAACTTAAACTCCCAGCCCAAAACTCAAGTGTAGAGGTTCTGACTTCCAAGCCTAATTTGACCTCAAACCTACATAATTATCCCAAGCTTATTTCTGACAAAATTGTAGATATTTTCTTTATCTTTCTAGGGAATACTCATATGCTCCATTTGGAGTTTTTTAGAATCCTTTAGGTCTTGCACAGAGAAGGTCAAATAAACACAAAATCTGAAAATAAGCAACAATTATTAATTAAGCCTAATTATTTGCCTAAGACCAAAACTGAGTTAAAGTGAGAAAATAAGAATCCAAGAGAAGTCAAATAAGCTAAGAAGAATAGAAAAATACTAAATTAAAAATACTCAATCAAACACCCCCCCAATTGTATTGATCCAAAGAATCCAAGTCATCCAAATACTTTAACAACCCAATATTCACACAATGGTTTGTCTTTGGAAAATAAAATTCTGCAAACCTCAAACAGATATAAAGTCTCCAAAAGTTGTCCACATCTTCATCACTAGAATACAATTTGAGTAGATCAACAATTGTACTAGTTTTTATTGGTTGTTCTCCAAATATTAATTGTGTCTGACTTTGAACTACGTCCTCATCATTAACCGACACCTCTTGGCCTCTAATGCATAATCCTAATGCAAAATAGACACCTAAAAGACTAAGTATAACATGTTTAGTTTTGACCCTAAAAGCCTCATAACTTTGAAATTACCTATAACCTAACTCAGTCAACAATTGGGGACAAATATGAAAATTCTCACATATTTTTAGAGCCCATATAAATGTAGTGCTCTTTATTCATTTCCTTTGAGTATGGGTTAGATTGTTATTCATGTGAGCCAAATTCTTTGGTATACACACATGTCTTATGCATATCTGAAGAAAAAAAAAGAAAAAGATGTTATAGTCATCAAACAGCAATAAATTATAAGAAATTCCTTAAGTGAAACACATTAACAACATTAATTACATACCTTTTTAGAGATAACATCATTATCACCCTGCATATGTTTTGTTGGTTTTCTGGTCACTTGTTTCTTTTAATTGATTGAATGAAAAACTAATTACCTTTCAAATAAGAGATATAAATATCAGTTAAGCAATAACTATATTAGTATAATTCAAATTTTTACAAGGATTGAAATGAAAGGCGATAAATCAAAGGCATATATTGTGAGTGAAAAGAATTTGAAAATTTTATCTAAAAGCATTCCTATTGTTCCTTCACAATATAAGTATCATAACAAGTAATTTATATGTCAAAACCAATTTATAAACAACAATCTCAAAGTAGGTTGCTCTTAGCCAATTATTGAATGACATATATTGTCATACACATGATCATTCATGCCTACTAATTGAACCAAAACCTCTTAAAGAACATATCTAAGAATCCATTCTAAAACACCAACATGGTCTCAAAATTGTCATAATTCTAAAAAACAATTCAATAGAAAATCAATTTTCAGTTTATGGAAATTAGTTTGGTACCTATCTTTTTTTTTCCTCACGAGTGTAGTAGCCAAAGTGAGTTTCATTTGGCAATCCTCTATTTGTAGCTGATCATATAATACAACTCACATGAGTTACATTACACTTATGGGTAATATAACAATTGTAACATATAGAATATTCATATTTTGACAACTAATTACCTGAAATGAAGCATATATAGAGTTTTGTCTATGTTATGTAATTCATTTTGAATCAATCTTTTTGGGCACCCCTAAACATAAGAGAAATAAAGACCCAAAAATCTTGTATATGAAAATTTATCACACACACACAAAGTGAAACCCTAATCCCCAAATTCCCACCCCCACATTCCCTTCTTGCACACAACCACAACCATCCAACTCTAGCATGCACACACCCAAGTCTCACACACACTTGACTTTCCCCTTCCTTCCATGCACCAAAATAACATTAATTAGGGTACTTTGGACTAAGATTCATAATTATTGGTAAAAACATAACAGTCAAAAACATCCATGCGCCTACAGATGCGCCTACAGAGTGCATGAAATGCTTCTGTTTTTGTGTAACCAATTTAAGGTGCTAGTCAATTTAGATTCATTTGGTCCTTATTATTTTTTAATTCATTTATCTTTAAGTCTCTTTATCTCTAAATTCTATAATAATTCACTTCAATCAAGTCTTTTTGAAGTAACTTAAAAACTCGTTAAGTTGAGTTCTACTCACAAATTACTTAATCACAAATTCAAATTTTGAAACTATATTGGAACAAGAGTTATCCGAATTATATTTGGCTAGCCTGTCTATTCACCAACAACAAAATGTAAAAACTTTTCAAAATCTTTTGAATTAATTAGCTAATTAGCAAACTTAATTAGCTAGTTAAAAAATTTCCACATTATAATTTAACATCAACAACGACGACGACATATTGAAATTAATTAAAGTAAAACAATTTTTATAGCATAAAAGCAAGGTTGTAAATAATCTATATTTCTTTCGCATCATTTATTCAAAGTACATGAAAAGATTTATAGAAACACGCCACCGTATATATACTATACGTCTATAGATGATACTTGTTATACACACTTTTTTTTGTCATATTAAAATGAAAATCAAACTCATTACCTCTCAGGCCTCTAAAGAAAAAAAAAAAAGACAAAAATTAAGAAACACTCTTAATTATTCTCCTAACTATATATAAAACCAAAGGCTCAGAACCCATATATAATACTTTGATTCATTAGCCTCACACCATAGCAGGGCCAAATTCCCTCATCATGCATCATGGTTTACGAAGGCTCAATAGCTTGACATCATCAATCACAGGCCCACAGAGTGAAGAGAAGTCATCACTTCTCATGGTGTAGAATGTGCTAAGGAACATGATTCTTGTTCTAGGGGTAACAGCCACAAACTTGAGTGCTGCACGTTTAAACCCTCCTTTGCCTTTGGACTCATAGGGCACCTTGAGAGTGTCTTTTCCTGCAAAGGCTTCCACAATCATGGACCCTTCACAGGAGTTGCTTGCATCCCCAACAGAGAATGAGAGCACATAGGTTTTGCCAGGGATGGTTCTGGCCACTTGGGCAATGGCACTCTCTTTGCCTGCTATTAGCTCCACTGCTCTCTTGCCTTGAGGAACTGAGAAGTGGTTTGAGTCTATGTACCTCACTGCCTTTAGGGACTCCACCATCCACCCTGGGAGGGGAGAGTGGTCATCCTCAATGTTTGGGGGGATGATCACTCCCCAAGATGAGTTGGGGAACACATAGGGTCCTTCTTCAAATCCACCATTCTTTAGTATGTTCTCTGTGGAATGTGAGAATATATGTTAATTAAGAGATGTATATAGAAGAAACCACTAATATGAAGAATAAATTTAGAGGAAATAGACCAAATAGTATTTAAAAGATGTGTTTATGAAGATATAAGGTGAATTAGATGGTCAAGGAAAGATGAGAAAAGTCTCCATTCGATTCATTCTCTAACAAAAAAACTATCATTTACGGAAATAAAAAAAAGTATTTAAAAGATACAATATACTCATACAAATCATCATGTTTTTGCTCCCTGAATATATGTTCTATTTTTTGATCAATTGAATATATGTTCTATCTTCAACGAGTCACTAAGGAGCGAGAAATGTTTCAAGTTATCTATTTTCATTCTTAAGAGTAATATTTTTGAGAGTATAAAGATAGAAATGACATTTTTCAGTATTTTAGAAAATAAATAAAAAATTTGGTAAGAAATATTTTTATGAAAGTAGAGAGAGAAAAAAAAGAAATTGAAAGGATAAAAATGAAAGTTTTATAGATAATATTGTTATTCTTACCCAATAGGGATCAACTTAACAACCCCCTTCCATTTGAGAATGAAAGCATGAGAATAGGATATTGATTTAATTTTTTGTTTTGGGATATTTTGTCTTGATTATATATATATATATATATATATATATCGTAGCACACATGAATACACATTCCCTACCTATATTTTCTCAGAAATCTGTTGAGCTAAGCTTGAAACAAAAACTTACTGAATGTATATTATTTGTCGGTCAAATTAGTTCCAAAATTTAAGATGTAGGAACTAATTTGAGGGAATAAATTTCACATTCAAGAAATTATAAAGCATAATTTCTAAATTATGTCAATTTAATATAGTGAAGTGACTAAGAAACTCCAAATCGTTAAAAGCAAGTTATAAGGTGGTACTACATTGTGCTAAATTAATAAAGTGGATAGTATTCATTGCTTGTCGTGGTCCCATATAAAATCTCTCTCTCTCTCTCTCTCTCTTTCTCTCTCTCTCTCTCTCTCTCTCTCTCTCTCTCTCTCTCTCTCTATATATATATATATATATATATATATATATATATATATATATATATATATATATATATATATACACACACACGGTAAGTAATGAAAAGTTTATCTGATTCCATATCACACATGCTATGAAGACCAAGTAATAAGAAAACAGCTGTTATATTATTCTAGTGTCAGACATATTCTGAATTTGAATTTATGCTGCCGTTTGTACTATCTCCAATAGAAGCTTTAGAGGGATAGGATGCATAATTGCATTTCATAAATATGATCGTTACAACCCACCTACCTAGATAATATGGCGAACTATGAATGTAGGACCACAGCCAACGGTTTTTAATTTTCTCAAATCTATGCATAAACATGCTAATACTATATTTATTAACTCATTGCCTTTATAGGTATTAATCCATCTTCTTTCTCTTGAGCTATTAATGTTTGTTCATATATGATCTTAAGCATTTCAATTAACAGCTATGTTAGCAATAATCACGAGGAAAATAACATCAAATCAAACAGTCCGTGTGCATGTGTTTGTGACTATTTGGCAACGTATGAAAATGTTATAGGATTTAAGCGTCTAATTAACTAAAAATTTCTTAAATTAATTTTATAATTGTCATTTTATTATAAAAAATGAATTACATATTGACAGCACAAAATTTAGTATACAGTCACACAATCACAATCTATCTCACACACATATATATATATATAATAATTTTATTAATTTTTAAAATAATTTATAATTAAATGACAGTTTTACACTATAAATTCATAAACATTAAACTTTTTATTATATTAGTAGGAATTTTCACGCCCATCATTTTCTCAAACATTGTCTCGACCCATTGGACTGGATTCAGGTTCGTATATAAAATTGAGCTTAGTAGTGTTGTCCAGCTTTAATTTTGTCTTTTCTTCCCTTAAAAGAATAAGTTGAACTAGATATTTTTAGGAAAAAAATTCTTAAAAAAGTAATAATATTAGTTTTTACAAAAGAAAAAAAATGAAATTTAACAAAAGTAATTTTTATATAAAAAAAAAAAACAAAAAACTGATCTCCATCTCATCTTAAATAAATGATATAAGCCAATTATTATAGGACTATATGAAACAAAAACTCTTACCATATAAGGACAGAACATCTTCAGTTTTATTTTTAAAATTCTTATTTTGAACTTTAATATTAAAGTAACTTTTAAGTAAAAAAAGAAGAAGACGACAAACACAGCCTTAAGATAATTCTAGATCATATTTGATCGAGTAATCCAGTCTATATATCACAAAGTCATATATATATATTGCTTTAAAATATTATTGTTGCATATATTTCACAACTTAAATTAATATATTTCAAAATGATAATTTTTAATTATTATAAATAATTTAAATTACATATTGTAAAACATTTTATAATTTTAAGTACTTCTAAAATATTAAATTAATGACACATAATGATGTGTAACTATTAATATCAACATTATCTTAATTTTAAGCATGTCAGATTTGAACAAAACATAATGCAATGGAATTAAAAAAATAAAAACTTAGCCATAATTTTTTAAATTCTTTTAGTAATATTTTTCAATCAAAATTAAAGTTCTCCCTTAAATAATACTAATCAATACCAAGCTTGAATTACAAACATCTGAATAACATATCTCTTTTCTTTCATCTTTCTATTACTTTTTTCTTCTCTCTTTTTATCTTTCTCTAGATCTAGATGTAAACACTTAAAGAGTGTTCAAATATAAATTTTCTTACATGAATTACATAAGTGAAACTCCAATTTTAATGAGAAAATAATCCTAAAAAACAAACAAACTAAGAAACTAACATATTAGTTTTGTGACTTTGTATAATGAAATATCTATATCTAACATATAAATTTAGTTAGAAACTATATCTAAGTTTTGTGACTTTGTCTAATAAGAAACATCTAATTATATCAGCATAAACCAACATATAAAACCAGTTTATTCCAATACCTTAACTATGCACAATTGTTTTTGGTGAATTTAATTATACACCATTAAACTATTCTCAAAGTATCAAGACAAAGTATGCGCTTGATTTCATTCCTAGCCAGTATTAAAGAGAGAATAAACTTACTTTAATAATAATAATAAAAAAAATAAAGAGAGAGAGAGAGAAAGAATAAACTTACGGTTAGTAGCTCTGGGAGGGTAGAGAGTCCTGAGAGCAACCGAGTCAACAAGCGGGCCACAAGCGGGATCCTCCTCTTTCCCAGGGTTATGAATCAACATCTCCACCGTCTCATTCTCCGCCTTGAACCCGAATGCAATGGGGTCCCAACCACTGCTGGTATACAAAGTCTGAATAGGAATGACGCCCCAGTCGGGAGTGACGGAAATGTTGAGCCTCTCCTCCTGTGCGCAGGTGCGGGCCACCATGAAGGTGATGGAGTAGTACATGCCCTTGATCACCTTGATCCTCTGCTTGATGGAGGCCTCATTCCCGAGGCGCACCGCGTAGGCCCCCTCGGGGACCACGAGCAGCATGTCGCCCTGCTTCTGCCCGGCCTTTATGTACTCCACGAAGCCGGAGATCTCCCATTCTGGGATCGAGTGGCTGCCACCAATCACCACAGTTCCTTTCAGGGCGGAGGGCTTCGGACCCAGCTCGAAGTTTCCGTTTGCTACTAAGCCTGCATCAATTATACTATGAAATTAATATAGAGTATATATATTTAACTAAGTATTCATTGATAAAAAGATAAAGATTAATAATATCTCTAAATATTGAAATTTATTTTAGGAGTTAATCTTTTTAATAGATATTTTTTATAGCCAAGTCAGAATAAAATCAAATTCACACAAAATTATGTTACATTGTATTGATTATGATGAAAATATTTATATTCATAATAAACTAATTAGCATTTATGATGACCAATTTTTTTCAATTAATTATTATAAAAATTAATAAATTTATTATACATAACAATTAATAAATATTAAATTAAATATTTAGATAACACTTGACATTCTTTGTAGGGTCTATATATAGACTATTTAGAGTGTGTTATTATAGAAAAATTGGACGTTTAGATTCTCTTATGTAACTTATATTTAATAGAAATTAAATTATCAATATACATATTAAAAGTCTATATTAGCAATAAAATATAATATATTAAAAATTATTAGTGTGTAACACAATTTTTATCTTTTTTTACTACCCATTCTTTTTTTATTGAGTGAAATTTACCTAGATTTAATGTAAATTTTCTTTCTCATTTGGTGGGCTCCATTCTTAAATTAGTGGGACTCACATAAATTTCAATTAATAAAAAAGGTACGTTGAAAATAAAAATTATTACATGATTCAAAATTACATATTTATGAGATACAATCATAGCAATTCAAAAAATAAAAAAAAAATACATGAAAAGTGAGGCAAAAGCAGCAAAATGTTGCTTCTCACTCAATGCACATCCAACACAAAAAACGTGAAGCTAAACACACGGTCAAAAAATTTGTTAGTGGTCTCTATTGCTACATAATGTGCAATGTATTGAATAGTACATATCAATTTTTTATACCAACAAAACAATGTTAATATATATTCATAATATTTATAATAATACTCATTAAATAAATATTATAATATCAGAAACAAATCTAATATCTAAATGTCCGTATATTATATTTCTCTTTTTTTTATTATATATTTGACCTTATGCTAAGCTAATGGGGTGACCATTTTATTTCAGCAGACCACTTTTGTGAATGAACAAGAAAGATATTGTAGAACACAACTAAGTCCAATAATGCAAGTGCAATCTACTTTAGTGTCCAATCCAATTACTACCAACTCTGTCCCAAAATCCCTCAGTTGCTAGCTAGTTATGATACAGTGACTTCAGTAAATATATCTCTGAAGTCATGTGGTGGTGCAGTCCACCACAACAAATGTGGTTGTCCACTAACGTCCCTAGTAACACACAGGGCCATGTGAAATCTCAGAGCAACATGCATGCGTTATGCTTAGCCTAAACTGTGGGCCCCAGAACGAAATAAATTAAAGGAATTTATGACAGCCGTGCGACACTAAGGTCACCGTCATATAGGGCTAGTAACCCCAGCATATTTCAATGTGAAGGAAGAGAAGAGACACATTAGCCAGAAAGATTATTAAGATATCTTGCTCATAAATCATGTCCACATCAATCAACTAATGACATAATTTAAATAAAAAAAAACTGATGACAGAGAATAAATTCACCCCTTCGGATATTGTATACCCAAATTTTAATTTATACGGAATACTACCTTTTGATTGATTACAACAGGTATGGAGTGAAGCACATAACACATTAATGGTCAGTGTTAAATAGTTTGGTCTGAAAACTTTAGAACTCTATTATGCAAATGAATACTAACGAAAGGAATAAATTATTGTTGGGAGGAAACAGTCCACCTATAACTATGACTGCCAGCAAATTTTTCGGAGATGTTTAAAAATTTCGGTAGTCAACTGGAATACGCATTTGCAATATATAATGAGTAAAAAAATTAATAAAAAAGTGTTTTTCGTTCGCTAGCTAAATAGGAAACATGATGAACATTGAACTTAATTGTTGAAGTGTACCAAACCAGTTGGGTAGTTTTTTTTTTTTTTAAAAGCAAATCAGTTGGATAGTATTTTTAACATAATGAGAGTAGCCTTAAGTGCTTACAGACAATGATGACAACAAAACTTGAGCCTAAAATAAATTACACAAATACACACGACTATATGTACATGTATGTGTGTATATGCATTATTTATGAATATTGAATTTTGTAGCTTCTTACCGTCGGTAATGGAGAAGGAGACATGAAAGGTGGCACAAAGGAGCACCGACAGAAACATGAACCTCCCCTTCATGTTGCTTGGGATGTGAAAATCTGCAAGTTTAGGATAATGAAGTGAAAAGAGAAGAAGATGGAAGAAACGAGAAAGAAATAAGTATAATGGAGCAGCGCAGGGACGGGCTTGGCCTTATATGCATGCCTTGTTACCATATGAGACTTAAACTTGACCCAAAATATCGAATATGCCATTGTATGTTTATCTTGAAGATCATTAGTGGTTTGACCGATTTGACCCTGCATTTTGGGGCATTGTAATATGATGCGAATCTGACTTCTTTGGGGATCTTTTCTGATTGAAAAAAAAAATCAAGTATAGGGGAAAAATTAAAAAGAAAAAGAAATTTAATTAAGATATCACATTTTCACTTATGATATACTTTTTTACTATATAATTCTATAATAATTTTTTTAGCCTTTCAAAAATAAATCATTTTTGAGCTTGCTTATAAAGCCTTTTTTTATTACAAGAACTTGTAAAAGCCTTTCACTCGCCTGCTTCGATGGCATAAAACTATTAATTAAAAAAAATATATGATAATTAACCCTAAAAAGTTATTAGTAAAATACATGTGCTATAATAATTAATATAAAACAAAAAATTAAACTTCAACTTTTAAAAAAAATAACGAGATTCAAAACCCCTAGTAAAAATTAAAAATCACAAGAAAATACGATAAAAGATAACGACCCGTCACGTCACTACTGTATCACTAACTCTTAATCACGCTATTAACACGGTTTAATTAAAAAAAAGAATTCCTTTAATTTGATTATGAAAATGGTAGTAAATTTTTCCCTCACGAGCACATAATCTACACCACAAAACGCATACGTAGATGAAGGTACAACTAACATTGCAAGTCATTCACAAGTAAAAAAAAATGTAATCTAGTTAGACTTACAAATATCCATAAGTACAAGTTTTTCAAAAGAAGCAAGAGATTAAACAACAAAGAGCAAACTATCAAAACACAACTCTTGACCGGGATTTGATCCATCGTTGTCCTGGCAACTCGGCGGCTCCAACCAGAAAGAGGTCATCTTACAGGTCATCTACTGCTGTCTGTCTGCTCACACGAACACGGTTTGTGATCATCACAGGTACCAAACCACACGGCATAACAAAGCAAGGGTGAGTTTATCATGTAAAACAACAAGCAACAGATAACATCAATTAAGGAAGACAATCCAAACATCACATATCACCACAGTATCACGCATTTCATCACTCAACCAACATGGACAATCACGCAAAAACATTCCACAAGTCAACTTATAATGCCTAGCATGATGCATGCTCCTGATTCATCTCTCAGCACGCAATGTGGTACCATCCAAAAAATAGTCCATCTCGATGGTCAGATGATGCAGTAGCTTGTCAGGGTCACTCTGTTGTGTATAGGTCGCTCCCCCTAGTGGTGATTAGCCCTGGGTGTCAGAAGGAGTTCCAAACAGACGTGGCCCCATAGTATCCCGATACCCTACAATCAATCATCCTATTTTCGTCGTGCAAATGTAGTATGTCACATGGGCACATCAATGCATGACTCGGCCAAATCCTTCCTCACAAGGGTGACCTGCCATGCACCCCCATGTACATACGTACCGCCCCAATCACAGGCTGCCCCAACATGGGCTCATCGATGCACTGACTGTGGTCCTTGCAAGGTTAACCACCTGGTCCCGACATCTCATGTGTCTATACATAGCATATCACCACGGCACCATCAATGTATGACCCGGTCCAGGAACAAATCCTTCCTGGTTGGGGTAACTCTTCATACATCCCCGTGGGTATCTATGTATATCCACCCGCATTTGATAACCATGGGCACCATCAATGCATGACCCGATCCAGGAACAAATCCCTTCCTGGCTAGGGTAACTGGCCATGCACCCCCCCATGGTATCAATGCACAAGTCATCATCTCATAAACCAATCTTTACTATTCCAACATTATCATACATGTTGCTTACACATCAATAGTAACACAACATAGACTAGGGAGCTGGTGTAAAGTATTGGGTGTCACCTAGATACTATATGATTATGAGGTACGAACCCGAACAAGGGCGGACATGGTCGGACAAGGGCGGACATGGTTGGACAAGGGCAGACATGATACTATACAATCGATTACATAAGCATTTGTAATCAATTAAAACATGCAGCATTTCCTTGATACAACAGGCAAGACTTTTGATTAATACCATGAACCTGCAAAAAGTTGTCCGGATTACGAATGTCGGATGGTACAAGGTGGGCTTCTTCAAAGAAAGGACACGAACTCAACCGAGAAGGAACCCGGTAGTTCTCTCTCTAGAAAGGAAACGAGTTCATCCGAGTAAGGAATTCGGTAACTCTCAAAGAAAGGAGAAACGAGCTCTACCGAGGAAGGAACCCGATAGCTCACAGGGAAAAGAGACATGAACACTACCTGGTAAGGAACCCGGTAGCTCTCTCTCAAAGAAAGGAAATGATAAGCCGCACTGGACTCTTTAACTCGGCATACCTATCCCTTGGTTGTCAGAATGAGTCCCCAGGCTCGGGATATTGGCTTCCGCCAACCAGGACTACCAAGTCACATCCTGCATGCCTATGCTACATGACAAGCTCTACCCAGCATACCCAAACCCGACATCCTGCACCCCCACAGTACACCACTAACAAGGTGTTCCGGTAGTTCTCATCAATAAACACTAACTTCACAAACAGTGAGCGCTTCCAACATCGAAAACTTCACACAAGAACACCATCAAACATGAACATTTCACATCTCATTCGTTACAAGACATAGTTTTTTAGAAAAATAGCACACAACAAGGACATGCAGATATCTTCATAGTTGGACTCCTTAACCCCCAACTATGGTATCTAAAGCTGTTATTAACATAATAGACTCTCCCTTACCTAACCCGGAGTCCTTCTCACACAACCCAGCGGTGCTGTAACACGATCTTCTTAAACGAAAGCTTGCCCGAATGCAGCGTCCTCACGAAAGTCGAGAAGAAAAGGGTCGGGCTCTGTACTCTTCGAACTTTATAAAGAGCGGTCTAAAGCTTCCACTCCGGTCACGAGGTTCCTCTTAACGTAGGGGTTCCGTGACAACCTACGGTGGTCCTTGGTGGTTTAGAGCAGTTGAAGGGAGCAGTTTCAGGGTGTGGGTAAGCTTAAGAAAAATAAAGGAGAAAAAGGCGCAAAGTGTAAGGATTCAGGTGTCCATGTGGCACTTTTACATTAAAGTAATTTTAATTACGTAGTAGTTAAGGTACTAACAGCCTTGCTACAAACCCAGACTCTCGCTTATTTAACGTATGTCAACAAGGAAACCGGGTTAGCATGACCAATCTGGCCCTCTGAAGGGTAATAGCACCTTATGCAGGCGATGCGGATGAGGTCAGAGAGGGTGGGACCTTGGACTTGTGAAGTACCAAGGTAGGAGCCAGGATAAGGAATCTTGGGTTTTATATATGGCCAAGATAGGAACCCGGACAAAGTTGTCTGGGCTGCGCATATCGAGTGGAGATGTCAAATGCACTTGACTCGCCAACCCGATAGTTGGTTCTTTCACAAGCTTACTCTATGCGTGTGATCCGCATTGACTACCAGGTCACTTGAATGACACGTGTTGACCTTATGACGAATGCGACGTGCGTTAACTACTATATATATATATATATATATATATATATAAAAGTAACGTGCGTGTGGGTCATTTCTTATATGACTCATTTCTTCCTCTACCCCCTCACAAAACGGGGCTATTTCTTTCTCCCTTCCTTCGTTTCTGCCATTGACGAACGGGGGAAAACTTTTAGTTTAGGGGAGAGAAGACGATTTTAGGACATTCGAGCTTGGAGAAGCCGTTCTCTAGCCTCGTTAATAGTTTTAGAGGTAAGAAACGCAGGTCTAACCTTAAGATCTAATTGTTATGGATTTTGGGCTAGGCTATGATAAACCCTTTTGGGGGTCTGCATGTCACCTGTGGGTGACTAGCTTTTGTAACCTGGAAAGCATAGAGTTTCCTTACATGCAACGGGTGAGAATCGCTTTTGATTACTTGCATGTATGTATGTAGGGAGTGACGCTGAGGATTGTGGTGTTCGAAACCACGAGGTTGAGTGAACCAATGTCGAGCTTAGAGCAGGTAAGCTCTCTGTTCTTGAGAGTTTTTTTTCTGAACCATGTTCCACCATACTCCAAGGGAGTGATGGTTATTGTATACCATGATGCATGCATTGAAATTGTGTGTTACTACTTTCTAATTGAGAACATGTATATGTTGGAAAAATATGGGCTTCCCCTAGAGCCATATACGTCCATGCAGAATCCGGAGGGAATGTGCCCATTAAGTTAGATGATCTTCCTCAGGTGGTATCTGCCCGAAGTCCTGGCGGAATGTGCCCATTAAGTTAGATGATCTTCCTCAGGCAATGATATACAGGGAATATGCCCATTAAGTTGGATGATCTCTCTGCTATATCCGTGTGATTATATACCTATTTTGTATTTCATGAAAGCTGGGATGGCTTGCTTGTGTAATGCATGTTTTGATACTATGTATCGTGGAAGTGAACCCGAGAGAAGAGAAGTCTCCAAGGACCCGGAGTTTACTGAGATTATTATCTCACCCCGGTTAGGGATTATATGTCATTACAGGTGATGAGCACGGAGAGGACGGCGGATCCTGGGGCAAGAGGCTCGGGTAGCGAGGCAGTCTGAGGTATTCAGGAAGAAAGGCCGAGCTGGGATAGGTTCTGAGTGAATCTTAGTTATTTTTTTGAAGCATATTGGCTCTGTATTTTGATATGTATTTACGAGTATTTGTAACCCGGTCCTAAGGGGAGCATGTAATTGGGGTTTTATATGGTTGTAAACTCATGAACAATTACTATACATAATGCAAAGTTTTGTTATTTGTGGACGTATGATGATGTCATTATATTAGTACTTCCAAATTAATTTTGTTAAATTAATTACTGCATTTAACGACCTTATGGAAATGTTGACAACCGGATGCATACGGGTGTTACACAAAGAAGAAGAAAAAAGGAACACGCTTCCGCTGCGTACTCTGATGCCTATATATATACCCAGCTGACAAGACATGTCCACTTTACGTGCACGGACAACAACCACATACCAACAGAGTTGACTTAACATATCAATCATCAAACACGCATACCAAGGCAGAAACGCAACAAACAACAATTACCAAAATAAATCAATAATCATGCAACATAACACACATCAAACGTCCAGCTCAGCAATTCAAAATTTTAGGGT
Source organism: Glycine latifolia (assembly GCA_013407115.1). Lineage (NCBI taxonomy): Eukaryota > Viridiplantae > Streptophyta > Magnoliopsida > Fabales > Fabaceae > Glycine > Glycine latifolia. The sequence continues at coordinate 17,770,941 of CM023954.1, forward strand.
GTTACAACTCTCCCACCCTTTTTGAAATTTCGTTCCCGAAATTACCTAATACAAACAAAGCCGTGTAGGCTTCCCGCATCTGGTTTTCTAGCTCCCATGTTGCATCTTCTCCCGATACACCTCCCCATATTACCTTGATCAAAGGAATTTCTTTTCCTCTTAGATGCTTCATCCGTCGATCCTCAATCCTCAAAGGCAATGTTTCATACGTCAAGTTTTCCTTTACTTGGATGTCATCTAACCCGACCACATGAGAAGGATCATAAACGTATTTACGAAGTTAGGACACAAGGAATACATTGTGAAGATTAGAAAGGGACGGCGGTAATTCAATTTGATAGGCGACAGGACCGACTCTTTTGAGAATTTGATAGGGACCAACAAACTGGGGTGTGAGTTTCTGAGATTTTAATGCTCGGCCAAACCCGGTCCATGGGGTAACCCTCAAGAATACATGATCACCAACCTCAAAGTCTAGGTCATTCCTCCTCTTGTCATGATAGCTCTTCTGCCTACTATGGGCCATCCTCATCCTATCCTGGATCAACTTGACCTTTTCGGTCGTTTGTTGCACCACCTCGAGTCCTAGCACAAGGCTATTGCCGAGTTCCAACCAACACAAAGGTGTCCTACATCTTCTACCATATAGAGCTTCGTAGGGAGTCATGCCAATGGTAGAGTGAAAACTATTGTTATAGGTAAACTTTATCAATGGTAGGAAACTATCCCAACTACCATGCTGCTCTAAGACACACGCCCTCAAAAGGTCTTCTAGAGATTGAATGGTCTGTTCAGTCTGACCACCAGTTTGAGGGTGATAGGCCGAGCTTAGCCGAAACCAAGTTCCTAAAGCCTTGTTCAAACTCTCCCAAAATCTAGAAGTAAATCTAGGATCACAGTCAGATACTATGTTAGATGGCACCCCATGTAACTTGATAATCTCACTAATATAAAGGGAAGTCAACTTTTCTAAAGAAAATCAGATATTGGTGGAGACAAAGTGGGCAGACTTAGTCAATCTGTCAACAATAACCCATATATAATCTAACCTTGCCTGGGTCCTAGGAAAACCCACAACAAAATCCATGGATATACTATCTCACTCCCATTGAGGTATCTCTAAGAGTTGCAACTTACCCGATGGTCTCTGGTGTTCTACCTTAGCTTTCTGACAGACTAAGCACGCATACACAAACTCATTAACCTCTTTCTTCATGTTCGGCCACCAAAACATAGCCTTAAGATCTTGATACATCTTGGTGGCGTCAGGGTGGATATTTAGGCTACTCCTATGCCCCTCCTCTACGATCACCTTCCTAAGCTCTGGTATATTGGGAACGCAGATTTTATCTTGAAGTCTCAAGACTCCATCTGATCCCACATGGAAACTACTAACACTCTTTGACGCTATGGCTTCCAACTGAGTTTTTAGAAAAGGATCGGACTGCTGCCCTTCTCTGATCTCTTCTAGCAGCCCGCTAGCAATCCGCAGAGGCCCTAGCCTCACGCCAATAGAGGTAAACTCACATACCAGACTAAGGTCTCTAAACCGTTCCAAAGGTCCAGCTCCCTAACCATCAACGCGGACATATGCAAGAACTTCCAACTTAAAGCATCCGTCACCACATTGGCTTTGTCGGGATGATAGCTAAGCTCAAAATCATAGTCCTTAAGAATCTCTAACCATCTCCTCTGATGCATATTTAACTCTTTCTGACTAAACAGATACTTTAGGCTCTTATGGTCACTAAACACCTCAAACTTGGAGCAAAAAAGGTAATGCCTCCATATCTTAAGGGCAAACACCATAGCAGCTAACTCCAAATCATGGGTAGGATAATTTATTTCATGCGTCTTGAGTTGTCTAGAAGCATAGGCCACAACCCGGCCACATTGCATCAACACCCCTCCTAAACCCATCTTTGCTACGTCACAAAACATCTCAAAGGGTTCTCTTAGGTTAGGAAAAACTAACACAGACGCAATTGTAAGCTTTTCCTTAAGGGTTTGGAAACTATGCTCACATTGGGCATCCCCTACAAACACTTGACCCTTATGAGTCAACTTGGTCAAAGGTAAGGCTAGCTTGGAGAAACCTTCTATGAATCTCCGGTAATACCCCGCTAAGCCCAGAAAACTCCTGATCTCAAACATTGACTTAGGGTTTTCCCACTCAAGAACGGCTTCTACCTTAGAAGGATCTACAGCTATACCTCCTTGGGATACGTGCCCTAAGAAACTCACATTCTCCAACCAAAACTCACACTTGGACAACTTAGCATACAGTTGTCGATCCTTAAGGGTCTGCAACATAATCCTTAAGTGCTCTTCATGCTCTTCTCTGGTCTTAGAATATACGAAGATATCATCTATGAAAACTACCACAAAGCTATCAAGGTAAGGGTGGAAAATCCTATTCATATAGTCCTTAAACACACCGGGAGAATTAGTCACATCGAAGGGCATAACCAAGTACTCGTAATGACCATAGCGGGTCCTAAAAGCAGTCTTGGGGATATCCTCGGACTTCACCCGAATCTGATGGTAACCCGACCTAAGGTCTATCTTACTAAACACACAAGCCCCTACCAACTGATCCATAAGATCATCTATCTTAGGCAAGGGATACTTATTACTAATCGTCACATTATTCAGCTGGCGGTAGTCTACACATAACCTTATGGTTCCATCCTTCTTCTTCACTAACAACACCGGTGCTCCCCATGGAGACACACTAGGCCGCACAAACTACTTATCTAACAGATCTTCCAGTTGTCTCTTAAGCTCAGCTAACTCTATAGGAGACATCCTATAAGGAGCTACAGATATGGGTCCAGCACCAGGCACCAAATCTATAGAAAACTCTATCTCTCTCTCTCAGGTGGTAAACCAGATACATCCTTAGGAAACACTCTTGGGAACTCTCTAACAACAGGGAGGTCGGCTAGAGAAACCTCGGTCTCCACTTCCAAGTTTGACAAGATCATGTATACTTAAGCATTTTCTTTCAACAATGACCTAACCTGGTTGGCCGAGATAAACATCCCTCTTTCTCTCACATCCAAGTTGCTAAACACGATCGTTTTATCAAAATAGTTCAACAAAACCTGGTTGGAAGATAACCAATCCATAACCAAAATAACGTCGATTTGGCTAAGAGGCAAGCAAATCAGATCAACCAGGAATTTTCTCTCAGAAATTTCCACAAGGCAGTTCAGACACACCTCAGAAGTCAAAACAGACCCACTAGCCGGGGTCTCAACCACAAGCTCATTATTCAAAGAAGACACAGAAAGTTTAAGTTGCTCTACACGCAATCGGGATATGAAGGAATGGGTTGCACCGAAATCAAAAAGCACGAGTAAAGGAATCTCGTTTATGAAACATTTACCTTGGATTAGATCTTTGGATTTCAAAGCTTTAACATCACTAAGAGTGAAAACTCTTCCCGTGATCCTCAGTTGTCCGGGTTGGTTCTGCAAGCCTCCACCGTTCATCTCTCTCTTGGGGTGTGGGCAATTCCTTTGTATGTGACCCTTCTTCTTACAGTTATAGCAAGACGGGCCTCCTTGCCCGCACTCGGAAGCGACATGTCTGGGCTTACCACACTTGAAACAAGTGAGCCGGGTTGGAAAGGTAGTGGGTCTGCTACCACTACAACCAGGAAATCCCATAGCAACAACCCTTTAGTGGTTGGGACGATGACCATACGGCTTATGGGGGATGGTGTACGGCTTCCCACGATTTTGCTGCCCGATCTTCTTATTCTTCATTGGGCTCGTATTCCGATAATAGGCCGCTTTGTCTCTAGAATCCTCATCCTATATCCTGCACATGTTGACCAATACCGAGAACTGATGGATTCCTTGATAGTTTACAACTTGTTTCACCTCGGGTCGCAAGCCGTTTAGAAACTTCACGCACTTGGAGCTCTCACCATCTCTTCCCTGGTAGTGAGGGAAGTATCTTACCAACTCTTCAAACTTAGCTGCATACTTAACTACCGTCTTGTCCCCTTGCTTGAGTTCCAGGAAATCCATCTCTTTCTTGTTCCTTACATCTTCCGGAAAAATACTTCTCCAGAAATGCCTCCTTGAAGGTCTCCCACGTCACTACCCGACCTTCCACCTCCATGCATTGGCGGGTGTATCCCACCAATATTTAGCTTCCTCTGCCAGGGTGTAGGTGCTAAAGGCAACCTTTTGCTCCTCGGGACATGCAATAACCCGAAAGATCTTCTAAATCTCCCGAATCCAGTTTTGGGCACCATCCGGGTTGTACCCTCCTCGAAAAGAAGGAGGATTGTTGTGCTGAAAGTGATCTAACCCCTGGTACTTCGCAGCTCCTGTAGCTTCTCCCCTATTCTGATTCCCCAATGCCTGAACTAAGGCTTGGAGAGCGTCGGCTATAGCACGGTCATTCCTACCAGCCATCACTTCCTGCCCCCAACAAGAAGTGAAAACCCAGAAAAAATACACACAAACAAACACAAAGCTATACTACACAAACTCTCTACCCTTTGTATCCCTGACTGTTTGTCATAATGTTCCTTTGAGTCATCACGAATTATACAGATGGCCAGTCCGATAACTCTCAACAAAGCATTGAAATTTATGGTATAGCAGGCATAAGAAATACAAATATGCTATGACCACACTAATAGCGACACCCTACACAAGTTCAAACACAAACAAACACAATCAACTACAGAACAACTAGCCACTTCATCAATTAACATAACACGCACAGAGAAACATAGTAGGCTCACAACTCACTGGTCGAAAGGTCTGACCTGCTCTGATACCACATGTAACGTCCGACCACTTGCAGGATTAATGACTGTCCGCACATACCAACAGAGTTAACTTAACATATCAATCATCAAACATGCATACCAAGGCAGAAATGCAACAAACATAAATTACCAAAATAAATCAATAATCAAGCAATATAACATACATCAAATGTCCAGCTCAACAATTAGAAATTTCAGGGTATTACAAGATACATCTACTAAAACAACATAATAAAAATCTCTTCATTTGACCTCCGGAGAATAATCATTATTTGCTAAAATCTTCAATGTGTTATTTAATCTCTTGCATCTGTTTATTTCTGATAAAGAATCTCTATATATTGTTTGGCAAGCCATTAACCTAATTTTACCTCTCGATACTGTAAAAAAAATCGTTCATTTATAAATAAAATTATATATTTGAAAAAGTATAACAAAGGAAAGTCCAAGACATGCTTTTAATTTTGCATATATAGAATCTTGTTCTAGCATGGCTTCTTTGTTTTAAAAAATTATAACATCACTTTATGTTTGAAATATTTTAAAAACCATTATATATATATATATATATATATATATATATATATATATATATATATGTACACACATTAAAAATTGATTACACTTTATATAATTCAAAGAAAATGAAAATTAATGAATTTTTTTAAAATAAAATAATGAGGCTCAGATAGTAGAAAAACAAAAATTTAACTTGATTTCATCATTTGATATATAGAAATATTATAATTTTGTTTAAAACGTTAATAAAAATTAAATCTTTCTTATATGTCGGTGTTGATCACAAGTTAAAGATTGAATAAAAATATATATATGTAACTTGTCTAACTTAATGAAAATTAGAGTTATGAAATATGTAATTTTGCTTATGCAGCTAAAGGTTAAATAAAATAAAAGAATATCTTGGAAGAAATTAAACTCAATACCTTTTATTTTAAAGATAAAATAGTAAACCAATAAGATACTTACTTTATTTAATTAATCTTATAAACACCATTTTGCATATATCATTAGTCACGAGTTATTCATTTTTTTAATTATAAAAATTTATAATTTAAAATAAAATATTTATTATTTAAATATAATTGATATTTAATTTCAAATTTATTTATTTTATTAAATTTTTTTAATATATATTAATAAATTATTATATGTAAAAATTTGTTCTTATATTCTTATAATTTAAATAAATCCATAAACTAAAACATAGGTTTTTTAAAAAATACTTTATGTAACTTATACAAATTATGTAAATTTAAAATAATATTTAAATAATCTAAAAATAAAAAAATTATTAATTTTTATAATTAAAATTAAAATATGTATTATTTTTATATAAAAATAAATTTTCACAGTATAAATAATTTACATAAATAATATATATACATAATTTGCATATTAATTGATATAGTTTTCTTGATTTATATAATTGGTATTAAAAAATTGTTTACTAAATAAGTGTTTTTAGTTATAACGAAAGTAAGTGTTTAAAAAAATTAAATATCCAAATTTAATTAATTTTTTAATTCGAATAAAAACAATTTACATGTTAAAATAAATTTATATAATTTGTGTAATTTACTTAATTTATGCAATTACATTGATTTAGATAATTAGAGTAAAAATAATCTATATATTAAAATCAATTTACATAATAATTTATGTATATAATTTATATATTAATTTATGGAATTTAATTATAAATTGGTAAAATAATAATAAAAATATGTAAATATTAAAATTAATATATTTAAAATGATATAAATAAAATTAAAAATATTTATATATTAAATATTTGTTAAATTAGTAACTCTTGACTAATAATATCTAAAAAATAATGTTTATAAAGTCAGTTAAACTAAGTCAATGTTTGAGTAGTTTATTATCTTATCTTTTAATAAAGTCTATGAGTTCAACTTTTAAAAAGATTTCTTTTATCTTTTACTTTATTCAATCTTTTTTCACATGTTATATGACTAAAATTGTTTATTTTAAAATATGTTAGATTAAATTTTTTGATTTATAAACAGAAAATCAAAATCATAAATTTAAAATTATAGAAGACTAAAATTACAATTTAAAAAAAAAAGACAATTCTTACATAGTCTATCGATTTTTTCATCTCACATTAACAATAACAAGAATAATGTGTTATTACTCCCGAAGATTTTGTAAAAGAAACATACCATAGATTTTGGTCCACCTTTTAAAAAATTATTAACTCTTTATTTTATATATATATATATATATATATATATATATATATATATAATAAATTTATTTTCATTTTTATATTAACTACTTAACTTTTAATTTCATGTATATAGATATATAATGTACAAAGAAATTTCTATTATAATATAACTTATGATGGATTGTCACACTGATGTAAAATTTTATTATATTTATGTGTATGGAAATAAATTATTTAATAAAAGAATTTATCTTCAATTTTCTTTATATGTAAAATTTCCTTAAATAAATAATTATAGATAATTAAATTAATTTCTCACGTAATAAGTTGGATATCCTTGTTTTAATACAAGAGAAAAAAAATAGTGATCATAGTATTAATATTTTTCTATAGAAATGGTTTAATTGATGAAGCTGACATGTTTAATAGCTCCATCAAAACAACCGCGGATGGGGGTTGAAAGCTTAAACTGAATAAATGAAAGAACAAAGATACTTACAGCCCAAATCATTAATGGTGTATTCAAAGATGAAACATTTGCATGTTATTAGAGTCCAAAAAAAAACATATCACGAGGAAGGTGGGAGGGTGGGGTGAGGAAGAGGTGAAGACAGGAAGAGAGAGAAAGCAAGAGAGACAGAGCCACAAAAAGGAGCAAGGTGGACTGTATAATAAGGCACTGTTTGATGATGGGATTGCTGAAAAATATATACTTATAGTCACCGCCGTATAATTGGGAAAATGCACACACACTTTGGTTTTGTTTATGGGCCTTCATTGATATGTGGGCCTTTTTTCTCATATGAAAGTGGTTATGCTTTCACTCTCACCTTCATGCGTGTGGCTGAGGTCCATATCAATTCTCAAGCTTCCATCCTCATCCTTCATTCAAAATTTTTAATTTATTTTAAACATAGAGAGACATGAATATACAAATCTCAATATATAATAATAAACTACCGACATGCATTTGCCATTACAAATGAATTTATATTTGCTCCGAGCTCAAGTCCCTTTAGTCCACTATTTTGTTAGAGTATGGTATTTGAGGTATTGTGTTTTATTATTGATTTGAGTTTTATTATTTTCTCTTTAAAAGTATCTCAATGAGTACTTAAAAGAGAAGTGTTTTTTTTTCTTGCTACATGTATTCCATATTCTACTGAATCAGACATTAATTCAATTATAATATTGTGATTGTAATTGATCCAAAGAGTTTTCACATGTGACAGAAATCGAACATAAAAATTTTCATTAAATAAATCATCCATCATAATATTTGAGTACACCTGATGAGTACATATATCTAACCACTGCATTAACTTGCGGGGTTAAAGAGAAAAGTGTTTATAAACTATTCTTAAATTATGTGAAACTTTTTTTGGTGTACCAAAACAGTAATATTTTCATTTGATTGTGTGAAGGAATTTCTCGACTGGAAATTATGAGCTGATTTTTTAAAAAAAAAAATTAAGTAAAAGATCATAAATTCACAATAGACTTTACAGGAAAAAAGAGGAAAAGAGGATAAGAAAATGATAAAGGAATGGATACGTTAGGAAGAATCAAACTTATACACTCCCAAATTTATATTCCCCATCATAACTACCTGGGGCCATTTCAATTCGATGACACTCATGAATAGATTTTAATTTACATTTTCAGTCGAGTTTTTGAAATATTGTATTTATTTTTCGAAGCTGAATAAATAAGTTTATCGTAAGATAAGAGTGAAATCGGTAAAAAAAATTGTTGATTGGATTTTGCAACCCATGCAAGAAATTGTCTCAATTTAACAAGGGACATATTAAGTGATAAGTAATTTCAGTCAGTCAAATTCACATTATTCTTAAATGGGAAGTAAATCTGATCTAGTAATATATAATTATTATTAAGAAAATAACAATTCATTTAGTCTCATCTTTCTTCTGAAATTCAATAATATTACATATTTTAAAATAGGTTTTACTCAACTTCATATATAGATAACTATTAAGTCCAGATATGAAATATCTTTTTGACACTAATAAATAATAATTAAAATGAACGAACATTTAAAACAATATACGAAGAGTGAGATCAGAACATTCATTAAAAAATAATGAGATGAGAAATCTAACCATCCAATAATAAATAGGTGCACATGTTTCTAAAAAAAAAAAAAGTGCACATAAAAAATCATATTACGTAGACTTTATATCTTTAATTAATTTTCACATGTCCCACACGTGTTAGCACTTCCATTGCTGAAAATGTCTCGATTGATCTTTTCTACTTCACTTTATTTTAATAATTTTGTGGTCATTTTATTAGTCAATAAAATTTTTCGGTTTATTTTTGTAACATGTAAAGAGGGAACATGTAAAAGCACATATAAAGCGAAATGTGCCTAATTTTCTTACTTTTTTTAAACAGTTTTCATAATTTAGGATGCCAATAAGTCATGTTCAGTCGTTGTATTTTAGGCTCGTTAACTCATTTTCACGTACTTCTTGTGCTAAAATTCAAACCGGGATGAATGAGGAAAGGCAAAGATGACATTCCGTTTGTTTAGGCAACTGAATATGTCACATTTTAGATTTGGAAAGAAAGAGCTTTCACAAAAGTTAGTTAACAAATGTAAAGAAAGGACAACGTATAACATCATTTGGATTGGAATTATAATATCTTTGATAATACCCGGAATGGATGTCATTAGCAAGATAATGACAAAGTTAAGCTTTCTCAAAGAGTACGTCATGCGAATAGTCATTTATAGAAAATAATAAAAGGATAAAATTAGGATTGAGGTTGTGGAAAACGAAAGTTTGGACAATTAAGAGGGGCAAATTCTAATGTGAGTACATATATTTCAAAGGATACCGATATTTTTTTCAGTAGACCAATAAATTATAAACGCATACACTTATAATAGTCACTTTATAAATAATATGTTAACATTTTGTTTTGTTTGACTATCAATTGTTAGATGACTTATATGATTACTTTTGTTGCCCAATTCATTTACAATTACATTTTTTTTTCAAGTTTAATATTGAATTTTAAAAAAATGAAATGAACCGCAATAGTTTTGTTTTTTGCTATTATAAAATTTAAAACACCATTAATAAAATTAAATTCTAACCCATTTATGATGTCATTTCAATGCATAAATATGTGTTTTTTTTTTATTGGTTTATGTTGTCACAAATTGTTTGATGTAGAAATTTATTTATACAAACTATAACGGTAACAAAGAATAATCTCTATCGTAAGTAAAAATATTACTTAAAAAAAGAATTATATATGAGTTTTTAATCTCACTGTAACGCCTCGTATGCATCCAGTTCATTAACATTTATTTATGGTCGTTAAACGCAACAATTATCACATATAATTAATACAGAAGCAAAACAAAATTGACGTCATCATACATCATTAAAATACCCACTATACATTATATATGGTGAATTCTCATTATATACAACATATATGTACATCATAGTGTGTATCAACTATACAACTTCCATCTCAGGGTACAAAACTAGACATAGCAAAACCAAGAGCCAACATGCTCTCAAACTCTGTGCCTAAGGTTCACACCAAACCATATCCTTACTCGGGCCTCTTGCCCTGGGATCCATCATCTGCTCTCTGAGTGACACCTGCAAAACATAATCCCCAACAGGGGTGAGATAAAAAAAATCTCAGTAAACTCAGGGTTCTTGGAGGTCTTTCCTCCTCCTGGTTTACTTCCATGATATATGGTATTAAAATTTCATCACACCATCCAGCCATCGCGGCTCTCATAAAAATGCATCACAGGTATGGCATCACACCTTCTTTGTCATTCCGTTGAACACTACTAATATCAGGAATGCAACACAATACAACATATAAATATATCTATATACACCATCACCTGAGGAAAAATCCACTCAGGACTTTACTCACACACATATGGCTCTTCTAAGAGAAGATTATCCATTCATGGGCACATTCTCTTAGAGATACAACATATATATAACCTGGCCTGAGGAAGATCATCCCCTGAAGGGCACTCATTCACTCAGGACTTTCACACATTGCTTGAGGAAGATCATCCACTGAAGGGCACTCATTCACTCAGGACTTTTAAACACTCTCTGAGGAAGATCATCCACTGAAGGGCACTCATTTACTTAGGACTTTCAATCACATAAATCTATTCTACTGGCCAGAGAACCTCAATAAACACAGAACACTATCACAGTGTACATCATACATGTTCTCAATAAAATAGTAACTCACAAATTCAATACACATGCATCATGATATACACTAACCATCACTCCCTCGGAGTATGGTGGAACACAGACCATGGGAAATACTCCCAAGAACAAAGAGCTTACCTGGCAACGCAATGCTCTACTGTCCAATCCCTAGATTGTGGTCTCCGCCACTGACTCCCTTGGTGCACGCCCTATACAAAGGCATACAAGCAAGAATCAACAACGGTTCTCAACCGTCCAAAAGAAAAGAAAAGTAATTCTCTTTCATTATAATCCCCTATCATTCCATTTCAAGTCTTTAAAGCTAGTCACCTCACTAGTGTCTTATAGACCCCACAAGGATCTGTCTCAGCTTAACAAAGGTACTAGAGTCTCTCTAAGACTCTATATAAGCCAAATCAAAGAGTTCAATTGCTTAATCCAAACCATAACTCAACAATTTCCAAGTTGGCTAAAATGGTTATTTCAACACTTTTTCACCATCTATACAGTTTCCTGAGCACATTATGTAAAAGCACTTAGGCTCATATTTATCATAATACCCTCCCTTTAACCAACACTCTTCCTACTCATACATATTTCAGAGTCAAAACCAAAGTTCATCAAAAGTCATGATTCAAAGTTCAATCTTCATCAGAACAACCTCCTGGGCATACTTTTCTAAGGACCAAAGCCTTATTTCAACTCTAACTCAAAAGGGTCACTATTCATCCCATGAACAATTTCACAAATCAATTGGTAAAACTTGAGTTTCTTACCTCTAAACCGTCGAGGAAAGTTAGATGATCACTTCTCCAAGCTTTAGCGTCCTTAAAATGCCTCCTTCCCCCTCCAAATCTCAACTTTGAGAAGTTCCCTAGAGAACTGGATCTCTCCGATTGATGGTTTTCTCAGAGAACCGAGCTTGGAATCTAGCTCATAGAGGAGTTGTAATCAACTTTCTAGTTAGGTGGGAAGTGTTTAGATGAAGAATGGAGTAGATATGAAGCTTCCTAATTCATTAATGGCAGAAATCAGCAGGAGGAAGAAGAAGAAGCATCTTTTCTGGCCCAAAACGCGAAAATGGCCTTTTACAGGCCCCTAGCCCACCTCTTGGCGCTAATGGTGCCACACTGGTGCTAACCACGCCAGAAAACAGAGAGAAATGGCCTTCTGGTGCATTCTCACGCTAACGGCGCCAATTTTTTTTTTTTTTTTTTTTTTGCAAATCAAGGTCATTATACTCACACAAGTATACTCCCATATGTTTTTTTCTCTTTTTTTTATTGAACTCTTACAAGCAAATGCATCTATTTATATTAATATACATGCTAAGGAAATATGTTTGTTACCATCCATAATAAATGTCTTTTATCCATTTGCTATAAATAACAATGGTAATTTAAAGGCATACATAACATATCTCCACCTTGGCTTGAATTCTTTAAGCTATTGTAATGCCAACCGAGTCCAAACAATATTTGAACTTTATTGATGGAAGAGCTTTTGTCATCATGTCTATTGGATTGTCAGAAGTAGCAATCTTCTCTCCAAGACATAACCTTGTGTTACCACATCACGAATAAAATGAATTCTAACATCTATGTCCCTTGTCCTCTTATGATCACCACTACTAGAAAATAGGTTTTTAACATCAATTATTTTTTACTTTCAACATTGGTTTTTAACTGATGTTGATACTGTAGACGTTAAAAATATCAATGTTAACATCGGCTTTTAAAACCCGATGTTAACATACACTATAAAACATCGTTTTTTAGGAAAACTAATGTTGTCATACACCTAACAATATCGGTTTTCCTAAAAACCAATGTTGTGATTCACACGATAACATCGATTTTCAGGAAACCGATGTTGTAAGATGTACTACAATCGATGTGGTGCACTCACAACATATGTTTTTCCTAAAAACTGATATTGATTTATGCACCACAACATTGGTTTTTCTAAAAAAAGATGTTGATTTATGCACCACAACATGTTGATTTATGCACCATAACATCAATTTTTAGAAAAACTGATGTTGCTTTTTGCAAATTTTTTTAATATCATGTGTGTTTTTTAATATTACCCCAAACCTGCAAATTAAAAAATAGACCAATCTAGACAATTTCATTGTACAAATCTTTATTTTATTATTGAATAATTGCTATCAATTATAAGAAATAGTTAAAGAAAACAATAATGTCAATACATAAAATCATTTACTATAACTGATTCTAATTAAACTATCTATACAATTGTAAAATTCCTTAAACACCTTGTGTTTCATTTTAACTTTTAGATAACACCTTGCCCACTGAATACTAATTGCCTTTAATCTCTCTGGTTCCAATGATCTTGGATCAGTAAAATATTGCATGATATAATAAAATATAAGTTAATAAGTATAAATAATAACAAGTATAACAAATGAAATTAGTTTTTAAGTACATAATTACCATTTCCTAATTATTCTTTAAACCTCCTAGGACTATCGTTGATATCCAATGCGTTACATAATAGTTGCACTCAGTGTTTTTTCTTTTCTTATTACACTAAATTCAATAAAATATTCATATATTCAAAGTTAACCAAAAATTAGTGTACACAATAATAAAATGTAATTTTTCAGATATCAAACATTGTTTAATTACTTACTTTAACTGAAATCCATTTAGCAGTAGCCTTATATTTACTTCCTTGGTTATCATCGAATCCCTTTAAAGCACTGGTTAAGAGAAACATGCATGCATATTGTACAATTAAAATATTGATGTCAAATACTAATGATAAAGTAAATGTATGTATTACAAAATACAACTGACGTGTTAATAATTCCTTTCAAGTAGTTGTTGAGCTTATTGTGCAAGGAACAAAACCAGACAACAACATTGTCCTTAGAACATATAACGACCAGTTGTCAATGTGCACTGCATTGGAGAACATTAAGTTATTATAGTGCATACATTATTTAAATTGATTTGTTCAATTTTACTTATTCATTCAAGTAAGCTCCTAGGTAGACATCTCTCTGTGAATTCTGCATCCATTTCTTAATATAATCCTCAGATTCAAATTGCGATTATCCAAATCTTTGTATGGATTTTGCCTTAAGGAATCCATACATAGAAGCATTTCCTAATCGCAAACTTAACTCATTCATATGCCTATTATTGTTAAAATAAAGTAAATTATGCATCAATTTAAAATAATCAGTTATGTAATGAACTGTAAAGACAACCATGTGTTATTTCAAAAAGATCTTCATGTTTTATGTACAAGGGTACATCATCATTATACACCCTAAACACAGCTGAATCCCGTGACACCTACATAAGTTTAAGGAAAAGATGCGGGATTGTCAATGTCATTTGGTATAGGGGATTGTCATTAGGTTTCGGCCTATCTACAGGTTTTGTCAGTCCCTTAGGTCCTTATTTATCCTACATAATTAATAAACATAAGCTAATGACAATCAACGCTTTATCTATAACAAATGATTTTTTAATTAATAACAAACACAACAAAAGGAAATACCTATTTTGAAAAAGGATGTACAAGATGTGTTGCCCAAGCAAGGAAGGTGTTAAGGGCATGTCCCATTATTGAACCTCTTGAGTGGGTACAGGGGTGCGAGCATCAACATCTCGAACTTCCTCAACACCGACCTTCACTTGATCATTGCCCAAAGAGGCATTGTGGATGGTTGTCAACCTCTCATAAACTCTTCAAATGGAAACTAGGCAAGGAGGATTGTCATCAACATACAACCACACCTATCTGATGCCCTTGTGTCAGGGTCCTGCCCCGAGGGTTGACACAACTCTCCTTTGTGCTGAAACGGGCACCAGAAGGACCAACCTCAGGCTCAGGAGACATTTCAAGTCTCTGCGATTGCATCTGGGATTGCATCTAATTGAAGGACAACATTAGTTGTCGAGTCACTTTTTCAGTGATCAACTGCTCTAGCTCGTCCCTGATTTTCTGTGTCAGCTTCTTGGTAATATTTTTTGTTAATCAATGCAGCTCTTATGGGTTGATCGACATAGACGTGTAGGAGCTTGTTGAGGCAGTTCAAAGTATTGTCTGATCATGACACCGGCTCCAATAGCACAGACACATCCAGAGTGCTCTGGTCACCCAATGACAACAAACTACTGTTGTTATTATAAAGATTGACAATTGAAATAAAAAAATAACTTATAATCTTATCTGCAATTTCACATGCCACCTCAAATGTCATCTCTCCTCATTTTTTGGTGCGAGCCATCTTCCGCTTCATGTGTCGTCTAATAGGAGATGGAGGATCAACAATTATTTCTGTGCTCTCAAATTGAGCTGCTTGCTCTAATCATTTCTTTTGTTTTTCCTCTATTAACTTTTCTTCTTGTAAATCATAACACCCATGAGACATCACGTGAGGAGCAATGTTTTGTTTCTGGATGGCCAGAGCCTTCTTTCTAACATCCTGTCACAATTAGACAGAAACTTGTCAATAAAATGTGCTTGAAAATAATGCATAGCTATCAAATTCATAAACAATGCAAGTCAACTAACCTTCCATGAAGGGTCTCTATGACTCTAACAAAATTGGTTCCATTTTTCTTTGCTGTACCGTACTTCTAAAAGACAGTGTCATCGCCCTCCTTCATGTCTTGTGCCAGAGCCCATTTGGAAGTCAAATCTGACTTAAATTGCCTTCATCGCTCTTCAACCGTCTTAAGGATTTTCTTCTTCGTCCTTTGGTCGGACGCTTCTAGAATATCAAATTTAGCCTACGATACAAAAAATACATTTACACTACTAAAAAAATAGCTTTTAACATCGCTACGTTAACATCGGTTTTTTGAAAAACCGATGTTAACGAAAATACGGTGGCAAATTTGTAATTAAAATGAGCAATTTAACATCGGTTTTCTTAAAAACACTTAAAAAATCGATGTTAACTAGTCCCTATTAACATCGGTTTTCAAGTTTTTTAAGAAAACCGATGTTAAGGTGTACTAGTTAACATCAGTTTTCAAGTTTTTTAAGAAAACCGATGTTAAGGTGGACTAGTTAACATCAGTTTTTAAGTTTTTTAAGAAAATTGATGTTAAGGTGGACTAGTTAACATCAGTTTTTTGGTTTTTAATAAAATCGATGTTAAGGTGTACTAGTTAACATCGATTTTTGAATGAAAACCGATGTTGTTCACATCTGGCCCCCAAATCAAATACCACCACCGTCGCGCGCTTATTTTTTCCCTCATCCCTAACCTTAATTGTCATACTCACTGGCCATTTTTCATCCTTAACCTCAGCTTTTACGCTCGTGACCTCGGTCTCACCATCTTCCAGAGTTGAAGCAAACCACGCTGTCGCTACCTCATCCTAGGCGTCATCCGTAACCTCGCTCTCACACGTATGCTCTCGGTCGCAGTTGAAGCAAACCATGCGTCTCCATCCCAAGTTGGTATCAACTAACATCGCAAACTTCCAATGCTATTGTTGTCGCAAGTTAGGTATGGTTTTGCATTAGCATTTTTCTGTGTGACGAATAGGTTAAATGTGATATTGGCTAGATGTCACTTTTGTTGGCCACTAGCTAGAGTTCTTGATAATATGGGTAATATGTATATGTTGTTTGAATGTGGATATCACTTTTGTTTGAACAGGTTACTCCTTATCTATTTTTATTCTTACAACATTAGAACATTAAGTCTTAGACCAAATTGTTTAGAGTTCCTTACATGGGAATTTCTGACTCTTATTTGTATACCAAGGCACTTTGTATTTCTGAGGATGACCAAACAGTGTTGATGGAGTTCCACTCTGAGTTAGCTGTTTATAATTCAAGAAATGGCACTTTTAAAATCTTGAGATTCAAGACATCGACATGTATATGACTCCAGAGGTCTACATTGAGAGTTTGATATGACCTTGTGTTTTGGCTCAGTTGGGACCAACAATCAAGCCAAAGTATTTGAAGACCATTCTAGTGGCATTGATACCATTTCAATAAACATTGAAAAAAATATCCAATTTAATGGAGAAAATAGAAAGACATAGGCAATGTTTGGGGAATTTGGGGCATATCTCTTTCTCTTGTCTTTTTTTGTCTCCATTAGGTTAGATATTTTTCAAAGTTTATTGCAAACAATATCAATGCCATTGGAAAGGTCTTCAAATACTTTGGCTTAATTTTTGTTCCCAACTGAGTTAAAACACCTTCATGATTAGTTCTACTCTTAAGACTTGTTTTTTCAGTGGAAACCTTAGGACCTAAAAGGGAATGTGATGATTGATTAGATTGGTCAGGTTATGTAGGCTGGTAGGTTAGTTCATAGTTATTTGGCGATATGAATGCATCATTGTTAGCATCATATAAAAAGTTTTCCATACCTAAATATGTAGTTTCTTCCTCAAAATTTGTTACACCATTATCATCAACACCTAATGCAATGGAGTCATTCCCACTAGCGATTCCACCCCAACAACATTCTTCAAATCCTCATAATCAATAACACTTCTTTGTTGAAGTTTCTTTTGACTTGGGTGGGACTAGCAAAGCAAAAACTTGTTCATTATTAACATACTGCAAATAACATATTATACTAAACTAGTAATATAGTTAATTATACATGAACAAGGCTAATCTTTAAGTAATTTTCCTATACTTATACTTCATCACTAGCCAAGAAATGGGACTTTGTATCAGCTTAGTTTGTTGGCTTTTGGATCATTGGAAATTGAAATATATAATGTTTTTCGTTTATTATTATTTTATATGTAATGTGTGCTTTTGCAACTTAATGGTGTTTGCTAAGACTCATACCAGTCCTAATTGTGTCCTACATATATAATGTTTGTCACACACCCCTATTTTTTTCCTAGATGTAGTGAACCACATTAGTATTTTACGAATATAACATATTCATTGTTCAACATCATTTGTATGTAGTTGTCATTTGCCTCTTTGCATCGTCATCCCCAGATTCATTGTTGGAGATTGTCATTGAGCATCCTCTCAGGTACTTACGAATGTGTTTCTTATTTTTTATAGCTTCTATATGTAATGCGCGCTTTTGTAACTTTTTTATGTTATTAATGACTATTGGTCTATATAAAATTGAAGTTCATTATGAGTGAACCTTAGTTTCCCATTTGAGATTCATTACAGTGATTATTCCGGACAGTTTGGATTAATCATTGTATTGATTCTTGAATTGTCCATTTGGACAGTTTGGGAAGACTCATATTTTTTTAGTATATTCATATGTATAGGTTGTGATTCTTTTGTTAAATATGATGAAATTTCGGTACAATGCATTTCAGTTTGTTCTCCGGGTGCATACTTGATTGTGGTGGAACTCATGTCACCGCTTTCATGTCGTGTACTTGGAGACCAAAGCGAAATGCTGCCGAAATTTTGTCAAATTTAACATAAGAAACTCAACCTATACATATGAACGTACTATAAAAATATGTCTTCCTGAATGGGATAGAGCCACACTTTGAATGAAAAAAGTGAGGTTTTCATGCATGGAATAACTTTGTGAGTATCACAGAGTTATTAATTAGATGGATCGAAGTTGGATGAATGCAAGTCGCATCACGGTTGAGTATGAGGAAGGCGTTCAAAATTTCTTGCAATTTGCCTCCAAAAGAAGTCAATCGGATGGGGATGGCAAATATTTCTGTCCTTGTATAAATTGTTTGAATGGGAGACGCCAAACACTGGAAGACATACATGCACATCTTCTGTGTGATGGGATTAAGAAGAATTATACTACATGGATATGGCATGGTGAATTGGCAGACACGCAGAGGGTCTCACAAACTGAACTGCTTGATGTTGACATCGGAGATCGATTCGAGGATATGATTCGTGAACTGGGACATGAGTCTTTTCAGCAAGCACATGCCCCTATGTATGATACGTTGGAAAATGATTCGAAGAAGCCATTGTATCTAGGGTGCAAAGAGTCATTGGCACTGTTGTCAGCGGTGTTAAATCTGGTTAATGTCAAGGCCAGATATGAGTGGAGTGACAAAAGCTTCAGTTCACTGCTTGAGGTAGTTCAGGACATGCTTCCAGATGAAAACACTTTGCCAAAAAGTTACTATTAGGAGAAGAAGATTCTTTGTCTGATGGGTATGGAGTATCAGAAAATTCATGCCTGTCCTAATGATTGCATATTGTACAGAAATGAATTTCAAGAAATGCATAAATGCCCCAGGTGTGGGGTATCACGGTACAAAGTGAAGGCCGATGACGACTGTAGCATTGATGAAAGCACAAATAAAGGCCCCCCCGTGAAGGTGTTGTGGTATCTTCCGATCATTCCAAGGTTTAAGCGTCTGTTTGCTAATGAAGATGGCGCAAAAAACCTCACATGGCATGCATATGGGAGAAACTGTGATGGAATGCTCCACCATCTGGCAGATTCCTCCCAATGGAAGAAGATTGACCGTTTGTATCCAGAATTCGGCGAAGACCCAAGAAATCTTAGACTTGCACTTGCCAGTGATGGAATGAATCCCTACGGTAGTTTAAGTACTCAGCATAGTTCGTGGCCTATTTTCCTGATCATTTACAACCTGCCTCCTTGGTTTTGCATGAAGCGAAAATACATGATGTTGTCTGTGATGATATCGGGCCCAAGACAGCCAGGAAATGACATTGATGTTTATCTCAGTCCTTTGATTGAAGACTTGGCAAACTTGTGGGACGAGGAGGTTACCGTGTTTGATGGGTATCGTAAGGAGACATTCAAGTTGCGTGCAATGCTATTTTGTACCATTAATAATTTTCCTGCGTACAGGAATTTAAGTGGATACAGTGTTAAGGGCCATCGTGCATGCCCTATCTGTGAACAAGACACAAATTACGTACAACTTAAACATGGCAGAAAAACCGTTTACACTCACCATCAATGTTTTCTGAAACCTTATCACCCTTATCGGCAATTGAAAAAATCTTTCAATGAAAGTCAAGAGCATGAAACTACACCAACGTTAACTGGTGAACAAGTTCTTGAGCGGGTTAAGGACATCCATACTGTGTTTGGAAAGACCCAAAAGAAGCTGAAAGGTAATACTTGCATATGGAAGAAGAGGTCGATATTGTTTGATCTTCCATACTGGTCCGATCTAGATGTTAGACATTGTATCAATGTAATGCATGTGGAGAAAAATGTGTGTGACAGTGTCATCGGCACACTTCTTAACATTCAAGGCAAGACAAAGGATGGTTTGAACACTCGTCAAGATCTTGCTGAGATGGGTATACGTGAGCAATTACATCGTAGGTCTGATGGTAAAAAAATATACTTGCCTCCAGCATGTCACACTTTGTCAAGAAAGGAGAAAATAAGTTTCTGTCAGTGTCTGTGCCGAGTGAAAGTGCCATAGGGATACTCTTCAAATATTAAGAGCCTTGTGCAGTTCAAAAATCTGAAACTAGTTGGCTTAAAGTCTCATGATTGCCACGTGTTGATGCAACAACTGTTAGCTGTGGCGATTCGAGACATTTTGCCTAACAAAGTGAGGCATGCTATAACTCGCCTGTGCTTTTTCTTCAATGCCATTTGTACGAAAGTCATGGACCCTGTAAAGTTAGATGACTTGGAAGAAGAGGCAACAATTATCTTGTGTCAGTTGAAGATATATTTTCCTCCTTCATTTTTCGACATAATGGTTCACTTACTTGTTCATTTGGTGAGCGAAATTAAACTGTGTGGTCTCATTTATTTACGGTGGATGTACCCGATCGAGTGATACATGAAGATCTTGAAAGGGTATACAAAAAACCTACACTGTCTTGAAGCATCCATAGTTGAAAGGTACATTGCCGAAGAAGCTGTAGAATTTTGTTCAGAGTACCTTGAAAAAGCAAAACCTGTTGGTCTTCCCGAGTCGCGCCATGACAACAGAGTGGGAGGAAAGGGTACACGAGGGCTGCATGTTGTAATGCCTTCTTTGTAGGAATTGCAAGAAGCTCATTTGTATGTCCTGAATAACAGTAATGAAGTCCTACCATACATGGTTCGTCGTGAAGCATTACTCAAGGAAAGTAATCCAAGAATGACGAAGAATAGGCTGTTGAAAGAGCATAACAAGACTTTCCTGAATTGGTTTAAAGATACAATATTTAGTGATGAATCTGCATCTGAAACAATGAGGAAGTTAGCAGATAGGCCAAAAAGAAATGTTAGAAGTTGGCAAGGGTACGATATCAACAAGTATTCGTGCTACACCAAACAACAAGATGAGAAGAGCATAATGCAAAACAGTGGGGTTAGCCTAAGGGCCGAGTCGCAGCACTTCGCTACTGTGCATGACCACAATCCACATTTGGAGTGCATGCCTTACTTTGGAGTCATTAATGACATTTGGGAGCTTAATTATGTTACCTTCACTGTCTGTGTTTTCAAGTGCAAGTGGGTTGATATCAATAGCGGTGTACGAACCGAGGACTTGGGATTTACTTTGGTAGATCTTAACAAGCTAGCTTATCAAGATGAACCTTTTATCATGGAAGAACAAGCTACAAAGGTGTTTTATGTTCAAGATCCGTGTGACAAAAGGTGGTCAGTGGTACTACCTGGAAAAACCATTGGTATTAATCTTGACGATGATGACAATACCGTTGATACAGGTGTCACTCAAGTCTCGACACAAATACCTAACGTCAACAGAGAAGATGAAGTAGACGATGTTCATGCAAATCGTAATGATCATGATGAAGGAGAATTAATTAACATCACTTAATGTAATTTATTTTATGTTAAATTTTTTCTACTTGTACAATTTCACATGTAACCTAACTTGTCACTTAACTTGACTTATTTGTGTTTTTGTTTTTAATAGGATCATGACTACACCACCGAGCTCCCCTCCTTGTGCTGAGTCAGCACATCCTCCTCCTGAGTCAGTACCGGCTCATCCCGAGTCATCACCTCCTCTTCAGTCAGGACCTTCGCTGTCTATAGCGAAGAAGACTAGGAAAGCAACATGCCTGAGGTCACTAGCTACTAAAGCTGTTGGTGTTAACAGACCAGTTGTTCATGTTGATCCAGCCACTTGGAAGGCTGATGGTCCTCAGGCAAAGAAACTGAGGATGTATCTAGGGATCGTGGCTAGAGACAAGGTGGATGTCACGATTCCTAATTGGAAGGAAGTTCCTACAGCACAGAAGGAGTGGATTTGGGAGGACATTCAGGTACTACAACTTAAAGGTCTACTATCATTGGTTTTAGTTATACAATTTAAATGTTGTTGTAACTGTAAAACTCACTTCATTGTAATGTAGGCTGAATTTGATATACCTGAAGTGTCCGACCAACAGACCAAGAAGAAAATTCTGCAGACAGTCGGAGAGCGCTGGAGGCAGTTTAAGTCAGATCTGACTAGAAAATGGGTCTTGACAGAAGGCAAGGATGACGATGCCGATGCTGTATGCAAAAAATACGGCATTAGTAAGGAATAATGGACCCAATTCTATCAGAGTCGTAGAGTCACTTCCTGGGAGGTTAGTTGTTTTACATTGTTTTACAGTTCCACAATTATGTATTCAAACAGACTTTTTTTTTTGTTAACCCTATATGTGTAATTCTTACAGGATGTTAGAAAGAAGCCCCAGGCCATCCAGAAGCTGAACACTGCCCCTCACGTGTTGTCTCGCGGGGGTTACGAGTTGTTAGAGAAAAGGTTGATGGAGGAAAAACAAAAGAAGCAATTGGAGGGAGCAACTCGTGATGACAGCACGGAGACCATCATTCATCCTCCATTCCCCATGCGACGACACGTGAAGTGGAAGCTGGCTCGCACCAAAAAAATGGGGCAAATGACTTCTGAGGCGACACGTGAGATTGCAGAGAGGATTGTAAGTCAAACCTCCCTCATCTCATACACCTTTAATGATTTTTTGCCTCACAAATTACGAAACTAATGTTCTACTTATATTCATTGCAGGATTCCCTAGATGAGCAATCCACACAGGGTAGCTTTGTCGCCAGTGGACGTTAGGATGTCCTGACTATTGCCATCGGACGACCAGAGCACCCAGGCCGTGTCTGTGTTGCTGGAGCCGGTGTGACCATCACACAATACTTCGGACCGGCCCCATCATCCTCTCGCAAGTCCAAGTCATTAATGGCACCTGAAGACTTGTCTCGACTGAAAGAAAACATCAGGGAAGAGCTGGAGCGGTTGATCACTGATAGACTGACGCAGTCGATCACTGAGAGGGTTACCCAGTAGCTGATGATGTCCTTCAGCCAACTACAGTCCCAGATGCAGTCGCAGATGTAGTCTCAGGGAGCCATGCCGCCTCCAGATGTCCAGACATGTCCTTATGGTGCCCATGTCAGCACCAAGGAAAGCTGTGTCGATCCCTCCGATAATAACCCAGGCACCGGTGCATCTGACAGGCGTGGGTTGTATGTCGATGACAATCCTCCCCACCTGGTTGCTATTGGAAGACTTTATGAGGGGTCGACAACTGTGCACAGCATCCCTCTGGGCAGTGATCAAGTCAAGGTGGGTGTTGAGGAAGTTCAAGATGCTGATGCTCGCGTCCCTGTACCCACTGACAAGGTTCAGTTAGTTGGGCAGGCCCTTAACACCTTCCTTGCTTGGCCAACACATCTTGTACAGCCTATTGTTAATAAGGTATTTCATTTCTGCCTTCTTTCTTGTCATTTAACATTCATTTGTCTAATATAAAGTTAAGACGGTCATTGACTTATGTTTGTTAACTGTGTAGGATAAATAGGGACCTCATGGACCGACAAAACCTCTAAATAAGCCATAACATGTTGAGGATCCCTTGTACCAGATCGTATTGACCATCCCAGATCTTTTCTTTAGACCGTTGCAGGTGCCATGGGATCTGGACATGTTCGGAGTGCATAATGACAGGTTCCCATTGTACATCAAGCAGGAGGATATTTATGAGATCATCCATGGTGGTCAATGTCTGAACATCTTTGTTATACAACTGTGGATTCTGTAAGTCACTCTCCAGTACCTAACGTTACATAACACATCGTTCTATGTTCATGCATAATTGACTTTATTTATAAAACAATAGGCATATTAATGAGTTATGTCTGCAATCGGATCATCCCGATGTATGGATTCATCGAGCCATCTTCCATACAGAGATCTGGGCAATCTCAATTTGA
This sequence comes from Glycine latifolia, assembly GCA_013407115.1. Taxonomy (NCBI): domain Eukaryota; kingdom Viridiplantae; phylum Streptophyta; class Magnoliopsida; order Fabales; family Fabaceae; genus Glycine; species Glycine latifolia. Next base: position 17,795,351 of record CM023954.1, read on the forward strand.
ATCCGAGGACTATCTCAAGAAATGGATGCAGAGTTCATATAAAGATGTCTACCTTGCAGCGTACTTGAATGGGTAAGTAAAAATGTACAAAACAATTTAATTAATGTATGCATTATAATAACTTATTTTTTTCCAACGTAGTTCATATCGGCAACTGGTCATCATATGTCCTAAGGCCAATGTTGTCGTGTGGTTCTGTTCGTTGCACAACAGGCCTGATAACTACCTGAAAGCAATTATTGATAGGTAGGTTGTAATTTTGTAACACATTTTTGTTATTATTTCTAACACATGGATATGTTAATTGTACAATATGCATGCATTTTTATCTTAAGCAGTGCTTTGAAGGCAGTCCATGACACTAAAGGAAATAAATCAAAGGCTACTACTAAATGGATTGCGCTTAAAGTAAGTTTTTTAATAAACCATGGTTCATGTATTCAAAATAATACTTATTACTATTTACACTAATTTTCCGTTTAACTTTGACCATGTTATTGAATTTAGTGTAATAAGCAAAGAGAAAGCACTGAGTGTGGCTATTATGTCATGCATTGGATGTGGACGATAGTCCAAGGAGGCTTCAGGGACAACTGGGATATGGTAATTGTGACATTTAAACTATTTTTATTTTTTTGGCTTGTTTTTGTTTTATACTTTTTAATTTATGTTTTATTATGTCATGCAATATTTCACTGATGAAAGACCACTCGAAGCCCAAACATTGAAGGGTGTTAGGGTTGAATGGGCTAAATTTTATCTTAGAGTTAGAGATCAAATATTAGGTGGTTAAGGGATTTTTAAACAATTGTATAAACATTAGGTTAGGAAATCATTTTTATGTACATTGACACTATTGAATTTATTTGTTATTCAAATTTTATTTTATTGAATTGTATTATGAAATTGGCTGGTTGGTATGGGTCTGACTTTTCATTTACAGGTTGAAGAACTGCACTAATTAAAAAAATAGAAAAAATATTTAAAAAAAATTAAAAAAACAACATCGGTTTTCATAAGAACCGATGTGCCTATGTGTATAACAACATCGGTTTCCATAAGAAAAAAAAATCGATGTTGTTAACTACATAGGGACATCGGTTTTCATATGAAAATCGATGTTGTAGTGTAATCTTTTACATTTCTACATTTTTATTTGTTACATATCGACATCAGTTTTTATTAAAAACTGATGTTGTACAATTTCGTTAACATCGATTTTGAAAATCGATGTTAACTTCCACATTTTCAACGTCGCCTGATTCAACATCGGTTCTAAATCGATGTCGAATGTAAAAAATAACCGATATTGAATGCTATTTTTCTAGTAGTGTTAATAGTTAGTCAATAACATTAAGCATTTTAAGAATTTTAGTACAACCAATTACAATAACATTCAACATTTAATTCAAATGCCTTAGTGTCCTCCTAAATCAAATCTTTCTGAGCTGCAGGAACTTCTTTCCAGTTAACAAATGTAACATCCACCTTTTCTTGAGCAACGATCCCCAAATACGTCCTTGATTTCTTTTTGTGGGAACCATCAACTTTTCCAATGGTAGGATCCACATTAACCATTGGTCTCTCCATCCCAACGGGTTTGGTAGCCAATGATCTGAGCCGTGTTGCTTTTATAGTCTTCTTTGACGTAGACGATGAAGGTCACACTCAAGAGGATGAGGGGAGCTCAATGGTGTAGTCATATGTCTGTTAAAAAATAACATTAATCAAAGTCAACTTAAAAGTATACTAAGTTATGTAATTGTAAATGTGGAAACAAGTAAACATAAAGAAGGATTACATTAAACAATGTTAATGTTTTCTCCTTCATCATGATCATTACGATTTGCATAGATGTCGCCAACTTCTTCTTCTCCGTTGACGTTAGGCATTTGTGTGGAGAAAGGCGTGACACAAGTATCAAAGGTTGAATCATCATCTTCAAGATTAAGACCAATGGTTTTTCCCATGTAGAACCATTGAGCACCTTTCGTCACAAGGATCTTGAACATAAAAAACCTATTTAGCTTGTTCTGCCATGATGGAAGGCTCATTCTAATAAGCTAGCTTCTTAAGATCTACCAAAGTAAATCCAAAATCATCAGTTCACACACCAATATTGTTATCAACCGACTTACACTTAAAAACACAGTGAATTTAATATAGTTAGGCTCTTAGATTTCATCAATGACTCCAAAGTAAGGCATGGACACTAGACCATGATTGTCATCATGTATAATAGCAAAGTGTTGGGATTTAGCCCTAGGACTAACCCCACTGTTTTGCATTGTAATCTTGTCATCTTGTGATTTGGTATAGAACAAATACTTGTTGATATCGTATCCTGTTAACTTCTAAAATTTCTTTTAGGCCCATCTACTAACTTCCTTAACGTTTCAGAAGCATTATTGTCACCAAAGATTGTATCTTGAAACCAATTTAGGAAAGTCTTGTTATGCTCTTTCAACACCCAATTCTAGGTCATTTTTGGGTTACTTTCCTTGACTAAGGCTTTGTGACAAACTATGTACATTAGAACTTCATTATTGTTATTTAGTATATACAAATGAGGTGGTTGCAATTCTTTTGGACATGGATTTATAACAGCAGCCCTCGTGAACCCTTACCTCCCACTTTCTCATCATGCTGAGACTCGGGAAGCCCAATAGGTTTTACCTTTTCAATGTATTTTGAACAAAATTTAATAGCTTCTTCTGCAATGTACCTTTCAACAATGGATGCTTTAGAACAATGTAGATTCTTTGTATACCCTTTTAAGATCTTCATATATCACTCAACCAAGTACATCCACCATAAATAAACGTGACCGCACAATTTAATTTCCCTCACCAAATGAACAATTAAGTGAACCATGATGTCGAGAAATGAAGGAGGAAAATACATCTCCAATTGATACAAGATAATAGCAGCCTTGTTTTCCAATATCTCAGCTAGATCTTGATGAGTATTGAAACCATCCTTTGTCTTGCCTTGAATGTTAAGAAGCGTGCCGATGACATTGTCACACACGTTTTTCTCCACATACATAACATTGATACAATGTCTAACATCTAGATCAAACCAGTATGAAAGATCAAACAATATCGACCTCTTCTTCCATATGAAAGTTTTACTTGTCAGCTTCTTTTAGGCCTTTCCAAATATAGTATTGATGTCCTTAACTTGCTCAAGAACCTGCTGACCTATTAATGGTATCGACGCACTTTCATGCTCTTGACTTCCATTAAAAGCTTTTTTCAATCGCCGGTAAGGGTGATAAGGTTTCAGAAAACGTCAATGTCGAGAGTATACTACTTTTCTTCCATGTTTCAGTTGTACGTAGCTTGTGTCTTCTTCACAGATAGGGCATGCACTATGGCCCTTAACATTGTATCTATTCAAATTCCCATATACTTGAATGTCTCATTTTGATACCCATCAAACATGGCAACCCCCTCGTCCCACAACTTTGTAAACTCTTCAATCACGGGACTGAGATAAAAATCGATGTCATTTCTTGGTTGTCTTGGGCTTGATATCATGATAGACAACATCATGTATTTTGGCTTTATGCACAACCAAGGAACCAAGTTATAAATTACTTGCAAAACAAGCCACGAACTGTGTTGATTGCTTAAACTACCATAGGGATTTATTTCATTAGTGGCAAGTCCAAGCATAAGATTTCTTGCCTATTTGCTTAAATCTGGATACAAATGATTAATCTTCTTCGACTCAGAGGACTTAGTCGGATGACAGAGCATTCCATCATAGTTTCTCTTATCTGCATGTCATGTAAGGTCTTTTGGATCATCTATATTAGCAAACAAACTCTTAAACATTGGAATGATCGGAAGATACCACAACATTTGTTGGGGTGCCTTTCCTTTGTGCTTTCGATACTGCTAGCCTCATCATCATCCTTCACTTTGTACGTGATACCCCATACCTGGGGCATTTATGCATTTATTCAAACTCATGTCTTTATAGTTTGCAATCATTAGGACATACATGAATTTTCTAATACTCCATACCCATCGAACACAATATCTTCTTCGCCAGATAGTAACTTTTTGACAAATGTTTTCCTCTGGGAGCATATCCTGCATTACCCCAAGAAGTGAAGTGAAACTTTTGTCACTCCACCCATAACATTAACCAGACTTAACACCGTTGACAATAGCGTCAATGATTTCTTGCACCTCGGATACAAAGGCTTATTTGAATCACTTACCAATGTATCATACATAGGGACATGTGCTTGCTGAAAATACTCTAGTCCAAGATCATGAATCATATCATCTAATCAATCTCTTATTTCTACATCAACTGGTTCAGTTTGGGACCCTCTCTGCATGTCTGTCAATTCACCATGTCATATTCATGTTGTATAATTCTTCTGTATCATACACAAAAGATGTTCTCGTATGTCATCTAGTACTTATCGTCTCCCGTTAAAACAATTTATACAAGGACATAAATATTTTCCATCCTCATCCGATCGACTTCTTTCATGGGCAAATTCCAAGAACTCTTCAACATCTTCGTCATACACAGGGCTCATGCAATTTGCATTCATCAAACTTTGATGCGTCTAATTAATAACTTTGTGATACTCACAAAGTTATTCCATGCATGAAAACCTCACTTTTTTCATGAAAGGTGTGACCCTATCCCATTCAGGAAGACATTTTTTTATAGTAGATTCATACGTCAAGGTTAACTTTTTTTCCTTAGATTTGACGAAACTTCAGTAGCATTTCGCATTGATCTCCAAGTACACAACATGAAAGCGGTGACATGAATTCCACAACAATCAAGTATGCACCTAGAGAACAAAGTGAAATGCACTATACCAAAATTTCATCAAATTGAAGAAAATAAAGTTAATCTATATGTATGAATCTACTATAAAAAATTACTCTTCCCAAACTGTCCAAATGAACAATTCAAGATTTAATACAACGAGTTAATCCAAACTGTCCAAAAGAATTATTGTATTCAATCTCAAATGGGAAACTAAGGTTCACTCATAATGAGCATTAGTTATATATAAAACAATAATCATTAATCACATAAAACAAGTTATAAAAGCACTCGTAAGAAAAAAAGTATGAAAAGTTTATGAAAGACATTTGTACCTCTGATGATGGTCACTAACAATCTCCAATAATAAATGTCGTGATCATGATACAACCAAGAAAATAAAAAGTGCCTACAAATTACATTAAACTTTAAATAAATAAATAAATAAATAAATAAATAAATATATATATATATATATATATATATATATATATATATATATAAATCTTATCTAGTACAATGACAAAAGATTCAATTATATAAGAATTGTGTAGTGTATATATAAATACATTATTCCATGATTGATGACTAGAATTTTTATTACATCTCCTATAGGTCTAGGTCACCGGTTTCTTTGGATTGTACAAAAATGTAGTGTGTTTGGATTAGTGACATAAAGAAATAAGTTACAAATTCTTCGACTCTATTTTGTACTATATAACATGTTAATAGCATAAAAAAGAATTTTAAATAAATAAATCATATATAATACATTAAATATGTGAGCATGCATATCTAATAAAGAAGATTTAAATTGTAAGTTATTTTGGTATTGTCACGTTGTGATATCATACACTATTCAAATATCATACACTAGTTTTTTAAGTATTCAATAGGCATAATGAAGTTAGAACCTATGACCTCTTCCATATTATTTAACTCTCCTATCATTAAGCTAATTCTAATGGGTCAAATTTATACAATTTCTGTAATAAAGAAAACTAAGAAAACAATGGACAAAAGATTTGATTCAATTGATTAGCATGTTGGGGGTTAAGCTTCAATCAATTTCACAGTTTATCTCAAAAATGAGCTTCCTGCAATTTGGGTGGCAGAGCTCAGAAGGTCCTTAATAAGAGCCTCCACTACATCAGCCGAAGGATTAAATTACTCCTTAGCAGATGTGCTACTTTGTAAGCACCATCTTCATTTCCAATATAAAACATGGTGAATTTACATATATCAACTGGCTTTCTAAAATAAAATAAGGTAATTTATTTAAATAAAGAATAGCCAAGTGTCTGATCAACTAAGTCACCTTTTATTTTAAACGGACACCCTATTCTGCTGCATATATATTATTGACCTAGATATTTAGTTTGTTCAGACATATGTGAGTGTGTGACCATACGTTCTCAATCTGAATTCAAAGGTAAGTAGGTAACCAAGGATTAAGACTCTGAAGTTTCAAGACAGCTGGGATACCACCACATTAAGTAGTAGGCCTAGAATCAATTCCTATTATTAATAATTCACGTAAGTTATTATTTAAATTTTATGTTATTATTATTATTATTATTATTATTATTATTATTATTATTATTATATACACCAAGTATTTGGATATGTTATGACATAAAGTAGTATGTTTTGTTTTTTTTTCTCAATGATTAGTTTTAAAAACAGCACCGGAAAATTATTTTTTAAATTAATATAACGACAAATTATTGTAAAGTTTGTAACTTATACGTAGTATATTGCTTGATCTGAACTTCATGTTAATACCTAATTATCAAGTGCAATAGGAAGCAGTTATTGCTTAATTAGACTTAAGTTGCTAATAATGTGTTATTATTGCCTTATAATCTTTTTTACTGTTTAAAAAAGTTATCTAACTCGTCATAATGGCTTATTATTGATGCAATAATAATTACCACAAAGACAAGCGCATAAAGCTATTATTTGCTAATATTTATACTACGAATTTCAACTAGTGTGAAACTATCACTAATGGTATGTACAACTCAATCAATTTTATTAAATGAAACACCAGATTTAATTTCTCGCGATTAGCGGTTAACAATGCCTCCGTTTTGCTATATTTACTTCTACTCGTTAACTTGTATATAGACTACATGAGTTATATAAGCCAGACGTTGAGAATTCAAGGACTCAAGTGAAATACTTTCAGTGATGTAAATATAAATATCTGGGGATATGACTCACGATTACCTCATCAAAATCAACAATAATCTCTTTAACTTTATTCAAATATTTAGCCAACAAAGGTCCCTTTACTTGATATTGTCCTTCGATTTGAGCTATGACAAGCTGAGAATCAGTGAACACTTTTAATCTTTTTGCTCCTTGCTCCTTCGCCTGTAATAACCCGGCTATCAATGCTTCATACTCGGCCTAGTTATTTGACGTTGAAAAACTTAAATGGAGAGATTGCTCGATGGCCACCCCTTCCGGGTTTTCAATAATGATCCCGACACCGCTTCCTTTCGTATTAGACAAACCGTCAACATATAATTTCCACACATTTTCTGAATCTCCTTCAGCTAGTGTTAATTCCATGACAAAATCCACCAGGGCTTGAGATTTAATGGCATGCCGGGCTTCGTATCTCAGATCGAACTCAGACAATTGAATTGCCCAATTTATCATTCTCCCAGCCAGATCTGATTTGTGTATTACTTGCCGGATTGGCTGATTAGTTCTGACAATGATCGTATGACTTTGAAAGTAGGGGCGAACTTTTTTCGCAGCTACTAACAAGGCAAAGGCCATCTTCTCCAACCTTTGGTATCGTAACTTGGAATTTCGGAGAGCCCGGCTTACAAAATAAACTGGCTTTTGCAATTTTTGGGCTTCCCTTACCAATACCGCACTAACCGCTTCTTCTCCCACTGATAAGTATAATATCAGTATCTCTCCGGGTTCTGGTTTCGATAATACAGGTGGTGAGGCCAAACATTTTTTAATTTCTGTGAACGCGGCCTCGCAGTCTGGGTTCGATCTGACACTAGCATCCTTTTTTAGTAGCTTGGAAAAAGGAAGCACTTTTTCTGCTGATTTTGGGAGGAAACGTGTTAAGACAACCAATCTTCCTGTCAATTGCTGAATCTTCCTTTTGTTTTTTGGAAATTGCATGTCCAGCACAACCTTGCATTTATCCGGGTTAGCTTTTATTCCTCTATGGGTTAACATGAACCCTAAGAATTTTCTGGCCGAAACTCTGAAAGCGCATTTAAGCGGGTTTAAGTGAACATTATATTCTCTTAACCTACTAAACGTTTCTTCCAAGTCCTTTATATGATCGTTCATGGTAGTTGTTTTTACAATCATATCATCGATGTAAACTTCGATGTTCCGACCAAGTTGGTGCTCAAAGACTTTATTCATCATCCTTTGGTATATGGCCCCCGCGTTTTTCAACCCAAAGGGCATTACATTATAACAATAGTTTGCTTTGTCACCTATAAAGGCTGTCTTTTCTTGATTTGCTGGATACATGGCGATTTGATTGTATCCTAAGTAAGCATCCATAAACGACAGTAACTGGAATCTGGATGAGTTATCTACCAGCTGATCAATATTTGGCATCGGATATGCATCTTTAGGACACATCTTGTTCAAATCGGTATAATCCATGCACACTCTCCACTTGCCATTAGATTTTCGGACCATTACTACGTTGGATAACCAAGTAGTGTACTGGATTTCTCGTATAAACCCGGCCTCCAACAACCCTTTGATGTGTGTGGTTAGTGCTTGAGTTCTCTCGGGCCAAGTTTCCATTTTTTCTGCTGGACCGGCTTTGATCCAGGGTACATTGATAATTTATAGCAACAAAAAATTGGATATATCCCCGGTATTTCCAATGCTTTCCAAGCAAAAACATCCTGGTTCCTCATGAGGCACTCCATGAGTTTGACTTTGACATCGGAGTCGATCATCTTCCCGATCTTGGTAATCTGCCATGATTGGTTTCCTATTTGCAATTCTTCTACATCTCCGGCTGGTTCTGGTCTCCATTTGTCATAGTCTTTTCTCATATCCAGTTCTACCATATTAAGTGGTTTTCCCGGTTGTCGTTCAACCATCTTTCGGTTAATATGATCTCCTTGTCTTATCCGGGGTGGTGAAGATGGACCACCTTCACTTTCCTTGACCGTATTGTAATAACATTGTCGAGATTCTTTTTGGTCTCCACAAATTGTCACCACCACATTGTTGTTCCCTACCATTTTTATCTTTTGATGTTTAGTAGACATCAACATATCCCATTTATGGATTGTCGGTCTTCCTAATATAGCATTGTATGGTGAGGGAAAATCGGCCACAACAAACGTAACTCTTTCCGACTTAAACGCATCTTCAGTTCCTAATGTCATCCGAAGGTTAATGGAACCTTTTGGATTAGTATTTCCTCCATTAAAGCCTATCAACATCGTCTTGCATGGCTTCAAATCCTCTTCATCCAAATTCATCTTCTTGAATGCACTCCAGAGGATGATATTCGCTGAATTGCCATTATCCACGAACATCCTTCTAACTCGGCAATTTACCAGTGTGCCAGTAATCACTAAACCGTCTTCATGACCGGGTACCACATCCTTCATATCCTTCTCTGTGAAATAAAGGATATGAAGTTCTGGTTTACCGATTTTCTCTTTAAACTTGGGTTGCGCTCTCATTGAAAGAACTTCTTTCATATATTTCTGCCTTTGGTTAGCTGTATCTCCCCCTCCTCTTAGAGCTCCAGAGACAGCATTACATTCAAACTCCGGCTCTAGAAATTCATCATCATCAGTCTACTTCTTCTTCTTATCTTCTTTTTCCTTCCCGGGCTGCACTTCTCCACCTTTGCGCTTGTTCTTCTGACCCTGGGTCTTTATTACATACTGCCTCAACCTTCCTTCTCTGAAAAATTTCTCAATTGCATCTCGAAGGTCCCAACACTGATCAGTGATATGTCCTAGCCCATTGTGAAACTCACAAAACCGGGATTGGTCTACCCCGGCCTTGTTATACAATGGACGTGGTCATTCCACCTTCTTCATGTCAGTTAAAGCTACCTCCTTCCAAACCTGTGACTGGGATACATTTAATGGTGTATATTTTTCGTATTTTGTTTCATATTTCCCTGGCCTGAACTTAACATCCAGATTTCTTCCTTTATTAGGAATTCCTTGATGTTGCCTGCCCCTTATCAGCAAACTTCTCCTTCCGGGACTTCTTTCCTTTTCTCTACTCGTTGCGTTAGCAACCTCCATATGTTCCAGCTGTAAATACTTTTTAGACCGAGCTCGAATTCCAACAATGATTTCACCGAGTCTTTATATATTGATTTTGCTAATCGGGATGATCCATTTAACCCGGCAGAGATGAGGTGTACATGGACTTTTTCCTCTAGCCCGTGTACTTGCAACGTGGCTTCTTTGAAACGATCCAAGTAACTTTGTAATGTCTCACCAGGTTGTTGTCGTACTTTGCCCAATGCAAATTCAGATTTCGATTGTTTTTTGCTAGTTGCAAAGTTCAACAAAAATCTTTGACCGAACTCTTCAAAATTATTGATTGACCATGGTGGCAATGTATGAAACCACGTCTGGGCCGGCCCGGATAAGGTAGTAACGAAAATGCGGGATATGATTGGTTAATCAATTCCTTGCACACACATCTGCATATCAAATTCATCGATGTGTACTTGTGGATCTTGGCTCCCATCGTATTTTGATAAAAAAGAACCATCAAAATCCTCCAAGTATCGGCCATTAACAATCTCGTCAGAAAATGGACTATTATTGTGTTGCCCTCTACTGTACTTCCTTCGATACACTCCCCCTTCCGTTCTCATTTGAGGTACACCTTCCATGGCGGGATTCTGAACTATCATCCGCGCTTGAGTTGTCGTCTCGGCATTGACAGGCTGGGTTGGGGATGTTGTTGGTGCATGCATCATGTTTTCACTATCTTGATGTACAGGGTTGTCATTTCGAATATTCACTTGAGATGAGCCCCCAATTTCAAATTGACTAACTGGTCCTCCGGAATTAACAGGAGTTGTGTGTACATCCACGTGACGATTAACCGGAATATGATTGGCCTGGCGGTTTGTCCCATTCCTGGCTAGATGGATGTCCTACTGTCCATGATCCGCGTTACGGACCGGATTCTCCATATTTCTGAGACAATGCTCCATACGTTGTATGCACTGTTCTTCTTCACGCTTCCACTCCGCATTATGCTCCTCTAATTGAAGTGTGGTATTTCTGATGTCGTCTTGCCTTTGAAGGGCATATCTTCTTTCTATACTCTTTATTCGATCCAAGATCGAATTTAGGGCATTATTCATAAAATGTGCAGCAGGCTCGGATTCAAGATTTTCCATGATCACTGGGTTTATATGACGAGCATCAGGGATTACATCAGGGATTGCCTGTCCCACTAGAACAGGAGACGAAGCTGAACCTGAAACTGCATCACTTACATGCACAACTTCATAACGAACAACATTTTGATTGTCGAGAGGTGGTTCACCTCTTTCCGCCGCGTCGAAGAATGAGTATGGAGTCTGGTGACTTCTAGTATTTACCATTAGGAACGTGGGATTTGAAATTTATCATTCCCCACAGACGGCGCCAATGTTCTGTTTCTTACGAACATGATGTCTAGCTATGCTGCTGGTAATTTTGATATTGGATCAACTCTCTCTCTCAAAGTATTTATGTGAGAAAAATACCTTCAGAAATAGGATCACTATGCTCCAGCAACACTCAATCAAGGGGGTGAGGTGTCTGCATAGTGTGAATGGAAAAGAGAAGAGAGAACGAGTAATGTGTACCTTTTTCCTCTGAAATCATCCCTTATTTATATTGAACTTACCTCCAAGTCAGTTGAAGATGTTCTCCGATATTCTTGGCCAATATCTCCAACCACATTATACCAACCTCTTCATGGCATTTATTATGTTAAGGGTCCACGATCTTTTCCTACTGTTATATTTAACAGTCCACGATTTGAATTCTTAATGGGCCTTGACATTGAGCCCATATATTAAATCCGTAACATAAATAATTAGGATGTTGAAGAGCTTAAAAGGAGAAGACAAATTAATCATAATTGTATATATAATTGTGTAATCAGTACACAATCTATATAATATAAGAAAAAGCACAGGTAATAGCAAGAAAATCATAAACTTAAAACAAACAAAATACATTGTTTATGATCACACCAAACAACAAAGATTTATGATATATAACACTATACAATGCTCTCACAAATGCGAGAAGGAATCAAGCCATATTTGTTGCATGCATGCAATTTGGCGAGATACCACCAAGTCATAGAATGAAGAAATGAAGGGAAGGGTATTTTAAGGGCTTGAGGTTGAAGGTGACTGGGAAAGAAATGGGATTGAAGGCAATGAAGTGGCTGGAAATGGAGGGAGGTTGAGCTTTGAAACTGTTGGAATGGTTGGGATGCTGTTGGGAAGTGGAGGCAAAGTGGTAGACAAAGATGGTATTGTAGGCAGTGGGGGAACATTGGCCTTAGGCAGAGTTGGAAGTGAAGACAAAGGTGGCAATGTTGGTTTAGGCAAATTTGGTGTAGTACTTGTTTGCATAAGGAAGAAAGGTGTGACGACTGCTTTGCTTGAGGCCATTGCAAGAATGAAGAAAAATAAGAATTTCCAAATATGAAAATGGTATGTATTTTCTTTCACTATCTGCAAATCTCTATATATATTTAAATATATACCCTCATACACAGACACATGTACATTGACCTCAATTTGCATGCATCTGCACCTAGCTAGTACATAGTATCCTACCCCCTGCTAGCTATATTTGTAACAAGCATAAATTGCTTGATATCCACAAGCATAGCTCCTTCTAATCCACCCTTCATAGATGAAAGTACCATGGAACTCCATAACTAGAATGATGACCCATTTTACCCTCTCAATGCAGCAGATTCATTGGCTACAATGTCTCACAGCTCATTTTAGCCTAAGTAACTGATAACAAATGTCGAATCACTACAAAACAAATAAAACTATGATAATTCTGTAGTACAAGATTAACCTAGGTCAAGTTAGAGATATGATCAATTTGGTTCCAACTTCCATTCATTGATAAACAACAGGGGAGCTTTTATTGATCAGTTTTCAGACAATGAACAAAAATTACAGAAACACAAACTAGAATTGAAGAAAAAAGTAGAAACTGACATAATTGATAAAAGATGTTATAAAACAGATTCAAGAATATCAATCCATTCACCAAACCAGGCAATGTGAATAGTTCTCAGATAATGATCATATTATGAAGGTTCATTTAATGTCATTAGAAGCAGTTTAATCGAATTAACTCCTAAATCAATTGAAATCATAAACCAGATTGAAATTCATCCAAAGTATCTGTGATTAAAATTCTAAATTAGGATATGAATCCATAACCTAATCCGTTTTCAATCCTAAACACATTCATAATCATGAAAATCTAAGAGAGAATTGAAGAAGAAAATGAACATTCATACAGAAATTGAAATATCAAACCAGAACTCAAATTCTCTTTGCTTGGACTGGATCATTGGATTAATTAATTGTTTAGCCTTCCATGATCATCATAAGTGGCAAGAGCCATGAAATTTGTGTAAGAAAATAGAAGAACAAAAATGAAATGAAGAACAATGAAGAACAATTGAGAGAAAAAGAGAGAAAAGATTTTAATTATGAAAACTTGTACAACAAGGTAAAAATTATGTTTGTACCAAATGAAGTAACTAACTAACTACACTAATATATAGTGACTAAATCAGTAGGAAAGGATAAGCCCTAACTACACTAATCTAACTAATTATGCTAATTACACCAAACAAAGCCTAACTCGCAGCCCAAAGCTCAAGTGCAAAGGTTCTGACTTGCAAGACTAAAATGATTATCAAAATAACAAAATTAGCCTAGGCTTATCTATGGCAAAATTGTATCTCTTTACCTTATCTTTCCAGAGACTACTCATATGCTTCATTTAGAGTTCTGTAGAATCCTCTAGGTCCTACACAAGGAAGATAGGTCAAGTAAGCAAAAAATCTAAAAATAAGCAACAGTTATTAATTAAGCCGAATTATTTGCATAAGACAAAAACTGAGTTAAAGTGAAAAAATAAGAGTCTAAGAGAATTCAAATAAGTTAAGAAGAATAGAAAAATATTAAACTAAAACACTCAATCAAAATCCCCCACACTTTATCTTTTGCATTCTTGGGCAAAACTAAAAAAAAAAAAACTAAGAAAAAAAAATCAAACTAAAGTAAACCACAAACTAAAAGAAAGGTATGAGCAAGGCATGCATATTTTTTAATGGATCCTAACAATGCGCAATAGTGAGAAATATGGAAGATGGAATAATGATATCAAAGTAACAAGCAATCCATGATATCAAAGTGTAAAGTGAAAAAGTAGTCAAGTCAAAATTAAAAAAATGTACCAAGGTGATAGAAATCTCTCAAAGAACAACACTCAACCTCACCAAATGCATGAGTTTGTGTTTACACTCAAACACCACATGTAACTAGCATATCTAAATTTTGACAAGACTTTAATCCATTCAACTTGAACTACAAATGCATCAAAAGATCAAAAGGGCTTTTATTGGTTTGTAATGCATGGCTTAGGAAAAAGGTGGATAAAAGAAGGATATTTAGGCCAAAACTAAGAGAGAGAAAAAAGGCAATGGGGAGTAAGTCAACAAGTAAAAAAAGGGGTAGAAATAAAGAAACAAGGTGACATTACAAGAAAAATAACTTATGCCTACGGATGCCTTTTACCTATAGACATGAATTAGTGTAGGTAAAACTCAAAATACTTCTACCTTTAATTGATTAATGTAGGTAAAATTTAATGACTTGTACCTACCATTATTTTGTGTAGGTAAATTATTTAAAATTAAAATAAGACTTCTACTTACAACTATTTTGCGTAGGTAAAACCCCATAAAAATTGTGCCTTCAGTCGATTAGTGTAGGTAAAACTCAAAATAATTATTACCTACAAAAACCTTGTGTAGGAAAAATTCTAAAAAACATATACCTACAACTACATTAATTAAGTAATTATAAATTTCTAATTATATTTTTTAAATGAAACATACTTTTTAATTAAATTAATTAATTAATATTTATAAGTATTATAAAAGGAATAATCCCATTTTGTGTCCATTCACTACAAAAGAAGTTATATTTTACTGACAAAAAATTTCTGACGGTCATTATAAATGGTCACAAATGAAAATAATTTTATTATTCGTTTTGTTCTTTTTTAGCAATAATGTTAGTTTATTTTTATTAGAAGGTAAAATCACAGTGAGGATTTTTTTCCTCCGTACCTTCTCCTTTACCACCAAAAGACGAAGCAGTTAAGATGAGTTCCTATCCCGCGACGTCGGGGTAAAATGCGACAGGTGCCACGTGATGAATTAATATAAGTCAAATTATTTAACTTAGACAAAAAAGTTCTGTTAAAAAAACTTAGACAAAAGAGTAGCTAATTAAATAAGACGACTCTTTTGAGTCTTTTTGTCTTTTGTTCGAGTATTTGCTTATAAAGAATCTAATCTCAATGTGTGACTCATCTTAATTAGTTGAGCTGATCCGGAAACAAAATTAAAAATGTGGAGCTCATATATTGACTTGACCAAATTAAACTACTATCATTTTTTTTTACAACAAACTACTATCGTTTTAGAAATAATATTTTTTTAGTAAAGACTACTAATATTAACTAGGGAGATAATCTTGCTTGATCTGAATATAAAAAGACAAATTTATTTTAATCTTTAATATTTGAAAATGTAAAATCTCCAAAAAGATAGACAAAAAACTTATTATTCTTTAATTTTCTTATTATTTCAAAAAGTAATGTTCGATAAGACTAAGCTTTTATGATGGACTATAGCTACTGAAAATTATGCAGAAAATTTAGAAGAGGAAGAGTATTTGGGGTTGAATGACTCTTGTTTTGATTTCTTTTCTGACTTACTTTTTGCAGTACATTCATAAGTATTTATAGTTGAAAAGTAATCCTTAGAGTACTATGTCAGTTACAAATATAAAGAGTCACATGAATACTATTATTGTTGTTGTTATTTGAACTTGCCAGTCTATATCTCATTATTATGATATGTAGTGAAAAATTCCATGAGCTTGGTTTTAAGTCAAAGGTTAGATTATGGTTTGAATTTTTTTTATTAGAAAGTCCTTTCTTATTGCAAACCAAAGGGAGGAGGAACTAATCCCTTTGCTTTGTTAAATTCAATGTGCTTGAGCTCTTCAAAATTATTTAATGATACTCTTGTCACTATTTCTTTCATTCCTTTTTTAGTCTTTTATAAGCTTTATTTAAGTCAAAGTTGAGTTAAAGATTTTATTCTTTCGTAAACTACTTGCAATTTTACTTCTAATGGAGTTTTCATTTTTATATTTATTCCTTTAATTAATATGGTGTGGATCGGTACTCATTACTCACTTTGCATCCCCTCTTGGATGGTTGCCTCCTTTTGTCAATCTTAAGGTTGGGAAAGGAATTGTATTTCTTGCAAAATGCAGAGGGTTCAGCCTTAGCACCATTTGACTGTTGGCTTTGTTTGCGAGGAATCAAGACAATGGCCCTGCGAATTGAAAAGCAATAGGTGCTACTTTCTTCTATTTATATAATAATATTGGGGCCATGTCTTGCTTGTGACTGTGACACCTATTAACAAAAAAGTTGAGTTAAAAATCTGTTAGGTGCATTGGACACATGCAAATATTTAGTGAATTTTCAGAATTTGCTTGTGTGCTTGGTGATTCCACATCCTCACATTTTCTCAAGAAGGATTAGAAAATTTAATCTTGTACATGGAGATAAGGAGAGTGAGAGAATACATTTTTACTCAGTTTCCCAAATAAAAGAGAGAATAAGATAATACAGTAGAGTAATTGAATGTTTTTTGAAAGTTTATTTTCATGTGCCTTTGTTGACTTATTTCTTGGGTAATCTAGTGAAGTTGTCATTCTTATTGTCCTAATATTTTCAAGAGGTTGGATCTTTTGCCAGAGCATTATTTCTTGTTCACTCGGAATGCTTGGAATCATTTATAATCATTATAAAGTATATTTATTTCTATTGGATGTAAAGATTTTTTTATTAATAAGGAAACTTTGCTTTGCACTAAATTAGGATTCATTTACTTTTAAAGCAGATTGTGGCCAAGTTTTAATGACTTTTTTGTCAATTGTGATAGCTTGTTATCACTTTTAATGATTTGTATTTAGATATTATCTTGTGCATTCCTAGATTAAGAATATACTTGGCTTGGTTCAAAATATCAAGATTGTTAAGTTTCGTATAATATTCAATATTCAATAATCATTCCTTCAATTATATTATTTTTTCATAAAATTCACCCGATGACATTCAGAAAATATATTTAGTTTAATTTTCATTATTAGATGACTTTTACTTACAGTTAGAGGTTGTTGTTATACATTAATGACTTTTACCTATAGTGATAGACAAATATAATCATAGGTAAAGATATATCCGTAGGTAAAACTTGTACATACATACAAATAACTGTCATAATATGACCCCTCAAAGTTGACAGGGAAAATGTCCGTAGGTAAATGTCAATTATACTTTTACCTACAGATTATTGACTTATAGTGACAGATTTTGTTTGTAGGTATAAGTCAATTTTCTTGTAGTGTGGAGAGCAACAAAATTAAAATAAAAAGAACTTACAAGGATGAAAATGAACTACAACATACTTTTATTTTAATTTTTTTTTGCTTGTACTTCTTTTTCTCTGTTTGTACATTTTTTTCTTTGAACTTTTACTTTTAAAACTCTTTCTTTTCTTTTCTTTTCTTTTTCTTTTCTTCCAAATCAAAACAAAATACAAATCCTTGCACTTTTTTGAAACCCACTCCTGAAACAATTCCAAGGCTCATTTTATCCCTAAAGTTAGGATAACATGGTTTTCCAATTTTTTTTGCTTGTAATGAGCTACACAAGAAAGAAAAGGTTAAAGGTTCAAGAAGGGTGACAATGGATATCAATGCAAGGATAGGTTTATTGTCTATTGGCTAAAAGAAAGAAGGCCTAAATCATCTAAATCAATGCATGTGCAGTAAGGAATGACAAGAGAGGCAAGACAAAACCTAGAGTAATCTAGCATAATGGTGAAATCACACATGAAAGAACATGAATGAAATAATGTGATTCAACCACAAAGGCCCAAAAAAGTTACAAGGCATAATTCTATCACACATGATCCACCTTAAATTTTATTTCTCAAGCCAGATCACTTCAACAATTGCAACAATGATTCACATCAAACATGAAACCTCTCAATCCAACAAAAATTAGTACATATCTCACAATTTATACAAGTTATAAATCCTATGAAAAACATGAAAAATGCCTAAATTCAACAAAAATAAGAAAACAACAACTGCAAAATGTTTATTTTTTTATATTTATTTTATGTATGTAAAAATAGTAAAACAACAAAACAAACAAATCCAGAACAACTTTAGATGATTTAGGAGCAAGGATGTCAATGACCTGTTACAGAAATGGTTCCTCTGGTCACCAATAATGGCTTTAGGCACACCAAACTTGCAAAAAATGTTAGATCTCACAAAATCCACAACAACTTTAGAATTATTAGTTCTGGTGGCCTTAGCTTCAACCTATCTAGAAACATAATCAACAGTAAGGAAAATATATGAAAAACCATGAGAAACAGGAAATGGACCCATAAAATCAATACCCCACACATAAAAAATCTTATAGAAAATAATGGGCTGCTGAAGCATCTCATACCTATGTGTAATGGTCCATCTTGCTCTATAACACTGTTCACAAGTGGTGGTAAAGTGATGAGCATCTCTAAACATGCTGGACCAATAGAACTCACAGTCTAATACCCTTTTAGCAGTCGTCTGAGGACCAAAAGGATCACTGATAGGTGTGTCATGACAAAACTGAAGAATAGACTGAATCTCATGATCTAGAACACACCTACGGATCACTTGGTCACTACCAAACCTCCACAAATAAGGATCATCCCACACACAATATTTAGCATCACTCTTAAGTTTATCTATTTGAGACCTAATGCATGAGGTGGAACAACAAATGCAACAATGAAATTCACAATGTTAGTAAACCAAGGTGTAACATGTGATTAATGAAAATGCATCAAATGCTCATAAGGGAGATTATCCCTAATAGGAAAAGACTCAACAAGTCCCTCAATCCTTCTCAAATGATCAGTAACCAAATTTTATGCATCACTCTTGTCATTAATATCAATATCAAACTCTTGAAGAAGAAGCATCCACCTGATCAATCTAGGTTTAGCATCAGGCTTCTTCAATAGTTACTTCAAAGCTGCATGATCAGTAAAGACAACAATATGAGAGCAAAGCATATAAGATATGAATTTATCTAAAGTAAAAACAATAGCCAAAAACTCCTTCTCAGTGGTTGTGTAGTTAACTTGGGCTGAATTTAAAGTGAGTGAAGCTTAAGCAATGACATGGGATAGTTTATCAACTCTCGGTGACAACACAGTTCCAAGTGCATAATTAGAGGCATCACACATGAGCTCAAAGGGAAGTTCCCAATCTGGTGACTGCATGATGGGAGAGGTAGTAAGCTTCTTCCTCAACTCCTCAAATGCCTCTTTGCAAGGCTGGTCAAGCATAAAGTCCAACTCCTTTTGGAGAAGCATGGATAATGGTAGTGCAATCTTGCTAAAATCCTGGATGAATCTCCTATGAAAACCTACATGTCTAAGAAAAGAACGCATTTCTCAAATAGAAGTAGGGTAAGGTAGAGAAGTAATAACATAAATCTTGGCCTTATTGACCTTAATACCTCTACTGGAGACCAAATTCCCTAAGACTATACGCTCATGTACCATAAAATTGCATTTCTCAAAGTTAAGAACAAGATTAGTCCCAATACAATAGTCAAGAAGTCTAGATAGGCTATCCAAAAATGATCAAAAGAGGAACCATAAACAATGAAATCATCCATAAACACCTCCATGCAACTCTCTAATAAATCATAAAACATATTCACCATGCACCTTTGGATGGGGCCAGGTGCATTGCATAGGCTAAAAGACATCCTGGTGCAGGTAAATGTGCCAAATGGACATGTGAATATGGTCTTGTGTTGGTCCTTCGGTGCAATATGAATCTGCATGTAACTTGAAAAACCATGAAGAAAGTAATAATGTGATTTACTTGCCAACCTCTCCAGAACCTAGTCAATGAATGGGAGAGGAAAATGGTACTTGCGAGTTGTCTGGTTAAGTCTCTTATAGTCAATTTAAACTCTCCAAATATTGGCTACTCTAGTCGTATATAACTCATTATCCTGGTTTTTCACTACAATGATACCCGACTTCTTAGGGACCACCTTGACAGGTGAAACCCAATTGCAATCTGAAATGGGATAGATGATCCCTGTAGATAGTAACTTCATCACCTCCTTCACCACATCAAGAATGGTGGGATTCAGCCTCCTTTGTGGCTACCTTACTGGCCTAGAATCATCCTCCAAGAGTATCTGATGCATGCATATAG
Organism: Glycine latifolia; assembly: GCA_013407115.1. Taxonomy (NCBI): domain Eukaryota; kingdom Viridiplantae; phylum Streptophyta; class Magnoliopsida; order Fabales; family Fabaceae; genus Glycine; species Glycine latifolia. The sequence continues at coordinate 17,815,809 of CM023954.1, forward strand.
AATAATTTATTTGGGGAAGGTCAGCAAGCCTCCATCCAATGGCTTTTTTGTGGCCTCTCAGAACATGCAATAACTTCTCTTCATGCTCAAATGACAGACTGCAAGATATTATGACTCGGAGTTTCTGAGCATCATTTAGATAGGCATGTTTAAGGTTCAGAGGTAGTGGCTTCAGCTATAAGGAAGGTGCCTGAATGGTGGAAGGCAAGGGAAGGTTGGTGGCTGATGGAAGGGAGATAAGAGAATCAGCACCTACACTTGTACCTGCAACAATCAGAGTGAAGTGCAGATGAAATATCAGCACAAAAACTACACAAAACAAAAGAATCATCATAGGTACAATTAAAAAACTAAGATCAAAATCAGAAAAGTCAGAAAAATGATAAAGTAAATCTATACAAATATCTACACTATCTATTGCAACATCAATGATATCGACAAGAAAGACAAAATACTCCTCTACCGAATGTCTCATGGCCTAAAAAATGTTGAAATGGACAACGTCATCACCAAAATCCATGGAAAGGGTTCCTGCATGCACATCAATTTTGGTCCTAGTTGTTATGAAGAATGATCTCCCTAGGATCAATATGGAACCATGGCTGGAAGACTCATTCTCCATATCCAAAATGTAAAAATTTGTTGAAAAAAATTAAATCATTAACTCACACCAACACATCTTCAATAACTCCAAGTGGAAGTGCACCACTCTTATTGGCTAAGTGAATAACAACACTAGTGGGTTTCAAATCACCAAGATGTAGGGATATGTATACTGATGTGGGCATGACATTAATTGAGGCTCCAAGGTTAAGCATGGCATCTGTAAAAGTACAATCTCCAATGGTACAAGGGATAATGAAAGTGTCAGGATCTCTGCACTTATGTGGCAAGGTGGATGGCAGCAACAATTTTTCCTTGTATAAGTGCAGAAAGATTTCTGCCCATCTTCACTTGTTCATTTCCCTTCAGCTTTCTCTTGTGGGTGCACAAATCTTTCAATAACTTTGCATATTTTAGAATTTTTTTGATGGCATCCAAGAGAGGAATGTTGACTTGCACCCTCTTGAACATCTCAAGAAGATCAGAATCAAGCTCCATTTTTTTTAGAAATGGATCTAAAAGGAAAAGGTAGAGGAATATGTTTTTGTGTAGAATTTGTTTTGGCACTAGCATTTGTTGAATTTGGAAGCTCTGTGCCACTCCTCAAGGTAATAGCACTCACATTCTTTGGATTAATAATTTTTTTGTGCTGAAATATTGTTGGAACCTTGCTACTGCATCTAGTTGACAGTTGTAGCTAATTGTCCAATCTAAGTCTGCAGGTGTTGGTGTGGCACTCACATTTTGTTGAAACTAAATGTTGTTAGTTTCCATTTGCTTCATCAGGTCCTCCAAGGAAGGTCCAAAACTGCTTTGCACAGGTTATACAAGTGTAGGTGTAGAGTGCTAGAATTGTTGTTGTTGTCTAAACATGAGAGCTTGGTATTTGCAGGTGAAGGGTTTATATTGCTGTTGTTGAGGTCTAAATGGTTGTTGTTGTTGTGGACCAGGACCATACCTCAAATTCGGGTGATCTCTCTAACCAGGATTGTAAGTGTTGGAGTAAGGATTATATTGTTGTTGTTGAGGTCTAAATGGCTATCCAGGTTGTATGGAAGAAACTTCAACAACTTTTTCTGTTTCTTGGAGAGTGGAATATGTATCTGTTGGATGATTAGGTGCACAACAGATACCACACAGCCTTGGTTGATTGGCTGCCATCACATTCTGCAGTTGAACAATGGCAAGTTGTCTCACAAGGGATGTTAATTTGGTGAGTTTATTCTCCTACCTTTGGTTATTAGCAACCATAGAGACATAAACTTCATTTGTAGCATCCTTGGATGTTACAGCAACTCTAGTACCAAATTGCTGATAATTGGCTGCCATGTTAGAAATCAATTGTCTTGTAGCAAAATCAGTCTTGTCCATTAAAGCGACTCTATTGGTTGCATCTATCATACTCATGTCCATCAACATCAATCCTTCATAAAAATACTAGATCAATAATTACTCACTGATTTGATGCTGAGGACAGGTAGCATACAACTTGTTGAATCTCTCCCAGTACTCATATAATGTCTCTCCAGGTAGTTGCCTTATACCGCAAATTTATTTTCGGATGTATGTTGTTCTGGATGCAGGGAAGAATTTCTCTAAAAATCTTTTCTTCATATTTGTCCAAGTGTTGATAGGATCTGGTTAAAGGTACAACCAGTCCTTAGCCACACCATCCAGAGGGAATGAAAATTCCTTTATCTTCACATAGTCCTCATGAATGTCATGTGGTCACATGGAGTAACACACTACATGAAACTCCATAAGATGCTTGTGTGGATCTTCACCTGTAAGACCATGAAACTTTGGAAGCAAATGGATTACCCCATATTTTAGCTCATAACTAACCTTAGTCTCAGGATATTGAATACACCAAGGTTGATAAATAACATCAGGCGTAGCCAATTCCTTAAGAGTTTGGTTGTTATCAGTCATTATATCAACAACAATTTCAGACTCAGAATGTTTAGAAACACCACAATCAATGTCTAAAAGTCATTTTGATTTTTTGGTGATTTTTAAAAGTCATGAAAATAGAAAATAAATTAAAAAGTGACCTAGATCGTCGAATTTGGCAATTTTGACCCCTAATGACCGTGTTCGTCCCTCACTGGGTCAACTTGATGTATTAATTTTTTCTACATTCTGGTAATTTTTCAACCCATTATGAGCTAGTCGCTTATGAAATGACCAAAATGCCCTTATGCTAAAACTCCTGGTTAGAGGTCGAATTTGCAAATTTTGACCCAAACGAAATACCAAAGGGGTTACTTTTGCTCAAAATGTGGGATAAACTTTGGACACCAAGTTGTGCAGCCAAACTCCACAAGACAGATCACTTTTGCAACACACAAAACACCATTACTTCTTTCTCTACTACTACTATGCTTTTTTCTCTGTTTTTTTTTTATTTCTATTTTAACTACTAGTTTACACACACTACACAACAACATGAAAACCACTAATGCAAATATACAACAAAATGCAATTATACAGCAGAGTGCAATTATGCAGTAGAGTGCAATTTTTTTCAATAGACAAATGCATAATGACTATACTAATATCAATTTGTACCTATACTACTATCTAATTATGTGTGGAATAAAGTTGGCACACAATGAACCGTATCCCCGACAACGACGCCAGTTTTGATAACAAATGTCGAATTGCTACAAAACAAATAAAACTACGATAAATCTGTAGCATAGGATTAATCTAGGTCGACTCAAAGATATGATCAATTTGGTTCTAACTTTAATTCATTGATAAACAAAAGGGGACCTTTTATTGAGCAATTTGCAGACAATGAACAAAAATTGTAGAAACACAAACTAGAATTGAAGAAAAATGTAGAAACTGAAAGAATTGATAAAAGATGTTGTAAAACAAATTCAAGAATATTAATCCAATTCACCAAATCAAACAATGTGAATTGTCATAGTTCTCAGATAATGATCATATTATGAAGGTTCATTCAATGTCATTAGAAGCAGTTCAATCGAATTAACTCCTAAATCAATTGAAATCACAAACAAGATTGAAATATCATCCAAACAATTTGTGATTAAAATTCTAAATTTGGAAATGAATCCATAACCTAATTTGTTTTCAATCCTAAAAACATTCATAATCATGAAAATCAAAGAGAGGGTTGAAGAAGAAAATGAACATTCACACATAAATTGAAATACCAAACCAGAACTCAAATTCTCCTCGCTTGGACTGGATCCTTGGATCGATTGATTGTTTATCCTTCCATGATCATCATTAGTGGAAAATGTTAGATTCAAGTGATTGAAGAATCTGAAGAAGAAGAATTTTGATA